>CM032894.1:20371137-20971137 GCA_019176425.1 Megalops atlanticus
GAGACCACCGCCAGTTACTCATTACAATTACTAAATTACAGCTACAATTAATTACTTAAGAATTACAATTAATTACTTAAGTATTACAATTACTTAAGTTGCAGATATTTTTAAAAAAACACATTAAATAAGCTTCCCTTATACTAGCACTAACTTACTTCCAATAGTCCACCTCCTTCCCAAGGAATTTACAGCAAAGTAAATGTAGAGATGTCAAATAACAATATTAAACTACCAGCTCAATGATGCTCAATGCAAGCCTCCGGGACCTGGGCTGGGGTGAAAAACTGCTCTAACAGCCTCAATCTGCGCAACTCGGTCGAGCCCCTGCCCGCACGCAACACACTGTCATGCTAAATGAGGTCATTTCAATCCCCGCTCAGAGGAGAGGGGCTGGGTATGTGTACGGAGCTTCTGGGAGATGAAGGTGGCTTCGGCTCGTGAGAGTACGTGGGAGGAGGTGTTGTCATTAAGCGCCTCCGGGAAGCCGCGCGCCGCGCCTTGTGCGAGCCCTGTACCCTTCCGTTCTATTTCGAGGCCGAACCGCAAGGAGACGCGCGCCGGCTTCTTGACATTCAGATACCCGCCGTTCTGTTATCAAAGTCGGCTCCGTTCCTATGCGTGTGCTTTTCGCGTAATGTGAAAAAAATGTATGACAGGGAGCCACCGTCGAAGCGAAACGCGATAGCCTGAGACCCAGAAGCTGTATTGTACCTGACGGGCGTCGTTAAGCCCGAGGTTCTGAGTTTGAACGCGGTGCCAGCAATCAGTTCACCTGTCAGCCGATTCTTCAAACAGCCCTGCTTCTGACAGCCTGTCACTTTTAACAACGGCAAGCTGTGAATATTTTGATAGTATTCTTTAAAAGAATCAGCTCCCCGGCAAGATGTGATGCCAACAAGAGCGAAAAGTGCGACATATATCCAGTCAGAGGGTTGCAGACTCTACGATTGGAAATCCAATCTTTGATCCAATGTCAAACCTCCACTGTTGCATGGAAATGAAGTAGCCTGTGCTACAGGTATGCTGGAGGCTAGCGAGTAGGGGGGACCCAGCTGGAGGGGTGGCTGTCCAGACGATGGGCCCCTGTATCGTGGGAGCAGTGGCTCTGTGTGACAGAGTGCCTCTCGGCTGTCGTTCGCCACTCTGTCATTTGTGTGTATAATGTTTGACCTTCAAATCAAAGTGGGACCACAGTTATCTTAACAGAGGTCTTTGGCCCTTTGTTACAAGATTTGTTAACAAAATTCCATTAATTAGGGTGACCATTAATAGGCATTTCAATATTAGGTTAACCATTAATGGCCATATTACCTGTAATTGATTGATGGTTTAAGAAATTATGCATATTTCACAAAGACAGTGGTGTATGCTTTTAATTCTCAGACAAAATTGATCCCAAGAGTAACCTACCAAACTCCACCACAAGACCTCAGTGTTTACACTTTTACAAAACAGACACGGAAGGGGGTTGAGTTTCAGGTTTAAGGCAGAAGGTTTTGAAAAGATGGAGCTGGATCTCTCATTAACACTGATAGAGCTCTATGGTCGCTAGCTAGCACGTAGCCTTCTAGGGGCAGTGTTATGAGAAACCATGCCACCGATGCCATGTGAGCAGCTGCATTTTGATTAGGCCTTGACACAACACTGTCTTTTCTGATCCGATTTGTAAGACTGGTCTTGTAACTGGTTGTGCAGCGGCAGTGTAACATAGCGGTTAAGGAGCAGGACTCATAACTGAAAGGTTGCCAGTTCGATCCCCGCTGGGACGCTGCTGTACCCTTGGGCAAGGTACTTAACCCACAATTGCCTCAGTAAAAATATCCAGCTGTATAAATGGATAACATTGTAAAAGAACTGTAACCTATGTAAGATGTGTTCATTTCTCAGACATTACAAACTATATCATATGAAATTAAATGGCTTCAAGTCAGTTATGTACATGCTTTCTTGTCCTTGCCAGAGAAGTATGGCAAAATATCTACAACATAAGGAGCAAACAACACAACATTCAAAGCATGTTTATCTATATTTACCCATCTTAGATCTTTCAGTGAATCTGAAGAAATCATGGAAGCAAATAAAGAAAATGCAGGCTACAGCACATAAAACAGTGGCTATAATTGCACTGTGCTTTTTTGAAAATCTGAGAAAAGATGGTTTTTGTGGCAGATGAATTTGCAGCTTTGGGGCAAACACGCTTCCACTGCACAACTAAGCTGGAGAATACTATAAATACTATGATTCATACTCGGTGCCTGCTTTCAGCGTATGTCATCAATGCGTGTTGGGTCTGTGGCTGAGCTGGCATGTAAGATGAAGAGAGGAGGAGCTGCTGCCTCAAGACCAGCGGCTGACATTGAAGAGCGCTGAGAATGCACAGAGCCTGATATGAGGCGGCCAAGAGAAAGCCTGTTTGAAATGCAAGCTCACTGCGGCACTGACCAAACCACGGAGACATCACAGGTCCGCATTCCCTCCGCACGCGGGTCCCTGCACGCAGAAGGGCATGTCACAGTCAGAACACCGGTACCCTGGCATTTCAAAGGGGCAGGGGACCTCTGATTTGGGAACCCAAGGGGTATTTGCTGTGGCTTCTGCTTGCCAAGTTTGTCGATGTGAGTAAGATTCATTCCCCAAAATCCGATTCCTTTTACATATCTATGTGTAGTACTGAAATTAAATTTTACAGTAACTTTTTTTGAAGACAAACAATTGGAGATTGGTCTTCACCACTGGTTTTCTTATCTTGAAAACGGGACAGAGGACTCTAGTGTAGCAGAAATCAAGTAAATAGGAATCAGCTGTTGCTGGGTCATTGATGCAGGCATGGATTTTGATTGCTATTCATAATAACCAGCAGGGTCAGGATAATTATCAAATGAAAGATATCCACTGTGCCTAGATGTTGCCCCCGGCCACCAGCGAAGTCGTGGCAGCTGTTTGTCATAAACGGTCTTTCCTTATTCATGTCTAAGGGTGTGGATCTCCCAAATTGGGTGCACAGATCCTTGTTTGTAAGGGCACATAGCTTCTGCGTGTCTGCTGTGGGCCTCAGTGTCAAGTAGCTGCTGAAAGAGCTGCCAGGGGTAAAGAGCATCGGCCATCTTTCAAGCCGTACATGCTTGTCACCAGAGCCTCGCCCTGCTTCCCTTACCCAATAGGTGCAAGAATGTCCTTCAAAACCCAAGGGTGCTGCAGCCATTCTCCCAAACACGGCTGGCCATGCTAAGCTGAGCTGCTTTTGTAGTGTGTGGCAGCTGACCTGTGCTAGATAGTTGCACGAGTGCCAGACTGAAACTGTCCCAGGAGGAGCTTCTGGGCGGTCTCGCCGACTTCTTGATGAGGTGGCGAAAACTCCAGCTGGTCACACTGACGACTTATTCACGGTGAGCCCACAAAACCTCCAGCCGGTCTCACTGACGAAGAATGCGTGAGGTGAAGAGCAGGCGCCGCACATGTCTGAGCGCGATGTGAGCGATGTGTAGGTCGCGAACAGAGCTAAAATGTGGCACCTCACAACCAGCTGAAGCACCTCCTGCTGTGCAAGGTCCAAAGGCTTTTTGGATGAGCTCCATGTCTTGCTGTCACCCTTCTCTGATTGTCTGGTCCTCAACTTTCCTGTCAGAGCAGCCTTCTGAAGTAGGTTTAATTACATTATTCAATTATCAGATGCTCTTATCTAGAGCATGTTACATACATGGCTTACAAACTGTTCATATAGCTGGATATTTTAGTGAAGCAATTTGAGTTAAGTACTTTGACCTACCAAACAACAGCAAGGCCTCATCTGGGAATTAAACTCACAGCTTTTGGGGGCACCAGTCCTGCTCCTTCATACTACTCCGCACTGCCACTGGGTGTGTTTGGTTTAAGGTCTGCTCGATGAGTGATGTGAATTTCTCGGCTTTAGTAATATTTACTGATGAGATCCATTCAGCTCCTGCCATTAGAGGTGCATTATTCTGTACACACACACACACTGACTCTTTAATGCCTATGGTCCTTGAGAAAGGCGTATTAAATTGGCAAGAGCTTTAGAGAAATTTGTCCTCTGAGTGGCACCTGAATGTATTCTTCACTCGATTAAAATGCCTATTGTAAAAATTCCTGAGTGTGTCTCTCTTAAAAAATAAAACCAAGGCAAAATGTCTGGAGGCATACCATTTGCCTTGTAATGGGCTTTTGCTTAATGTGGGTTTTGTGTGTCCAAATTCAACTCTTTCACTTGGGCGGATTTTTGTAAACCTTTTTCAAAAATACAATATTTTATTAACAACAATTAGATACACATGTTAATTCATAATGCTAAGGGAAACTGCTGTCAATTTCCCCCTCATGGAGAGTCCTGGGTTCCCCTTAGGATCCAACTTAACAGTCAAAATACACCTGATCTTCAGCATGTGGTTTGAGTTCTTCCATCAAACCAGGGGTGATTCACTTGCCATTAATCAAGTCTGGACAGATCCCAGAAGAACGCAGGTGAGTCCCTGACAGCCCCCTCAATGTCCTGCCCATCTCTGCCTACTCTGACGAAGACAAATGTTCCACACCGTTCCAGCATCAGAGAGCAGGAGGCGCAGCGATGCTCTGCTTTGACAGCTCAAGCGGCCACTATCTGCCATCTGCTGCTTTGGTCTGAGCCAACATCAATCAAAAGTCTAATCTCGTTCCACGTAAAAAGGAACAAAGAAGCAAGACATGCACCAACAGCCCCCTTGCTGGGGGAAGAGAAAAAAAATCTGAAGCGTTCTGTGAAGATGCGCCCATCTTCTTCACAATCAGGGGGCACCCGCACAAACAGATCATTGACACTGGACATGAGTGACATTAATAGCCCCTTTTGCCATCCCCTGCCCTTGGGTCCAGTCCCAGACATATCAAACGCACACAGAGCAGAGCTGCCAGCTGCTCTTGGGCCCCTCCCCACCACAGCAAGACATTCAAAGAGACTCAGGGCTGTCTTTCCGTCTTGCCTGTGGACTGCATCCACACTTGACCCACACTCTTAAAAAGGAGACATGTCTGCCCATTCATGGACTCGTGTTTGAAACCAAAAACCGCTTGTTGCTGTAAGCCATAAACCGGGCAACTGTTTATTATGTTGATTACTGATGTCAGGAATGTTCCTGTGAGCCGCTCAGTGACCACAGTTTGAAGACGACATGGTTCGCCGTGATCATTAGCGTGGCTGAACATCCACTGACATCTGAATGGCTCTCCCCGCATGGAACATCGGAGCCTCACAAAGACATTGCGGCGCATCCAGACACACAGAGATACGGAAGCCGAAGATACAGTACGCTCCTTTCAGCGGATCTGACCCAGCCTCAAAGCCCTCCAACCGAACGGTATTCTATAGCGTTGCTATGATACCACGCGGACAAAACCAACAATGTGCAGCAGAGGGGTGTCATAGGACTACCGTTCAGCATTTAGAAGGTTAAGGAGAGAGGACTTTCTTACAGTGCCAGTCAAAAATACCTCATCACCGCATTTGAAAGTAAGGTATACTTACAGTGACCTCTGCCTTGGATCTGAACTGCACAGACAAACTAATCTGGAGACCTGGCCTAATGACGTGAATCTTTTGTGGACAGAACATGGGGCCCTTTTTGCAAATAAGGAAAGAAAATCACAAGTCTTACAGAAAGAAAAAGAGATATACAATGTAAGACAGTTAAGTGGCATCAATTAAATAAAATACCCTCTTGTTACTCTCTCTTCTATGGAAAGAGGGCTTTTTGAAGCAAAAACAGATGGTACCCAAAAGCCTACAGTAGTCAAAATGAAATACTGACTCATCTATACTGACTCACTGTGTTCTCCTCTGTGAGCTCCTCACCCTGGTGAAAAGAATATTGGTTTAGCATTTCCACCCACAGTCTTCCCTCACACTGGATCAATTCTCCTATGAAAAGGCCCTGGTCTTGATCATTAAAGGGATGGACACAATGGCTGTTTGCTGAGTCTAAAGGTCTCAGAGAACATCAAAGCACTGAGTATTTCAGCAGTTTGGCAGACATTGTCCATTAAGGACACCAGCACACATGCGCATGCATGCACACCTGCATACATGCATACATGCATACATGCGCGCACACACACACACACACACACACACACACACACACACACACACACACACACACACACACACAAACCCAAGCAGCACCCTTCTCAAAGCCTAGGCCCATTTATTCAACAACCCCAGCAACAACAGAGGCGCAAAATTACCTACACACACTCAGTCAATAGTCTTCTTGCTACTGAAATCATGTGGAAAGAATCAATGAGTTAAAACTGCACTTGACACTGACCCCCCCAGTGCAGCACAGTCTGCATGTTCACTGAAATCGGGATGAAAATCTAAACATTACTGTCCTTGAATGAGGATATTCTTTCAACAGCCCACACAGAAATAAAACAAGATGCAGGCAATGATACAACGTACATTAGAGTAACATGTCTTGTCAATGTATGGCCCAGTACAGTCAATGGAACAACACTACCCAACAACTGTTTTACTGCAAGGAACTGCAGGCAATTCCAGGCAATGTCCAGTATATTCACCTGCTATACTGAGTGGGAATTAATGCTGAAAAACATGTCTCAGGGCTTGTGATGCATAAACCACTTTATTTATTTATTTATTTATTTTTCATCTGCCAGAATAGTTCCAGTTCTGATTTGATTAATGGAAGTTGCTTGGATGTGAGTTCCTTCACGGTTCCACTGGGGGTCCAGGGCCATTTCATTAATGATATGGGGGAGGAGGGGGCTTTTGAAGATGAAACCTCACTGAAATGAGCGTTTGATTTTCCGCACATGAAAGATATGTGGGGAGTGACATCAAAACTTCAAATAGTCTTCTCATTCCTACTCATAAAGCCAAGAGATTAACATAAATAACATGTGGAAAAGACAGGAAATCAACAGATGGAATAAAGGAGTAGTTGGTAGTGTAGCTTCTCAATCACAACATGATCCCATTAGTCCAAAAAGCTGGTCAATCATGGTCTCGTGAACATGCATACAATAAAAACATGGTCTTCAACACAGGTTTGCCACTGTATAATGCTAATTTTTAATCTACTAAGCAAAAAACGGGGGCTTTTGAATGACTGAACACCAGGATCTTCCATAACATCATATTGCAGACAGACATAATACCGTGCAAAGTGTTTCTTTGGCTCCTGCAGACAGATTACATTGAACGTTCTTGTCAATACTTTGCATTTGTCAGAGAGATACATGCTGTATGATACCACACATTCCAACACCAACAGCATGAAAACAGGTGTGTAGCAAGATCAGCACATCTAACATGACATTCATGAATAAATCTGCATGTAAGACTACAAGATAGGCCAATTTGTATACAGACGAAACATAATTCTCAGACTCCAGCAGGGAGACATGCTTAGAGCTAGCCTTTCCGCACTGAAATTACAGTTACTAGTATTGGCACTGATATTCCACAGAGAAGAGTGGAATGATATTAACATTTATGTCAGTGTGACAGACCAATCTGTTCAAATTTACATTACTACCCATAAGGGACCATTCCTGCATATCACATATGCAGTTTTCCCTTACTTGACCCCAAATTCCATCACTCACATTACAAACCATTTCAGTACAGGGCTGCCTAATAGCTAATGTAGCATTCAACTGTTGATTTGTGGGTGCACACACACAGAAGCATACTATGTTACCAGCACACAGAACAGCACTGATGACAGGAATTCATGCATGCTGTTTTTTTTACACTCTAAACATTTACTTTACTGATAAATTATCCAAGATCTGCACAAACAGCCAGACTAGCAACACTTCTTGAATAATAAATAGAAGAGGCAGAGATATCAGATTGAATGTTTTCATTGCCCTAAACTTGATTGCTATTGATTTTCATCATTAATAATTTTGCTGATATTAAACAGGGATAACACATCAGCAACTGGTTTTCTTTTTTACTTAAAGCAAATGACTTTAATAGACACATTTTGTAGACACACATAACCTTTTTTTCACAAAGGACATTGGGTAACATTAAATCCCATTCTATGATTGTGCTGCTAATGGGTGATCATTAATTGAATTGGTTTGTTAATCATTCAAAACAATCATAAACAAATTCAAGATAATTATAAAGTATTCAAAAAGTTTTCTCTCTGTTATTTATAGCTTTCATTATACTTTTTATTATATTGCTATTGAGGCCAAAACTGATGCTGACACAGGTGAGACAGTACTAGCTTTACAGGTACATTTTGCTAATGGTGATACAACTGGATAATTGACACATTGTGCCACATGCTGTAGTCTGGGATGTTCCCATGGGAAAAAAAAATCTGTTTTACAGCCACTGCCAACACCAGCTGTCACCTTCTGGCATTCCCATGACATGCAATAGGCGGTACTTCATACGTGTTGTGCATGTTCGCATGAAGAGGCACGGGTGCTCCTGAAGTTGGCTATGTGATGCAGGCATGCTGACTTGAGTGGACACACAGGGCAGTAAATCTAAACCAGCTGTCTTTGCTATGTCGGCTGTCAACCATGTGACCACGCCTTCAGCATCGAATAGACCCGAAGTTAAGATCACAAGTCACCTAACAGAGGAGGCTGGTTAAAGAGTGGGGAAAAAATAAAAAATAGAGGAGGTGGGCAGGTTTCTTGCTGGGGACGCTGGCCCGTGACATGGACACTAAGGTCAGAGTGAACCGTTCTAATGCTCCTTGGAATGAACCGACCGGAAAGTTCTCGCTTTGAAAACATCAGTGATGTTTCATGTGCTCCTGAGATCAAAACCGGTTTCCCAACATTTCAAAGCACAAGCAACCCTTCACACATTAAACATCCCATACATATAGAGCCGCGCTGTGGTAAGGTAGCTTTGAAGTCCCTCCTCAGTATTCTGTTTTCTGACAGCATCCTCCAGTGTCAGCTTACATTCACCAATAAGAACACACACACAGTGAACTTTCTAGAAAGTTTATTCCATGTTACATCAGGCTACACTACCTAATGGGGCCACGGCAGGTGGTAAGGCAAAATAGAGTAGCACCCAGATCAGGTGACAGAATGCCCTGAACTCCACTCAGACCCGGGGTTCCGGGTCCAGACCACCTGCTGTGTGGTTTCGTAGGTTGCCAGGGAAGGGACAGGTGCAGGGCTGACTCCACACTGCTTTTTGCGGAGTGAAGAGTGCCCTTAAGGCTGGAGAATATCATGGCTCTGCTCACAACTAGAGAGGAATTTCCATTATAATACAAATCCAACTGCTATGGCACTGGGCAAATAATGGGCAACCTATAGAGATGAATTAAGTGACCGCATTGCAGCCATTTAACCTAAGATGCTGACTTTATGGATCAGAAGGCTAAAAAGCTCTTCTCTGAAAGCAGGAAGCCTAAGGAATCGTCATGTCACTATGTCTAGGAGGAATTATCCATGTAACATCAATAATCTATATATTGATCTATTGATCTACACATTAAATCCAGTTCATACAGGTGCATTTTATACAGGTGCATTTGCCGATGCAAATCCTGTCAGACGCCTTCCTCAAACTTGCAGCAGAAGCCTGCCACCTGGGGTGTGAAGCTGTAACCTTCCGGTTGCAAGCTCAGATTCTTAATCACCATGCCACACCACACTGCACTCAGGGTGTGAGATGAGAGGTTGGTCTGGGTGACTCTGCTGGAGGGGGCGGAGTCCGCAGATGCTAGCAGAGGGCGCGCCTGTCTGGATGGCTCGGGCTGAATCCGCAAGCCAGCCTTGGGCTTCTCACAGCAGGCACGCGTTCCCGCTTTTGGAACATCCCCCGGAGGAGGATGTGGGGACAGACTCCCCAGTAGGGCAAAACTCACTCCACACAAACACTGAACTACATTAGCGTGTGTGCAGCGTGGGTCATTTAGATAGCAGCGCCCCTCACAGAGGCTACCCGCTCCCCGGGCTGTTGTTCTAGTCCATCTTAGCAATGGGCTGCTTTGGCGCTGCCCCCAGGATGAGCGCACCTCGCCGAGCTCGGATTTACGAGGCACGCCAGCGGGGGCCTCGTTTTAAATGGCGTCTCCTGGAGCAGCGGCAGACTGCCGCCATCCGTCACTCCCGCTCCCAGCGGCGCGGCGCGGCTCTGAAGACGCCCCCATCCCCAGCGGCACGAGCGGGAGCGATAAAAAAACCAAAATAATACAGAGGGGAAGCGCACCACGTTACCGTGGCAGCCCGGCACGGCACATTAACAGGTTCCGCTCGGTTTGTGCCGCGCATCCACAGCAGAACTTGTAACTTGTGACAGACATTGAGGAAGACTGTGAAGGATTCAAAAGAGAGACATGCGGCATCTTTCCTGATGAAATATTCAAAATGGGTCCCAGTACCAAAATATATCCGTTTTGGAAAACAAAACAACACCCACATTTGTTTTCCTGGCCTACCAGACAGCATGTTCTAGTTCTTAAACTGAGGGTTTTTCTGGTCACTCCTTTTACTCTAAGTTAGTTTGAGTTCAGTTGAGTTCCGTCAGCATTTCTTTACAAACTGGTCTGACACACTAGTGCCTCTTAATATTATTTACAGGGATTCCTATGAAATTTTACAAGTGCATTTGGGAAGAATGAGCCTTGTGTTCCATATCTCATCCTGAACCCACCTATAGGTTTATTGTAACACTTGACTGCGCTGTAGAAAACATCACATTTCATTACAACACATTTCATGAGAAGCATAATAAGTCAACTTCATTGTAAGATGCCGTCTATTTCATTGATATTGTGCAACGCCTTGCTGTAATGCAACACAGGTTGCACTGAGGTTTATTGGATAAGAAACAAAGTACCAATAAAAACACTAATTCAGAATAACAGAAAACACTTTGGTGACTTGTCTTTTCTGGTAGCCAAAAAAACAGTCTCTTTCTGCACACTACATCAGATACTTTTAAGTACAAAGAGATCAGGGTAACTAATTTTTTCACAAAAAGATTTTTTTCACTAAAAGAACTTTGCATGAAATGCCAGAAAGCTGCTAATGAGTGATCCTTAATTAATTTCACATCAAAAACCATTTTTACATCACCATCCTGAAATTATCAGGCTGGTCTTTAGAATCCTGAGAATATATTCTCATTCAGTTTTACAATAACAGTCAGCAATACTTGATAAGTTGGAGCATGAGATGTTTGCTACGGAGGTAGTTTTATCTCCTATCCAGGATTAAACATCTTTAATGAGCCTGTGATAGTCAAAAAATGGGAGTAATTACAGACACTAGCATGACCCCTGGTACATTTAAATTCATGTACACCAAGACAAGGGGTCAACACTATCTGGATGGGAGGTGAAAGAGCTATAGGACATGCCAGGCTCCACAGATACTGTCCCACATAACTACACTGCTGAACTCCCCTACTCGGACCAAATGCCAATCTCTGCTCTGGGCATTGTGGGGATTAACCCCAACTTGGAAGTGTTTCAGCGAGCAAGTCTTAATCCCCCTTCCTGGCCAAAACCCATGCAAATCAAAGAAGCGTGCATTCCCTTAATGCCCTGCCAAACATAAGGGCACGCTCCTGTACCCCCGATACAATGAACCATATTTACAGATGAGTTCCAGTAACACTTACCTTCCCAAAGCAAATGATCTGGGAAGGAAACTCATTGGCAACAACTGATTTGCTAAGCTGACTTTGAAATGATCATTGTTCTATGTTTTCCACAAAAAAAGTATTTTAAAATGAACCCCACTGAGAGTGTTTAGTTGGACGTACCAAACCAAACTCAAGCGGATAGCCCTCACAAGGCAGAGTTATAAATGTTCTGTAGCATTTCTCATACAGAGCTAAACAGTAAAGTGTAGCTCATTCTTTGTCAAGTCGGAAGGCATTTCTGCAGTAAACAATGTTTTTACTTATTGCCTTCTCCTTGTCTGATGCAAAACATTCTTCAAAGAAATAGCCTTCTGACTCACATTAATTACATTCAACAGTCAATGCAGTGCAATCTGTCACTTAGGAGTTGGCTGCGGATCTTGAATTTTTTGCACTGGGTAGCAGTGGGTTTATTTGCGTGTACAACTACAAAGGAAATGCAATCAATAATTTGAATTTCAAAGGGGACGATAAGGGCATCCAATAATATTTTTTTAATTAAAATGTGTTACGCTGTGTCCCCTCTCTTCAGGTGAGGTTATCGGAGTTCCACAATGACAAACTGAGAATGAAGCAGCGCAATCCATTAGAAAAGTCTCATTCAGACCGTACATACCAATAACCAACCTTAAAAAAAAAACTCATCATTTCTCCGCTCTGATCCCGGGGACACAGTGTGTTCTGCTATTGATTTCCAGTTAGCCTCCATTAATTAATTAGGCACTAACGGGGTGGCAGTGTAGCATAGTCGTAAGGTGCAGGGCTTGTAACTAAAAGGTTGCCAGTTCGATTCCCTGCTGGGGCACTGCTGCTGTACCCTTGCACAAGGTACTTAACCCACCATTGCCTTAGTAAATATCCAGCTGTATAAATGGGTAACATGTAAAAGTTGTAACATATGTAAGTCACTCTGGATAAGAGTGTCTGCTAAATGACAATCATGTAATTGCTATTGACAGACTGTTAATTATGACATCAGTAAAGCTAAACATGTTTCTTCCATAGTGCTAAACTTTGGGTCCAGACATAATGCTGCAGACTCCATTAGTTCATTTAAATTCCTTGTAATAGCTTTTTTGGCCCTAAAGCAATTATATGAATGGGTGCATGGATGAGTGGATGATGGATGGTGGACGGATGAACTGATGGACAGGTGGTTGAATGGATGATATATGGCTGCACAGATGAAAAGATGTGACGATGGATTTATGCTTTTTTTAGTGCAACATAGCTATAACTTTCCTGGACCGCAAAGGCCCGGGAGAGGGGACAGTGTCAATTCGCCTACGGTGTCCAAGATCTGCTGAGAACACGAATCAGACGAATCGTGCGTGAGTTAGGGTCTGGATCATATGACAGCTTTGGAAAGCCTACTCCCTCTGTGTGTCAGGTTGCTGCGGTCCAGGAAATATATCAGACATTACCCACATTTCCGTTTTTTTTTTTTTTTTAAGACTTGTGTGATGCTACAGGGAGGAGATGTTAGCCTTGCTCCCTCTCCACATGAAAGTAGCCAGTAATGGAAATCCTGAATAATCCACACCCAGCTCAAATCAATGAGAGCCCTTAAGCTTTTATTATTTTCTTCATTTTTTTCACTTACCAAGAAAGACGGGAGGATCTTACCAGATGCTGAAGCCAGCATAATCCTAACAGTTGTTGGTCTAGCCTACTGAAAAGATGATCAGTCCATTAACCAGCGTGATAGATGGCAGGGCAGATTTGAGACGGCCGACGCTGACATTTTTTAAAGGGTCAGCTGTACAGTGACTGTGTTGAGGGCAGAGGCTTCCCCAGCCACCTTAGCTGCTGAGGTTTCTGGCCCAATTTATGTGGCAGGAGTTTGGAAATAACAGGAAGTGGCACAGGGGCACCCTGGGATACGTAAGACAGGCAGACACATACACACACACACACACACACACACACACACACACATACTGCTGACTGTTTTCTCTCTGTCCCGGGAGCTGCAGACTCACTCAATCCCCAGCCTGGGAACTGGGCCAGCTACTGTACTGTGTTCAGTCTGCCATGAGGTTTTGCTGTAATTCACTCATCACGCAGTGGGTCGGGATTCAGCCGTGTGGTATTTTTTTTTTCCCTGGGACAATCGTACTGTAACTAGGGTTACCTGACCCCGTCTTCGTCCCCGACAGCAGGTCTTTGGTTTAAGGGGCTCCCCCTCCCCCAACCTACACACGCACCTCCAGGAGAACGCAGCCAAGATTCCAGACACCGGAGGGCCCGGGAGCCTCCGACCATCGCCCTGCGGGCATTGGCCCGCCCCGGAGACTCCCCAGTCACTGGAGCTCGCAGCCTGGGCCAAGTTGGCAAACTGAATGGGGGGAGCAGGCCCGGGTTCAGAGCGGAGGGAACTCCCTGCGTCTGCGAGCGATTTCGGACCCAGACGGGGGCATTCCTTCCCACGGGAACGTGACCTGCTTTCAGAGCCGCCCGCGTGCTTTCAGTGGCCTCTGCCCCGCGAGAGACGAGGATGGCTGCTTTTTAATGGAGCCGGTTACCTTTTATTTCTCTGACTGCGCTCCTGTAGCCTGATCTGTCCCGGCCGCACTGCAGAGCAATGGAGAGATCCTCCACTTGGGAGCTGTCGTTTTGCATTAAAAAAGAGGCACATTGGAAAAGAGGTTCCCTGAGGTAAAGCACACTGCCCCAGTCATTTGAATGAGAATCCAGCTGGGTACACTGGTTACAGAATAATATATGCTGTAAGCACTATAGGTCATTCAAAATGAGGACATCTACTACGCAGATGTGTAAAGCAACCGTACATTCATATTAAATATCAAAGCATGTTGAGAAGACGCATGAGACTCTATTAACTTAACTTATTATTGGATGAACAGTATCTGGACCTTCAGTTAAATGCAGCTGATAAAATCCAGAACCTAATGCACCCCTGGAATATTGAAAGCAGTTTTTGGGCTTCTCTGCTTCAAATCCTCACCATTTGATCCCCATTTTTTCCTACTTCAAAGCAAAAAAAAAAAAAAGAAATTAAATCTCTCCAGACCCATCTGAGGAGGATCAGTAAGCCAGCGTTCCCAGGGGGACTCATATCAGCAGCGCACACACATGCTGCTTCACTTCCATTCCCTACCAGTCCACTTCCTGTTTAATTTCCAAGAGATATTCTGGGAGCCATCTTGTGTCATGCAGTCAGCAGACAAAACAAACAAATATCAGACTTCAGTCAGAAATTAACCATTGGAATATGGATGGCAATATGTTATTCAGGCATAGACAACTTGTAGTATATGATTTTATCCTAATCTCTATAGTGTGCCACAGCTTGTTGCCCAAGGAATGGACACCAGATGCCAGTGTCATATTGGCCCTTTCCTGAATCCTTCATTTTAGCTTCTGAATGTTATGAAGAAAGCCAGAGGGTGCCACAATTAAAGTCTTAGTCATGTCTCAGTTGGGAGCTGAACCAACAACCTCCAGGGGTCAGGGCAGACACCAGCCACAAGGCCACTGAATCCATGACCACATGGTTAATGAAAACAGACAGAACACATTCATAGTTTAACACATCTTTCACAATTCACAGTCTGCTCGGTGAGATGACAGACCACGATGGTCAGCTTGAATTTAAAATAGTGCTCAAGGAATTTGGATTCCCCAAGTTATTTAAAAGTTTGCATAACTTTCCCGTTTATCTGTGGATTATAAAAACTCAAAGAACAGGAGAATCTGATAAAAAGGGGGGAAATCCTTGCTGAAATGCAGACGGGTACACAACAAAATATTTTAATAATAGCAACTTGGGGAATATTTTTGCACAAGGCAATTAAACATGGTTTAGATGAAAACGGGCATGTTGTGACTAATATCAAGCTCCAGAGGAGGATAATTGTTGTCCTTAGATTAATCACAGATTAAATCTCCTACGGTGACTTTGCTTTGCTTGTTTTTCAGACTGCGCACTCAATCTTCTTTGTTTACATTTTTTCAGGCAATCCAAGAGCACCATGGTCCAAAGGTCCAGCAAGTTAGTTTTGAACCTGACAGTATCTTTGTACGCAGGGTTTTATAGCACCAGGTGACAGCAATGCCAAGTTTACCTGCTCATGAGCCAAATCATTTAAAAAGTGGTGGTGAACTGAACACAGTCAACCACATTTTGTCAGTACTCTGGCCCCTTAGCTGTTGTTTTTGTGTTCTCCCCATCTGTCATTGTGGTCCATGTGCTTTTGTTTATTGATTTTCCTTGTGTTCCAGCCCTGCCCCGCTCTCCGCCCTGTCTCCGCCCACCTGATTACCTGATCGTCTCCACCTGCCTGCCTGCGCACCTGCTTCCCCTCTTCTCATCAGCCCAGCCCTATATCTACCCTGCTTGTCTCTGTCTTGTAGCCAGTTCGTTGCAGTGTTTTCGTACCTGTCTCCTTCCTGCCATGGTTTCCTGCCTGATCGCTGGTCCAGGTAATGACCCTGCCTGTGCTTCGACCTTGCTCCTGCCTGCTGCCCTGCCTTGTTCGCCTGATCTACCTGACTACCTGGTTTGACCCTGCCTGTTCCTGTCTTTGATTCCTGATTGTGTTTGGACTGCCCGCCTGGTCTCGACCCTGCCTGTTTTGTTGTTGCGATTCTGCCTTGCGTCCTTAATAAAGCCGCTTGGAATCTGAAGCTCTCGAGGTCCGCGCCTGAGTCCTTGCCTGAGCCCTTACCTGAGCCCTGACACATTTATATAGTGGAGTAGGGAACATAGCAATAAAATGGAATCTTAATTTTTTACATAATTTTTTTGAGCAGGTGATACCTCTCAGAGATTCCGATGAGAATATCATTTTATCCTTAAGAATGGGGGAGCGCATTGATTCATTTCATCCTGCATTTATGCTAAAGCTCAATGGAGCTTTTGCAAGTCTGGCTCAGAGAGGCAGTCCAGTCGCTAGGGACATTCATTGGTGCCATCACCACTTCCCCTCTCCAAGTCTACCTACAATCTCAGGTAGCCTGAACTGCACTGGCTGGTTTGAATTTCTTTACAGCAAGCAGTGGGGGTGTTGACTGTGAGGCAGCCTGAGTCGGAGTGCGGTCATCGTTCTGTGAGGTTTTAAGCAACATGTTGAGAAGGCTGTGTGCCCGGCCCAACTATACCATCACAGACATTTCACAAACAGACCAGATATTCAAGCTTCCCGGGCTTCACACTAAAGGTTACAGCTTAGGTAATGGCAGAGGGGAACATGTTCCAAGTAGCTGTCTTATCATGAAACATTCTTGAAGGGATGCAGTCTAAAAATGGAACATCCATAGCAATTCAGACAGCAGTGGAACAGAAGAAATGCAGAAGCTAAATATCTGGTCATAACATAGAATATCTGTGATACCATTCTCCTGACTTTCTGTGAGACTGCAGGACCAGGCTGTCACACTCTGCAGTCCTTAATCTAACAGAATCAGAAAGATCGATGGCCTGTGACGCTGCCCGGTACTTTTTTCACATTTGGAGAGAATGGAAAGCCTTCCACAGCGGCACTGACAATATAAGCCGATCAATTACTTTGCGGTGAGCTTGGACACAGCAATCGGTCAAACTTTCCGCTGGACCACGACCATCCACTTACACATTTGTCCGCTTGAGTTAACTGAAGAAGCCCCAAGTTCCGAAGCTATTTCTGAAGTAA
This sequence comes from Megalops atlanticus, assembly GCA_019176425.1. Taxonomy (NCBI): domain Eukaryota; kingdom Metazoa; phylum Chordata; class Actinopteri; order Elopiformes; family Megalopidae; genus Megalops; species Megalops atlanticus. Next base: position 20,388,454 of record CM032894.1, read on the forward strand.
TTAACAGCGGAGGTCGGAACGAAGATCGACATATAGCGCACATAACCTCCAGGTAGCAGAATCTCTTGTCAGCACCCAATCAGTCTGGCCACGTGAAAGATGTCCCGACTTTGATAAAAAAAGAAATCTCTAGCTTCCAAGTGCTGTCTGTCACTTTTAATTAAACACATGTCATCACGTCTACGCGGGCCCTATTGTAAGCCGCGCCTGTTGAAGAGCTGCAGAAAGTTCCAATCTGCAGTTAGACAGATAAGCGCCGAGGCGTGGGGCGACCAAAATAGAAGTGAAAACGTGGCTCGAAGACGTGCATTAATAACGCCGGCAGCATGACTGGGAGAGCCGGGGGCGGGAGCAGAGCAGGGAGATGTATTAAACGGCATAAAAGCTGAGAGATAAGACCCCCCTATTAAAAACAATAATGACAGCTATTGGTCTTGGGAAGACAGTGCATTAGCAAATTTCTTCCATCACATTATCCCGCCCTCTCCCCCACAGCAGTGGTGGCTGGTGAGCTAAACACAGAGGAGGCAGCGAGATTGCATTCATCTGATGGTTGGCCTGGTCCAGGGCTTTTATTGTTTCCCAGATCCACAATTACTCAATTTTAGTAGGGATCACCCATTAGCAGGATTCTTTGCTCTCTACTTCCTTTTAGTCTCCAGGTACACCATGAAGGCAGTGAAGGCCATGCACGAAGACAGAGTTTAGAGCGATACTGAGAACTATTGTAATGAAGAGATGTCCAAAATAAGCTGAAGTGTTTCATCACAAAAAGCCTATTAGAAAGCAATGAATCAAAAGCATTCACAATTTTGATCATATGACACTATTAGCAGGGCTTAGCATTAACGACACAACTGAGGGAAAGTTCGTAGCAGCACGCATGTCTGGTCAGAGCCGTGGGAAGTCACGAGCCCGGTCGCAAGCTGGGGTTAGCCTCAGCTAACACACGGATGGCGGCGTAGCCACCTAGACCTCCGCCCACTCCTCCCCAAACGCGAGAGGGCAGCGGAAGCCGGGCTGCGCCCGACCCGGTGACCGCGCGGGGCTTGGACGTGAAGTGGTGGGTGACGGGGAAGGGGGGACGCCCGGCAGCCCAACTCAATGCGCCCTTTCAGCCTGCTCCCAGGGAATCCCGGCGTCTGCAAACACACGCACGCCCTCCGGCTGTTTGGACTCCAGCTCATTTCCTTCACTTCCTGTTTTGATAACCTCTTCCTCCACTGTCCGAAACGCCAGCGCTGGACACGCACCTGAGGCAGTGTTTTCTTCATAAAGGGCGATGGCTTTCCAATGAAATAGTTTCCAGCACGGTCCAAATAGCACCGAGGTGGTTAAACTAGCACTTCTTACGCATATGTTTCACAGTTGTGTTTACACACCTAGCAACAACAACGACACACCACTGGGACTATAGCCTTTACCAACCAGCAAGGTCAATTTCGACATGGACCTTTTAAAAGTTTTGCAGAAAACAAATGTGGTAACTTTGGCATGCAGACAGTAGGTGATATTTTCTTCCAGTCCTTTCGCTGACCTTTTGAAGATTTATAAAAGCTCTTAGAAATATCAGTCATTTCAGGTGAGATGCACTTCCTGCCTCTCACATAGCCCCTCTCTGACCCTGCATCACGTCATCTGCAAACTCAGCCATGACTGCACACTCATACTAAACCCAGAGATATCTTTCAGCTGTCAGACATTTGTGCCTCTGCTGGGCTCAAGGAAGATATGAAGAAAAGAAACAGCTCATAATTCTTTATCGTTAATAGAATGTATTAACGATACTTATCTAATAAAATACAAATACATTGCATTAAAAACCCCTGCCTACACAAAACATATTTCACTCCACTGATGCTCCACAGGCTAAACGAGGCAAACGTAAATACGACTATAATTACTCCTAATCAGAATTGGATCCCATTAGCATTTTGAACAGGTGTTTTCCACATTTAACCTCACAGTAGGCCTACAGCTAGGTTTGTCCTTGTATAGATAAGCCACTGTATCACTGCTGTGATGCACCAAAATCATTGCATTGACCTAAGGGTAAGAAAGGGTAATTGTATGTATAAAGGTGATTTCAATTTTTATTTTTAGGCACAATGCTTACACAGGGAAGGATACCTGCATTCTGGAAATCAGCTCTGAAAAACAAACAAAAGAAATATATGCCCCCGTATTCATAAAGCTCTCTGGGAAATGGCAGTGCATTCCAGGCACAGCAAGTATTGATCTTATGGCAAGCAAAGCACTGAAACAAAGACATAAAATCATTTACTAAATACAGGTGTGCTCTTCTTCTCCTGCACCTTAATGTCAGGTATGGCACAAGATGAAAATAAGCATGGACCCTACGGGGGTGACATTCTGATTCCATTTGAGTGACTAGGCTTGAGGCTTTAATGATGGAACTTAATATCATGTTTGCATTTTTGTGTGTGTGTGTGTGTGTGTGTGTGTGTGTGTGCATGCATGCGTGTGTACGTGTGTGTATCTGTGTTTGCGTGCATGCGTATGTGTGTGCGTGTTCAAACCCAGAATCAAAATTCCAAATTCCAATGAAATGTTCCATTTCAGCACAGGTTCTGTCCCTCTTCACCTCCAAGCATTTTGAGTTTCTTGTCCTCACTGGATGCCTAACAGCTTGATTGCCACAACTGTTTTCTATATTCCATAACTGGTTAGCGTGCGATTTGTGCACCTAAGGCACCAAGTTGCTAGCCATGGATTTATTTTTCCCCAGTGCCTTTTATTTGTAGTGCCTCTTCTCATTACGTTGACAGAGCACAGATGAACTGGACTAGTGGCACTGCGCATCGTGAGGAAGCTGGGGATCAGGCAGGGGTGGGGCGGGAGGCGGGGTGAGAGGCGGAGTGAGAGGCGGGGCGGGAGGCGGGGCAGGAGGTGGGGCAGTGGGTGGATCATATCCAGAGAGCACTGATGTGTTGCAAGTGCACCATCTACTCCATAAACAATCATCCCGTGATGGCAAGAAATGGAAAAAAAAAACATAGATGGCTTCACAGAACTTTGAAGAGGGCATCTTTGACTGGAAATGAGTTTGTCCTGACAGAGGTAAACATTTCAACGTATAGGGAAACAGAACAATGCTTTCATAAAAGAAATGCAACAGATATTGGGTAACTGGGCTATGTTATGCAGGAGGAATTGGTGAGAGTTCATTTACCTCTCAATAATGACTTGGCCAAGAGGCTCTCAAGTGTTAAGATGCCATGGGGACATCATAAGGAGCTACATCATAAAGGTTAGGAACAACCAATTTTGACAATCAAAATACATCTGCTATAAAGCAGGAAACAGAATATTGACACAGGCTTCATTAACATATCATTTAAAAAGATCTTTTTAAGTTCCTTGTGATGCTCTGTATTGCAATAACTAGAATATGTAGACCATCATAAAGACTTGGGTGTAAGAGCTGACGCACATCTATTTGGATCTAGGCCTTGTGCCAAAGCCACAAAAAACACAAATGAAAGGAGATTAATGTTACGTAAAGCCCTTTACAGACCACATGTAAACTGCTGTATCTAGTTTTTGGGCAACATAAGACATACTATAAGGACAAATTTTGAAAAAGTACAGAGAAGAACAACCAGACTGGGTTCAATTGTCAAACATAGATGTTATGAGGTGAGGTGCATAACAATCTTTATAATAATCTCTGAAGAGACACACGATCTTTTCAGTGTAAGCAAAAGAAGTCAGGGGACTCTGCTTGAGGTTTTCTTCACATTTTAAAAGGGATGAAGTGGACTACTGAGGCTATTTTAAGGATAGGTCTGTCAGCAAAGCAAGACGACGTATGTGGAAATTGGTTAAAATACAGTAAAGATAGTATTAGGAAAGATTTTTTCCCTCACAGAGTTATAAATGCATTGAATAGCTTGCTAGGATTCATTGTGGAGGGGACAACATTAGAGTGTGGCAGCAGTGTGGCACAGGTGCTGCAGCAGTGTAACGTAGTAGTAAGGAGCAGGGCTTGTAACCAAAAGGCTGCTGGTTCGATTCCCCACTGGGGCACTGCTGTTGTTCACTTGGGTAAGGTACTTAACCAAAAATTGCCTCAGTAAATATCCAGCTGTATAAATGGATAAAGCTGTAGTCTGTGTAAGTTGCTCTGCTGAATGACAATAATGCAATAATGTAGAGTGTTCAAGACCTCGTTTGTCATAGTCCTAACTACATTCCACTCTATAGACAGAATGTCAAGCCTGGCTGAATGGCCTGGTCCCACTTATGTCCTTATGCTGTTATATGTACAATAACCACACTGACAGGACACCTAACAGGACAAAACTGGGCCTTTAGCCAAAAAGAAACAGAGATTGAGATGTACATGGTGAATAAAATCCAAAAGCATACCTTTGGTCTCTAAACACTAACAGCTGTGACCATATTAACTTGTTTTGGTTTGTCAAAACTGACCCAGACCAGAGAGGCCTGTGAGCTTCAAATAGCTTCAAATATCTATCAACTGACAATTTTCCTGAACCAGCCTTTTGATTATTTCCCATGATTAACAACTTTGTCCATTTAAACTTATACTTCATCCACCAGCAGCTGATTCCCTTTTTACTCAATGGTATCCAATGTGTTGCCAAACATTTGCCCTTACTGACCAAGTGTTGACTTGGCTGCACCCAGAAAGTGGATCAGGGCTTTTATCCAACTGTGACTTAGAAAGTATAGCCAGTAAGCACTGCTGGCTTCAAGCAGGTTCACAACTCCTCTCTAAAGAATCTGCTATATTCAAACCATTTTTTGCCTATCAAAAGAAGATTGTCTAGAAACGTACACCTCAGATTTGACTGTGTATGGTGAATAACATTCATACGGGTCTATGGACCTCTGTGATTCAAAACCACATAGAGATTAGTGTGATCACTGAATAACTGTCCTGACCTCACTATAGCGCTTTCCTCTGGGGGGTGGGGGACGGCACATGCACATCTGCACCAAAGCACGAATGCAATGCTGGAGACAAAAATCTGCCCTTTAGGATACGGTAATTCAAAATCAATCTACAGGAAAGAACATTAAAATAAGCAGGGAGTCTTTAAAGGAGGTAAAAGCATATAATATTTCAACCGCAGAAGGAGCAGAGAAGATATGACTCATTCAGAGAGCATGGATAGTTAAGTTGTGGTGGAGGAGCTTAGGCCTGTTTCCTTGTACTTTGGAGATGCAGCAGCAGCAGCGGTAATGATGGAGACTAATTCTGCAAACTCCCTCTTCCACTCTCTCCTAGACTCCCATGTACTCTCCTAGGAGTGGTGCCAAAAACTGTCCAACAGGCTTCTAAAGAACCTGGCAGACAGCTATGTCAGTTTTTTTTTTTCCTCTCTGCTTTAAAGCAGGAGTAGACACAGCCCAGTCCCTTGTGGCATTGCTTGTAAATCAAACTACATTTTATTGCTCAGGATCCAGATGAAGACACTGTCTATGGAAAAAAAATCCCTTAATCATTCCAGAAGCAAAATAGTACATCCTTGTCATTTTTATGCTTTTATTTGGAAAATTGCTGTGCCTGGTAATGCCAGCAAATTAGTACATAGAGACACATCAAAAACATTTTTTGGTCAACGGGATATCCAAATGAATTATATGCAAGTTAGGCCGTTTCTAATTCATATTCTCAAACCTGAGGTCTATCCTTCATCTCAATGATGCACAACAGGATGAATGGACCCGCTACACCTAAATGTAATGACTATCATAAAAGAACAAAGTAGATGACATTTGTGTATAACTGAAGCACAAGTTCTCTGAGTCATGTTCAGGTAAACCCACAAAATAAGCTGTCCTATAACATTCTCTAGGGTGGGGGCTGAAGGAAGTCCGAATGGGAGCTGTTTGAATCCGAACTGCCACCCAACACTCCCTCCCACAACTCCTCCTCTCTCTGCGGGTGCAAACTACCAGGGCTTCCTGTTACACTTTGTTCTCTTGCTTTTAACCACAAGCAGCTGCCTTTGGTGGGGGTCTGGTTAATTTTACTTCACACTGCCTAATGATACTGCCATAACCACAACCAAACCACACCAGCTGTGTAATCGGAGCCATCGTTTCTTAATTAACCCTCATAAGCAGTGTCAAGGCATGTGGCCATCATGATCTGAGACAGATATACTGCTGAAGGGTTGCCCGAAAAGCTTGAGTGTTTTGATGGAAAACTGCGAGTAACACAATCACAAGGCAATTGGTTTGGGCTATATGGCATTTTTTTCTTGTCTGCTATAGGCATGTACACTGTTGCTTATGATAAATATTCAAGTTCCAGTCATTTCTGACTGGAAAAAAAATCAAAATTTGAATTCATCATTAATGAATTAAAACAAATGCATCACTAAAGCGGCAGCCTTTTCCCTAGGCATCACCACTTATTACCCTTTCAAAGCACCATCTGTACCCCTTAGTGCTTAATATTTCAAATGAACAAGGTCCAGCTGCCTGTCTGCCAGTTCTGTCCACCTTGACACCACAGAAATCAACAGTTTTTATATGAAGCGAACATGACAGACTCATATTTTGCCGCTGCTCTTTAGTTTCCTTTTGACAGCGCCCTGCCAAGGTGTTTAAGGGATAGTTTTGAAAGGGCCTGGTTTTTGTGTGCAGAGCTCCCAAGATTTACATGAACCACTAATGCTATGAAGAGCTTCCTTTGCAACAAGCACAGCTTGGAATGCAAGCTCAAACAGTGGATGGAGAGCAGAGGAATGGCAAATACTGCAACAATTACTGCAATCTGGAGCTCTTCTGCGAGCAACAATTTTACCCAGACATTACTTACAACACATAATCAAGAAATGGCCCTCGCTGGCCGAGATAAACACCTAAAAGTGGAGGCAGGAGGGATCCAGTCCCAGTCTCTGGGAAGAGAAATTAAGTCTTGATTGAGCTCTCCTGACCCTGAAGTCCCAGCCTGTGGCATCGAAGAATAGGGACTGATCACTGTTAGACCATCCAACAAAACCCTATCACAGACTTTTATGTACATGCCAAAGACATAATTAAATGGCATAAGCCACAACACCAAATGAAAAAAAAGATTCATCATCATCCATGAGGTTATTATATCAGAGAGAACTTATTGTATGGGAAGAGAGGAACACATGGTCTGAATATAAGGATATCAAGAGCAAACGGCAGAAGGCAGAGGGTAAAAGCATCACAGATATGTCCACTCACAAACATGAATCGCATGAAGAAAAGATTATTCCAATCACAGATTGTGCAACATGGATACTATATATATTTGCACTAACAACAAAAGTGTAATGCAAAATGAGAGTGCCAACTTGATCCTCACTGCTGAGGCTCCAAGAGTAACAACACACATACAAACCACATAAGTGGTTTTAGTAGCATTGCTATCACTGGAATATGTTATATATAGTCTTCATTATATGTAGTCTATTATACTATTTTATAGTATTCTTTGTAATACTGCTGTAATAACAACTGCAGAAATTGTAACGTACAGGTAAAAGATAATTCAAGCAAAGGTGAGATGCCCCATATAGCAGATTCGCTCAAGGTTTGCTTTACATATTTTCATATCAGGGGACGATGGTGCAACTGCTTTAAGCACAATAGTTTTACTGCACAGTTTTTTGCTCTATGGGGCCCTCTCCATGTCAAAGTGAGATACAGAGTTTCAGTTCATTGAGTGCAAAATTGTTTTCATTGATTTTATTTATTCTAATTTATTTTACGACAAAACCTATGAGGAACGCAAATGAGTCCATGAATAAGACCACAACAAAGACTAAACTTAAGCGTCAACTCCTTAGAGGGTTTTTTCTGCCAACAATTTGCACATAATTTTAAAATACATTGCAACCACTTCCCGCTCACCTGAGGGCCAAACACTTCCATTATCTTCATGAGCTAAAATGCCACATAAAACTGAACTTGGAATTGTTGAAGCATTGCCTCATCCAAAATCCACACCCAGCATGATTGCTGTGTGTTGTTATGTTCTCACATTTAAAACATAATACAATGAACACTGTACTGTATGTCTTGTCTCACGTACAGTGGTGTCCACTCCATGTCCTGGAGATTGATTGGCCAAAGGATTTTAATATCCATTTTATATATCTGTTGTCCCAGCAGACTGATACATATGACAACAGATCCATCCCTTCACTGGATTCCCATTCAATAAATCAATGGCTCCAACTGGGTACTTAAGACCCATGAACCTCCAGTGAACACCACCTGCTCTCATCTAGTGCATGCTTTGGAGCATGCCAGTCATTTCTGGCTGGACGACATGACATGTAAATTGCAAGCCATCTGAGCACAGACCACAACAACCAGTCGTCATTAAACCAGTTCCTTTTTCATGTTGTTATGCTGATGGAACAGCAAGATCAGAGACCATATTATCTCAAATGTAGATTGACTGATAAGACTGATTTTAACCAGTTCACATAGTTAAAACAGAAGACCAGGAACATGCATACATATATATGCATATATGGATCTTTTGTGTCTGAAAGGGTTAAAAACAGCTGCTGAGATCTCATTAATGCAGAATTCAGTCAACATTGAGCCCAAGCAGAAGCCACGCATTATTTGGAGTGACATGCCTTTGTTTAATTCTTGTGGTTCTCGGGTTTCATCATGAACATGGTATTCATTTTATACCTGGCAAAGAACAAGGCGTTTTTTTCTTTCTCCTAGCCGGCTGACAAGATTCGCATTTAATAGGAGAGGGAATATTCCAAGTATCAGCGTTTCCATCTGCTGGTTGGAAACAGACATTTCAGTCCATTATTCTATGGCTCGCGGCTTTCGGTGAAATGGATTGTGAAATTTACTCCAGTGTCACCGTAATTATATTTTATCTTAAATGCATACAGAGTTAAGTCAAGAGGCCAGAATCCTCTACGTTTTAGACTTGCCTTTCATTTGGCAATCGACTTCCCCCCGGAACAAGAAAATAGCTGCTGTTCACGCATTTTCCTAATGACCAATTAATTACTGCAGTGAAGTTTGAAATACACTTATGTAATTTTAGGCACTACCAACACTTTCAGCGACATACGTTCTCTCTATGTACATCTGACCCAACGAAAAGGTCAAGACAAGCAGTTAAATATTCCTCTCGCTCATTTCAAAAAGTTAACCGGCCCTGCTGTTCTAAAACAGCAGTGGCGGTCTCCACTGACAAAAGCCATCAGCGCATGTCGTACCTTCCTCACTTAATCAGAACGGAACAGGACACCAGCGGATAGTTGCAATGCGACCGCGTTTGTCCCCGAGTCGGCATGGCTGGCGAGCTGCATTTTTGCTGCACCTGGCAAACGCGACAGCGCGACTATGTGCTCCGAGCTCCTCACCATAACTCATTGTTGCCAAGCGTGTCACTTGTTTTTGGCGAGAGGTGGTGGCACTGTACAGCCTCCAGGAAGATTCTCCAACTTGCCCACGTTAAATAAAACTCCCTTGGCAAGCATGCATCATTCTTTCGTCCTGGCATTCATACTAATAACGTTCGTGTGATAATACAGCTCGACGAACAAATGACTCCATACAAGCATAAAACGGTACATTATCTACAGATACTTATACTGTCTGGTTAAAGGTTGAAGGTTGTATTGATTTTTTTTTTCCAAAAGGTCTATATTATCCTTACAAATACGGTTCACATGCAAGGACCATGCGTATTTTAACTTCTAGGCATAATGTGCGATTGTGCACAAACTTCAGGCTTTGCAAAGCTGCGGTTCTTTGACACACAAAGCATTATTTTTTTTTCCCAAAGAAGCTGGACAAAATGCAGTCATTCACAGGGTTCATCAATTCAAACAACAAGCTGCTGATCGTTCAAAATAATGCGCATTACTCTACCTGGTGGACAGTTGCATTCAGGTGAAGCTTGTCTTGCTATCCTTATCTTGGCAAAATGCTCATAGGACCTCTGACAAATGAACGAAACAAAATATACGTAAGAACAGTTAAGTGATGGAAACAAATTGTCATGTTAAAAATAAACGAACACGGTAGCTTTGTAAACACGACAGCTGAGTTTCCATGAACGCATTTTAAATACTATTGAAATATATTTCAATGGAAATGAGAGGGATAGGATCAAAGTGATGAAATAAATGCGAACGGTGCATACCTGTGACAGAAGTTGATCGACTCTGTCATGTATCAGTGAATTAAGCTTTTCCATAGAAAAGCCTGGATCCGGGCGATATAGAAGCTCCGCGTTTCCAGTTTCCAATTCCGCCACGCGCTCTCTGATCTCAGATGTTTGCACGCCCAGTACAATGCAATAAGCAAGGGACACCACCGAAAATAACAACGAAAGGACATTTGTGAAAGTCCTGCAGCAATACTGCCGTTTGTAAGACACCGCTTTCCTCTCCATGTCTTCTGCGCACCTTGGGTCCCTTCTTGTCTCCACAGCCTTCATAACAGATTCCCCACACTGCAATACCACATGCAACCTGCATGTAACTCGGGCATAGAAGAATGAAGAACTGATTCGGATTAACTCAATGGTAATGCAAAAGGAATATTGTAAACTGGAGATGTCTGCGACACCAGAACTACAGCAAGTTCTAGTCGCACCGGGAAATGCTCCAACGCGGGTCCCTTGTCTCGTGAAAAGCGATGCGACCAGCGGCAGTTTACGCGGAGATCAGATGCTTAGACAAACCTGTTGCGCTTCAGCAAATCTAGAAATCCTTTGCACCTGAAACAAAACGAGCCGATTAATTAACGACTGTAACTGCGAACGCGCGGAGGGCAGCGAGAACGCAAGTGCAAGAACGCACAGTGGCAAATGCTTTTACACACAGCACTGATTGATTGACGTTGTCGTCCCTGGAGCAAACACTGCAGCACGCCTTGAAATCGCCGCCGCTCTGCCTTATTAACATAATTTATTGGTTCCCTCTCCCTGTTGCCTGCAAGCTAAAATAAAATGTAAATACGCGCAAGTCGAGTGTATCAGCGCCGCGTGTGACAGCAAGTATGCAAGCACACTCCGGGGTTATGGGAAAATTTATCCCGCTTATAACCTGTGTTTGTTGGCGCGTTTTGGAAAATGTTGAAACCAATCTCTTATGTATTAAAACAAGGCAGTAATCATCTCGAAAGCTTTCTGACAGAAAATCTGTAACTCATTAAAAACGTGGTTTTCTTGGATGAACAAAATTTGAAAACCAAATTCAGTTAAAGAATAAATAATGCGCCTTTTATAGGAAGTCAGTTTGATGGGTATTTTTGAAGATGTCGGTCACATATTTGGAGAATTTGAAGTTTGTCACAAGTGACATATATATATATATTTTTATATTGTATATACTGCATCCATCTCTTTATTCCTTTCAGTGTTGAGTGCTTAGCATCCATTTCTGACTTATTGAACCCTTAACCATACTGGCTCAGGACAGACTCTAACCACCAGGCCACTGAGCCCACCACAGAAACAAAGTGGTATGGGTGGTAGTAGAAGGCCAGGGGGTGCAACCCTTCTTAACAATCGTGCCAACAATGGGTAAACGCACATCGATTGATCGTCTCTGTCCTTGGCTTACATGGAGGCATTACCCCCTGTCCGACGTATAAGCTTACATGTACACTGAGAGGATGTTGCGTGTTCTCCGTTCCGCATGCATTCGTCTCATTGTGGTGTGGGTGTGCTTATCAGAAGGTGGGGTGCCCTGAATGGTAAGGCCGGTTCAAACCATCAGTAACCCAATCTGCCACATGCTGACAGCTGCATGGACCAAAAATGACCTGAGGCGCAATGAAGACTATGCTGCAGAGTGTGTGTGTGTGTGAGTGTGTCTGGGGGGGGGTTTCAACACAATAACCTGATACTCTGAACAAAGCGTAACTGTATCAGCTCCTGGTCCATAATGGATACTCTAAAGCCTCCACTTCCCCTGAGCTGTGCCCCCCCACCAGCAGCAAAATATTTTGCCTAGATGTTTCAAGCCTGGAGCTTTGACAAGACAGAGAGCATCTGCAGGGCTCTAAACAAACCTCCCCCAGGTCCCAGTTAACAGTAAGCATTCGCCTTGTGCTGTTGCTGTGGCAGAGAACATTTCATCAACGTACTGGGAACATTATGTGTTGGACATATGGACATGGTCTCTTTAGTAGCTGTTTTTGCTATCCTGACACTGTAGATCTGACCAAGGCATTCTGGATTCCTCTCAGGAACCCCTTCACCTTTCTGTTCTGTAATTATTATTATTATTGTTGTTGTTATCAGTGGTTATTACTAATCATAGTAATAACAATCATCATTATTCATTTATTGCTTTTATTTTGGTCAGAAGCCCTTAAACACAGTGACGTAGGAAGCGTAGGAAAATTAGAGCATAATTATCCAGCATTTATGTAGCTCCAGCACTGCCCACCTCAGCGATTTGGTCAGATTGAAGGTTGGCACAGGGGCAGTTTGCGTACAGAGTGAACAGGGGAGTGTGCATCTGACCGAGCATCAGACTCCACCCTCCTAATGAGCTACTTCCAAGGACGCCAGCAAAGAGATTGCTCTCCCCAGTGGAGGCAGCTCAGCCCAAACTTGTGCTGGGTGTTTATTTTCTGTCTTCCTGATTTCCCTCTTTTAATTTCCTCCACCTTGTTAGCCCGGAGCAAGGGTGGACAGAAATGTTTGGTAAACATATTTAATTGCCTGTTTGAATGTTCCAAACACAGCTCAATAGAGCCTGTCATACAAAAATCTGTAAGACTTAGACACAGGAGTTTCATCCAGGTTTTTGGTTTATGCTCACAAAGGTTGCATTGCCATGTTTCTTTCATAGTCTAAGAGTGCCACTCAGGGGTCCAAATGTTACCACCATGGAACCTTTCTGCACATGTGTGGGACATGAACCATACAAATTGGAGGAGTTGCGCCCAGACCTTACCGCTTTTGTATCTAATAGAAATTGCCTCTCCAGGGCGTACATGTGAGTGGTGAGAGGTTTAATATATCTTTTTCACATCATTATTCAGTAAGTGTTAGGTGGAAGGAAGGGGAGAGGGACTTCAGGCTATTTCAATGTGACTGGGAGAGGTAGCCTCTCTCTCATGTCACCATCATCCAGGTCAAGGGTCAATGGGGAGGCAACAGTTTGTGTGTCAGTTAGTGATAAGAGCATGGAGTTTGTAAACCCCACAATGACAGTCACTGACTCATACGAATCAACCCAAAGACTTTGCTCTTCATAGCAGGACACTGTTGGTTAGTCAGATAGGAGAGTCGCTGCTAGCACATGGCGATTCCCCCGCTCCTGGGTTCCTAAAGCCTTGTTCTCTGGACATTATGTTAAACCGTGACACTTGACTGGCCATGTGTCTATACCTGAAGCAAATGGAGCACCTCATCACACATCACTTCCTACTCAGTCACTCACACAGTTTTCTCTTGATAACTCTTATTTTCTAGACCGAGCTTTATTTTAATGTGGCTGTATGGCTTATATTAATATTATTATGTTACTCCTTCTAAATAATACAAGGCTCAAACAAAACGAAGTCTGAACATAAAATCCCACACTGCACTGAATGCGGTACGATGTGCTATTGATTGAATTCAATATCATACAATAGAATAATATAAGCTATATTCTACACCAAAAAAGTCAGATTAAATCTGAGGTTCCTGTTATTTACAAACGCTGCTGATATACAGGACTGGAGAAAACATGAACTCTCTGGAAAATCTGACGTAAAGCTTAAAGCAGTCTCGCCTCTACATGCTGCGCTACAATTAAACCAGAGCACATTTATAGCACCGTATCGCCACCTAGTGGTTGTATTAATTTATGGGCGAAGTAGATAGATAGATAGATAGATAGATAGATAGATAGATAGATAGGTAGATAGATAGATAGATAGAGTACTTTATTTATCCCCAAGGTGAAATTCCAGTGTTGCAGTAGCAATTCACATAATGACAAAAGACACACATAACTTACAGAAACACACAATGAGGTAGATAAAAAAGACAGAACACACACACACACATATATATATATATATATATATATATATATATATATATATAAACTACTAAATAAAAATAAATAAATAAATAAATAAATAAAAATAGATAAATAGAATAAAAATAAAATGTGCAAATTAAAAGTATGCAGTGTGCATTGCCACTCAGTGGAGGAGTCTCCTCTCCTGGCACAGAGGGGAGTCATTGAAGATGGCTGTTGCGGTGGGCAGGAATGACCTGTAACGGTCCTTATAGCAGCGGAGCTGAAGGAGCCTCCGACTGAAGACACTCTGTTGTCTGACCAGTAGGTTGTGTAGGGGGTGTGTAGCGTTGTCCATTATGATGAGCAACTTGTGCAACATCCTTCTCTCCACAACCAACTCTAGGGGCTCCAGAGCAGTCCTCAGCACAGAGCCCGCCTTCTTTATCAGTTTGTTCAGTTTCTTAGAGTGGCCGGCTCTGATGCTGCTGCCCCAACAGATGGCTGCAAAGAAAATTGCACTTGCCACAACAGACTGGTAAAGATTATGAAACATCTTGCTGCACACATTGAAGAACCTAAGCTTCCTCAAGAAGCAGAGCCTGTCCCTTCCTGTAGACAGCCTCAGTGTTACATTTCCAGTCCAGTCTGTTGTCCAGGTGAACTCCCAGGTATCTCTAGCCCTCCCACACCTCCACCTCTTCTCACAGGATGGAAATAGTGTTCAGCCTAGTCCTGGTCCTCCTGAAATCCACAACCATCTCCTTCGTCTTGGCCACATTTAAGAGGAGGTGGTTGTTCCCACACCATGCCACAAAGCAGTCCACCAGTTCCCTGTACCCGGTCTCCTGTCCACCAGTAGGTTACGTGCTGCACCCTGTCGGCTTGAAATAATTTGTTATCATGTCTTCTGAATTCTCTTCGATTGCACATTTATGAGTCACGAAAACGTGATCCAGTTACGGTAACTGCATGGAAGACAGTCCAACCAGCGACTGTTTATGACTATACTTTTTCAGCTACAGAGTTCCGGTTTTATTTGTCTTATTTACAAGTTCCGCTTTCGATAGGATCTTTGGTCCAACACTGTCAACTATTGTTAAATATTAAACCAAGGACGGGACTTAATGCGTCCAAGAAACATGATGAATGTATCGACGAATACTTCATCTAAGTACATACTCTAATACCGGTCCATTTTAACACTAAAACTGTTCAGCTGTAAAACATGAATTAAATTTCAATCCTACCGCTTTGCAGTTTGCACTTAACTTTCAATAACTTCGATAATTTAAGCATGTGGGTCTTTTTTGTTTCTTGGCCAACATATTTCACCAACTGCAACAGCCTAGTTTCTAAACTCAGAAGCAAAGAAAAAAAGGTACAGGCACACTTGCTTTAATTCTTTTTCTTAATGTTAAGTACCTCCTGCAGCGCCACAGGTTTACGACTCAAGCTGTGCCGTTGAATTAAATACCGTCCCATCTCAATTCCCTGTCACAGACAGCTATTAATTGTAGCGTTAAGATGGAATGCTGAAGAGAAGTGCCTGCAACTTTCGACGTGTTTCTCTCGCAAGTGATTACTTCCTTAAGAGAAGGCTAGGCTATCTAGGTTAACGTAAGTATGAAATTCATTTAGAGAATCGTGAGACAGCTCTGCTGGATTCTCTGTTTTGTGTCTTCTATATTTTTTCGACAGTCAATCTTGTGAGCACACTTTGCCATTGTGTTTTGCTTCGCTGCCATTCAGAGAATTTCTCAGTGGTCTGTTACTTTTCTCTTTCTGTTATACATTGTCAGCTATGCAGCGACAGCTAGATTTAGACATAAATAATAATAATGTTGTAGCAATGTAAAAGTACATTTCTGCACGCACGCCGCTCGGATGCTATTTATTTATTTAAGGTTTTTATTGCGCCTTACTAGCAGCAGGATCTGTTCAAATGAAACTGTCTCCACGCATGTGTTCATCAGGAACTAGGCAGATTACTGGCTGGCGTTCGAACGATGACACATTAGTTCAGGAAACTGATAATCGCTGTGCGCTGGACCGAAGTTGCAGGCCCACGCAACGGGGAAGGAGATCATAATAAAGTCACAATAGGTAAGTCGTATTGAAGGATGAACATGTTATATTTTGACGGCATTTGTTGCTTGTTGCTTTCAGGAAACTTGCGTGTGGTTTCCTGGGCGCTTTAACGGATTTTTTTTAGTGGCGACATTAGCCTCAAGAAAGTCATGAAACTCTCTCTACTTTACTGTTGACAGCGACTAGAACACAGTTATACACTGAAAATATACTTTCTTCCGTACCAAAAACGTATACAAATGGACAGTCTAACTTACTGCTTTGCGTTCGCGTTGCTCACGTGCCCAGTTCAGAACCGTATTTTCGTGGGGTTTTGGGACTAAAAGATACAATTTAACACAATAATCACGTGAAATGCGACACAATTCACGCGTTTCTATTTTTTTTTTTTATTTTGGTAATTGATAATTGGACATTTTAAAATGCAATACGTGCTACATGCCTCATGAGGAATCGCTGCGTTTTTCTCACAAGGAATGCTGGCATGCTCTGCTTGCATGTTGCTGTATCAAGTGCACTGTTCTGGTTTAACCAGTCTCTTGGACGCTACACAACAAACTCCTCGCAGTCACTAGGTGGAAAACAACGTTCTGTAAACGTGCTTGACTGAATTCCAACATTTCTTTCACCCGCGTTCTCTTCCTTATTGCACCCCGCACCATTTTTCAGGAGTGGCGAAACAGTAAACTGCCCTTTAGACTGTGTCCCTGCGTGGGATCAGGGCTGGTACGCGGTATACCTGGCGGCAGTGCACACCTCCTTGACAGACCATTCCTTGCAGGACTGCATGAGCCCCTGTAGAAGAGCGTGGAAGAGCTCGGGAACATGGCGGAGGGATTCTCCCCCTCTGCGCCTGCATGTGATGGGGGCCAGGGTCCTGTGGAGCCCACATGCGGGGTGTGCCAGGGCACCTGCCGGGTGCCCGTCATGCTCTCCTGCTGGCACCCCTTCTGCCTGGGCTGCATTGAGCGCGTGTGGTGCCAGAACCCGGGCCTGGACCACGGCTGCCCCGTGTGCCTGCGGGTGCCCCTCTCGCAGGACGGCACCCCCGGGGGCGAGGCTTGCGACGCCCTGCCGGGGGTCCTGTGCGACTTCTGCCTGGGCGAGAGGCTCCCGGCGGCCAAGACGTGCCTGACCTGCCTGGCGTCCTTCTGCGAGGCCCACCTGCAGCCGCACCTGTCCGGCGAGGCCTTCCGCAGCCACCGGCTCACGGAGCCCAGCCAGGACCTGAGCGGCAGCTGCTGCGCCGAGCACGGCAAGCCCCTGGAGATGTTCTGCAAGGACTGCAAGCTGTGTGTGTGCAACGTCTGCCCCATCCTGGGCCGCCACCACGGACACCGCATCAGCGTAGTGGAGCAGGAGGCCGTGACCAAACGGGTACCTCTCTCTCTCTCTCTCTCCCTTTTGTTTAAATGTCAGTCATACAGTAAAATAACAAGTTATAAGAGAACATGCACAGGTTAACGAAAGTTTTATGCAGGTGTCGAATTCAATGGGACTGTATTTGTTGAAACTGGTTCCTAGAGGCCTTTTCTGTTCTGCAGTATTGGTTTGATTATTTGTCTGTGTGTGCGAGAGAGAGCAAGATTGAGGGAGAGAAAGAGACAGAGTGGAAAAGGAGATGAGGCAAAAGGCATACATTAAAGACTACATCATAGGGGTGGAAATTAAGGAAGAAAGTGTGATGTTTACACCAGCATCAAAGGGAAGAAAGAAAAAGCCAATGGAAAAGTAAAAGGATTTGAGTAGAGTCACAGACAAAGGGAATTTCTCTTTCTCTCCCTTTCTCTCTGAGCACATGAGCATAGGATACAGTAAGAAATAGCACTAGAGTGTGAGGTGACAAGGTAATCAGTTTTCTCAGCCTTTACAAGTGCTTTCTATAAGAAATGACACACGAAATGTAGCATATTCATTTGTTCACGTTATTTTACTGTAAAATGTGTGTTTCTGTGTTATTTTCTGTTTACAATAAAATAAAATGCTTCTTTTAATGTTCTTTAACACAGATGATATCTGAACATTCTTCATTTAAAATATGTACTCTGCTTTTTGATTTTGGTTTTTTGGGAAGAAAGTTATTCATTTGTTGATGATTTTAGCAGCAGTTGTAAAAATCAAGAGCAGCAACAGGTCTTTTTTTAAATTAGGGATTGCCATTACACTAAAATAAACCATACTCATGGTTGTGTTCTTTCTCTGTTCTCAACTGTAGGATCTACTGAAGATTTGTCTGAACAGGCTCATCTGCAAGAACAAGCAGGAAAATGGCAACATTAATCAGATCCAAAAGGCTGCAGACGAACTGAAGGTACTGAGTCACATGACGGAGGCTCCGAATGCCCTTAGTTTCGGTTTGCTGAAAATGAAACTAAGTGGAGGCAGTGTTGGCTTGCAGCGTGCACTGCTGGCTCTGGTGGTAAGGGAAGAACAGCCCATTCGCCGCCCGCTGCACAAGGCCCACGGCACTGTTTCCAGCTGTGCTACAGAGCCAGCTTCACAGGGATAAGTCATTGCAGTTCACATTTTTTTGGTCCTGTTTTGTTTGTGGAAAAGTACTGGGGCATGACAGAAATTTGAATGGTGTCATTTACTTCTTAAATGACACCATTTAAGAAGTAAATGACACTTAAATGACACCATTCAATGAAAACAATGGCTCATATAATACAATATAATTATTATTTAAATAAGTAGTTATCTGATTAAATATTATATATTTAATTGAAGTCTAAGGTAAATACTACATTTCCTGGGAAATACTAAGACGTATTTGAAAATAAGGGTTCAGCTGGAGAGTCCAGACACAAGTCAATGCCTTCAACAAGGCTTATTTGTAAACTGTGGGTACATCCAGCCAAAGGCTTTCCCTGGGTCTAATCTTGTAGAGGAATTTTGCAGTACTTTCTTGATGGTCCTACACAGCACCACCACAGGAGGTTTCATGAAACCCGACTGAGAGGCTACAGAGGCCTTGCTGGAATATGCCCTGGCATAAGACCTGAACTTGAACCAGGCCTTGAACAGGCTTTTGTGTGCTCAGATCTAATTTGCTTATATAAACCATCCAGCTCTATAAACTCCTCATCTGTGACCATGTCAGCTATGTAAATCACCCTGGAGGAAAATGTTTAATGAGAAGGAAAAATATTAATAACTAGAGAATGTAATTCCAGGGAATTACGAGTGCATGAAAATGCAAACAGTCTAATTTTACATAGATAAAAGTATATAGGCCTACATCAAACAGATGTAGGTGGTCAGAACAGCTGCCACAAGATTCTAATTGCTTAATGGCTCTATTGTGATGTCATAAAGGCCAATGTTAAGTCTATGGGGAAAATTTTGATAGTTTTTAATTAATAGTTTAAAAAGTATAAATGTTACAAAAATAAAAAATACATAGCATAAGTGTCCTTTGTAAGACCTACGCAACACAGTTTGAATGAAGTTTCTACGTTAAACGGTTGAAGCTGTATTAAACACACAAAATTGGTTAGAAGAAGAAAAAGAATAAGAAAAATTCGGATAACAATAGAGTGCATTTTCATGCACTCTAATAACAATATGACAGTAACACGCCCAATCCCTCTGAGCTACTGTGCTGTCTCTATTTCACTAATACTACATAGGACAGCGTTTCCCAGACCTCTCCTGAAGGACCCCTTTCTCCTGCATGTTTTAGATCTCTCCCTGCTCCAACACAGCTGATTTAAATGATCAGTTCGTTATTAAGCAGCTTCCGGAGTTCATAACGAGTTGATCATTTGAATCAGCTGTGTTGGAGCAGGGAGAGATCTAAAACGTGCAGGACAAGGGGTCGTCCAGGAGAGGTCTGGGAAACGCTGACATAGGACATTAATTACTGTCTCCAAATAAGACTTTAAAAGCAGACTTTTAGGGTATGTTGGTTAATATTAACAGACATTTGGAGTCCTGTGAATGACTTTGGAGCGCTCTTTTTTAATGCGTCAGACTGTAGCCTCTGTAAAGGTAACAGAAAACATCACATTAACGCTAGCGGGCCCCCGTGTCATCCCCACCCCCCCAGGCACTGGCACGGGAGACAGGTGCCTGGCTGACGCTACGCTTCACCGAGATGCGCCTCCTGCTGGACGAGGAGGAGCACGTGGCCAAGGCCCTGGTGGAGGAGCAGACGCGGGCAGCGCTGGAGGTGTACGACGAGCAGGTCCAGGCCTGCAGGGAGCGCGTGCGGGCCACCGACGCCTTCGCAGAGGAGGTGCAGAGGATGTACAAGCTGGACAACAGCGTGCAGCTCCTCAAGGTAGACCCCTCACGCCTGTAAACTGCACTGTAAAGCTGTTGAGAGGCCCAGGGAACATAGCTTATTGCTGCCGAATCAAATATTGCTACTTTGTGAAAGTAAATCCACTGTAACATGACGCGGCCTGATTACATAGGAACAAAATTGTGATACAATAGCTGTTTTGTCAGATATGACTTTGCTCTGTACAGTGCTATCACGATTATAATGTAACGTTTTCAAAAATTAAGTAGGGAATTTAACCAATAAATACCTTTTTTCTATTACATCCTGTTTTTTGTTCATATTTAATCAGGGGTATAACTAAATATGGAGGGCACTATATGGAACTTATTCAAATAATTGATATACAATACTGATATATTTTTGCATCAGTATTGACATACACACTAACTCTATATTTAAAGCACTCGCCTGTATTTAAAATATTCACTTATCTCAGCTAGACTTATCATACTGTAGTCTAAAGTGGCATTTCATCAATGCTTGTTATGATCAGACATCATAAAATGACTTGTCCGCAGGATTTCACAATGGCAGAGAAAGACATACAGACTCACCAGCAGCCTGCTGACCACATCCACCCGGTTCCCCTTAACTTTGAACAGTTGCACGGCTATGTCTCCACCTTCCAAAAGGCTCTTAAAACCATCCTGAAGAAACCACTGGTGCACCGCGTCAAAGACGGCACGTTTTTTTTTTTTCTTTCACCGTCAAAGTCGATATCAACCTCCCTTTGGAATAACATGTATGCATTAGCAGAAAATTTGGTCTTCGAAAAGGTTATCTCAATTGTTTCTGTTTTAATCGCCCTGATTCCAGGACTGACAAATGGACCGGATGCAAAACAAGTCCAGACGTTGATCCACAGGACCAAAAGCAACGTAGACAAGTTGACTCTCCTCCGATGTGAGTGCCACTTTCTGAATTCCAACTTCAAGGTTCCGAACTGAGCGACAAAATCAGATATTTTATACCAAGTGAGACTCTGCACTTTGTGTTCGTTCCTGCTCCAGCTCCTTGTGTAGTAGATACTCAGCTTATGTTTTTCCTCTGTCGTTCGACCTAGTGTAGGAGGTTCCATTTCATAAAAGGAGGTGATGGTGCCGTATGCCTATCATCTGGATGTTGTTTTATTCCACACTCCTTTCAAGGATGTTTATAACAAGCCAGCAAATAATTACATTTACAGCTTAAACAATGGCACCAGTAGGAATAACTTTTGATGTGAAGTGCAGAGTTGAATATCTTGTCATAATAAATGTAACTAAGGGGTTCTAGAGATTGATCTTTAGCTTCAGCAGTGGCAAGGATGGAATGTTCAAAGTTTAAGTAGTGAAAGTTAATCCTGTCTTGTGACCACTAAAACAGAATCTTTGACCTTTGCGACAAACCAGGAAGCATCGTTAGTTTGGGTTCCGCTTCTCTCTTAATTTCATTTCCCTTAATGGACCGCGACTTACTTGATTGTTCTCGGTTTTTGTGTCGGTGAACATGCCCCCTCCAGATGCGTGCTCGCCTATCCTGGACCCGGACACGCTGCACCCCCGCCTGCGCCTCTCCGAGTCCAGGGAGACGGTGAGCAAGGGGTGGCTGAAGAGGTCCTATCCTGACGGCCCCCAGCGCTTCGACCGCCTGCTGCAGGTCCTGGGCCGGGAGTCCTACTTCGCCGGCCGCCGCTACTGGGAGGTGGACGTGCAGTGGGCGGGGAAAGGCTGGTGGGTGGGCGCGGCCTACCGCTCCATGGGCCGCAAGGGCGACTCGGAGACGTCCCGGCTGGGCTGCAACAAGGCGTCCTGGTGCCTGAAGAGGTACGACCTGGAGTACTGGGCCTTCCACAACGGGACCCGCGTCCCTGTCCTGCTGGAGGACGACCCCGAGCGGCTGGGGGTGTACCTGGACTACGAGGCCGGCACGCTCAGCTTCTTCGACGCCCTGTGCGGCATGAGGCACCTCTACACCTTCCAGGCCAAGTTCACCGAGCCCCTGTATCCCGCTTTCCGCCTGTGGGAGGGGCCCATCTCTCTCTGCAAGCTGACGTGATCTCCCAGCATGCCTTGCAACTCAAGTGCAGTTGAGTTGTGCCATTGAACATTAATCATGAGTTCTACAGAAAGGTTTCAGTGTTCGGATCCCAACAGGGTATTGTATGTTTTTATGGTCAATTGAGCCCATAGCTGAATGAAGGATGTGGTTATACATCAAACAATGGATGTTAATTTCCATGCTGGGTACTAGGGGTGTGCATCTCCATCACTAAGGCCGATGCGATACGCATCTCGCATCTCGATGCATTGCCAATGATCCGATACATTAAAGATACATATGAAGCAACTACTAATGCGATACGATACGATTCACCCCTATTGCGATGCAGTGCAATTCGACACAATTTGATTTAACACAATGCGATTCAACGCGATACGATGCGATGCAAAAGAATATGATGCTATGCAATTCAATATGGTACAGATAGTTTGATTTTATTTCTTTGGTTCTTCTTAAGCAGACAGCAAATCATAAATCAACTAAAAAAGTGCCACTTTTACTTCACATATTTGTTTCTCTAGTACTGCAACTCAGTAAGCATCTCATTTATGCTGTTTCTTTTCTTTGTAGCGGCACGGCATATTTTGCAAATTGCATGCCTCTTGTCAAATTGTCCGTCTCTCTTGAAAAATCCGAAGTGTTGCCAAACATTTGATTTGTAGCAGTTTGGTGGAACATGTAGCTCTTCCTCTTCCATAATAATCTGTGACTCGCCCGGACACGCCTCCAACTCGTGCAAGACCTGGCCAAGAGACTTGACAAGAATTGGCCACTGACAGCAGTGGAGATGAGAGAGCGCGCTTGAGAAACAGTTTAGAGAGGAGGAATCAATCTAAATATAAAATAATTGGTCACATTTCTAAATAATAAAGGCATAGGGCCTCTACTAATAATTATATATAAATAAATCGGATTTTACTGATGCGAAGGTGTTAGAAACGATGCATCCCGTGTTCATCCCAAATTGTATCCGGTGCACACTTTTTTAATCGGGCAATCGCATCGTGAACTTTATGCCGGTGCACCAATGCGAATCGGTGAATCTTACCATCCCTACTGGGTACTAGGGCTGTGTGATATGAACAAAATCTCATATCCCGATATAGGTCATTTCGTATCCCAATAACAATACATATCACGATACACACACATTTTCTGTAAATTCAATGAATAGTTTATATAAAATGACCACATGGAAAGACCTATTTCTTATTATATTTTGAATTACATACTCGACAAATAAAAGGTACTTACTCATCTTTGATTATTTTTCTCCTTTTATTTAGAACCTTTGTGCAAATTAAACTAACCCTTTCATGCGCACGGTCACACCGGTGTGATTAGCCGGTTAGCGCGTATGCTAAAACCAGAGCGATTAAAACACTAGATGGGAAAAATTCTAGCTAATTTTAGCTTTGGAAACAGCGATTTAGCGTTTTAAAAATGTAGCAAATGCTAACTGAAAACAATGAGAAGCTTAATAACCCTAATGAAAACATAACGAACCATGTAGCGTAACACGTGCGCTACATAGCATAAAAATAAGTTACGTGCGAAAGGATTTAGCATGTAACAAAATATAAAATATAAAAAGGTAAATAGAAAACACTTTTCAACTATAGTTCTGTGTCACGTTCACTCGCCTTCATGCAAATTTCCTGCCAGCGTCTGTGCCGTGTGGAAGATTGTAAAGCGTCATCCAAATGACGAAAAATATTGCCATAAAGTGTGTGATTTGCGACACGAGTCAGACCTCACTTGGAATACTGTGTGCAGTTTTGGGCACCGCACTTTAAAAAAGATATTGAAGCTCTTGAAAAAGTTCAAAGAAGGGCAACTAAATTAGTTCCTGGCATGAAATATAAAAGCTATGAGGAAAGACTCAAGTTACTTAACCTATTTAGACTTAGCGAGAGGAGGCTTAGGGGTGATTTAATTGAGGTTTTTAAATTTATAAAAGGATCCAATAAGGTTAACTATAATAGTGAGTGAGTTCAGTCTGTAGAACAAGAGGACATAAATGGAAACTAGTTAAGAGTAAGTTCCGCACTGATACAAGGAAATATTATTTTACACAAAGAGTTATCAATACATGGAATAGGTTGCCAGGTCATGTAGTTGAGGCAGAGACCCTTGCTGTGTTCAAGTCTAGAATTGATGCAGTTTTGGATACTCTTTAATTCAGAAACGGCAAGCTTAGTTGGGCCGAATGGCCTGTTATCGTCATAATATGTTCTTATGTTCTTATGATAGAGCATAATATGAAACGACACACATTTTTCTATCACCACACGATATATATTGTCATATCGCGCGGCCCTACTGGGTACCCTATGGTTGGTTGATTTTTGCACCAAATGGCTACATCAATAAATCATATGCTTGCAGCACTGCACACAGCATATTGTGTGTCACGTGAATGGTATGTTTAATCTGGTTTAATCCACTGAAAAGTTTACATGAGTGGAAAATAACATTGAATGCCTGGATGTTGCATCTTCAATGATTTTTACTGTGTATAGATAAAGGGGCAGAATGACATCAACCAACAATTTGGATACTGGAGTTTTAAAATTGAATGAAATGAAAATCAAATGGTCAAATATGATGGAACTACTGTGGGATGTAGCAGGTGCTTTTTTCTTTCCCTTATCTATATAGCATACCATTTTTATGTTATCCATTGATGCATCTCTATCTACCCCTATTTTCTATTTTAAAAAAGCACTCTACACTAGTTTAGCACTTAACTCAGCATTTTCCTGACCTCTTGTAGTACTCAATAACTACTCTTAACATTGTGATGCACTTATTTGGAAGTCGCTCTGCATAAGAGCATCTGCTAAATGAAGTAATGTAATGGGTTCAATTTGGGTCAATTGCCATTCAGAAGGGTACAACAGCAGCGCCCCATTTGGGAATCAAACTGGTAACCTCTGTTATCTTTGGGAAACTGGGAATTGGAATTGGTTGTCTGACGTAAATATAATCACCGCGCAGAATTAAAATTGATCGGGCATTCAGTTTGCCACAAATGAGGTATGCTTTAGCCCTTTACTGTTGGAGGGAAGCAATGAATTGTAATCATTATCATCACTGGAGGGTGCCAGCACTTTGCGCCACTATCAGGACAACGCAGACGTCCGGCACAAAATGATTCCAACTGCATCTACATGTCTGATAACAGAAGGTAAATTACACTAACTCATTAACATTTAGCAATTTGTGTTTTGAAAGCAAACACCCTTCAAAGTTGTTTTCTAATACTACTTGACAGGCTAACTGTTAACTTACACTAACAGTACATCTGCATGCACATCAAAGTTTTCTGTCCTTTGTAATGTATGCAGAAAGGATGGCTTTATTTACAGGTTCGTATACTGCAAAAAATATATTTTAAATAAATGTTAATACCACTCAGTTTTTACCAGTTCTGTTTGTATTGTGTTTTAATTCCTCCATTAACTCCATGTTGTTCTTGTCACTCCAAGGACATTCTCAGACACAAACACACAGAAGACCAAATCACCATTTCAGTTTATGTTGCTTTCAACATCATTTTGGCACACATGTCTACAGTAGCAGCACCCTTCTCCAATTGTCAACCAAAAGTACCATGTCTAACACACATTTCAGTTACTGGTGTACTGATTGTTTGTGCAAATCATGTCTCCTCAAAGGAATTTACATTCTCGTGGTTCAACCTCACAGCCAAGCGCATTTTGATTACTCCTTGCCGTAAACAAACTGAAAATATGAAAAGCTAAAAAAAAAAAAAAAAAAGGACAATGCCACAATTCTGATTTGACCCTTTCCCGTACTCTCTTTCCTTTATTTGCATTTTGCCATTTTTCCCCCATTGCTGAGCGCAAACGGTTCCTGTGTGCACATGCTCAGCTTTTGACCTTCTTGCCATAGCTGTCCACCACGTCCTCCATGATGCTCTCGTCCTCCTCCACGTCCGCCGTCACCTTCTTGCCCACCAGCTGGAAGATGTCCTCGGGTGCCACTCCCTTGGGCTCGGCCACCTTGACGTCCAGCATGTCCAGGCTTATCACCGTGCCCCTGGGGATGGCCTTCTTGGCCACCACTGACTTACCCAGCTAGAGGGAAAGAGACAGAGCACCAATCAGAACTTATCACCGGAACATTCTGGGGTCACGTCCCGTGATGTCAGTGCAGCGGACTTGCTCTAGGCTATTCTACAAACTCTACAGCCACACACAGCAAAAAACAACTTAATTACATTCATTACATTACATTTATTCAATCATTTAGCAGACACTCACGCGGAGTGACTTCAAGCAAAAGAGAACAGAAGTGCGTCCATTCAAGTCTGTCTAAACTTAATAATTTACTGGTACAGCCTACATCAACATCACCATAATCGATTAACATGTTACTCAGGATGGCTCCTTATCTACACTTGCAGTAACAATCATGATTGTGGCACACTACTCTATAAAATTATGCTTCTAGTCTCATAGCACAGACTACGCTATATACTACTGTTCATACAAATATCCCTTAAAACAGAATGTGGTTTTATGTAGGTAAAATCAACAAATTTATCTCCATGCTATTTGCCGAAGTGACAGATTTATGAAAGACAGCTGTTTTACATGGTATCCATTTCTATGGATGGGATCTTTTACAAAGTAAATTTCGTTGCGGCCCCTGTGCAATGTGACATACAGTGGGAATCTAACCTGGAACCATAAGGGCCCTAATGAAGCTCTCCTCGTATCCTTGTATCAGCCCCTTACAAATAATTCTGCTCCTGTTTCGACTCCTGAGAGTCACCTTTACATATTGTACTGTTTTCATTAACTGAAATAATAATCATCATAACGGAGACCACTATTAATATCATCACTGCCATTATCATTATCATCACAGCCATCGTCATGTTCGTCACCGTCGCCGTCCTCATCCTCCTCAGACTCACCTTGTCATGGCACACCTTCTCGCAGGGCAGCATCTGCTTGATGCCCGTTCCCAGGGCGCGCTCCACCGTCCGGATGGCTCTCACCAGCTCCGCCAGCTCCGCCGGCTCCAGGGACGCCTCGTGGTCGCTGCCCTTCCAGCTCTTGTCCAGGGTCACGTGACGCTCCACCACCTTGGCCCCCAGCGCCACCGCCGCCACCGAGATGTAGATCCCCGACTCGTGGCCCGAGTACCCAATGGGGATGTCCGGAAACTCCTTCTGGTACTCCTTCACCCGTGACGGGGGGGAGAGAAACACATTACATGCCAGCCAATTTCAGTCGATGGATTAGCTAATCAAACACGGCACAAGCATCAACTGTAATGTACCAGATATGTTTTGTGCATTTGAAGTCCTTTCCTAATCAAAAATGCCATCTTCCACATTAAAAACTTTACAGGAGGGTAAGTACAATTTTTATCCGTTTTTGATAGAGCTGTGTGTTTAAAGGAGAATTTGACATTCAGCCATTTCAACTTGAGAGCTACCTCAAGTGGGATATCATTAATGTAATTCTCTTAATTGTATTCATTCGGATGAATGCTCCCACCAGCCAACACAAAACCAAGCGGCCATATGCTGGTTGACTAATTATTATACAAGACTCGCACACAACACCCACTAAGTAAACAGCTGTAAATGATTACAAGAACGTGGCAACTCCCACCTCAAGCTCGCATTAACAAACCGACTGAATGTCAGTTTACTGAGTAACTAAGTAATGGCTTCTTCCCATAAACTGGGCAATAAAACCTTTAAATGAACTTAAATTCATACTACAATTTATGAAAAGACACAAAAGTTTTTTACACAGGGACAAGGAAGCACTACTGAATGATTTCTCATGAAAAAAGCTCCAGTCTGATTTCTGCCGGCCTGAAAGTGTGAGTAAATGCACATCTTTTTGCAGTCATTATTATTATACAGTACTCACTATTTACACAGACAGAATTGGAATGTCCATTCTCACAGAATACTGGAACATCAGGTTATTAAGATGCACTTCCTTGTAGTACCTACAGCTATAATTTCAGCCTGAAGCCAACTGCCAACTTAACTGGATAAAAATGTAAAAACACCATCAGCTGTACGTGTTTTTTGTGTTACTGTTACATTGCAGTTGCTTAGCAGATGCTCGTATCCAGAGCAGCTCATATAGCTTAGCTTACAATGTTATACATTTATGCAGCTTGACATTTACTGAGGAAATTCAGGGTAGACACCTTGTTGAAGGGTCCATCATCAGTGTACCGCTACAGAATCAAACCAGCAACGTCTGGGTTACAAACCATTCTCCTTACCACAATATTGCACCACAGCCCTAAATTACTGAAGGGCTAAAGATCCATACATTTACTGTCACGTGTAGACATAAGCATACATACACTGGAAATTGTTGACACAAGTGCTCACTACATTTAAAAAGAACAGAGAAAGAGTTGTGTGGACAAAGAGTCAAAAGACACATCCATCACAGGCCTGATAAAGATCCCGTTTTGTGAGCCTCAAAGCTTGTTTGTCAAGAGCCCACTACTCTAAATAGCAATGTTAAACTAGCATGACGTTTTTGTTCATTCATGGCGCAGCATTAGTCTATAATTCTACTCACCACTGATGTCATAATACTGTGTGTGAAACATAAAGTCACTGAAGTTCACGGATAACAGCTATGAAGCAGAACCTTCGCCCTTCCCCAAAAACGGTTTGTTCCATCATCACTGTCTTAAATGTTTAAGGATTGCTGTATTTACATTTTTAACCTTGTCAATAAATCAATCAATTTCATCTGAACAGGTTAACTGTTTAATTGTTTGTGGTTGTCAATGTGTGTTATTTACTTTGGGACACAAGATATTGGTTAATGAGCCACACCTGCCTAATTAAAGGCATATTAAATACAGGTGTGTGGCTGGAGTGCAGGAGACTCGCTTTTGACCGCTGAATGTGCTCAGACTGGCTTTGTTTGTTGTTTTTTAAAATAAATTATTGGGGTTTTTTTGAACATTTGCTCTTTCTGCATTCTGCTCTTTCTCATTTTTATACGAAGTGTTGGCCAGCTTCTTCACATTTGGTGTCAGTGGTGGGATTCTATCTCCCTTCAAGAGAGGAGTGAGCCACGATTTCTGACAGCATCAAGTTACAGAATGAGCAGAACAGCAGCCCAACTAAGGAAACCAGACACACGAAGATAAGGCAACCATTGTGGGCTACAGAGGAGGGCCTGAAAGTGAACTGTTCCAGGTGTCTGGTGGGGGTGGGGAGGTACTCATAGGTCAGGATGGGAGCACTTACAGTGATGACGCGCAGGTTGACGTCCTCGGCCTCCAGCGGGTAGGCGCTGGTGCACTGCAGGATGCAGAAGTTCTGGTTGTGCTTCTTCACCGTCTGGTAAACGCGCCGCATGGTTTCCATCGACTGCATCCCGCTGGAGACCACCATGGGGCGGCCTGCCAGGTAAAAAAAAAAAAAAAAAAAAGTGAGGGCAAGGGTAACTATCCCCAAATCAGGCCAACGATGGTGATGCTCATTGACATTGCCCTTGTTAAAAATGATGTTCCTGGTCAATTAAATATCCAATTAAATATCCAGAGAGCACAGAGGACATCCGGCATCTGGTTAAACATGGTTCATCAACGGCAGAGCCTGCATCCTGCTCTTCATGGGAGTGAGCAGGGGAGGATATTACTTTGCCGAAACCAGCCTATTTTCACTGATCTTTTATCCTAATCTGAAATTATGTTGTCGTGAACACCCTCAAAACATTATGATATCATATATCATTACCACAATTCAAGGGTTACTGGTATCTTTCAGCCTGATGCAAATCTAATAACTTAATGAATGTAGTACAGATGTTCTTTTTATCATTACTTGAATTCATTATTTTCAGTTCTGTATCATTACATGTATCTTACTGCATCAGTAAAAACTATTATTCAGAAATATTTTTAATAATAACTCAATTTCTTGATATAATGCTCATATGATGATGATAATACTAATGAAAATTCATTTTTAGCAGGCACTCTTATCCACAGCGACTTACAATTTTTCATCCATTTACACAGCTGGTTATTTACCGGATATTTAGGCAATTGTGGGTTAAGTACCTTACCCAAGGGTACAACAGCTGGTCCCCAGCAGAGATTGAAACCTTTCAGCCTTTCAGTTTCAAGCCCTGCTCCCTACCACTACCCCCCACAGCTGTACACTACATCATTGTTGTTGTTTTCATTACTATTATTGCAGCAGGACTAAGGTATCAGTTTCAGTGATGGGAATTAATCAAATGGCTTACCTTTCTTTGCAGTCTTCTCTAAGTAGGGAAAATTGTTGGTATCCCCTGAGCCAACCTTGAAGAATGGCACATTGAGCTCGTGAAGGAACTCTACAGCCATCTGTCAGTGGATAGAGAGATATGTCAACCCAATGCAAATACGGTACGGAATGGCAAAGTAATGAGAAGAAACAGAAATTGATGTTAATCCGTCCCTACCTCATCCATTCCCGACGCGGTGAAGAAGATGCCAACCTCCTCCGCGTATTTTTGCAGTTCCCTGTACTGCTCGTGGCTGAACTCCAGGTGGCGCTTGTGCTCCCCGTAAGTCTTTCCCCAGGAGTGCTTGGAAGTGTAAGGACGCTCTAAGGCTCGCTTGTTGAACTTGTATTCAAGTTCGCTCTTCTGAAATTTGGCACAGTCTGCTCCGCTCTCCTGTCATTTTTTGTTATGGTTACAAATATGTATTAGCATCTGTGGTTACGTCACAAATTTATGCAGCACCACAAATACTGTTCGGATCACCCCCACCAACCATTTGTCTGTCAACTCATCCCAGAAGAAAATTACATTAACGTCAAACAAAAACTCACTGAAGTATGGATATAGCGTGAAGAGACATGCTTACGTATTAATTATATGAAACTTACAATGATTTTTATTACCCTCATAAGCATAAGCAACAGCAACACCCACCACCCCGCCCACAATATCATATGTGCAATATTTTAGACTGACCGCTAGCTATTGGTTCAGAGTTTCATACTAAGTATAACCTGCTACGCACTGCATTGGCTGGCAGACAAGCTAACTAGCCAGCACTGCAGGCAAGAGAACTGGCAGTCTCGCTGCAAAACTACACCAACTGCTAATTTCTTCTGCATCTCTGCCGAAGAGAAACGGCAGCCAAATTTATGTTAGGTTGTTGTTAGCCGGCTATCCTGCAAGTCAGCCAAGAACAACGACACTGAAAAGACTACCATTTATTATTACTATGCTGACAACATTAAACAACAGCCATGATTTAATATTTTCCCATACATTCTGACTTCATAAACTACCCTATCTCGCCAGCAAGCTCTCTAGGTAGCTATAGTCAAGTTCAATTACCTTAGCCATCCGTATCATTTTCTTGGCAATCTCAATATCGCCCTGGTGGTTCTGCCCAATTTCGGCGATAATGAAGCAGGGGTTGCTGCCCCCAATCATCCTGCCTGGGCAAAGCTCAAATTTCAGAGGCATAATCAAAACGTGTTTTCAGCCAAAAATGCAATTTGCAAAAAAAGCTAAATGCTCGCCGCACACCGTGCTTCACTCCCGAGCAGCAGAACAGGAAGTAAGGAAAAGGCAGCTGAATGGACTCAATGACGTCCTATTGAATGGCCCGTACGTCAGAGGGCGGGACATTTGGAATAACCAGTTTTCGGTATAGCAATTCGAAGTGGAAAGTATTTCCTTATCAATACCCATAGTTGTAGTTGAAACGTAATACGATACAGTGAAAAAGAGCTCGTTTGTGCCCAGTGTACGGTACTCCGGTATGGGGAGGATGTTGACACGTGTCATCGCAACATTTAAAGCAACACACGCCCTTTTTATTTAGTTTCCAGCTCACTCGTCCGCAAGCTCGCCACCGAATCTCTGGAGTGGTTATGTTGCATTCATAATACGTTAACTGTTTATTGTTAAAACTCCACTCAGCTGAGAATAAACACCGCATTTGTTTTTTTCTGGGAAATTGTTTCTGACCTGAACCATCCCCATAGCAATTAAAGACTGCTCGCTTCACTTTCATAATTGAATATTGGCGTATAAATATCATCACGTATCAATAGTCATCACTTTTTTTAGTTAACGCATAAAATATTTCATCAAGCCTTATTTTATTGTTAGTGGACGGATCACATAAATACGTTTGTGGGTTAAACCAGTGCAAGTAAAAACTAGAAAAAAAATCTGAACACATTCGAGGGAGAGTGTCACGGGTCTCAGCTGCCGTCCCTGTCAGGTGCTGTATTGCACTGTGTGTCCCTTCTGCTGGCTATCTACATTTAAGGCATCTCACTGAATGTCAGCTGCAAATGAAGACATGACATCTTCTCCCAGACTGCCATGTTTGTTTCCATGTTTCCACAGTACCTCGATTCAGAGACGTTTTTGCTGTTCTGATAACTTTAGAGAAGACGTGCAAGTTATGAATTTGTTGCCGTGCCAATAGAAAAATCAAAACTGTATCCCAATTGACGTGGATGGTTTGGAAACGATTATTGTTTTTCTGTTTAGCATATTGATCTACATTTTAGTGCAAATTTCAAAACATTAACAATAACGAAATTGAAACTGTGCGGAAGTGCGCTAGATTGAATATATGCGCTATGACGTAGTGTTTCATTCCCATCAGTTAATTCATTCCCTTAAATTCATTAAAATCACACCCCCCTCTCATGAACACAGACAGCAAAGGACAAATCATGCGTTGATTCATTCAATGCTATTTTTTATTTCATTTGACACATACAATTGCCTACACAACCAGCACTGTTCTTCAGCTGACAACACAAGTCAGCATACAGAATATGTTTTAAAATCGCCTGTGTATCAATTAACCCAGAAAATCATATGTCTTCATTTAACTTATTTTTGCCCCATAGAAAAGCTCAGAGAAATAATTCCCAGCTTGAATTAAAATACACTTAAAAACCATTTGCTTGATAACATACCTTACCCAACAGCAACATTAGAATTGCAAATATTTCAGCTTCTCTTCAATAACATGTTTAAACACCGTGATTTGCGAACAGTTTGAAAAAATACAGTAGAAGTAAAAAAAAACCTCTCCCACTTAAAATCTAGATCATCTGTATTGTAGCTACCCACAGACTTTGGTTGCACTGTGTCTGTTTTGCAGCACAGCTTAGCTTTTGTCCTTCTTGCCGTAGCTGTCCACCACGTCCTCCGTGATGCTCTCGTCCTCCTCCACATCCGCCGTCACCTTCTTGCCCACCAGCTGGAAGATGTCCTCGGGTGCCACCCCCCTGGGCTCGGCCACCTTGACGTCCAGCATGTCCAGGCTTATCACCGTGCCCCTGGGGATGGCCTTCTTGGCCACCACTGACTTACCCAGCTGGGGGAAAGAGACAGAGCACCAATCAGAACTCGTCACTAGGGCTGTTCTGACGTCACACCCCACTGTGCGAGTACTGTCTCCTTTTCTACAGACACTATTGACACAAGTGGTTTAGCTACACAATACAAAAAACAGTGATGGCACTACAGAGGTTTAGTAATTTGAAAGGAATGGACCTTTCTGTTTCCCTCTCCTATTGACTAAACATAGCTCACGGCAAAATGATCTTGTAAAATGGACATGTATAGGCCTACACTCCCATTTTTTCAGATCAAAAGCTAAACATATGTAGCACCATTTTTCCTTTTACATTAAGAGGAATATAAAATGTTGTCATCGTCTTCATCATCTCTTGATTGCATTACAACAACTCCCAATTGCTTTTATAACTGCCATCATCATTGCCAACATTACCATTATCGCTGACATCAGCATGATGGTCACCTTCATCTCCTCATTCATCCCCATCGCCACCGTCGGCGTCCTCATCCTCCTCAGACTCACCTTGTCATGGCACACCTTCTCGCAGGGCAGCATCTGCTTGATGCCCGTTCCCAGGGCGCGCTCCACCGTCCGGATGGCTCTCACCAGCTCCGCCAGCTCCGCCGGCTCCAGGGACGCCTCGTGGTCGCTGCCCTTCCAGCTCTTGTCCAGGGTCACGTGACGCTCCACCACCTTGGCCCCCAGCGCCACCGCCGCCACCGAGATGTAGATCCCCGTCTCGTGGCCCGAGTACCCAATGGGGATGTCCGGGAACTCCTTCTGGTACTCCTTCGGGGGGGGGGAGATGGTTGTTATTAACTGGCTTATTTCAGTCAACGATTAAGGACTGGCATTGGAAGGGGAAAAGGGGAATACTACATTTAAAGTAATTCTGTAATTAAACCTAAAGGCGCAACTGTTTATGGCTGTTGGTTGTAGACTTTACTGCCATAAGAGAAGCCCTTACAGTGATGACGTGCAGGTTGACGTCCTCGGCCTCCAGCGGGTAGGCGCTGGTGCACTGCAGGATGCAGAAGTTCTGGTTGTGCTTCTTCACCGTCTGGTAAACGCGCCGCATGGTTTCCATCGACTGCATCCCGCTGGAGACCACCATGGGGCGGCCTGCAACCAAAAAAAGGGAGGTAAGGGTAACTATCCCCAAATCAGGCCAACGATGGTGATGCTCATCTACTGATTTCACCCTCATTCACAATTTTATAATTGCATAATAAATATTGAAGATTATTGATTTAATGTTTAAAGTACAAACAAAATAAAGAAATGTGAATTCTCATTTACATTACTCTCTACTCAGCTATTCTCTGATGTATTTCCTTTATTAGGCCCAATATAGTTTCAAACATTTTGCATCAAAACTGGCATGACTGCCGTGCAGACAGTCGTCAGTTAGGGTTTGAAAGTGACTTACCTTTTTTCGCGGTCTTCTCTAAGTAAGGGAAATTATTGGTATCACACGAGGCCACCTTGAAGAATGGCACATTGATCTCATGTAGAAACTCTACAGCCATCTATCACAGGAAGAAAACAGTTCATATTTCATTGACAATCAACAATAGGTGGGGAGAAAAGTATGCTCACTTCAGTCCATGCCTACCTCATCCATTCCCGACGCGGTAAGGAAGATTCCAACCTCCTCCGCGTATTTTTGCAGTTCCCTGTACTGCTTGTGACTGAACTCCAGGTGGCGCTTGTGCTCCCCGTAAGTCTTTCCCCAGGAGTGTTTGGAAGTGTAGGGACGGTCTAGCGCCTGTCTGTTGAACCGGTCCTCAAGTTCACTCTTTTGAAATTTGGCACAGTCTGCTCCACAGTCCTATCATTTCACAACAATAAAACAGATTACTATTTTTTGTTTCTTAAGCTTTCAAATTTTAGTTGGGTCCTGGGTCAGTAAAATAAAACGTAAGCAGAATAATATTTACCAAGTATACATAGCAAAACCCTGGGGATCTGCATTGCCATGTAGTAGTCAAGGTCCTCAGTTAGAATATAAACTAATATGGGCGGATCGACCCGAAACCCTCGGGTTGGGCGAGCTTGGGTCGTAAATATTTAAAGATTGGATCGAGTGGATTCGGGTTTAAATCCTGAGCAAAAGGAAAACTAGTTCATAAAACATGCATATTTTAAATCCCTCTTGTGAGATTAATCTTCTAGGAAAGGTTTTTAAATTCATAAAGAAGCATCTCAAGCTTTTGGACTCTTAATTGGTAGCCTATCCGTGTCAAGCAGTATTATAGCCTATTGTGGCAGGAGTTAGCATGGGAAACGATTACTGCAACATGAAAAACGAAAACGACTACAGTTGAGTTGGGATCTGTCAGTGCGACAACTGCGACAACATGAGAGAGGGACAGAAGAGTCTGGTATAGGAGATATTTTAGATCTTTTCGAGAGACGGAAAACCGCTTTTCCTTGTCCCTACAGACTTTCGAAGGTGAATCTCTGCAACAGGTGTCAACGCTGAGCGCACAGCAGTTCTGGTGGTCGCGTAATCGAATTTTTTTTATGTTCTTAATTTTCGTTTTTAATCGCTGCCTTCTTTAACCGAAACCACCTTTTTCATCCAGAATGTGTCTTTTTTCTGCCACGTCACTCGAATCTTGCCTGTTATCTTAACTGCATAACCTGTTCCTAAAAATATTTGACGTGATAAATGGATTGGTAATTATCGAGGGAGACGGGTTGCACTGTACTTTAACTGTAATGGCATTTGCGCTTCACTGTGCTTCATTGCACTTCACTGAGTACATTTACATTTTACATTTATTCATTTGGCGGACGCTTTTATCCAAAGCGACGTACAAAAGTGCAAATAGTGAGCAAACAACAGGCACAAGAGCAAGATGTGTACAGGTCATACAATGCAGATAGTGCTGAAGCTGAGCGCAAGGTCAGTGTCGCGAGCTAACTAATCTGAACTAGGATTGCATATCAAATACAATTACAGGAACAATAAAGTACCGCTATACTACCTAGGTAAGTGAGCAACAAGTACAAGACAGGAGTCAGAATTACAGCGTCAAAGTTTCAAGGTCAAAGTGGCAGAGGTATTAGTCCAGGTAGAGTCTGAAGAGGAGTACAGTACTACGGGTGTGAGCGAGACTGCGGAATGATTTTTATTTTTATTTAATTTTTTTTTTTTTTTTTTTTTTTTACCACTTATTCAAACTAAATAAACAAAACCTGGTAATAATGGATGGTAATAATAAGATGGTAATAATAAAAAATGTTTAAAACAAACATAGGCTTTAGCTGTCTTTACAAAAACATATATTAGTGCATTGTAAATATAAAAGTTTTATTTTTGGAAAGGTCAGAGATATTTGAGGTCCAGATGTATTAACCATTTTAACCAATTAGTTCAATCATTTCCATCCTTAATCCAGTTCTCATTGGAATCTTAAAAAATAATAAATCTCAAATAGGGACAGAAACAACTGTAATACATAAAAGTAAATGTATACAAAATATTCAAAACACACATTAAATATTAAATATCTTGACTCTGACTTTTCTTCCCTAATTTGCTTTACATTCATTACATTTTTTTTCTTAGCAGATGCTCTTATTCACAGTGACTTGTATCATTTTTTACATTTATTCTATCTACACAGCTGGATATTTATTTAGTCTACTCAGATAAATACCCTCTACAAGCCCACACTGAGAAGAAGCCTGCTAGTCTTCAGATGTCTGAGCAGATTGGTACATTCTGCCATCTAAGCTTTTCCACTTGAAGCCTGAAGCAATCAGCAAGCTGACTACAATGAAATTAATGCTACGATACAAAAACTGTTTCATAAGACATTTAAAACACTGCTATGTTTTTGGGGCCCAACAGTCAAACTTCAACAAATTTAACAAACGTCTTACCAGAAATAATAACCAAAAAGTACAGAATAATAGCAAGTTCATTTAGCTACCTTAGCCATCCGTATCATTTTCTTGGCAATCTCAATATCGCCCTGGTGGTTCTGCCCAATTTCAGCGATAATGAAGCAGGGGTTGCTGCCCCCAATCATCCTTCCTGGACAAAGTTCGAATTTCAGAGGCATCTTAAAATTTAAATTAATGGTGAAAAAAACACTGGAAAATTGTTGTGTGAAGACAGTTATCTATGGTTTACTTCAGTGCTTACTCCTGGGCAATCTACCAAAGAGGAAGAGGCTAGCAAGGGACTCAACCTTTTAAACTTCCAGTGCCACTCATGTGGCTGCATAACAGAGCAATCAAATTCCATCTACGTGATTCATGCATTCACATGGTTACAGATTAAATGATAGAATGTGGGGACAATGCCAGGGGCAATTATAGGATCAGACCTTTAGGGGGGATCAGCCCCTAATGAGAATGTGACATGCGTACAGTGCCTTGCAAAAGTGTTCAACCCCCTGCTGCTAAATCACTCATTTCACTGGATAACAATTAATACATTAATATTTTTCTATACATGATATTTTAATTTACAACAATAATACTTTTAATTAATTACTAGTAAGTAACATGAGTTTTACACCACAAAATATTTTTAAGAAAATTAAAAATGGAATATGCTATTTGCAAAAGTATTCAACCCCTTTTACTTTGGCAAACCTCAATTCAATTAGGTGCACAATGCTACCTTCAGAAGCAACCTAATTAGTTGGGTGGTCTATTGTAGTGTATAATAATGGTTCAAATGTACTGTCAATATACCATAAAGCCCAATTCTGTCGGAAAAAGACATATTGTGACTACTTTAACTAAAATAATAAAGTGCATCATTTAGCTCCTTAGCTGGCAACTGTGCAAGCAGACGACTGGGGGTGCAGTTCTACGGAAAAAAACCACGACAGGGTGGTGTGATGCGGCCCCGCGGCGAAGCCAAGGTTAACCATAGCAGTTGGGATGGAGCGATGGGCCCGACGAATTGGAAATGCGTTCCGCGGTCCATGCCCTGAAGTGGTTTATTTCCATAGAGCTGCACCGCCAGGAGTGGTTTATTCCGCTTATACCACGGCTACTTACCAAAGAAATAATTCAGCACTCATATTAAATTAGGCTAT
This sequence comes from Megalops atlanticus, assembly GCA_019176425.1. Lineage (NCBI taxonomy): Eukaryota > Metazoa > Chordata > Actinopteri > Elopiformes > Megalopidae > Megalops > Megalops atlanticus. The sequence continues at coordinate 20,427,312 of CM032894.1, forward strand.
ATTACAATTATTACTATATTACAATATGTGCACATCTGCAGAATATAGTCCATTCATACAGCTATCTTGACACATCCAAACTTGAAATTTATTTTAAAAATGTACTATATTAGCTTACATTAAAAAATACTATACGTTACACATCTAGGCTTCGGCTACTGAAACTACAGTAACTTAGCCCACTAACTACAAATTTCTGATATAGCCAGCCACACAGTGTCCGCCTAGCTGGTGAAGTGGATAACGTTACATTCGTGTCTGTCATCTTATACGTACGTATGTGGAAAGGGTGACTATAGCCTCAGCTACATCGTACTCATTTATTGAAATTAATTGAACGTTTCCATTCATTGTAAAAGTCTCAAATTCTCCATTCTTGCCAAAAAGGTTAAAAAGTTATTTCTGAGAAATTCTCCATTTTAAGTGGCAAATGTCACGGTGTATTGGCGATGTCACTTTGTTGTTGCTGTTAACTGTAACGTTATCTAATGTTATTATAATGTTGCTGTTATGTTCGGTTGTAAATGGAATCTTAAGTAAAGTTGAACGAGTTTGCGTATTAATTTCGAACGGTAATAAGGCCACTTTCACTGGAACTACTTCATAACCGTACATTATTACCGTGCATTTACTGGGAAATAATGCACACCCCTCCAGCCAATCAGAAACGAGTATTTAACCAAGCCTTGGTATAAACCTGTTTAAATAAAGCCATTTGAACCTGTAATTGTTTGTCATTATTTCATTACATTATTGGCATTTAGCAGACGCTCTTATCGAGAGCGACTTACATAGGTTACACTTAAACATTTAAACAATGTTATCCATTTATACAGCTGGATATTTACTGAGGCAAGTGTGGGTTAAGTATCTTGCCCAAAGGTACAACAGCGGAGAACAGTGGAGTGGAGAATCTTTTCGGTCACGAGTCCTGCTCCTTATGCTACACTGGCACACATTATGCTACATTTATACACACTATGCTACACTGCCGCCCCCACACTGTCCCGTCTCTAACAGACAAGTTCGCCAAATCTAACGTTAAAGAGCTAAAATGATTTCAGAAAATAATAACAATAATTTGTTGTTGTTATTATTATTATTATTATTATTATTATTATTATTATTTAGGGGTGCTGAGATGAAATTTAGGTGTGCTTCAGCAGATCAAAACACATGCCTTGGTGCAATTTAAGTGTATCGAACAAGCATAATCCACATGTTGCTAATGCAACCTCCAAAACCTGTTCTGTTATAGGCTAGCCTTCTGTTGTTTTAGGCATATGTGACTAATGTGGCTTCTGCTCATTCCCCAAAGACAAAGACAGCCACCTTTATCCAAAAAAAAAAAAAAAAAAAAACAGAAGCAGTGCTATTTCAGATCAGAACACATGCCTAGGTGCAATTTAAGTGTAGTGAACAAGCATAATCCACATCTTGCTATAGGGATATTAATGAAAAAGAGAGGAGCGGTTGTAGAAAAAATGGCTCCTTTATTTTGTAGATGAATGAAGAGGCATTTTATTTGGACATTAAAGTTTCAGATTTCACTTGATTAATGTCTGGTCCAGTTTATCATCTACACACCGCATTCAGCAAATAATATTTCATCAAGTCAATATGCGGTTAACAGTAAAATAATGTATTTGGGTATCAGATAAAAACCGGATAGGATGTATTTCTGTACAGTTATTTCAATATCATTTAAAAATACAAAAAAATGCAGCACATGTCAACTAGGCAACATTGATTGCTAGTTACTGTTACTGTAGCTAGCTGAGAACTTCCACTGATCTACCTAACTTGAGTGTTGGCCCAGGCAAGCTCTGTGCTGGTTTGGCACTAACGATTGTTCATGTATGATTGGTGGTGTACTCGTTTGTGTAACATTTCATGTCATTTTGTTCAGTGCACTTTGTGCTCAACTTTGTAAGTTTGGGATATGCTTTTGATAAGAGCATCTTCTAAATGACAATAATGTAAATGAAATTGTGCTGACATCTTTAAAGTCACTGTTGATATAGGACCATGAACATATGCTCACAATACAACACATTTCCATTGAGTAATTATCACTTAACTGTGTGTTTTTGGTAAGTGTTTGTTATGTGTTCTGCATCATAACTTTTATCTAATTATTCAGAAGTTATGCCTGTGTTTAACTGCATATGTTTGAATATACCACATTGGGATTTATACATTCAGATATAAAATGGCCATCTGTAGTGATGTATTCAGAAGTGAACATTTTTATGGTCAGTTAATGGAGGTTGGTTTAATAATTGCAGCTCCTTTAATGTATTCATTTTAATTTGTGAATCAGATAATAATCTTCGGCAAAAATAAGGGTGTGCATAGACAATGAAGAACGCAGGCCCTAACTTCAAAAAGGCTAAACAATCCACCAAGACCAGACGATTCCACTGATATTATGTTCACACAGGTGTTTTAATTTCTACTCTTACAGGTTATGATGCATATTGTGCAGATATTGTGATTTGTTTCAGGTTCAGGTTCAGGTTCAGGTTCAGGTTCAGGTTACTTTATTTGTACCCAGAGGTAGATTTGGTTTGCAGTAAAGAGTCCTAATTCATGTGCACACATGTAGTAACAGACAGACACTTGTCATACGTCATTCATCTTCACACTTGCTCTACAGGCAACAAAGACCATAACACATAAACATAACATAAAAATTCTCAGGGGTCCAGTCCTTTCTAAAACATTTAAGAGTGTACTAAAAGACAATAAAACAGTGAATAAAAGAGTTCAATCAATTAAAATAGAATAAATAAATAAATAAAATAAAACTTAAAAAATTATTAACAATTATATTATGACTTGTTCATCTCTGTAATGGCTGCTGGAACAAAACTGTTTTTGTACCATTTTGTTCTACAACTTGGAACCAAAAACCTGCGACCAGAAGGAAGGAGCTCAAACTGTGTGTGTAAGGGGTGGGAGGCATCACTTAAGACTGAGTTTGTTATTCGCTTTAGTTGCCTGATATACAGGGCCTCCAAATTAGCTAGTGATTCACCAATCAACCTGCTAGACCACTTAACTATTTGATTGAGTGAGTTTTTGTTGTTTAGAGAAAGGTTTCCAAACCATGACACCAGAGAAAAAGATAAAACTGATTCAATAAAAGCATGGTAAAATAAGGTCATCATGGATTTGTCAATATGGAAACGATTCAGCTTTCTCAAACAGAATAGGTGCTGGTGCCCCTTCTTACACACTGCTTCACAATTCACTTCAAAGGTCAGTTTAGAGTCAATAATTGTGCCCAGATATTTATAAGATTGCAAAGATTCAACAGTATGACCTTCTGACTGTTTCTTCTTGACTTGTGGACATGTTGTGATTTGTGAAAATGTATTTAAATTCCCTTTCATTAATTTCAACTGTGTTTATACTTTTAGAAAAAAATGAAGGCATGCTACCCTTGTGTAATTGTAGCAAACCAGTTTTTGTCATGGCATCCCTCAAGGCAAAATGTAGATGCCAAGGGTGGATTGACTGAAAATGTTCACCTGAAAGACATGTAACTGAAAGATATACTCCATTGTAGTGCTCATGATGTTAAGCCATACAGTGTTTGTCATGACTCAACAAAGTTGAGAGCAATTATCTACAGACTCGAATGTGCATTGTGATAATTGGAATGGGCAGAAGCTTCAAATGTAACCTCCAAAACCAGTTTTAACTTTGCTCAAGGCTGTCCTCCCCATCGAGGTCCTTCTCATTTGAGGGAAAATTTGTAAAGGAGGGCTACATTGAAAAGCAAAGTTTGCAAAATCTAACGTTAGAGGGCTAAAAATGATTTCAGAAAATAATAACAATAATTAAGTTATTATTATTATTATATTATTATTATTATTATTATTATTATTATTATTATTATTATTATTATTATTATTATTATTATTGTGGAAATTTCGCTTCGCTTTCCTCACACGGGTTTGATCTGAAAAATTGCCTGAAAAATGAACACGTGAATTTCACGTCACATCACAGCAAGCATTTTTGATTACACCAACGCTGCTGGCAAGTTTGCTAGACACAATAGAAGACAGCTAAGTTATCTTGCGTTGCTAGCTCGCTAGTTAATTAGCTTATATCTTGTGAACTCTCTTTTTTAAGAAGTAATGTTCCTCTAAAGTTTCAAAGCTAACGGTCAACACAACGATGGGTCCACGTTTTGAAACGTCAGCTAACAACACCAATCAGCCTGAGAGTTCTGGAAAGGGGCGAGGCTTCTAGCCCCACTTGAAGGTGATTGGCTTTCGCCAGGCGAAATTTTCGCTCGAGTTGAACATTTTTTAACTCAAGCGAACACTCATTTCGCCTAATTCGCGTCGCTCGCAGTTTCGCCGCGATTAACTCCGCCCATTCGCCTCCTGCCGTTGACTTTTCAGGCATTCACGATGCGCGAAAATTTCGTGTCGCGTTCGGTTAAAACGCATCTTTAGGGCGATCTGGCGACGCACCACCAAAGGTGGAAAGGGAGGGAATTTTTCTATCACATTCTACCACAGTGCAACGCTAGGTGTGACTGTTCCAGACAGTTTGTCCTGCCTCTGAATATCATAGTCCAATCAGCGTCAAGTCATGTTCTGTGGAGTTCCGCCCCTTTCGGGCGATTTCAGTCTGGTTGAAAATCGCCCAGATGGCTTTGATATCTCATGTTAGGGCAATTTTTTTCGAACTGCAGGCGCTGCAATGCAATCTGTATGGGTTCCGGGTGGGCTTGCACAAACGTGCTTTCGTCATACGTAACCTGGTGTAGGGATTACTGGGGCAGCCAGAGATCTGGTCACATTCGAGGTCAACATGGCTAACGTTACCCTGTCATTAAGAGAAATACCGTTCAGTCGTCCTAGTAATCAGGATAAATTGGCAACTAAAGAATTAGAACCACCCAGACCAAATTTAAACATCAAGCAAGTATCTACGGGGGGGGTATAACCGGGGATTTTCGCGGAGCTGGTATGAGCTGGAAACGTGGCTAGCAGGCTGCGAGGTAGCTAACGTTTTGTTCTGCTATCTTGCTCAATGCAATGTGACAATGTCAAGTTAGCTAGCTGACTAATTTGCACAATACTGTGTGACAATGTCGAGTTAGCTAGCTGTTAATTTACCCATTGAACAGGTCACCTTAGCCATCACCGCAACAATTACCCCCCCCCAGAGATTTGGCAGGAGCCGCCACTGGTCACACTCTCAAAATTCTGTGTAGTCTGAAACAAATGTATCGCGTATGTTTGTTAAGTTTAGTCTTGAAATGTTGATATCTTCAATGATAAGAAGATTATTTTTCATGCTGCACTAATCCTAGACAATTTTTGTCCTTAATTTAAAATTACTAAAACTGAAACTATAATAAACTAAAACGAAATAGAAATGAGTCCATGAAATAAAAACTAAACTGAAACTAATGAAACCACTGGTGAAACTAACTAAAACTAAACAGAAATTCAGACTGAATACAAACATATTATCAAAATAAAAACGAATTTGAAAATGTAAAACTATTATAACCTTGGTTGGGACTCAATCCCAAGCAGGCTTGTAGAACAGCTCTGTGTCACGCAATAAAAAGAGCATGTTTTGATTGCACCTTTGAACATCCGCTAAGTTGCAGCCCATATGGAAAAGACATGTACTGATCAGGTAAGATACAAATTTTATATATCGTTCACAAAATGTATAATATGAACAAATGGCATTAAACTCACATAGTAGAATGAGGGTATGTCTAACACATGTAGTAACATACAAAGGATGTGAACATACATATTTCGGCAAAAGCAGAAATCACCATTTTCTTCATCAGCTCCATTTTGGCCTCAAGAAATCGAGGATGTTAAGAGATCTCAAGAGTTCATCATCAGATATTTCCATTGTGGAGGCCGTGTCCACCAAGTCATTTTCTTCACCAGAGTCTCAGCCCTCACCAGTGTCACACAATGATCAGGCAGGGTCATCTTTTTTCAGAGCTGACTAACATCAAACCTTAATTAAAACTACAGAAACAACAAGTGCTCTAGTACTGTTATCATTTTCCTCATTAGAATTGAGAAAATCCCACATGTTGAACTGCTTCCAAACATACTTTTAATGTGTACATGTCTTAACACACATTAAAAGTATGTTTGTGAACATTTCAACATGCAGATTTCTTTCTGTTCCACTGTGTGCTTTTATGCTCAGCACCAGCTACATGTGATATCTGTGTGATTAATAGTACCCATCGTTATTTCCATTCACTTTGCTTTCCTGATAAACAGACTGAGGTACGCATTTGTACACCTGGGTACAAATGTGCATTTTGAGAACTGGCATGGGCTGCAGCTTCAAATACAACCTCCAAAACCTGTTCTGTTCAATCTGTTACAGCTAGCCTTCTGTTGTTTTAGGCATATGTTACTAATGTGGCTTCTGCTCACTCCCCAAAGACAAAGACAACCACCTTTATCAGAAAAAAAACAGAAGCAAGCAGAAATTGCCATTTTCTTCATCAGCTCCTCATTTTGGCCTCATTCGGGCTGCACATATGTACATGTATGTAAAAGTCATGTTTCCCCTCCCAATGTATCCAATCCTCTAATTCCAGTGTCTATGCATTTCAACATTTGATCTATTAGGGATGCCTCATAGAGTGAATTACTAATATGGATCAGTGCTATTTCAGATCAGAACACATCCCTTGGTGCAATTAAAGTATAGTGGACAAGTATAATCCGCATCTTGTTATAGAGACCAAGACCAGGCTCTTATAGGTTATGATGCATATATTGCAATGTTTTTATGACTTGTGGACATGTCACGATTTGTAAAAGTGTATTTAAATTTTCGTTTTATTCTTGTCAACTGTGCTTATAGTTTTAGAAAAAACAAAGGCATGCCACACTTGCATAATTGTAGCAAACCAGTTTTTGTCACGGTATCCCTCACGTCAACTAAAGATGCCAAGGCTGGTTTGGCTGAAAAAAGAAAATGAGCATGTTGCTGGAGACGTTCATCTGAAAGGCATGTAACTGAAAGGAATACTCCATTGTAGTACTCATGATGTTAAGCCATAACACACCCCATACAGTGTTTGTTATGTTGAGAGTAATTATCTACAGACTTGACTTATCTGTTCATGAGGGAGGGGTACAAAGACAGCCACCTTTTATAAAAAAAAAAAAAAGGTTTATGTTTTAGGCATATGTGGCTTCTACTCACTCCCCAATGGCAAAGACAGCCACCTTTATCCAAAAAAAAAAAAACAGAAGCAAGAGGAAATTGCCATTTTTTTCATCAGCTCCTCATTTTGGCCTCATTCTGGCTGCACATATGTACATGTGTGTAAAAGTCACGTTTCCCCTCCCAATGTGTCCAATGCTCTAATTCCAGTGTGCATGCATTTCAACATTCAATTTATTAGGGATGCCTCATAGAGTGAATTACTAATATGGATCAGTGCTATTTCAGATCAGAACACATCCCTTGGTGCAATTAAAGTATAGTGGACAAGTATAATCCACATCTTGTTATAGAGACCAAGACCAGGCTCTTATAGGTCCGCCTAGCTGGTGAAGTGGATAACGTTACATTCGTGTCTGTCATCTTAAACGTACGTATGTGGAAACGGTGACTATAGCCTAAGCTACATCGTACTCATTTATTGAAATTAATTGAACGTTTCCATTTATTGTAAAAGTCTCAAATTCTCCATTCTTGCCAAAAAGGTTAAAAAGTTATTTCTGAGAAATTCTCCATTTTAAGTGGCAAATGTCACGGTGTATTGGCGATGTCACTTTGTTGTTGCTGTTAACTGTAACGTTATCTAATGTTATTATAATGTTGCTGTTATGTTCGGTTGTAAATGGAATCTTAAGTAAAGTTGAACGAGTTTGCGTACTAATTTCGAACGGTAATAAGGCCACTTTCACTGGAACTACTTCATAGCCGTACATTATTACCGTGTATTTACTTGGAAATAATGCACACCCCTCCAGCCAATCAGAAACGAGTATTTAACCAAGCCTAGGTATAAACCTGTTTAAATAAAGCCATTTGAACCTGTAATTGTTTGTCATTATTTCATTACATTATTGGCATTTAGCAGACGCTCTTATCCAGAGCGACTTACATAGGTTACACTTAAACATTTAAGCAATGTTATCCATTTATACAGCTGGATATTTACTGAGGCAAGTGTGGGTTAAGTATCTTGCCCAAGGGTACAACAGCGGAGAACAGTGGAGTGGAGAATCTTTTCGGTCACGAGTCCTGCTCCTTAACCACTATGCTACACTGCCGCCCCCACACTGTCCCGTCTCTAACAGACAAGTTCGCAAAATCTAACGTTAAAGAGCTAAAATGATTTCAGAAAATAATAACAATAATTTGTTGTTATTATTATTAGAGTGCATGAAAATGCACTCTATTGTTATCTGAATTTTTCTTATTAGAGTGCATGAAAATGCACTCTATTGTTATCCGAATTTTTCTTATTCTTCTTTTTCTTCTTCTAACCAATTTTGTGCGTTTAATACAGCTTCAACCGTTTAACGTAGAAACTTCATTCAAACTCTGCTGCGTAGGTCTTACAAAGGACACTTATGCTATGTATTTTTTATTTTTGTAACATTTATACTTTTTAAACTATTAATTAAAAACTATCAAAATTTTCCCCATAGACTTAACATTGGCCTTTATGACATCACAATAGAGCCATTAAGCAATTAGAATCTTGTGGCAGCTGTTCTGACCACCTACATCTGTTTGATGTAGGCCTATATACTTTTATCTATGTAAAATTAGACTGTTTGCATTTTCATGCACTCGTAATTCCCTGGAATTACATTCTCTAGTTATTATTATTATTATTATTTAGGGGTGCTGAGATGAAATTTAGGTGTGCTTAAGCAGATCAAAACACATGCCTTGGTGCAATTTAAGTGTATCGAACAAGCATAATCCACATGTTGCTAATGCAACCTCCAAAACCTGTTCTGTTCTTGTTTTAGGCATATGTGACTAATGTGGCTTCTACTCATTCCCCAAAGACAAAGACCACCACCTTTATCCAAAAAAAAAAAAAAAAAAAAAAAAAAAAAAAAACAGAAGCAGTGCTATTTCAGATCAGAACACATGCCTAGGTGCAATTTAAGTGTAGTGAACAAGCATAATCCACATCTTGCTATAGAGATATTAATGAAAAAGAGGAGTGGTTGTAGAAAAAATGGCTCTTTTATTTTGTAGATGAATGAAGAGCCATTTCATTTGGACATTAAAGTTTCAGATTTCACTTGATTAATGTCTGGTCCAGTTTATCATCTACACACCGCATTCAGAAAATAATATTTCATCAAGTCAATATGCGGTTAACAGTAAAATAATGTATTTGGGTATCAGATAATGACAATAATGTAAATGTAATTGTGCTGACATCTTTAAAGTCACTGTTGATATAGGACCATGAACATATGCTCACAATACAACACATTTCCATTGAGTAATTATCAGTTAACTGTGTGTTTTTGGTTAGTGTTTGTTATGTGTTCTGCATCATAACTTTTATCTAATTATTCAGAAGTTATGCCTGTGTTTAACTGCATATGTTTGAATATATCACATTGGGATTTATACATTAAGATATAAAATGGCCATCTGTAGTGATGTATTCAGAAGTGAACATTTTTATGGTCAGTTAATGGAGGTTGGTTTAATAATTGCAGCTCCTTTAATGTATTCATTTTAATTTGTGAATCAGATAATAATCTTCAGCAAAAATAAGAGTGTGCATAGACAACAAAGAACGCAGGCCCTAACTTCGAAAAGGTTAAACAATCCACCAAGACCAGACGATTCCACTGATATTATGTTCACACAGGTGTTTTAATAATTACTCTTACAGGTTATGATGCATATTGTGCAGATATTGTGATTTGTTTCTTCATGACTTGTGGACACATTGCGATTTGTGAAAATGTATTTAAATTCCCTTTCATTAATTTCAACTGTGTTTATACTTTTAGAAAAAATGAAGGCATGCCACATTTGTGTAATTGTAGCAAACCAGTTTTTGTCATGGCATCCCTCAAGGCAAAATGTAGATGCCAAGAGTGGATTGGCTGAAAATGTTCACCTGAAAGACATGTAACTGAAAGGTATGCTCCATTGTACAGGGTTCCCACCCATTTTCCCTGACAAGATTTCAAAACTTTTCCATGACTCTTCAATGACCTTTAATGAAATTTCCATGACCTTTCACTACTTATAAGTACACAGAATTGCATACTTTACTCCACACGTTGGGCCTAATTATTAAATGAGAATTAAACAACAACATTTTCCATTCACGTAATGTTCACTTCAAACATTCAAAATACAGACACTGCAATTATATTGCTCTTTATTAAATGAAAGAGCTTTACAAGCACTTTGGTGTAACAAAAGCCCCTTTCAGACATGCTCTGCAACCCTGAACTTATCTAGACATTACCCAGAGGAGCTGTATGTGAGAACGCAAATGTCCGATTCAGTTGCACTGGACATGAAATGGACTTTACCCTGCCAGCTCCCTAGTACAAAGTCCATGTAATGTCGGATTGAGTCCATGTGTGAATAGAACAGTGCTGTTTATCAATTCCAAGAACGCAAGAACGTACTTGTGTTCTTGAGAAGAACGTTCTTGCCAAGCGTCCTTGACGAGAACGGTCTTGCAAGATCGCAAGGACGGAGAACGCACGTATCAAAGATGCTATGTGTAGGGGAACAACCTAACGCGGAGCAAAATGTAACACGGACTTTTTATGTTATATACAAGGTCAAGCAGCGTGTGCTTCTGGCCACATTGCCACATCTCCTAGCCACGGTCTCCCGCAAAAATTCAGAAAGATTTGTCAGCGTTTTGAAGAAATCTGTGCCAAAGAGTGTTTTCAGGGCATGCAAGTAATTTTTTTCATCACAATTATTTTTCAGTTACTGAGCTGTGTGTGTAAATCACAAAATCCAACCTTATATTACTTTAATCACCATCTTATTGCCTATAATGTAGCACCGTTTTGACACATGTGACGAGCTCACAGTAAGTACTAGCTGGGCTCAAGTACAGCCTCCATACTGCGGGGTTAGTTGTTACACGGCGTTACAACTAAGCCACCTTTCGTAAACAATGACAAGAAGTTATTTCTCTCTCATAAAAATAAAAACAACTGATTTCATGTAACTTTTTATTCACAGAATGAGACATCGAATAAGAAAAACAGATAAGGGAGTCTCATGTCAGTATTCATATATATAACGTATAATAATTCATATATAATTTGACGTGTGTGTGTGTATCTATCGATTGATCTGTCTGTCTGTCATATAGATAGATAATATATAATGCAGTATGGTTAGAAAATATATTTGTTTCATACAGTATAGAATTATATTGAATTAACTTTGTTTGCACTAATTTATCAAACTTTTCCAGCAAGTGTTACAACTAACCTCCCGTCATTTTTAATTCCCGTCAAATATTTTTAAAATTATTTCGCAAAAACCAAAATGTGTTAGGTTGTGCCCTGCACTCCCCTACTTCCGTACTTGCTATTGCGCAATACCCTGGGCGCAGCTCATTTAAGTAGTGATATGACTACACTGGCATTATCAGCGCAACATTTGATAAACTTTTGTTTTAATGTGTTTGTGTATTACGTTTGTGTTTTGCCATAGTATAGGCTGCTACTTTGTTCATATAATAAAGTTAAAGACAAACTCAAAACTCATGTTTGTCATTTCACACTATGGTATGATGATATTTAACATTACAAGTGTTATGATGCCCCTGCCCTAAGCCAAGCAGTCGTGTGAATGGCCTTTAAAATGAACAAAGTATCTTGCTAGCTAAGTGGTTGATTGACCAGAGGGTGGGGTTGGCTGTATAAGGATGGAAAGTAACTTAATGTAAATTCTTAAGTACAGGTTGGAGGTACTTGTACTTGGCATGAGTATTTCCAATTTAGGGGAGTTTGTACTTTATTCCGCTACTTTTCAAAGCAAATATTCTACTTTTCATTCCACTACATAAATCTATAACAGCTGCAAATACTAGTTACTTTTAGTAAAGGGTTTTGCACGCAAAACATGCAGGCAGTTCATACAAATGATGTACCTTTTTAACTCGGAGTCAGCCAATCTAAAGGGAAAGCCATCACAGCAACTATAACCAGCCCACAAATCCTTTTAGCTCCACTTAGTGCATCAAAAATTGAATACCTCTTCTTTGTACTAAATTATGAGAGGACAATTTTTACTTTTCTTATTTCAAGTAAATGGTACAATCAGCCGCTGAAAAAAATCCCCCCAGCAGTCGCTGAATATAATATTTATGTGAAGATGACTGGTAGGAGGCTGTATGGAGACTATAGCCTTATACATTTTCATATGATCAATATGACATTTTGAAAAGTGCAAATCAACTACAGAAAAGCCGTCCCTCAAGTTACGTACATAACGTTTTCTGTAGCCCATGCTAACTTAGCTAACGTTAACTACCGTATTCACTGAACTGAATAACGCTAGCTAACCGAAGCCTACTCCCCATGAACCCAGCAAACCTACAAATTAGCCGTTACTTATAAAAAATAATCAAATATTCAGCAACTATACTGCCCATTTCCCGTCACATTTTTTTCAGAGGCTGAGTTACAGGTACCGTTTACTTGAAATAAGAAAAGTAAAAACTTAATCGGCTCTCCTGCCGTCATCCTTGCAATGATTTCTGGGATATCAGATGCGTTCTCTCTGGCCAAGTCACCAACCGATACATCCTCGATAAAAGGGGCGGATCAAGAACACGTCCGGGCATTGTAAGCGTTCTTGGTCACTTGCGTTCTTCGAACAGTACTTGGGCCATGAAAGATGACGTCAAATGAGTTCGCGAGAACGCAAGGACGGACAAAAACGCGGATTGATAAACAGTCATTATCCGGAGAATTCGTAGCGAGCGAGTGGGTGTGTTGATGACGTTTCTATCATGCGACTGGCGCGAAACTGGAAAAATACAAACATCTGGGTCGTACTCTTTTCTGCTTGCCTGTATATTGCTTTCCACTCTTTCGTTGATATTGCGGATACGTCCAAATACATGTTATTTTGGTAGTTAGCTATAGCTATATGGCCAAAACTAGTCTCTTACGATCAGGGGTTAAAGTGGGCCGGAATGATCCGGAACGGCGTTCTGGCACCTTCAATTAATAAGTAAATAAATCTGATTGGCAGTTTCATACATAATAATGTTCATTTTTCATGTGCTGCAGCCTGGCGTTCCTTCCAGCTGATGCCATCGAGATACTCACTCAACAAATCAGAAAGTAATGTCTCCTGCCCCTCAACACTCCATTCTCATGCACAGTTGCCAAGTCCGCTTATTATAAGTGACTTTGGGCTTGTTTTTCTGTAAAGTCGCTTACAAATATTGGTAGTCGCGGGTTGTGGCTTTTTGGGCTTGTTTCTAAAGTGTAATTGCTTATTTGGGCTTGCTCCCTGTCTCTTGTCTCTCTCCACTATACTTGTCTAATAAAGCGAAACCTAGTTTTTCCTGTTGCAGGATCCGTCCACAACCCGGTTCCCTCCGCCCCTCCCCTTCCCCATACAAATAAAACAAACAAAAATCGCACGATTGATGGTCCATCAATGATGGGTTTCTTTAGCTAGTTCGCTAACAATGCCAGGGACTAAGGGGGCGAAATACAACAAAGAGTGGGAGAAAGAGGGGATTAAAAGACTGGATTCGACCTCAAGCGGGGCACGATTCAAAGGCAGTGTGCAGATCCTAAGTGTGAAACACGTGCACATAATGCAGTATTTTTTTATTAAACAAACAGGAACAGAACTAGGCTAATAGCTATTAAGGTATGTGTCTGTGATTTGTGTGTTACAGAGTAACAGAGCTGATGACAACACAAGGAGGACAAGGACAAGAGACAGGTTTTTTTTCCCATACATTAATTGAGATGGCCAGTCAAAGGCCCAGTAGGCTATGTGTAATTTTTAATGATTGTTTAAAAGGCCAACAAGATACCTTTGTTTTGCCTTCACTGATATAATTACTCTGCCAGTTCGTTATATGCAACTTCTTTCCTTTCATTTTCATTCATTCATTCATTCCTGACTTTTTGTTGGCCAGTTGGTTTTGTTCAACTTCTTTAGAGTTAAAAAGAAAAATGTAAAATTACAAGTTACAGTATTTTTGAAATGGTTGCTTATGAAATGCAAAATAAATTCATAAATATATATAAATTGATCAAGTGGCCTCTCTCACACACATTGCGGTAGGTAAGGTTGCCTGTTTTGGGCTTTTTTTTTAGAGCCAAGTCGCTTCTTTTGGGCTTGTTTCCATAGACCTGGTTGCTTGTTTCTCTCGCAAGATCTGGCGACACTGTTCTCATCCCTTCACTTCAGCGGGTTCATGTGTGCAGATGTCAATAAACTTGCGGTCGCGGTACTTATTGTCAGCATCTAGCTAGCTACGGAAGGGGAGCGAGCGTAAACGGAGTTGCTTTTTTCTGAAGTGGTAGGTAATTTCAAATGCAACGTTTCAAACAGAGCTCAATAAATATCACCAAACACACGAGCTGTTTTCATGCCCATAACCAGCTATGAGGTCACTGAGGTCTGGACCTCAGTAATTTTTTTAGAGCTAAAAATAAAATTTGAAGCTAAATACAACTGGATAAAAAAAATCAGTGGTTGAGAACTTCTCCTCCGAGACAAGTGCATGCTTAATGGTCTCACGTTTATAACAAACCAAATTTCATGAAAATCGGTTCAGAATTAAGCGAGTTACAGTCAATTTTGTAGAGAAGTCTGCATCTCTCAATACACATTGTATTTATTTACTAGTGGATCTTGACCGCTCCAATATGGCGGACGTGCAGATGTATAGGGGCGACATACAGCAGCGGCCAATGAGGTTTCTACGTATCGTGACCTTCAAGCTCGTGGGAGCAACTTCCGGGTCACAACAAAAAAATCAACGCAAAATTGAGAAAGATTTTCACACGTATTTTAATTCCCGATTTTCATTTATAAGCACTTCAATGAAAATCAACGGGTCGTTTTTTTCTTTTATCGTTTTCTATTATCAAATCAAAAATCGTTTTTTGTTTTCCTATTTCCAAATAGTAGTCCGGAAACAGCTCGCTTCCCGATTTTGGTTTTCTCATTTCAAAACGAAAATCCGTTGGCCGCCAAGTACACGGATTCTTAATTCAGTTTAGAATTGTTATTTAGTGTCTGCTGTGTGTGACAGTTGTGAGAGAGGGTGCGAGCGCAGCCCATTACATCATCAGCACTTCCACTGACAGCAGCAACTGGAATTCACGCACGTTGGCAGCAGCAGGTGGGTTGTGTGTGAACTGGCAGCATACCATTCGGTAAGACAAAGCAATGATCGTTATGCTATTATCTGTAAGAAACGTTCAAAACGGTAACCTGGTAGAGTGTCTGGAGTAAAGGCAATTGTATGAAACATTTTAAATATGCGTACTCTGGCCATGATGAAGGCTAGGCTATTTCTTTCTCCGCCAATCAGGGCGTATATGGATGATTTGACCATCCTAACAACAACGAAACCTTGTACGAGATGCCTACTACAGAAACTCCAGGGGAACATCAAGTGGGCACAAATGGAACTTAAACCAAGCAAATCTTGCAGTATCCCATCAAGAGCCTTGGATGGTGGTATAATGCAGATCTCAAAGATGCCCAGCAACTGGAGCAACTTTGGCAGGATACCATTAATGGCCTTAAGCTAATTAACAACACTGCCCTACCAGGGAAACTGAAGCTCTGGTGCTTTCAGTTCGGGCTGCTACCCAGACTTCTGTGGCCAATAACCATGTACGAGGTCTCGCTATCCCATGCCAAACGCCTGGAAAGGCTAGTGAGCTCTCAGGTGAGGAAATGGCTTGGACTTCCAAAATGCCTCAGTAGCATCAGCCTCTATGGCAATGGGGCCCTGTCACTACCAATTTCTAGCCTGGTTGAAGAGTTCAAGTGTGCAAAAGTGAGACTGGACATGTCCCTCACGGACTCCTGGGACCCAGTAGTGAGAGGTGCTGCTCCTACCCTAGCAACAGGGAAGAAGTGGACTCCAGCCACAGCTGTACTGGAGGTGAAATCTGCCCTCCGTCACCGGGACATAGTAGCCCACGTCCAACAAGGCAGAGGAGGCCTCGGCTGGGGAACAAAACACATACCTGGGAAAAGGCAACTACCACCGAATGCCGCACCAAGGTGGTAGAAGAGGTGCGCCGACAAGAAGAAGCAGCCAGGTGTTCCAAAGCCGTAGCACAAGCAAAACAGGGCCGCTGGATGAGATGGGAGGGTGTCGAAAAGAGGAAACTCACATGGAGCGAACTCTGGAGCATGGAATCAAATAGGCTGAGCTTCATCATCAAAGCCACATATGATGTCCTGCCCTCTCCCACAAATCTGCAGCTCTGGTTTGGACAGGACCCATCTTGCCCCCTGTGTTTAGCCCCAGCAACCCTCAAGCACCTCTTGGTTGCCTGCAAGACCAGCCTCACCCAAAGCAGATACAGCTGGAGACACAATCAAGTACTCAGGTGCTTGGCAGATGTACTTGAGCGCAAGAGGGTATCCATCAATGCCCAACCTCTCAATAACCAGGCAGTGCTCCAACACCATCCGTCTTTCATTCGGGAGGGGGATAAACTGAAGGCGAACCCTTTACCCCCTGATTCAGGTCCACTGAATGCAGCCAGGGATTGGCAGATGCGAGTGGACTTGGGCCAGAGGCTAATCTTTCCCCTGGAGATCGCAACGACCACCTTGCAACCAGATATCGTCCTCTGGTCCAATTCTTGCCACCACGCCTACCTCGTCGAACTGACAGTTCCCTGGGAGGATGCAGTCAATGAAGCGTACGAGCGTAAGAAGCTGCAGTACTCCAACTTAGCAGCCAAAGCAGAGGACAGAGGCTGGAAGGTGAAGGTGCGCCCGTCGGAGGTGGGGTGTAGGGGCTTCGTAGCCACCTCTACAGTAAAACTCCTGAGGGAGTTAGGAGTCAGGGGGCAGGCTCACAGGCAAGCAATTAAAAACCTGGTCGAAGCTGCCAAACAGACCAGTCACTGGCTGTGGCTGAAAAGAAGAGATCCCATCTGGGCTGCCAAGGGAGACAGCTAACCACAGGATACAAACCCAGGCTTGATCAACCTGCGGTGGGCCTCCCTCAGCGGAGGGTGTCTCGTGATAAATGGCCGAAACACCCTGTGATGCTGTGGTACACGACTGACGATGTGTCCTCGTGGTAGCAAAGTCACTTGGCAGCCATCTTCCAGTAACTCCCACAGGCATAGTTGTAGTGCAACACTAGGGATTGTAACATCCAGTCCTTCTACTGAATCTCAATTTCCAATTAGTAGGCTAGCTAACGTTTCACACAACGCCATTGATTAAAAAACAGCTTATGTAGGTGACAGTATCAATAATAGTAAGTTTCCAAATAGTAAATTTGGAAATGAAAGTGTATACTGACGTTAGCTTGTAATGGTGTTACTCTCAAGCATTTTTCTTTTATTTTTATAGCTAGCTAAGGTTACAAATAACCTTAGTTTAATTATCATTCTGCATACCGTAGACCTATGTATTTTGATGCTCTAGATAATGTTCATTCAGCAATGCATATTAATATGAAAGCTCCACACCTACCTTACAGTAAACAATCAACACATTGATAATGGTCTAATTTAACAATGTCTATCCCCACAGAAATCAAGTAGCACAGAACAGGGCAAAAATGCCAAAAAGGTTAAAACAGAATACTTTAGATATTTTTCTGACAAAGAAGCCCAATTTAAAAGAGCACCATGAGGAAGAGATGGGTAAAGAGGAAGGCAGCCAGCAGGATAGAATGGAGGAAGACAGAGAGCAGAGGGACAGAGAGGTGGAATACAGAGAAGAGAGCCACACAAAACCTAACCCCCCCCCGACAACAACATTGACAAAACCTAAACACCAATGCCCCCCCTTCTGGGGCCAGGATCTTAGGGTTCCCCCACCTGCCAAATCCCACTTTAACCCCTTCTTACGATGATTAATAACGTTGGTTAGTAGTTTATTATCTGGTTAGTAGCTACCTAAGCTGTAGCTAAGTAATAGTGATAGGTATAGTGAGATAGGTGAATTGGTGACCTAACATAATAGCGAACAACATAAACTTACCTTCCTGTTATAATGTATAATTAAGAATAAATTATGTGTACCGTTAGCACCATTTGGATGGCTATGTCTGATATTTTTTTTATAGGCTACCCAAAAGTACAATAGCTATGTTCGCCTTCTCCTCCGTGCCACATTATGCGCCCATACCATGGAAAGGTAAGACATTGAAAAGAAAAAAACCTGAAAGTACTTCAACCCGCAAATAATTTTTGTGAACTCATCAATACGTTTCACTCGTGAGAATGCAAGTGGCGTCTAACTGGAAAATACCACGAGGAAATCTGGACGTTTCTAAACTTGTAATGATTTCACGCGACAATGTAACATACTACAAATGTAATCATACAGCCACTGCGATTTCTGCAGCGTACTTTTTGCATCATGTCCTGCCTCCTGTATGCTCTACCCAGGCGCCACCCCTCACCTCAACCAAACAGAGTATTTCCAGTCGGTGAGAACGTGTCTGACACGGACCATCTCCTGTTGTGCGCTATATGTGTGAAAGGGCAACTCCAGACAATGTCCGGACCTGATTCTCTGGACATTGTCCGGAGTTCATATGTTAAAATGGCAAGAGTTTGGCAATGAAGGTCTGAATCGGTGTGCCATCTCCCACCATCCTCTCATACTGGACGTGCTTCATTCCCTTGGCATGACCAGCGAGGGCTGCGTCTCCCATATTGCTAACATCAGAGCTCATCTGACAAGGCTTGCATCTAGCACGTGAAACATCTTTTTCAGCTTCGAGCCAAAGACTATACCGCTCATTACTGAGCCATAAAATATTAAAGGAACACTTGCCCGGCATTTCTCAAAGGAGCGCAGAAACCGGAATCATGTTCAAACTGGCTAGTGTGACCACCAAATGCAAGTGTAAGTCACTTTTACTTGCCCCGGCAGTCAGATATAAGCAACAATAACTATAATATGAATTCTGTTTTATTTATTTGTTTTAAAATGTTTCATAATTTACAGCAGGCATCTGAGCTTCAATGAAACTAAATAACGTTACTATAGTACTAAGCAAACATTTTGTGCCCAGCTGCACATTGACTTCAAAGTTTTGTTGCTAACTAACTGTCCTGGCGTGCCCCACTCACAGTAGGCTAAAGCACAGATTAAAAAGCGCAAAGCTTTTTTGCTAATAGGCTAAATACATGGTTTACTTGCTAGCATAGGTCGCTTTGAAGCCATATATCTTGCATTAGCAATAACGTAGGGCTACCCTATCTTTACTCAGCCTACAACTAATCAAGATTATTTTCAAAGCAATGGCACTATGAGATGAGTTAAATTCTAGGCTATAAATCGTATTTGTCAACATCAGTAAAATGATTGTTTGGGCAAACAGAACTTCCCCAGTACAGTGAATTACCTACCCTGTCTAAGATTGCTAGTATTTACTGTCAATCACGTTGTTATCAGACAAATCCAGAGAAGGCTTTGGCCACTGATGTTTTCGATAGAATACGCCCACCTCGTAGAAATAGAAAAATTTGATCACCATGATGTCTGACAACCAAAATTAGATTTCCTATTCATTTACACTACTCAGGATGTGGTGAATGACTTGGAGGGTCAGACTGAAGCTTCACGGAGAACAAAAAGGGATTGGATAAAATGTGTTTTTTCCCCTCACTCTGTTACCACACTGTTTAATGGGAGTAGGAAGCGATCGGATTTTGTGACTCGCATTAATCCATAAAATATACAATAAAATATACTTTATCTACTTTATCTCCTACACCCCTGGTATGACAAAATCAAATGTCATGACTTTTCCAAAACTTTCAATGAATTTACTGAATTCCATGACTTCTCCAGGCCTGGAAAATGGGATTTTAAAATTCCATGACTTTTCCAGGATTTCCATGACCGTGGGAACCCTGATTGTAGTGCTCATGATGTTAAACCATAACACACCATACAGTGTTTATGATTCAACAAAGTTGGGAGCAATTATCTACAGACTCGAATGTGCATTGTGATAGTTGGAATGGACAGAAGCTTCAGATGTAACCTCCAAAACCCGTTTTGTCCAAACTTTGCTCAAGGCTATCCTCCCCATTGAGGTCCTTCTCATTTGAGGGAAAATTCGTAAGGGAGGGGTACAATGAAAGGCACTTTTCATCCCAAAAAAACACAGAAGTACCACTTAGTGGAACTTTTGGCAAGAGGCATTTAGAGTGGCATGCCTTGACAATGTGGTGATACAGAGCGCCACCTGGGGGCAAAGTGAGGAGCATCTGGATGATGCTCTCCGGAGGACTCAGGAAACAGGGCTGACAATGCACAGCAGTAGGTGCTACTTGGCCACAGTACATTTAAATTCACATGTATTCATTTGGCAGAAGCTTTTATACAAAGCAACTAACAAGTAAGGCGGAGTACAATACAAGCAAAAGGCCATATAAGGAGTCAAGTAGAGGTCCAATATCATGGTTACCAGATTGGCAAGAGTGTGCTCTGACCTCTGGACAAGCACCATAAAAACTGTCCAGTACCAACATCAGGGAATCTGGTGTAGTTATTCCTGGATGTGGTCAGATGGTACTGCCAGTCTATTGCTGTGTTTGCTAAAGATGCTCACTCCTCGACTTTTGAATGCCAGGCAACCAGTTACAGAAGAACACATACATATTCATATGACAGAATTTTAGAAAGGTACATGGTATTGCCAATTACTGGCATAAAAGCAGGAATAATAGCTTACCATTGCAACGGGTATGGTAAGTGATGGTTCAAGGGCCCGCCTTTAGAATGACAGCCTCCTACCGTTCACCCTTCAATAATTCAGTTAAAACAACAATAACCTAACAGAGACCATTAGAACACGAAAAAATGGTTTGTATGGTCCGTTTGAATTTAAAACTGTTGCCAAATCCCAAAGTGTACATTACAGCTTCATTGTGGATGCATTTTAAAAGCAAAAAAAAAAAAATGTTGAATAACATAACTCACCACACAGAGTAAAGGGACATGATATGTATTTATGCATTTTGAACCACATCAACAACAAAAAAACTAAACTAAAACTACAGGACTGGATGCGTTTAACACTGTGGGATGGAAAAATGTAAAGAAAGACACTGAGATAGAACAGCACTTAGATATATCAAACTACAATCTAAAAAATTCGCTTCTGGGTGAATTAAAATCCACTACGAGATTTTAAACTATTTCAGCACGGGGCTTCGGTCGTAATATCAAATGTGTGACTTTCGGATACAAAAAAATACAATAGTGAATATTTTCACATCTCTAATCTTGAAATGTGTTCACGATTCGGTAATCACAGAGCACTACTACGCCTGTGTACCCATCCCATCCTTTCCGTTTTGCATAGCTGAATCCTTACGTCGCAGTCTACGTCCCTTGCATATTGTTGATCACGGGATTTGTACGTGCCAGGTTCTCGCGTTCAGTTGGTTCAGATGGACGTTACCTTTAACTTGATTGGCGCGAAATTCCGTCCATCAAATTATTTTGTCTCCGATTGGCTATAGTCACACTTCCGCTTCATTGAATAGCCTGGGTTCTGTTTTTTCCTTTCCCCTCCTTTTAATCCAGTCCTCTGACCTACCCTGCCAACAGTATCCGTATCGAAAACATTTTATCATACCAGAAGTATAGAGACTTTAGGTAGCTAGATCGACATGGACGACTTTGATATGTTGAGCGCGCCCCAGCCTGCTGCGGGAAACGGGGTTGGTACGGAGGAAGACCCCGCTGCTGCTTTCCTGGCCCAGCAAGAGAGTGAGATCGCGGGGATCGAGAACGATGAGGGCTTCAGCATCCTCGACAGCGGAGAGGTCCCGGCTTCGCTCAGCAATAACCTTACAGGTGAACAAGACGCAAACGGTAGGGATCTAATCTAAAGAGTGCTCGCCAAATCCCAAAAGTATGTAGTTAAGATACGATTGCTCGCTAACGTGTCAGCCATCTAGTTAACTAATACGTATTAACACATGCACCGGAACTCAAAGTAAGTGTTAGCTGGCTAGCAAAGTAATGAAAAACACCCGGAACCGGGCTGGAGGACGAGATGTGTTCGCCGAAAAAAAAACATTTCTCCCCAAACCAGACTCTCGTTAGGCGTATTCTGTAGAGGAGAAGTGGTTCGATATAGTCTAGGTAGTGCTACCTAGTTAATAGCTAGTTAGTCGATAGTTGGGCTAACGTTATTGAAAAGGTTAGCTCGCTATTTCAACTCTCATTAAAAAAAAAATATTAGTTTTTTTCTAGCTAGCTGGCTAGCAAAGCTATGGGTAAACAAAGTGTTTTGTGTGAACAAAAAAAAAAAAAAAAAAAAAAACGATGATCACCAGCAAACGGCATTGTCCTGTGTCGTGAGCGGGCATTGCAGCAAAATAATAGCCAGCTGCTAGCTCAGTTCCTGTGTGGGCAGCGAGTGCAGAGTAAGCTGTTTTTATGTTTAAGCTTGGACTGCGATTTCAAAGGGCTGTTCAGTCTATCTCTAATGGGCATGTTTGATTTTGGTTTTAGACATACGTGAACCAACGTAGTTATTTCTACGCTTGTTGTACACCTTGTTTCATACTTGCCTACACGATGTGTAGCTCGTTTTCTGCCCGTAGAAAAGCATTTTGTTTGATCTTAAATTGATCGAGTCTGGTTTATAGGGTAATATCTAGCGCATATGGCTGCAGAGAGCTACGTAAGGCTGTCACAGTGACCTTTGGAGCGGTGTAGCCGTTTGATCAGCCTTTACAGGAAGTGAAGCTGCTGGTGAAGAATTGCACAAAAACAGACATGAGTTGTGAAGCGTTCCTGGTTATGTTTGAATCATAAACGTAGTGACACAAGCTCTATAACTTGACATGTGTCTCTGTGTCCTTTGAAGAGACCCTTTGGAATGGGATAGTATTTAATTGGTTAGGAGTGAAGTGGCCTGTGTCTCTAGTTCATGCGTGTCAGGAAAAAAAGAAAAACTTTAAGCCACAAATCCAGTTATTCTGTGTCACAGAGTGAACGAACATACCGGCAGCGTTTGGCTAATGACTTGATGTTTCGATTGTCGCACAAACGTTTTCAAACGACACTCTATCTAGAAAACAGCGAGTTAAAAACGCAGTTTAAATCAAGAGCAAGTGATGGGCTGTTTTAATAGACAGGCGTTTTAAGAATCTGCAAAAGTAACAAATTGGGACCTTTTTTTGCAGTTTCCTTAGTTGAGATTTTGGCAGCAGAGCGCCGTGGACCGTAGGGAATAACTGCGGATTTCAGAAGAGGTCTTCCTCTAAGGGAAGGAATCTGACATTGCTGGGACAGCAACGGGCAGAGGGATGGCGGTTAAACACCTTCTGCCGCGCTGCCTTGCGCCAGTGCTGGCGGCGGCCGTTTTTCTTACGGCACCGCGGGGAGCTCTTCAGATATCACGCTTGACTCCCACACCGCTAGTCATCACAGACCGCTCCGGTCCTGCTTGTCGTGGGAGTATCTCACATTTCCACAGCCACCAAAGAACTTTAAGCTAGACAATGTCCCACTCTGTTCACTGCGCAGTCACCCAACCTCTGCGATCTGAATAAATAATGAAGGCCTCTCCTATGTCATCTACAGTTTCATGTTGTGGACGGTGTCCGCTGCTGAAGGATAGCTGGGAGAGTGGTATTTCATGTATCGTGTGTCGAGACCAAAATTTCTCACAGTGTATAAGACTGAATTTATACATGCTGTCTGAGGTCGGCTTTATTAGGAGAGTGCTAACCGTTGTAAGGGGTAAGCACAGTCCTTGCTTTGTGACATTACATCAACCCTAAGAGGTATTGGTGTGCATTGCACAGTGCAGATGCAGAATATTTATCTTTAAAATATTCTGTGATTTTCATGGGATGAGTGGTCCTGATAGTGGCCCCTTCATTATTTGTCAAACACATTATCAAAAGTAGCCTGTTTAATTGACAGGAAGTTACTTGTAGGAGTTGGAGGTCACTTGTCCAGCTAATACTGTTGTTCTGCCAGTGCTCTTTGAATTAAAGTGCTATAGGTTTGTTTAGGACGTACTGTCAGATTTTATTCTTTTTTTGTTTGAGTTAGTTTTTAGTAGGAAGGTTGTCATTGAGGGGTCCAGCATGCCATGACAGGACATTCTCTCTCATCCGATTTTATTTCCTTTGCACTGGTCTGATAATTTATGATTTCCTTTAGTTTTGACATTCTTTCTGTCCTCAGTCACTTCAATGTCTGCCGTGGACAGCTTGATTGATCGTTTGACTGTTCGACTGTTCAACCAGAATGTTTTAACATACACATCCTTTCGGAAGGACCACCTTCCAACACAAATTAAAGAGGGGCTGGTCTGCTGAAATCACCAAATTGGAAGTGTCAACTGTGCAGTACTCTTATGTTTTCTTTTGTGAGGGCAGTGTTGGCACATTAGGTAATGTAATGGTAGTAAGTTTTGGCCTGGAACAATGTGAACGTACACCTGCCTGCTGTGTCTTGCCCTCTTACTAGAAGTGGTGGAATGGTCTATACATCTTCCCCATCCCAGCACTTACAGGTTGTGTTCTTTTCACATCAAAAGCAATAAGTGTCCATCAAAATACCGAAACACCACAGCCATGACCCTGCAAAAGAAAGGGGGGGTGAAATTGTAATGTCCTACCCCCCCGCAATCCCCACTCTGTGCAAGTGAAAGAGATGGTTTGCTGGAGGGGCGGGAGTTGTGGATGGCGGCGTGGCAGCCGACAGAAATAGATAAGCCCCAGGCCTGCCGTGGAGCGGCGTGCTGTAATCCTCAGAGAAAACGGCATTAGGCCCCGCGTGGTGATAATGCCCCCCCCCGCGCTTTTCATGGGGGCAGCCGAGGACATGCCGAGCCCACCCGCCGAGTCTCCTTCATGGCTGCATCCTTTTTTTTTTAATATATTTTTTTCTTCTGTTACGTTGTTTTTTTTTTCTTAGTCGGGCAGCTTTGAATCACAACCGTGAACCGTACTTGGATAGCGGATCAGAGAGCAATGTAAAACATCCTGTTGTGCAACCTGTCGTACCCGTTGGTGAGGTTTCGGACGTCCTGTGGTGTCTCCGGGGAGGGAGGGGGGTATTCGGCCCCGGTCAGAGGGCTTTGCCGTCTGCGGCGCCGGTTGGAAACCTCGCGCTGCCGTTCACTCGCTTCCCAAATCTGTCAGGAAATAAAACAAACTCAGAAGATGATTTCTGACACCTTCGTGGTAACACTGTCTGTCCTAATGTCACAGCGGGTTACAGAAGGGTTTTGTGGGTTGTATCGTATTCGTGGCTCGTATTGCGCGTCAAAACATGCAGCTGAACTGATATATTTCTAATTGTTGTTTTTGGTGTTTTTCCTCCAGACGCAGTCGACGGAGCGGTAAACGGAGAGCTTCACGAGGTAAACACTTTATCCCTCCATCTCTCCAGTGAAGGTGTTGCCGATACTCAGATCAATAACGTTTCAGATCAGCTGCTGAAGTGGTTCTAAAGGACTGAGAAATCAGGCTTTTGAGTATAGCCCCAATCTGAACTCTCTGGGGTTGATTTTTACCATGAGAAAATTGATTCTGGTTTGGCCAGAATGTAGTGGTATTTTTGTGAAAATAGCTATCGGTAATTATACAGCTTTGATTAATAAATGACTTTTTATTGGACTGAGGGATAACTGTACTGGTATTCATCTAATGACCTGGCCATATATGGTAAGATGAGTGTGTTTTTACATTTCAGTGGTTGTAGTAGTGCAAGTGCAGGAAAGGTTAAAAAAAAAAGCTTTGTGCAAGCGCAGCCCTGCGTCCCTCTGATCCACACCACTGCTTTTGCTGATGGAGAATGTAATAAAGGATTAATGCTCAGAATCAGAGGCTAGGCTTGGGCCTAGGCCTGGTCCTGTGGTGAAGACTCCTGTTCGTCCTCTGACTAAGTGAGCATGGCTCGGATTCCCCCAGGAGAGCAACGGCCCATCTGATGCCTATGCGGCCATCTCCAATGCCGACCGGCTGCATGCGGAGCCCGAGAGCCTGCGCAAGTGGAGGGAGGAGCAGCAGGAGCGGCTGGAGGCTCTGGGTGAGCGAAAGGGGCAGCGGCTGATCTGAGGTCAGCTGTGTCAGACCCAGTTTCTGAATGTGCCGTGGGTGCGTTTTGTGGCTGGGATGGGGGGGGTTGTTGGCCATGACATTCAGTGGTGACCTGCCTTTTGGTGTGTTCCTGAATGTAAAGTAGACAAGAATTGAACCCTGAAATAAACTAGGCTAAATTTCTTGTACTTTAATTTTACTTTAATCTAATAATATCAGGGATTTTCTTGATTTTTGCAGTGCCTCTCTCAATTCTCTCAGAGTATTACTGCATGCATTTTTTTCTGTTTAAATAGAGGAGCTGTCTTTATTGTATTCACACATCAAAGGCATTTTTTAACACATAACCTTAATTAATTGGCAAGATTTTGTGTTAAACACTAAAATTGCAACTGGCAAAATGGCTGAAGAATGTCACTACATTGGTGGTGGTTTTAAGAAGTTGGAGGTGTAACGGGGAGGGGAGGTGCTTCTTGGCGTGGCTGTAGGGAGGTGATGGTTCTTGTCGTCTCACGCGCAGCACTTGCCGGTCTTGTGAGAGTGTATTCATCTATCCCCCAGATGCTAACTCGCGCACCCAGGAGGCGGAGTGGAAGGAGAAGGCCAAGGCAGAGCTGGAAGAGTGGCACACCCGTCAGAACGAGCAGCTGGAGAAGACCAAAACCAACAACAGGTAAAAGTCTCCGGCCAGGACCAGCCTCAGGCCTGGGTATGCAGAGGAAGAAGGAAGTACCCACAATTCCCTCACAAGTGTCATAACTCCAACTGGGAGTGGAGTCTGTCCACACGTACCACCCTTATCTGGTATTAGCGGCAGTAGTGACTCAGAGGTAGAGGAAGAGGTCATTTGATTATTCTTGCAAATTAAGACTTCTCTAGTAGAGTCCTCCTTGTGGTATAAACTGCTGAGTCTGTAAATGAGACATGCTTACATCAGAATGCCTGGAAGTTACAGGGGGCCCAGGTGGTCACAAGTAGGAGTTACAGTTTTTAAAATCTACCCTGCACTCCCCTGTGACTGAAAGTTGTAGAAACTATAGCTTGGTATTTCTCAACAGCATGAATTTTTACTTTCATCTCCAGTTCTCTCCAAGAGAGTGATAAAACTGAGACTGCATTTCAGTGGAAGGGTTTTTTTTAGTAGTTTTTCAAATTGCCCCCAATTTGAAAAGTTCCATCCTCACACTGAACAGAGCCATGTATGCTTACATGTTTAATCATTTGTTGCCAGGTAAAACACAATAATGGTCTTTGTCCGTGCACTTGTAATTGAGTAATGAAGCCTTGCCACCTCACTGTTTGGCAAAAATTTTTGACGTGGGGGTGGCTGTGTCAGGCAGATGGAGAGACCTGGTTGTTGTCCAGTCACCACAGGATTCGTGAGGCGAGCATGTGAAGCTGCCTGTTACCAACTCCGTGCAGCCCCTCCCTCAATACGGCCATTTTTCCTGCCTGCACTGTGGCTAAAATGCTGTATCAACAATACACAAGATTGTCGCACTCCGCTTAACATTTAGAGTTCTGTTCCTGCTATTCGGAAATTTAATGTTCCATCACTGGCACTTGTCATTATGAACAGCTGAATTAGCAACAGGAACTTCTTAGTCTGAACAGGAAGTAGTAGGACAGAGTGCTTTGGTCTCCCTGGTGATAAACTGTCTCTGGTTTTAACTTACCTTGTTTGCGTGTGTGTGTGTGTGTGTGTGTGTGTGTGTTTGCGCGCATTTTCTTGTCTTCTCCTTTTTACCGCTTTCTCTCTTCTCTCCTGCTCTCCGCTTCCCTGTGGGACTCTCCTCTGTCCAGGGTGCTGGACGAAGATTTCTACAAACAGCCCTTCTCTGACCTGATTGGTTATGTGTATGTTGCTAAAACTAACACCCTTTCCTTTCACATGCCATTAACATCTTGCATTTCTGTTTATTTAAGTCTTTTGCCTTGCGTTGTTTTTTCTGCACTGTCTTTGATTTTTGTCATGCCATGGGTTTCGGGTACACATTACCTACAGAACACTTTGTGCTCTTAATGCACATCCGCACCCCTGCGTGCAGCTGTAACAGATCATCATGTCCTCAGATTTTCGCAGTTTTAGAGTTGCAATTAATCTGAAGCTGAGGCATTAGTAGCTTGTTTCTTTTGTCCCTGCACTGTAATTAACACGTGCAAACACAGCTGCATTGGGCTGTGTTTGAAAGCCTCCCTCTGCAGCGAAGCCCCTGGGCTTTAAATCAGTGCCTGTGTAGATGATTCATCAGCTCTGGAAAGAACATTTGTGGATCAGAAATGTAGTATAGTCTCAAGTATAATATCTGAGGGAAATCCATTAATGTCTTTAATACTCCATCTTAAAAAGTGTCATTTTGTGTCTCCCAACCTGTTACTTCATATTCAGTTCCAAATTTGTCATTATTTCATTGTGTTTTTTCATACATGTTTATTTGTATCTTTAAAATATGTCATTCATGTCAAGATTTTGGTTAATTTCTAATACTGTGAAGCTGCTATATGCTCACAATTTGAGTAGACTAGTTTTATGCATCTCATGAATGACTCAAATGTGAAATTGTAGTCTTAGCAGTTTAGGATATGAAATACAAAGAACAGTTTTTTTGTATAACCACGTGATAATGTGATTGGGTGAATGTTTTGATTTTCCTCTGTCTAGATCAGTAGTTTTGTTTGAAGCAACTGTGCTTCCTGCTCACATAGTGTTCATCATCTCTCATTTAACAATTTACAGTATTCATTGGCTTTTTAAATCGCGACTAGTATCAATGATAATCTTCCCAGAATTCCCACCCACGGTTATCTCTGTCAATGCCTTATAACAGTGCAACAGAAGGATTCATGTATTGTTGCACATGGCAGTTGCTATTCGTACAAGCTGACTCAAGACCTCTGTCATTAAGAACCTCAACATCAGCAGTGGAGGGGGGGAAGCATTTCCTGTCTGGGAAGAAAGACAGGAAGAGGCCCATTCTTCTCCGTTTCTGTGCCAGCGGGGGCTGCGGTGCACTCCAGGAGCTCCTGTACTCATCCTACTAAACACGTGAGAAAGGCAGCTGACTTCAGTAAGGCACAGAACGTACCGCTGCCGGACAAACGCGAACCACCTGTCGCGGACGCACAGTTGCTTCAGACATACAGAACAGTCTATTAGCCAGCGTACAGTGCGAGATTCTGTCTGCCATAGATCGGAGATGCTGTTTTCTGTGCCCTAGGTAGCTCTGACTTCTCTTGCTTAGCTTGCTCTTAGTTTTGCAGCCCTCACATCTGCCGTTGAGCTTGGGTTCGAACAGGAAGAATGACACACCCCCATGTCGCACCCCCGCCCCCCGCCCCCAACTCCACCTCACACTCCTCCCCCTAAAGGCAGAATAGCGCTCTGTTTGCGGAATGAAGGTCACCCCAGCTCGAACGGCACCAAGCGCAAATGCCGCAGTTTGTGAAGGCTGCAAGCTAAGCTGCTTAGAACACTCCAGAAGATGACGAGATTGTAGAAAGTGCATGCCTGGCTTATGTCATCTGCATAAAGCTCATTTATTTTCATTTCTCTGGATCTGACTTCTGATCTGTTTCTCCTTTGTTTCTTTTCCTATGCACCTTTAAGCACACACATTAACCATCCTTGCTACCGCCTAGACCAGTTAAGTAAAAAGAAAAAAAATTTGAAGAAAAAAGAAATTACATTTGCCAAATTCAGACGTTTTCCAGCCTTTGAATTAATTTTTTTATTTTTGTTTTCCTATCCACTGCCTAGTTAGAAGCTGGGTGTCCCCTCTGTGGTGATGTGTTGGTGCACTAGTGCTGTGCGTATCTGTAATTCTATGTGACAGTGAATCTCCATTGGCTTCTCATCCCCATTTGCTGTGTTGTACTGTGTGTTAGCGTAGAGGGTCCCTTTATTTTAGCTCTGCAAGATGCTAAAAGTCCTGTGGCAGTGGACTTTTTTTTTTTTTTTTTTTTTTTTTTTTTTTCCGGGCGGGGCGGGTTTGGTTGGTAACACCACTTGGCTCACACTGGGAAGTCTATTTTCATCCATAGTCTAGACAGGGAAGTCAAAGACGGGTGCCTTCATTCTCACCAATGTGATACCAAGCCATGTACATTGTGGTTGCCTTTGTGTCTGCACACGGTAGGGGCAGGTACCACAATGAATGTCGACGTGTAGTTTCTGATGACTACTACACCGAACATGCTGTCACAGTCCTTTTTTTAAAAAAAAAAAAAAAAATGAATTAGGCACTTGGAAGTATGGTGAAATGTCTTCTATCTTTTACACAAAAGTCTTCCCTGCTCTTTGAAAGGCCTGCTTTTGCAAATGCACAGCATGGCGAGCTTGGCTGGAAGGGGCCTGTTGTTTTTGGTTGTTAAAAAAAAAAAACTAACTTGCCATGAAGTGTTCCATTTTTAAGGACCAGCATATAAAAATTCAATAGAATATTCAGAGAGACTTCCCCTTCCCCTTTTTGGGCCCCACAGACTTGGGAGAATATTCTATGGAAACAGAGAGCAAGTTATTATCAGTTCTCCCAAGAACTGAATTTTTAACCAACCAAATTGCTTCCAGACAGTAACTAAGCAAGACCAACATGTCTCAGTTGGTTTGGTTCCTACAAAGTTCTTTGATATATATTTTTTTTTTTCGAACGGTAACTTGTATGTTGTAATATAAAAACAGGTGAGCTATGATTCCTGGGGAAGAGCATGCTGGTTTGAGTATTCCCGAACTGTAATTTGTTTTGATGTTGTCACGAGGAGAGTCTTGCTGTTTGTGGTGGATAGACTGGGATATGAAGGTTGTCCCTGGGACCTGCTTGGATCTTCCCCTCCCCTGAAGCAAACCCATACAAATTACCGCTACCAATTAGCTTGCCTATTAAATGAGATAATGGTTGGCACTAACTGTGTACCGCAATGCAGTGTAAAGCAGTTGTGTTCAGGACTGGAAAACCTAGTTCATTTGATGTCAGGTTTTCATGTTCTGTAGAGACTTACTGAGGAATCAAAAAAGCTTGCTGAGGAGCAAAAGTGATACTTCCCTTATGTTTCAATCAGACTATTTCTAACTGATCAAGATTTTTTTCAAGTCAGGAGTCGGCTATTGGTCCTATGGTGCATCGTCATCTTTGGACGAGAGGTGCTGGCTGGAGCTGTGAAGCTGGGTTTGCAGAGGGACACGGGCGTTTTTGCTCTTAGCAGCTGATCCTGGATCAGTGTACGAAAATGCACACTTGACGGTTGGGGTTTGAACGGGGGGTGGAAACTGATCTTAGATCAACTGTTAAGTGCAGAAAGTACCTGAAGCTGGGGCAGGAAGGGAGGACGGGAGGAGGGAGGGGGAGGTCCTAGGGGAGGGTCCGCCAGGCCCCGGGAGGCTCCGCCTTCTTCCCGCCGGCCAACCAGCTGACTGTGTTCCCTGTGCTTTCAGAGCGGCCGAGGAGGCCATGGTGTCGGAGATGGACGAGAACAACCCAGGGACCGAGTGGGAGCGCGTGGCGCGCCTCTGCGACTTCAACCCAAAGTCCAGCAAGCAGGCCAAGGACGTGTCGCGCATGCGCTCCGTCCTCATCTCGCTCAAGCAGTCGCCCCTCGTGCGCTGATCCCGCCCCCGGCCCGCCCCCACAGAATCACACTACAGCTGCTAGGATGGCAATATCTTACCTTAAACTACTCAGAGATATGCGTGGCTGCAGTTATAACGGATAGATTCCCTATCAGTCATTTAAAAAAAAAAAAAGGATTGAGGTTATTTTTTGTTTTGTTTTTTTCTATTCCTTTAAGGACCAAACTCCCCATTCCATAGTGTGTTTAACCATTAGACTTGTGGTTATTGTGACATTTTACAATCTATGCATCTTCTTTTTGAAGTTCCCAGGAATAAAGTAATAAATGTGACGTGTTTGTAATGTGTGTGTGTGTGTACATATGACGTGTATGTATTGTATGTGTGTGTATATCTATGTATATACAGTATATAGGCTACATATACACACACGTACATAAAAACGAGATGAAAATAGTGGTTTAAGATCAGAGCTGTAGCCCAACCGTTACTTTGTGTGCGTTTCACTGTCCCATCTTTGATTTGAGTATCATTAAAAGTGTATGAAACCCCTGGCCCGACTAGTTTTTGTTCTGCCGTTTTAGGTAAGCGCTCTGCAATATCTCCAGACTCCAAGTAATACACAGTTTTCAAATCTTTTAATATTTAATCCGTCAATTAACAAATGACCACAGGTGTTTCGCACCTTAGAAAAAAGGTTTATTGACCCTGCTCCTTCAAAGGGGTGCATCACAGTCCTGCCTGCAGTCTTAATTATAGAAACTTATTCAGAAGAAGAGTTCAATACAGGACAACAATTTTGTTGTAGGTTGAGGCAGTTAGGACAGTTATACAATATTTAAGTACTTACAGACTTTGTGATGACTTCTGTCTCTAGCAAAATAAAAAAGTGTTACAACAAAAACAGTGTTCGTCTTTAAGCTTTTCTCTTTGACGAAATATTGTCCTTGTTGGAGAGAAGACTTAAGTGTGAGTCTCACACCAGCTGCAACTGCAGTCACTCCTGCCAGTACAGACTTCAGGGCTGGATGTTCTTAGCAGATTGTCTGCTCTTCCTCTTAATCGTGTAGATAATTCTGTCCTCTTTTATGGTACTCGCACTCCTCAGGGTACCCTGGACTTTTACAGGAGTGCAATGGGGATAAACTGCATGAAGGCAATTTTAATATTCCATATGTTCTTTAATTT
Organism: Megalops atlanticus; assembly: GCA_019176425.1. Lineage (NCBI taxonomy): Eukaryota > Metazoa > Chordata > Actinopteri > Elopiformes > Megalopidae > Megalops > Megalops atlanticus. Next base: position 20,460,357 of record CM032894.1, read on the forward strand.
AAAAAATAATGATGCACTATTTCCACAGTGGTCTTCCTTGAGTTTATGTACCATTCACCTATAAAAGCCAACATATGCAACATGCCTTTGATTCTGAGATGTAGTGGCCATACAGTGGGGTTTTTTGTAAACCCTTTCCTCCTCTAAATTATACATCAGTTTTCAGAGTTACATTACATTGGTAGGTACAAACACAAACTTCAGAGGGGAATTGAGAACTGTCAGTACATTCTGCATGTGAATGCTAATTAACTCCACTTTAATTTACAAAATTCAAATGAATGCAGGAAACATGAGTACAGCTAAAAGCAGTCCAGCACTTTGCAGGTACAAATACAAATTCATGAACAGACGTTAATGACCAAATAATTGCTTTAAATGGACAACTGACTTGATTTTTACAGCCCTGGAAAGAGGAAAGAGCACATAATCAAGCATAAACACAGAGAAGGATGGGCCTTTATTACATTCAACAGCAGTGAGCAAAGAAATGCTCTTCTGATGAGCAAACGCTGACAGCACGTATGGATTGTCTTCGAGGTGGAGACAATTTCAAGTGATTCACTGTAACACGATGAGCAATGAGATAGGAAATAAAACACACAAGACAAACAGGACATCGTAAGCAGAAACCCTACTTCCAATTCCCCCCCCCCAGAAAAATACAGAGTATTAAAAAGGCCAGTGATTAGTGTGTGCCTGGATTGTTCTATCAATGAGTGAAATCCAGGTAAAGTGTTTGGTTGGCCCTACCAAACGTATAAATCGGCCTTGTAAAGGCCATCTACTTGGTGCATGTTTGGCACGTCCAACCTAACACTTTCCCTAAGATTCATTTTGTAATTGTCATTTTCTAGGGAATTTCCTTTTTCAGGGAAATTTTACAATAAATTCCATGCAAAAAATAATGATATTTAGCAACAGTTTTCCTCCAAAGTACCTAATTGAACATCTTTCAAATAAAGGTTAACATTTAATATTTTTTCATTTAAATTTTAACATTTTTCTCAACTCTTTTAGCTCATATTTGTGGAATGCAAAAACAAAGAATAAAACGACAGTCTTGGATGGCTAAAACATTTTAACAGCTGACTAATTTTCCTTCCAGTCACAGTATTTATTAAAAAAATCTCAAAAGGCAGCACGTCAGCGAGTAAGCATAAGTCTAAAACAGAGCTTATACTGTAGCAACAGGAGATTTTGGCTAACGTATGACACTTTTCAGTCCCAACCGCAGCTGTGCAGACACTCCTGCCAACCTGGCCGGCGTTTGGACCTTCCCGTTATCTGTGAACGGCTCCACCTGCAGGGCTGCAAGCTGCCGCTCACGCAGCAAGCCCTCGGGCTCAGTACCGGGCGTGTTCCCGTGGTAACGGCAATCGGGCGCGCCCACTGTCTGGGATGTGTTCCCGTGCTCCAAGAACAGGAAAGGAGTCACAGTCGTCTCTCGTCTTCAAGTAAGGCCAATAGAAATCCCAGTCCCAAGCCCAGTGAGACAGCCAGGATCCAGATGTGAGCCGAACCCACTTGTACCGTTACATTAATGAATCCAGACGGCAAGGCTTATGACACAGCTGTGTATGGCTGTGAAAAGAAACCATGGCGTTGAGAAAGTCCTTATTTGCCAGGTAGTCTGTTGAACACTTTTATGATGAGCCAGCTTCTATGACCACAGTTCATTCTCGACAGATGAAGTGTTACTGGGATGAATTCAAACCGACTTCGGTAGGTTTTGGCATCCAGGTTCTGCCTGCCTTGCGGCTGTGGCACCGGCTGTCACCTCGTCAGGCACCGGTGAATCACTTGGACAACGTCAATGGAGATGTGCCAGTCCTCCAATCAGCGTTTGCCCCGACGTGGTGCACTGTGGGACTTGTAGTATGAAAAGCAGCAGTTCACTGCGTGCGAGCACATCGGAGGATCACCTCAGATAGTCTTGCTTCAGCACTCTTGTGCAAGCATAGGGGTCGCTTTGTGGGGAGGTAAACTTAGTGTACTACAATTTGCGGATTCCAAAATTGGGTGAAAAAATTGAAAAATACTTAAAAAATCATAAATAAAAAAATTAAAACCAACACATCTCTCTATTCATAACTGAATAAGGTTCCATTTCACAACTGCACTTATTGCAAAACTCTGGGCTTCATAAAGCATACACAAGCATGACCATGACATTACCACATGGTCACGTTTTCACTTTTTCTTCGTTATTTTACACAAAAGCTCTATTGCTGTGTCAAGTCATAAAACACCACGGGCCTTCATGAAGTCTTTATAAAGTAGGAATACCATGGTAATGAAAGTGTTATGTATACTTTATGAAAGCATGTAAATTCTGCTTAAAGTGAAATGTGACTGAATGCGCCGTTTTAATGCGTTTCCATGATTGCTATATTAGCTGCATTTAAACGCAGCTTGCATGATGTATGAACGTGCAAAATAAAACAAATAATTAAGGCCTTGTCACCAGTGTGAGTTTGCAGCTAAAAATACTGTCTCCTAAAAATGAACTTTGTTTGCCAGTGTATATAAGGGCTTTCTCCTGCCCTATATTTTGGTCGAAGGTATTTTATGCAAGGATCAGCTACGAACTCATCTGTAATGACAATCATTTGCTCAAACAAATAATATCGTATACCTTGATTGATACAGTGTGACAAGTGGATATATCTTATCATACAGCCACCTTTGGAGATAAGTTGTTCAGATATTTTTTTGCATTAGCAAAAATTGGTATTGACATGTGTGCCCATATTCAGAAATGTCTGAGAAATGTCCTCTGTCATTGAAAATACAGGTAGTTCTACACACTGCCAGTACGCCTTGATAAACTTAGTTAAAACAAAAGAACATTCTAATAAAAAATATCCACTTCTACAAAGTGTATTTCCATTGGTTCTAAGTGGTCCCAGAGGATTTACAATATATTTGGACACACATACAGTATACACCCATATATTTATATACATACACCCATATGTGTATGCACTATATATAGTATGCACTATATTACATTTCTTGTATCATTTACTTATGTATATCCCTTACATGTATAAAAATTAATAGGGAAAAGTGAGTAAGAGAGTACGAAAGAGGGGGAGGGGGGGGGGTATCCAGGTAAAGATGAAGTCAGAGACTAGGGCACAGGCAGTGACAGGCCCTTAGCTGGGCAACATCCAGCCGTGTCAGGAAAGAGCTTCTCCTCCAGTCATGTCACCTCACTGCTGTCTGAATTGATTGTGATTGGACAGTCACGCGCCCTCATTTACCCAGTGTGTACCCGGTCTGACGGCCCGTTCAGTATATCCTGCGCGTGGTGTAGTCCAGCACCATGCTGGCCGCGCCCAGCAGGGCGGGCTCCTCCAGGTCAGAGGTCACCACGCGGATGCCCTGGGCGGAGCTGAGGGCGCGCTGGCTGATCACCTGCTGGACGGGGCTCTGGTAGAAGGAGGCCAGGACCCCGGAGAGGATGACCAGCGAGGGGTTGACCGTGTGCAGGATGTTGATGATGCCCACGCCCAGAGCGGCGGCGGCTGCAGGGGGAGAGAGGGGGGGGGGTTACTGTTCGAGCTCAGAGGGGGCGGAGACACGTGAGACCTCGCTCTCACGGATCGGGGTCGTTCCCCGTCTTGATCTGCTTCGTGGCACTGTTGCTGGATTTTTCCCATTGACAGTTCTACACTTCAGTGAAAGCAAGGGGATACACCCTTACAGTGCAGAAGGCACTTTTAAGTGAATGACCACATTTGAAGTGGTTGGCTGGCGTTAATGTCTGCTGGGAGTTGAAGCCCAGTTGGAAGACACAAAAATAGACTCAATGTAAAATTTCTGTCAAATCAAAACAGTATCTAGCTTTAAAAGGATGATCTGTGTTTTAACAGTTGGCTCTCACTGAAAAACAGTGACCTCTAGCGCAACTGCAGTCTTTTTAAAGGTGAAAGTGACATCGCCACGAGTCTGAAACTGTATCTCACTGCATTATGGCATGTACTTCACTCCAATGACTCCAATTTACTTAAGACCTTTTCATCACACTTCTAATATGTGTGCTGATAATTCCCTAATGCAATTCACAGGAAAATCTCCAAACACGCTTTGAGAGGTAATGAGGTTCTCCTGCACACATGTGAACAGGAGGCCAGAAGCTGAGAAGCTGGAAATCACCAGCAGGGGGCAGAGTGGCTACATGAAATTTGTGCAGGTGCTTTGTGTAACCAAGCCAGGATCAAACTCCATATTCAGAGGTCATCATACTGGTCTCAGATCTGTTATAAAGAGCACTAGGAAGAGGCAGACTAGTACATTATGACTTTTATACATGAATCAGGCCACTTGAAAACGCTGATTATTCAATGTTTTGATGTAATAATAACCTCAAAACTTGACTTCCCTTCAAAGTGAACCACTATGTATTACAAAGAGGAGGGATTATTATCAGTACATTTTCATATTTAATATAAAATTTAATAAAAACAGGCCATGGTCATGCTATTTTTGTATATCCTTTTTATGTTTTGGGTGCTCAGTGAAATCAAAGAAAAAGAATTAAAAACAGGACTACTTATTATGCTAAGCTAAATGTTTGAGTTGAAAACACAACAGGGCATTCAACAAGGGCTAATTAGTGTCTGTGAATCTCTGACATTCAAGGCCTGTGGTAATCATGTCTTCCAATCCCCTGCTAATCCCACGCATTTAGCCGTCTTCCTCCAGCATAAATGTGCATGACTTTTTAAGGTTACACAAGCGCGCAACAGGGAGTGCGCCCTTCTCGTTCCCGTCTCGCCACCCTCTGGCAGGTGGGTGGGCCTACCGGTTTTGAGCACAGCGTCTGCCTTGGAGTTCCCGAGCCGGGCCGCGTTGATGAGGTCGATGGCGCTGACGGGCTCCTCCTTCTTCAGGGACATGCCCTCCACCAGCAGCAGGTCCTCTGCGAACGACATCACGCAGCCGTTAGCCACACGGGTCTCCATCTCACATACACACAGCGTGAAGGGCGTCAGAGTGCAGGGACAGTGTTAGGGGTGTTAGGGTGTAGGGACAGCGTTAGGGGCTTTAGGGTGTAGGTACAAAGACAGACGTGTTAGGGTGTAGGTGTAGCACTAGGGGCATAAGAGTACAGGGACAGCGTTGGGGCGCTAAGGTGTAGCTACAGTGTTAGGTGCATGAGGGTGTAGTTACAGTATTAGGGCCATTAGAGTGTAGGTATGGCGTTAAGGGCTTTAGGGCATAGGTACAGTGTTAGCTGTGTTAGGATGTAGGTGCAGCATTAGGGGCATGAGGGTGTAGGAATAATGTTCGTTCCATTAGTGTGTATGCACACCATTAGGGACTTTAGAGTGTAGGTACAGTGTTAGGTGCATTAGGGTGCAGGTACAGTGTTAGGTGCATTAGGGTGCAGGTACAGCGTTAGGTGCATTAGGGTGCAGGTACAGCATTAGGTGCATTAGGGTGTAGCTACAGCGTTAGGTGCATTAGGGTGCAGGTACAGCATTAGGTGCATTAGGGTGTAGCTACAGCATTAGGTGCATTAGGGTGTAGCTACAGCGTTAGGTGCAGGGTGTAGGTACAGCATTAGGTGCAGGGTGCAGGTACAGTGTTAGGTGCATTAGGGTGCAGGTACAGCGTTAGGTGCATTAGGGTGCAGGTACAGCGTTTGGTGCATTAGGGTGCAGGTACAGTGTTAGGTGCATTAGGGTGCAGGTACAGCGTGAGGTGCATTAGGGTGCAGGTACAGCGTGAGGTGCATTAGGGTGCAGGTACAGCGTTAGGTGCATTAGGGTGTAGCTACAGCATTAGGTGCATTAGGGTGTAGCTACAGCATTAGGGTGCAGGGTGCAGGTACAGCATTAGGTGCATTAGGGTGTAGGTACAGCGTTAGGTGCATTAGGGTGTAGGCACAGTGTTAGGTGCATTAGGGTGTAGGTACAGCATTAGGTGCATTAGGGTGTAGCTACAGCATTAGGTGCAGGGTGCAGGTACAGCATTAGGTGCATTAGGGTGTAGCTACAGCATTAGGTGCATTAGGGTGCAGGTACAGTGTTAGGTGCATTAGGGTGCAGGTACAGCGTTAGGTGCATTAGGGTGTAGCTACAGTGTTAGGTGCATTAGGGTGCAGGTACAGCGTTTGGTGCATTAGGGTGCAGGTACAGCGTTAGGTGCATTAGGGTGCAGGTACAGCGTTAGGTGCATTAGCGTGCAGGTACAGTGTTAGGTGCTGGACGCTCACCGTCGTGCAGCCTCTTGGCCTCCTTCTGCAGGGCCAGGCCCGAGGCGTAGGCCTCCATGCAGCCGCGGCTGCCGCACGAGCACTCAGGCCCCTCCAGAGACACCATGATGTGGCCCAGCTCCGCCGCGCAGAACGTGCTGCCGTGGATCAGCTCGCCGTGCTGGATGATACCACCGCCGATGCCTGCGTGCGCACACACACACACACACACGCACACACACAGAGAACACACATACACACGCACACGCACACACACACAAAGAGAAACATACGTGAGAGACAGTCAGTACACCAGTCTCAGAAATAGAGCATCGTGGGCCCCTACATTAGGAATGATGACACTCTCAAAGGGTCATGGGTAAAGCGCTGAATGCAAGGACTGAGGGTCATGTAAAAACACAACATTCAGTCACCCTGCCAGCCTCTTTCAGCCTTGAGGGGTTTCATGTGACAACAGCCCTAACTGCCACTTCTAAAAACCACTGTCATGTGACAGCCAAGAGTATCAATAGCACCATATATTTTTTTCTGAATCATCAATGTACTACACAGCATATTGTACAGTCCCTCTATTCACATACAAAGCACAAGTGAAGGACTGAACTGTGCTGAAGACGGAAAAAGCACTAGGAATGTGTCAAATCGGTTACATTAGTCACAATGGCTGTTCTGTGTCACAAAGAACACATAGATTAGATACAAAAGAACTTTCATGGCGTGTCTACTCTGGTGACACAAAGAAATGGTGGTCTTATCAGTTTTGGGAACATTTTTTGTGTGAAAACAGCCTTTAAGCTGTCAGCCCTGTTGAAGCAGCAGACTTGGGCAACGTCAGGCGTGTCAAACCAACCGACTGCTGTCATTAAGGTGAGAGCAAATCTTGATGAATCTCAGCTGCTCCAAAACATCAACCGGATTGCTGCTGCGGTACATCTGGTTTTACTGGACTGACGACGCGCCGTGGCGGTTTTGGCGCCACGTGTCTCTTGGCTCGTGTGGGCGGTGCCCTCGCCGGCCTCCCCCCACCTGTTCCCGTGATGACGGTGACGAAGTTCTCCACCCCCTTGCCGTGGCCGAACTTCTTCTCGGCGAGGGCGGCGCAGTTGCCGTCGTTGTCCACCCACACGGGCAGGTGCAGCGTGTCGGAGATGGGCGTGCGGATGTCCACCGAGCTCCACTCCTGGATCAGCTTGGTGGAGTGCAGCACCACGCCCTCCTGGGGGTTCACCCGCCCCCCCGTGGACACTCCTGAGAGAGGGGGGAGCAGAGGGCGGGAGTAGGGAGGGAAAGAGAGAGAGGAGGAGGGGGGGGGCAGAGAGAGGAAAAGAAGAAAGAGAGGACAGGGAAAGAGAGGAGAGACAGAGGGAGAGAGAAGGAGAGGACAAGGAGAGAAAGGAGAAAGAGGGAAGGAGGGAGAAGGAGAGGACAGGAATAGAGGGAGTAGGGATAGAGGGAGGAAGGAAGAAGGAGAGGACAGACAGATGGAGGGATGGAGAGAAAGAGGGGGAGGTCCAAAGAGGGAGAGACCGGAGAGGGAGTGATAAAGAGACAGAGGACGGGGGGAGAGAGAGAGGGAAGGAGGGAGAGAGGCAAAAAAGGCAGGGAAAGAGAGACAGAGATAGAGGTAGGGGAGACAGAGAGAGAGAAGAGAGGTCTTTGTCTGAAAGTGCTTACAGGCCTGCAGGTGGAATCCACCAAAGTGAAAGACATTGAAAGGCTTCTGTGTGGATACAGGCAGCTCCAGTTCAGCAGAGAAATCAGAAACAGTGAGTGCTACATGAAATTCATATCTCCCATGTCACATAAAGCATGTATCCAATTTCCTCACTCCCAGCTGGGAAACTTGAAACTCCCTTGTGCCATCAGTGCCCTTGTGCCTCGGACGACCCGCCCAGACCAAGGTCGTAGGCCCAATCACCGATATAGATGCATAGGCAAAGAATGCACTCATTGTCTCTGTTACAAGACTCTGCTGGACTGAATATATTCAGTATAGTGTTAAAATATGAGTGTAGAACAGCAGTCAAGGGCACGAAAGCAGCAGACATACCGACTCCCAGGATCCTGCAGTTGAGGCGGACGGCGTCGACCATGGCCTCCGTGCACATCCTCAGGATGAGCTCGATGCGAGCCTCATACGTTTTCGGGTTCGCCTGCGTGTACTTCTTCACAATTTTCCCCTGCAGCAGGAAACAGACAGCGCCCGGGATTTAGATGGCAATGCAGGACAGCGCCGAGAGGAAATGACTTCACAGATAATTTCCAGATAACGTGCTACATGCAGATTGAGCGGTTTTGACATGCACAGCGATTGCGCAAAGAGCGCTAACGCTGAACCCTTCCTGGCTCCAGCATGTACCAATCTGCAAAGCCAGCACAGCTTTACACACACACACACACACATTTTAAAGCAGGCACCGTCTTGGACTTTGGCACTTGGTGATTGTGAAGTTCGGTTTGTTTTTCAAACACCACCTCCAATTCATATTAGAATCTGCTTTTCCTGTCAATGCGTTCTCATTATCTACTTCTGAGCAGAGGTCGTCCACAGGCCCACTGCAGCTAATGGAAGAGTAACTTAACAGATTAAAGTAAGTGTTTTCGGGGACCAGGCTGGCACTGACCAATGTCGACCCCTCCCCCCCAGTAATTTGTTTCAATGTATTATATAATTTTTTTTAAGTCATCTTTATCTGTGGCTACTTGGCTAAGTCCTCTTTACGCAAAAACTCCTAAGAGAGGCCCAATGGAGGAAAAAAAAGAAAAAATAAAGAATGAGTCTAGTACCCTGTGTTCATTCCTGAACACGGAATCAAATAAATGCTAGCTGGCAAATCAAGGCCAAGACTCAACCTAAATGCAATGCCCTTTGTGTATGACTGTGAATGGTACATTTAATAAAGATTTTCATTTTTAAGAATCATTTTTCCCCCCACAATCAGTTTTTTACTCATTTCTTTTTCATTTCAGTGGTCGCGATTAGACTAGAAATTTATAATGGATGAAAAAGTTCAGCTGCAGTATTTTTGCATACATGATAACAGTATATATATGAAATACGCCATTATGTAGTCATTATATGTACATGCCATTATATAGCCTTGATATCAACTTAAACGATCAAATGATCATTAAAAATGACATCAAGGCTATCAATGGAAAAAAGTAGACCATAATAGGTAAACTGATTGTTCATCCACATCCAACCAACCACAGATCAAGATTATATAATTATTGCACCGTAATTAAAGGTCTGACCAAAATATTGTCAAAATGTGGCACCTGACTGTCACTTCCATTAGCGCATCTGGCTGTCAAGGTATTATGCACCTGCAATAGCAAAATTATAAGGTCAAAAACATAATGCTTGCACTGTGTAAGAATAACTAAGGACTAAGAGACCAGGGCTACCATTAAGGGAAGAGGCTATGTTACAAGGCCAAGGTGGAGCTGATCTGCAGTTTCCTTTAGGTAGAAGATGGAGGAAAATCTTTGTGTGCTGCCTTATGTCCACAAACTGACCGCTGTTTGGGCTAAACTGTATGTGCTGACAGCAGAATGTCCTCCCCAGCTGAGACTGTGATCAGTGAGGCTATGTGAGTGAGTGCGTAACTGTAGCAGGATAAAAATCCTCCCTGTGTGTAATATGCAGAAATGAGCTGAAAGGACAGGGACCCTGTCCTGTTCACACAGATGCCTGCTGCATCTGAGTAAATGTAGCTCAGTGGTTCTCGGCTTGTTTTTTCTTTTGCCTACAGTTGGGGAGATGAAGTGGTTAACGAGACTAGCCCTGTGCCAGAGGGACGCGGGCTTGATTCCCACTCACTTACAAAGCTTTAAAATCAAGGGTAAGAGGTTTGACTCCTAGGAAGTTCAGGGGCTAAGCTCTGAGCAGGAAACCCAATGACCATGGAGTCGATTCCCAGACAGGGCACTGTATTCGTAACCTCAAGTATGCCACCTAAAATGAACTGCTCCAGTGAATACCCAGCCTTATAAACGGACGACATGTAAACATGTAAGTGGTATAGCTGCCCTGAATGAGGACCTTTGCTATGCCGATGAACAAAAGCTAATAAAAACAATGGCTTAGTAGCCTCAAAGCCTACATCGCACGCAGCGAGGTGTGGAAATCTGCAGTTGTGTGCTGCATAAGGACTGCTGTTAAGGGCCGTGACCCCGTGACCCCATGACCCCGTGGCGCGGTGGGCGGGCGGGCCTTGCCTTCATGCTGACGATGGCCACCCGCAGGTTGGTGCCGCCCAGGTCCACGGCCAGCGCGCTCTGCGTCTCTAGGATGTGGTCGATGTCCTGGGAGATGCACTCCTTCACCGGCGGGAAGCGGAAGGTCTTCTGCAGCGGCTCGTCCAGGTCGATGCTCTGCAGGAACTTCAGGATGCGGGGCACCGCGTTCCCGTCGCCGTAGATCTTGGAGCTGCGGGCGCGCGGACACACAGCAGAGTAACTAACACATCCCACGTGGTAAGAGAGGTAAGGAGCAGGGTTTGGAACCCAAAGCGTGCTGGTTTGTTTTCCCAATGGGTTGCTGTTGTTGGACGCTGGAGTCACTTAACCCAAATAGCTTCAGTAAATACTCAACTGTGACAATTGGTAACTCACTGAATAAAGATGTCTACCAAGCAAATGATGTAATTTATCCTGCACTGCACAATCTACAAAGCATGAAGACCTACAATGATCATTTGAATATTTGTAATTTTTGAAGAAATGCAAGAATGTATATGAGATTCCTCCTAAGGGGGAAGTAAGCTTCTTTCTCCAAATTGTTTGACTTGGCACAGCCCTCGCTTTCTCTTGGTCCAACTTTTGGATTATTTCTCTAAGAACTGTTACATTTGGATCCTTGAGTCCTCCTCTCACTTGCCTTCCTGTACAGTGTGTAAACAGTGATTCCACTTTGATTTCATTGGGTGGAGCACTGTTTCAGCGCCTGGGCTTTTTGACCAGTTTGAACCGGCTCTAGCCTTGGGTACGATGATGCTTTTGTACTTTGAACCCAGGTGAACTCGCCCCAAAAGGTATTTAATCTGAAGACACCTAACCCCAATTAGCTCCAGTTAAATATCCAACTAGACAAACAGATAAAGCACAGGACTTAAAGCTATGTAAGTCAAGCAGGGGAGTAACAGGACACCTCATTCTTAGTTGAGGTGTGACAGATTTTGTAGCTCCGCTCTAGTGACATTGGTGATGAAAGACAGTTTCTGAAGTCTCTAAGACACTGCGATAATGTGACTTCTTACTTTAAGATGTATATATCTTATGACATAAGCACATGACAGTGTTTTTTGTGTGACAATACATACCATGGGTACCGTTTTCCAAACTGGAGCTCCAGGGCATGGTAGATCTTATTCTGGGTGTCAGCATCCCGTACATGAAGAACATTTTCACCTGGAAAAATCGGTTACATAATGAATGTTCAGAAAGATTAGTCTGCTGCTACTCAAACTCCCCATTCAATACTGCTGTTAAGACTCCACATTCACACAAAACACTGCTGCTTACGCTCCACGTTTACACACTATTGCTGCTCACACTCATTCATACACTACTGCTAACACCCCACATTAACACAACACTACTGCTGTTTAGACTTCAAATATATGCCACACTATGGTTGTCCACTTGCTCTTTTCCCCCCCTCTAATCTGCCTCATTGTTCTCTACTGCTGAGGGTGGACGAGGAACATACTTAAGCAAAGAGGAGTCCACCGACCCCGAAGCACCCTCATAACCTTCTCATAACGTTGCGGAAAAGCGCCAGCCCACCTACCGGTCTCCCTGCCCGTCTGCCGGGTGCCCAGGTTGATGACGGGCGTGCCGAAGGCGCCAGCCTCGCGCACCCCGCAGCTGCTGTTCCCGATCATGCAGCCGGCGTGCGACACCAGCTGGATGAACTGCTCGAAGGGCACGTGCTTCACCGCCCGGAAGTTGGGGTGCTGCTCGATGCCCTTCTTCCTCATCACGCGCACCATCTCCTTACTGCCTGTGGGAGACAAAACGGGACGGGATTAGGATCCGCTGGGTCGGGTTAGGAGGCTGTGGGACAGCCGAGACAGGGGAAGGCCACTCTGCCGTGCCCAATACAAAGCCAACAAAACTCCTATTCTTATGGTCTGACCCCAGCTGAGAGTCACCACTAATTCATAGCACTGGTAACTTCCTAGGTACGCTGTCATGCTGGCATTTCTTATATGTTAATTCTGAAAATGTAAATGTATCTTTCTGAGTCTCATGTCTGAAAAGTCTGAAAAATTTGTGTGTCTTATTTGTCATTGTATGGTTTGGCAATATGAGACCTACCTTGTCATGCCAACAAAGCAGTTTAAATTTTAGAGAAACAACAGGGAAGAGGAAGAGAGGCCAAAAGGGAGAGGGAGAGAAGGGGGAGAGAAGGAAAGAGGGAGAGGGAGAAGAAGATAGAGAGGGAGAGAGGGACACGGAGGTGAGCAGTGCCAGACCTGCGTCTATGTTGGGGAAGAGGATCAGCGTTTTCTTGTTGAAGGAGATGAGGGCGTCCAGCATCAGCTCGTAGATCTTGATGGAGTTTTTGATGTCTGTGGTGACGGGGTGCTGCAGGGCCACGATGTAGTTCTGCTCTTTCACGTGGTCCCCTGTGGGTGAGCGAGAGACGGCCTTCACACCCAAAACAACAGGAACTGACTCCACCCAGATCAGGCGAACAAGAAAACTGAAAACTGTCTTAACATGAGAACTCCACTAAACATTACCACTCAGTGTTTTCTGAGTACCACACCGGTTCTGCAAACATACATTAACATTGTGTAACTTCACCGTAATTGTGTGCAAAATGCTGGAACAGAATGGTTATAGATTTGCCAGACAGAGATGTTGTTCTGCTGTGAAACTGTTCGCTTTTGTTCTGATAACTTGTCTTTAGGTGCAGCTACCACAGCGTTTGAAGCAGATGGCTTATCTCTTCATAATCAGTGTTGGCTCATATCTACCTGTGCTGTAATTTTGTAATTTCTGCCTTATCTTGTACCTGGTCAACTCTCCCCTAATCTCTAGCACATGGCTGAATGGTGTATCCCACTCTATGGTCCATATAAAAGTCAAGCTTTTTCCAAGCTGTGATGTTGCATATCTTGCAGACAAAATGTACAACACTGCATCTACATTTTTCAATTACATTATTGTCATTTAGCAAACACTCTTATCCACTCTTATCCTGTGTAATTTACATAGGTTACAATTTTTACACATAATCCATTTTGCACAGCTGGATATTTACCGAGGCAATTCCCAAGAACTGCAGTGCCCCAGGGGCAAATTGAGCCAGGAACCTTTTGCTTACAAACCCTGCTCCCTACCACTATGCTACACTGCTGCCACTGCCTGCAGAGTTAGAAACTATTCCTGATTCAAACAGCCACAGCTTCCAAGAGGGGCTAGAGGGGCTAGCGCGACGCGCGACGGCTGGACGGAACCCGGCTTCCCAGCATTCCCCTCGGCGGCACGCACCCAGCCAGGCCTTGATGATGTCCATGTAGTCGTCGCGCTGGTGGGCGGAGAGCAGCTTGTCGTAGGAGGGGCAGCCGGCCAGCAGGATGCGGGCGTGGTCCTCGCACATGGCGATGAGGTGCTGCTCGACGCTGCGCGTGCAGCAGGCGTGGTAGTGCGCCAGCTTGGAGATGGCGTGGGCGGATGGAGTCGCCGATGGTGCCGCCACCTCGCCGCCCTCCAGGTGCAGGATGCGGATGTTCATGAGGGCGGCGGCGGTGGCCAGCGCCAGGGCGTCGAAGCGGTCGCCGTGGACGACCAGCACGTCCGGGTTCAGCCGGTGCAGCACGTCCGGAAGCTTGACCAGCGCCAGGCCCACCGACTCCACCATGGCCGCCTCGTCCTCCCCGCGGACGATGGTGTGCAGCTTGGAGCCGATGTCGAAGTCGTCCTGCTCGATCATTCGGAAGGTGTTCCTGGGGGCAGCAGACAGGGGGACGTGGGGGTGGTATGGGTCAGGTTGTGCTGTGACTGCCCCGTTCTCCCCATACATGCAAACACACACAAACACAGACATCTCCTCCCTTCCTCTGACACATTAACACAGCCATAACAAATACCTCACAGTACATGACGCATAATGTCTAGTCAAACTCTAGTCAAGTCTTTTAAAAAGAGGAAGCCGCACTCTGAAGTCATTTCTGGAGGGCGAATACATGTTTTGTTCCGTTAAGACTCCTGTGAGGAATTTCCAAATGGTCAAGAGCATAAAAAAGTAAGTTGATTTTTGGTTTAATGCTCATTTTGACAGAACTCCACTATATACATATATCCATCCTACACGCCAGGGGTCAGTCAGTGCAAACAGAGCCATTAACACACGCTTCTGCGGCGGGACTGTTTGCAGCTGGATCGCAGTGGGTTTCAGGTGGATTTGCATTGTAAGTTTTGGTTTCAAAAGGAAGAATTAAGATACGTGTCATTCAACGAAGCATCTGCAGAGCACAAGCAGCAACACCCTCAAATCTGATGACCGTCAACACACACAGTGTAGAGTCACCAGTTCCGATTACTACCCTCACAGTGTAGCAAGGAAGCAATAACAAGCATAATTTACTGACCACCCTCTGATTCAGCCCTCCTTAAGACTGCTTACCACAATTACTCATAATTTCTACACTACTCCTCTCTCTCTAGTGTCATATGAATGTTTTCTTCACAGAATTAATGGTTACTGAGTTGTGAGACAACCCTCCTCTTGGAAGCAAAGTAGAGTGAAATCTGATACTCAAAGCTGACTTCCCTCTCAAACACTGAGGAAGTTACCACTACACTCTAAAACAAACATCAGAACAACAAGCAGGTATGATCTGGCATTTTCACACAGGAATCTGGCAAAAGTAGTCTTAAAAAACAGGTGTGTCACATAAAGACAGGAAAAATACTGCTTCCAAGCATTTCATTTAAAGTTCTTTCATTTTCTTTAATGGTAAGATATAGTAGCGTGTAAAAGCTATGACACGGGCAACTTGCCATAGTAAAAAAGTAATTAAATGTTTGGAGTGTAATTTCTTCCTTTTCAGACAGAGAGAATCTGAGAAATTGTAAATCTACTGATGGGAACAGGCAATTCAGTATACTGAAGCTCATCATTTTGCCAATTACCTAGTCTATAATAGCACTGTCTCAGGCCTGGTTTTGAATACTCTGGGTCTTCACTTACTACGAATCGTGATAAACTGCTCCATACACTCTGGCTAAACTCTCCACAGGAAAAAAAAAAATACTTTCAGAGTTGTCCATGAAGTTATACATACTGTTTTGTACTTGTCAATCTAGGCAGGCATTTGTGATCTCAGTACTTTGTTCAGTACTGACGCTTGTTCATGTGTGGTTGATCAAATAGATCAAATAATCCCCTTCAGGTCTCCATTTGCTTGGACTACAGAAGATAAGCATCTCAAGCCTTGTTATAAATTAAACATTTGATATCTGGAACCAGTCTTGTTGCCCTTCTCTGTACTGGAAGGTTCTTACAACGTAGGGCCCGGAAATGGACACAGGCCTCTACCTTGTCCAACAAAGACAATGTATAACGTTAACATAGCCTAGTTTGATTTGTATCTGATATGTTTTGCTGAGTATCCCAGAATCTTATCCGCCTTCTTTCTCTGGCCTTTACCCGTAGTCGTCGATGAGGTGCGAGCCGAGGACCACCACCTCCAGCTCGAAGCTGTCCGGGTCGGCCTTGATGCCGAACATGATGGGCGCCAGCTTGGAGTAGTCGGCGCGGTTGCAGGTGGCCACGCACACCTTCAGCCTCCTCTTCCGGCCCCGCTCCTCCATCTTGTCCGCCTGCTCTCGCCCTCTCTGCATGCTCAGGTAATACAGCTCCTGGGGAGGAAGGGAAGGAGGGAGGGAGGGAGTCAGGGATATGCCCGGGGGCCCACGCAGGCCGAAAGCTCCCCGCTTACGTGGAACCTCAAGATTACAAGCTTACATTAAACCTCCAGGGTGGCTAATGGGAATGGGTCATGCCCTGTAGACATGTTACAAGAAAAAAAAAAAAATCACAATCAGTGTTTTCCTGACCTTTAAACACTGCAACACCTTTCTATTCAGTGATGTCAGGCATGTTACCTTACACATATAAACTAATGCTCTTCTCTCTTCTTGTGCCTACATTGCAGCCATCACTTACCTGGTGAAATAATACATTTTTTCCTCAATTAACAAGAGGAAAAACGACACCAGGTATAGCAGTGAGTGGTAGAGGAAGTTTATGCTCTTGACACATGCAAGCAAGTGCTCTGCATTTGAGCATAAATTGCGTTGTTCCTCAACTTTACTTAGACAAGACATCAAAGAGCCCCACATTGTTATCAGGCCATATACCATGGTCATTTGAAACTCTTTTGTGGTTTACTGATTGTTAATTGCTGTGGAGTCAGCCTCATAAAAACCCCAGAATGCACTTCGCTATTGCCCTCTCTCTCTGGAATGGAAGAACTTGCAGTGCATGCTGGGAACTGGAGGCAGAGAGAGATGCAATGTCGAAGGGACCATCCAAACACTCAATATAAACGTTCACGTGCAAATTGCTTAATAGGGCCAACACAGCCAACCGAACAAGCTTTGAGGGCTCGTTTTGAGATATGCAAATTAGTCTCACAACAGGGAGTCTGAAATCAAGTGGTTCTAATTCAGCATCGAGGGGAAATGCAATGTTCAGGCAAAAAAGGAGAGTTCTCTGCCTTTTTGAGAAACCCATTTAAAGTTTTCCATTTACACAACTTGATTTTTAATGAGGCAATTCAGTTAAGTATCACGCCCAAGGCTGCAATAGCAGTACCCCTCCTAGGCATTGAACCCGCAACCTTTGGTTTAAGGGCCTTGTCCCATACCACTACACCACACGGGTCCCACAATAAAGGTAAGGAACAACTTGAAGGAAACATCTGTTTAGCAATTTAGCGCCGCAACTGCAGTGACTGCCGTATAGCAGTGCCCCGGCTGCTGTCCCGTAACCCGAAACACGTCGCGGTGGGAGGGTGGGGGGCGCTAATGCAAGCCTGGTCTCTCCATGCGAGAAGAGAGCGGCGCAGAGGAGAGTACTTACTTGGGTTCTCCTGACATGGAAGCTCTGTGGCGTGGAAGCACAACACAAAGACAAACAAAAGAGTGTAAAATGAGCCTGAGTCACAGCACAGAGGAATTCATTTCAACTGCCGTTCAGTCACGTATGCTTTAGCGAGACATGAACACTGAGTCAATTCTGACAAACGCCCCCTCGCCCTAACTGAGTTAATCTTTAAAATGCTCATGGAGCTCACTGATAATATCAGTGATCGCAGCTCTCCAAACTACCTGGGTACAGCTTTCCAGATTGGTGTGGATTTACTTATTACATGTATTAAGATCCCTGTTGTTGATTTTCTGAGCTGTGGTGCCATTCTCTTAATATCCTGCAAAACACTTACAATAATGTTTGGTTTGCTGGAAAAAGCCACCTTAATGTTCCTCTTGTCATTTCTTCTTCTTATTCCATCTCATCTAACACCCCCTACAGCTTTTCACCTACATTTATGCAACCTGGCCAATAGCTTCAGCAAGTATGGGATTGCAAGTGAAAGCTGATATTCGTTACATTTATAAAATTACATTTATTAAATCAATACTAAATAGCAATAATAACAATTCAAGTCAAGACTGGCATTTGCAACTTCCAGTCTACAAAAATGCACAAAATGTCCTGAGAAAGCAGTGTGATTTTGGAGAGCCATACCCTGTATGAAGGTGAACAGATGATGGCTCTGACCCTCCTGGGGAGGAACTAATGTGGGGACATTTGGTTACTCATTGACCGGTGATGGTAACATAGCTGCACTGATGGGCCCCACTCCATCATTGCTTGTCGCTTGAGAGCATGACCCCGTTGCTAAATATTGACAATGCGATGGCGGCTCCAGCAAACAAGGACGTTGGCTCATGGTTCCACCTGAGAAGGTTCCAGATTCCGCACGGAGTCTACAATCAGGAGGGGGGCAACAAATTTCAGCCAGCACCCTGTTCCCTGCTTTCTCCCAAGACACACCATCTGATCAAGCAAGTGCCCCAACCCCTAACTTCCACTGGCTTTACTGGGTGGGTCTGCGTAACTGCCGAACACAGGGAAAGAGTTTTGTTGGACACACAGAGCATTTACCCATCATCCTTGTGGGGCAGTCCACTTGGCAGTGTGATTAGTACGTGCTTCAAGACACTTCTCCCCCTGGTTTTTTCAAACACTGTTTCCTGAAACTACTTCCAGCTCCAATTACACACAGTTGCTGTTTGTAGAGATAACAGCATGGGAAAGCAGCCATACATTTCCAGAGAAGAGCTCTGGGCATAGCCTACATAAAGCAAAAAAAGTGTTCTTGTTAAAACAATAGAGGTCTGTGGTGTTCTAAAACGTGCAGCTGCTCTGAGCACCAAAGGCAGATAACAAGAACTATAAAATGTTAAATCCAAGATACTATTGGGAAGGGAACTTTACACTTTGCTTCGCCGTAGGTGGTTCACAATGCAAAGGTCTACAGCTCTGTGCCCATCTTGAATTATAGTCCCCCCCGACAAGTACTGACAGACAGGCTAAACTGAAGCAATTAATAGTACATTTAGTTTATATAGTTTCACATTCCTGATTAGGTCATCTACAATTCCATGATATGACATACATGAATATTCTGTGGCTTATCAACAGCAACTCTATGGATATACTCCAGACCAAACAACTTGTCAGAGCTTCGATATCCTGTCCAAACAAGGAAGTGCTGCTTTTTTGTTTAAAGCATCTTCAAACACTGTTCTTAATGAAACAGATGGACCCTGTTTAATAACTGTTTCTATAACCATAGAAAACCGTAGCAAATTGCCCTCCACACCCACTGCTGCCATTAGACTGAATACTAGGGGGGGTTAGTTGGTTAGGTTGCCTCAATTCTGAACTGGCCATTTTCAGAATGACTGCTGTGCACATTTGCTGGTTATCTGATCCAATTCAAAGAGACTGTTTCTCTACCAAAGACACTGCTGCAAGCTAATGCTACTGTATGGTACAATGATTACTGACATTGGCCTAATAGCTGTTCGTCACAGAAGACACCTAGAGTGGCCTTGCCTACCAGAACATAAACCCTAGTGTGACTGGTTGGAGTCACAAAGTAGTTATAAACCATAACTACACGGGCAACTGACATGGTGTGTGCTTGGCATGATCAAAACTATTTTATGGAGCTCATTTTTGAATACTTAAGGTTTCTTCCAGAAGGCAGGTGATCCCATTTTGTTGAGTGTCCTGCATGTTAACTGATAGCTTTATGGTAAGGCCCCGATCCTCAGAGAATGATCCTAAGGGATTCGACACGGTAAGTTCATGATGACTATTACAATGTCTGGCAGAAACATTTTTCACCCCTCCTCAAATAAGATATTCAAAAAGCACCAAAGTTACTGCATTCTTTCATTTAGCTTCAATGTTTCGCCACAAGGCAACAGTTCGAGAGTCACATTTTCTTTCAGCAGAAAAGAATGAAGTTTAAACTGACTCCACTGAATCTCCGTCTGCCGCACAATGTCTCTACTCATAGTGCGGCTGAGTATTCATTACACTGTGTAAGCCAGGATAGTCCAGTGCGAGTGGCAGATATAACACTATGGCACCAGGCTTGCATTCAACAACCTTTACCATTTGAATGAAAGTGGGTTAATAATTTTTTAACTGCAAATTCACTGAAACAGTATTCAGTGTGTTCTCCTAATTTGAAATTCAAAATTCAATTCATGGAGCATTTTAAAACCTCTAATTCTAGAGTCTAGATTTACAGATGAAAGAAAAAAGTGTGAAACATATTTCAGCATTTCAAAACCAGAACTACTGAAATGTGGAGGATATCTCCACTGTGTCTTCTGTGTATTAGTCACTCATACACTTATGTGAAAGTCAATGGTTTCACTGTAACGGAATTACTGTTAAACCTGTTCAGCTGCTCACTTGTGCCACAATAATAGCAATAACATCTTTATGAAACAAGTATGACATGGATGGCAAATGGAAATCTTCTACATTACGCCTGAGAGCATATTCTCCGTAACCAGACGTGGGAGGAACAAAGTGCAATGTCACTTTTGATACATAAAATGAGGAAAGACCAGTGGCGCCAGCATTCCCAAATGTTGTGGCTGCCTGGTCTGACATCAACAGCAGGTAAAAAGATTACCACTTCAGGGACCTGGCATTCAGAACTCTGCCCTTTCTGTGTTCCATGTTACACTCACCCCCCCCCACCCCCTCAAAAAACCCTCAAATCTGGCTTTCCAACAAAGAAAATAAAGACGAAAAATATCCAGGCCCCTCACTGGTGCTGACAGTCAAGACACCCCTCTGGTCTCCATACATCAGAGGCCTCTCCGTTCATTCCTATCCATTTACATACACACACAGTAGACCTTCCGGTCTCCTGCGCCGCTCTTAAAAAGACTGTCTCACACGGAGTCCTGAAAACTGGCCTTTGACAAGGCAGACACCTCAAAACGGACTGAAATACTGGCCGCACCCCTCAGCCACACAGGCCCACCAGTCAAAATGCAGACATGCCTCTGTGTGTCATCCTTGCCCCCCAACCCCCGCCTAAACGTGCACGCCCACCCTGCACCAAGCTCATTCATTTTTTAAATCAATCTGAGACGACAGTTGGTGACAACACAGGCGGAGCCCCAGGCTTAGAGCTGCTTTAGATAAGGCCTGCCTCTGTTTCGTCTGCACCTGTACGATATACAAGTCTCCATCTCTCCAACACGACCACACCCCCGCCACTCAGCCTCCCCCAGCATCAGTAGCTTAGCTGTAAGGCCTGGTCTGGTCCTATCTGATAGGGATAGAAGCACAAGTCACGGTGTGGGGGGGAGGGGACAGCAGGAAGAGAAAATCTGACGGACTCACATGAGGGCTCCTGCCTGAGTTCTCTGGATGCATTGTCTGCTGCCGAATGTTTCCCCCGGTTTCCCTCCCTCCTCTCTGTCCTGCCCGTCGCGGATGTGAGCGTTCCGGCTGCCCGGTCCTCTCCAACAATGAGAGCGTCCCTCGGACAGAGGCGCTAGCTCTGCCCACGTTCATTTGCATGGCACGCCGCCATTGGCTGCAGGGCTGAGCCAGCTTCCTCTGAGCCCCGCCTCCGCACTGCCACCAAGGTTGGTTGAGTGCTTAAGGGGGAACACACCAGTGACGTGCTGACACACACACGTGCATACACACACACACTGAGCTTCACACTTTTTTTCCTGAACACTCCTGTGTGAAATCACACAACAGCATCGCACCTTTTAGAGAGACCACTCATACAGTGAGGCGAAGCAGAGCTCCTTTACTAAGAACTGACTAATCTTTGACACTGGAGACACAACAGTTTTTATTTCAGCCCCTCTTAATATAATGTCGTGGACTGTTGTTTCATGCCACATACACATTTGGTTGAAGATATGTTTGTATATGTAAGAGACAACAACTTACTTTTGTTAATGCTTGTTCCTTAAATGTGTGGCCTTCTTCAATTGTGGTTAATTTGCTGTGAAATTATTTGTTTCAGGCTCTACAGTATAACAATTTACTAGAAAACCATCAGCAATTAATCATGATTACATTAAGACCACTAAGCTGCAGAGACAATCCTCACAAGTGGAGGCACAAATGAGCAAAATTAAGACGTGCATTTACTTCTCTGTAGAAACATGCAGCATCATCTTTCTTTCATAAAGACCTTCTAGCAGACAACTCAAATCTGGACCAGTATTCCAATAAAAACCTGCATAATGTGCCAAGAACCAGGGTTTGGAAACTTTACTTTATGGCAGACACAGACATGACAGGAATTACTATAACAAACAACGCCCACACCCATCTGCTGAAAAGTACAACACTGTTTTGACACTCTCTGAATGAAACAATGACTGCAGGAGGCTAAAAATGAAGTATCCACGCTAGGCATCTTGAGAAACTGGGTAGGTATCGATAATGGGTTGCTGGGAAAATTCTTGAAGTCAAACTAGCTAGCAAACAAGCTAACAGCTTCCACTGGAGAGAGGAAAAGGGGAGAGGTGTTGACATACACCAGCAAGACCCGCCCCTCTCCTGACATACCGACCAAAGAGCATTCAATTTTTGCAACACTGATTTGTGCACTGTACAGCTGTGGTAAAATCACATGAAAAGAGCAGCAAGTGGGCCAGCTTATGAGCACCTGGCGGGGGTGGGGACTGCTATGCGCCACGGCAGGAATCAAACTGGAGCCAGGAGACCGCGTAGCGGGGAAGAAGGGGCAGATGGACACCAGGGCGAGGGGGACAGCACGACTGGCTATTGAGGGATCTGAATTTAGCTTTACCTCAACCCAGAGAAATTTGCTCCATTGGTCTGCAAGCCTTCCCAGCATCATAAGGACGGGCCGGGGAAGCGGGCGGTGCAAGTTCATCTGGAACTCGCTCGTCACGGCCCCACTGGGGCGGACCGAAAATGCACACAGAGACGCCCTTCTGCCGCCGTCACGCACTCGTCACGCCCTTACTCCCAGAGAACGAACCGTCATCATTTCACATCACAGACATTTCTGGAACTCATCAGCTGAGCTGAGCCTTCACCCGAACGGCTGAGGTGGATGTCTGTGCTCACGGGTTCGACAGGCACGCCACTTCTGAGGTTCAAACCCGCGACCACAGGGACTGCCCACGTTTGTGCGAGTGATTTCAACACAGGACGTAGAAGGGCGTTCGAGTGGTTAGGGGCGAGGCTCCACTGTTACATAAGCCCTGTCAGGGGCACAGGCCTGTAAATCATCCATTCTGCATATTGTTTAAGCCCCTTAAGCGCATGTCATACTGTTGGCTCTGCAGACATACTTGAACAGTGTCTTTTAAAAAGCTGGCGCTTCACATGACATCCATTCATGCTGCTTGGTATTTACTCAAGCGGTTCAGACGGGACGCCTTTCACAACCGCGGTGGCCCAACCCAGGAACGCCAAACCTGCAAGCATGTGGATTAAAGAGCCCGGTGCGTCAAACCGGTCTGTTCAGATTCCCCTTCGGCGAGGCTGGTTTTGGGCGACGTGGCAACGCAGGTGCCTGCGTGCGTCACGTATTTGCCTGTCGTCAAGTGCTGTCCAACCGGATCGATTGAGAGTTTCAGGATCTATCATCCTGGAAGAAGGCACAGGTTATAAGGTCTAGACTGCAGTGCAGTTCCACGAGGAACTTTGCCCTTTTTTGCGGGAGGGGTGGGGTTACATGTTATAGGGGCGTGTCGATATGGACAGTAAAGGCATTACACAAGTTCTTCAAATACTGATTATATGAGTAAATGGCATCCGTCTTGTACTAATTAAGATAAGGATCATGGGTATTACTGAAATTTTGCCAAGATAACATGGGAAGGAATGAAAGATGTTACTTTCATTGAAGTATCCACTGTGAATTCCAGCTTTTGATTAATGCATTTTAAAATATTCAACACTCTAATCCAAGCCCATTTAATACAAACACTGAAATCGTCATTTAAAGATGACAGTTAGCATAATAGGGATTTAAACTGGCTTAACAATGAGAAAACACATTCCAGTACAATCTGATTGAATATTATCTTGTAATAATTCTGCTTTTAAAGGAATGTAGAGTATTTAAGCATTAGGTCATTACATGTCATTGAGGTAACACTCAAAGTTCAAAGGTAACCAATACCTTTTTTATCCCATGCTACAATACAACTACCTTTTCTTGTTAGTCCAGATCACTGTTAGACAAAGCATTAAGGAACCTGGTCATATGGACCTCAACTTTGAGTCTGAATGCTCAATTCAATTCAGCTCAGCTGAGAATTACATTGCCACACATGAGGAGACACTGAAAAACTGGTCAAATACCACCATCTACTGGTCAAAAAAGGACATGATTATATGGTACCCACACACATGCTTGCAAGAGAACTAAAATCCAGAACCATTCTGCAGAACACAGAACGTACAGTTGTGGAAAAAAACCTGCTGTCTCAGATGTTACAAGTGACTGTGCCGTCATTGTATAAAAAGTTACTAAAACCTTTCTTGTTGGTGAGCACTTGTTGGTGAGCACTTGTTTTTTCCTCTTGTCAAGACCACACCACTTTATCGAGTCTGCAACTTGTGAAAAAGCCTCAGCTTCACAACAGCAGAGAAACAGTTCAGGATATGACTAGGGCTTTCTTCCACCAACTGACAATGACGTGTCCCATATCAGCCTATACTGTTAGGCTTGTTTAAAAACATACACAAGAGTTACCCCTCTCAAGCTCTCCATTCAATGCCAGTATTTTTTTGATGAGATGAGGGAACACAACAAAAAGGGCCAATCTGCATACAGATCTATATATTGTACTTTATATGGGAACTCGGGATACAACACCACTCAGAGACAGCTGCGAAATTTGTAGCCCTGCGACTCAAACAAAGCAGGAAGTCAATTTCAGAAACAGGCAGCTCAGGAATCTCCATTCCTACTAGGTCATTCAGTGCAGAAAAAAGACCTACTTGGCAGAACCCAGTCAGCACTGTTTAAAGGGGGCTAATGCTATTTCACGGAACAGCTACTCCCTATTGCTGTGTTATTGTACGTGACAGAATTTAGTCTTCAGGCTTGAAGAAACAATGTAATAAGTACGAGAATATGCTACAGAGGGGAAACAGACATCCCAGCAGCCATATCACCCTACAACTCTCTTCTGCCCAATGGGTGAAGCTAAGCAGGGATGGGATTGATTAGTATTTGGATGAGAGACCATCTGGCAAAAATCCAGTAGCTGCTAGATGTAGGAGATGCTGACTTTTGGATGAGATGTTAAACTAAGGTCCTGACTCTCTGTGGTTATTAAAAATCTTATGGGACTTCTTGCAAAGAGTAGGGGGTTTCTGGTGCCCAGGTTAATTCTTCTTTCAATCTGACCATCTAAATAATCCCCTGATGTAACTGGTTAAATAACTCTCTCCCTCTCCACCTCACCAGGTGGATGCTATACATCAGTGGACCCCCCCCCTTCACTGTAAAGTGCTTTGAGAAACTTGAAATGTGCTCTACAAATGTAATCCATTATCATGCGCACCCTTTTGAAGCTCATAGTTGTGTGTTATATCGAACCTAATGCTGACATTTACCCACCACTATTGGGTCATTGGCTAGGAAAACTCCCACATCCCTCTCCAAGCCACTGTTGGAGGGGAAACCCCTGTACCTTACCATTGGTCAATAGTTTTATTCAGTGCCCTGGTGGGCACACTGTGTTCATTCATAAAGATTTATTCCATTGTTTCGCAGTTTGCCAAGGGTTTGTGTAGACTGACTTTTACTGGAGTAAAGGAATCATTGAAGTTTTTTTCCTCCAAATTGGCATGGGTTTTCCTATTCCCTCACTCTGGGGCACTGACATTGTAAAAACAGCTGATAAATAAAATGTAATTGTTTGGACTTTTTTTACATATCCATTTCAAAACGAACACAGGAAATGCATCGGTCTTCACGGAAATCCCAACGAGTCATGCCAACATGTCATGCCAACATGAATGACACACAGGACAACCTACCGACCCTGGCCCTACTACACACATGAAAACATAAGGAATATTTTAAAGTTTAAGTTAAAGTTTGAATGGGTCTAGCGTTCCGCATGATGCCGGTCCAAAAATAAGCAGATAATGGCATTTCAAATGCTGGGGTTCTAAACTGGGCTGTCGCTGCGACTGTTTCATTAATAACTTCACGCAAAAACGAATCTCTGAGGGATAAAAGTAATCTATCAATAACCCTGTAGAGGTATCATCTACCAACACGCACCCTCTGAAATGTGTATTAGTTAATAATTACTAATATAATACTAATAATAATAACAGAAGCCCTTGTTAGTGCACAAGGATTTAAGTTAAATAACAAACAACATTTGTAGAAATCAGTAAGTGGCAGAAAAACGTTAACATATTAAGAAAAAACGAACTTTTAGTTCAATGGCAACAGTTCAATAGCTGACTGGCAAAACGTTACATTTAACTTAAACATCGGCAAAGAAACAGAGCAGGCATGCGTTTAGTCATCTTTGTTTTCATTTGCACTGTTTAGACTAGCTTGCTGCCTATCTACCGACCACTTATCTTATTCAAACAAAATTAACAATGTCTGATAAACAGCTAGCAAGCTAACGTTTGGCTACATAATACTGATATTTGTAGCAAAAGAGCCTGAATTATGATGAAGGCAATGACTTGGACGAAACCCCTGTTATATCTTGCATTCTGTGATAAGAAGTAGGTCACTGGGGGTTACCCACCTAGCTGTCTAAGACCTACAGTGGCGATCAGCCTATTGGGATTTAGTTTAACAAATCAGCTGGCCCTGATGGTATGTGGTTAGCTGTTTTTATTGGTCTATATCACCTGGTAACGTTAACCTGACTACCAACACAAAACTCGTTCAGCTGATTAAGATATGCGGTCAAAAGCTAGCTTGTTAGCTGTCTAGTTCTTCATATAGGCAGCAATCACAATAACAAACCACAATAACAAAGGAATCGGAATCATATATAAAAGATCTCTTTAGTTTTATAAAAGTACGGACAGAAGCTTAATATTATTGAACTGCTAAGATATGCAGTCAACGTTACTCAATATTGGCAACTCTTCCAGGTTGTTCTGCTAGCTAGCTAGCTTGCTAGGCTTGAATGTCCGTTATAAACACAAGAATAACTGATTCAGCTCGGGCATCTGGCAAGCTGATGGTTAAATGAACGAAACGAGTCAGACATGTACGTCTATTTTGAACAAAAAAGGCCATAAGTTACCTTATCTCCTCCCAGTCCTAAACACCACGTCGCCTCCGTGCAGTGAGCTAACGTTAGCCAGCTCACTAGTTAGCTCATTGGCCGGTTATGACATTCCATATTCTTCGGTTAACTTTCGCTGCTGCCGGAAATGATTCGCCGCTGATCTGGGTGGGCGGGGCCATGTTTTACAGAAACCAGTATGGCGGCAGCCGCATGGCGACGCAACAATTTCTCATTGGCGAAAAATGGGGAAGTCTGATAGCCTTGTCTGCGAAACTCTAAAATTAGGTGTTTAATCCAAGTTTATTCATAGTAAATGTGATTATACGGAACATTGTGTGTTTTTGTCTTTACACGAAAGCATGTCAAAGTATGGATGAGTCGCTTCACCTTGCGGTGCCTTTTGAGGTGGATTTTGTCATTGAACAAATTCTAAGGCACGTGTAAGGAAGAATAGGACAATTGCGTATGATGTGCAATTTGATGTGCCTGTGCTGGTTAGCACGCTAGAATTTTAATATTATTTACAGAAATGATATTATACCGATCAAAATATTGACACTGCGTTTGTATTAATGTTCTGATGTTTACAAAAGATGAGATGGAGAGGGGAGGTACAGAGAATATGCGGAGGAAAGGGCGTGGTTAATAATGTAAAGTTAACAATAGGTGGTGACGTTCAGGGTCTCCCTCACTGGACTCCCGGAGATAAACTCCCCTCCGAGTAACAGATGTATTGAAGGCAAAGTCTTAAAACGACAGGATAATGAAAAGGGACATATACAGACACACTTTTCATGATAGTTTTGTTTGCAGACTTCAAATATATAAAGTAACATATATATAAATGTTCAATTATATAAAGTTAGAGAGTTCCAGATGTTTTGGATGCTTGGCATCCTTTAAAGCTGCAGTTTCTAATTAATCTGAAAAGAACATGAGCTGATGATGTTGGTTTCATTTTCTGCTTGCCAATATTTGAAGCCCATCTTGTTCCATCATAACCTATACATTGATATTAACTTGGATTGATTTTTACATTTTCAACATCAATTTTCTTTAGAATTCTAAACTTGCTTGCCAGGTCAAATACCTTTAACAACACTGGAGAGCCATACCCTCTATCTCAGTTACTTCAGAGAGTCTCCTGTTTGAGACTACACAGTGGGAAGCCACAGAGAAAGTACACACTGCCCTGTATTGTTATATTTATATATAATGAATACAACCACAACAAAAATACCAATGTGAGGATATTAATTTTGTATAAAACTGTATCATTGTCTCCGTTATTGCAATGGGAAATCAACAAGTTGCAGTATACTCGTCTCCATATAGGTTTCTTCAACTCCAGCAATGGAAAGTACAGTATCATCTGGTTTATGCTGTTGTATTCTGTAAGTTTAGTGGATTTAATCAACAAACCAACAAACGATCACATGCTTGGTGTTACAATTTGATTTCATAATCCTTGGTTTACAGTGCTGCCCAAATACAGCCCCCTGGAACAAAATATGTCAATTGACAATCATGCAGTGATGTTTTGAATATCCCCCTTTGAAGATAATAATTCAAAATTACATGGATATGTTTTTCAATGCCATCAAAGTTTTGGCTGATAAATTTACCCTGCTAATTACCATGCTTCAAATTCAGGGGTAAGTTTATTTCATGTCTCAGGCTCAAATAGGGTTACATGTTTCTCATATGATTGTCATTTTATTGTGTATTTCAAATATTTAATGATGATTATAAATTACACCTGACAAACACACATCAAGTCAATATGCATCGATTTATTTGAAAGTAAAGAGAGGAATGTGTCATGGATGTGTAAGACTTACAATAAATAACATATCCCAAAAAGCTGGGATACCCCTTGATAGCTCATTAAAGGTATTAAGTTCATTACTGTTGGTCTAATTCATTCACTGATCTTGATCTGACATTTCTTAATGTGTTCTGGCTGTTACAGGTATGGGCTGTGAAAGTGGTTGAACAAAAATACAAGTAAAATATACAAGTAAAGGTGTTATTTGTATTTTGTTGAGCCCCTTCTGACAGATATTCATCTTTGTTGATTAAAAATAATTTGTTGTTCATTTTCTCCACGGAAAAACAGGCAAGCAGCAAGTTAAACTACAGACAGCTGCAAAGTTGTGGTTATTTCATAAAAACTGATGACAGATTAAAAGCAAAGAGGTAAAATTGAGGTCAGTCAACAGCTCGATCAAACTGCATTAATTGAGAGTTCAGCCGGAATAAAAATCAGCATATAAGATATTCTCCTGAGGACTAGCACTGATCTAACATGGTGTGCATCACTCACATACAGCTAACACATGTCATTCTCACAGCATCACTCTGATAACATTGCAATATTGCTAGAATTTTACAACGATGTTGCGAAAGCCATTCGTATCAGAAGAACAAAGCAAGAGAGAATAATGCAGATTGTGGGACTTAGTTCCTCAAAGACCTCTGTGCAGAAATGCAAAAAATATATTAAAGCTAAAATAGCATAGGCACAAGGTGAAACCAATGACATTTGTTTGATCATACGGGAGAGGACTGTCTGCTTCTTAGAGCATCATCCAACACATAACTGCTTCAATCAGATCACTTGGGGCCTTCTGATAATTTGGTGCTGTGCCACCCAGACAACTCCACCCCCGTGACCCCCAACCCCACACCACCTCCCAGAGGACTGGTGTGTTATTGCAGCTTTAGCTCTGTTTCTTGGCGTAGTGCCACTCCCCCCTCCCCCTCCCCCTCCCCCTCACACTCCTCATTGAGCAGAATCCTACAGCAGCTATGCACCGTGCCTAATTTATAACTGTGCTGCATTGCAGGGCTTGTACCACAAATGAGGGGGAGATTGCACTAGGACTGGGACTGACAGAGTGTGAAGCAGGGAGTCTGCAGAGCCCCGTGTGGGGTGGGGACGGGGGCGGGGGTTTGGGGGAGGGTGGGGGGTTGGCTGTGACGCAGTGGTACGTGCATGAAGACGGGAGAGCAGTCACTCACTTCTGTAGGGGGAGCGGGAGGGGTGGAGGAGGCGCGCATTGAAAGAGAGCAGCGCGGGCCCTCGGGGAACTTAGCGGGACCTCTGCGGTCGGACACAGGGCGCGGCACCTCGCTCCTCCGCCGCGCCTCGCTCTCTCCGTCTGTCAGCGCGCGGAGGCTTCAAAGCCGCGGAGCTGCGGATGGGGAACTCCGCTCGCTGAATCGCAATGAGCCGTTTGCGGAATGAGCTCGCCTTACTGCCAGTGCGGTATTAATTTTCACAGGCTGTGTAAGTGCTGGTGTATTCGAATTTTAATGGCATGATAACCTCTCTCGGAATTAGCTGTGCTCACTGTGCAAACTGTGCATACATATTCATTCACAAAACATCTGGTGATTGTCCAATGACTTAACTATACTAAGCTATATTTCTACAGTAAAAATAAAGACTATGCATCGCCTCTTCTATAATCATGTCCTCTTAAATGCCATTAGTGCCCAAATTACATGAACAAGTATATATTACTGTGTAGTTTCATGTTACACATCGTAAGTATAAATCTTGAACATTTGGATATCTTCATTGTCACACAAAAGAAGAAACAGTTGCCAATAATCATCCATTGCTTGTGAAGCACTGACTGTCAGTGTTTCTTGGCTTGCCGAGGAAAAAAGACTGAAGAAGTCCCTTGTTTTGAAACTCTGATGTCATCAACCATATATTATGAACCAGACACCAGCAATCATTCATGATAAATACAATGTTACATAGAGTGGCACATAAATGAAGATTCTATGTCCTGTGTTCTACTGTTCAGTAAAATTCTTATACAAAGAACCTACTACACTTTCTTATAGTGTGAAAAAGTCTTGGAAAAGACTTACAATTATTACTCTCTTGCAGAGAGACACAGAAAGAAATATGAAATTGTAAGCCAGTAAAGAAGTGAAGCGTATTTAAATACATTGTGGAAATGGAAATGACTCGGACATGATCTGGTTCTGAATCGAGCCTCCTGGTACCCACATATTTGTGAGACTGTCCCTCAGCGAGCCGGCCGTCTCGGCCCATGCGATATGCTCATTTCATCTGGGCGCCGGGTGACCTTACGAGGCCCTGGTTTTGAGTTCCATTAGGATAATGATCCATAAGTGCAGAGATCTGCTGCATAAGCCTCTGCTGGGAAGGTGATGGTGATGAAATTACCTCACCCCTGCTCTCTTTTGAACCATGTTGCTACCGCATCCTGATCTTTGCTTGGGAGGATATGAAGCAGGGGTGGATTTTCAGGGACCCAGTTTACGCATGGACAACCAAGGAATAAAGCTGTGCTCAGATTTATTGTGGATGGCAGCAAACCTCTGCTATCCTGACTTTATATGGCGACTGAATCAAAATGATTTCTTTCCTGATCACAGACGTGAACTCTAAATTACACCAAAGAAGCCTGCTTTGGTCCAGATAGGTCAGACTGTGGCTCATGAGGGTATCCAGAAAAGCTTTATTAGAAAAATCCATTTTTGATCGGTGCGACTTAAAAGGTTTCCTGGATGAAGCAAAAGAATGAAATATTCACAGAGGTGAAGGATTTTAAAAGTCAGGATGGCATGCATGCATGCAATATTGATGTCTGTTCCAGAGATATTTAAGATCTGTGAAAAAAATAGGATCTGATATATTTCTCACAATCCAAAGAACTGGTATAATAATATTTTTCCCAAGGGGATACGATGGGGGGAATGCTAGATATAAAGTTTTAGCATGATAACAAAATATTTTTTTCAAGATGGTATTGATACAGTGCACATAAATAACCTGCTTTACACATAAATAAGCTTCTGGGCCAAGTTGTACCTATACATATGGTAAAGAAATTGAGTTATTGACTTAATTTTACCTACCTTCACTTGTTTTTAGGAATTTCTTTCTTCCTCAAAGCAATATGTTTTCCTCTTTAAAGAAAGAACAATGCTTTTGCTCATATCATGAATCTTAGATTTGCTTTTTGGCTGGTGTCAGCTGTGGCCAATAGGGGGCAGTGAAGGTATTGCTCTGAGGGGGGACTGCAGCCCAGTGTTCTCTGCAATGCGAGTGAAGGTCCTTCAAGGTTAAATGTTACATCTGCATCAAAGTCACAATTGCAGGCTTATCTGTGTTTATTAGGATAGCAGGCATTGTCCATTAGCTTTGTCAGGCTAAATAAATCCCTCACCAGCCATGGATGTGCCCTCTCTGTCCACATAATGCACATAAAATGTTTCATTCACTATACTTGGAAAATGAGATATGAAAAACAGAATTACTTCAAATGCATTGTTTTTGTGACATCTCTTATGAAAATGCCCACACTGCATCCATAATACGAGAAATGTATTGTCAGAGAAATATTATCAAAATAAAGGAAAAGCTGGTAAGTTTACATTACATGCTAACTATTGACACAAAACCCTCTCCAGCATAACTCATTTGTATGTCCAGCATATTCAGTCATTCCTCTGTCCTATAGGTAGGGATTTTTGTGTGAGTCCCGTGTACTCACAGCAGAATTTATGAACTGCTTGTGTAACAGGACAGTTTTTTTCAGGACAAGTCACATTCTTTAACCCCCTGATTTACTCCCATTAGCCGCTTGCATTGTCTTCACACAGCAAAACACAAAGTTACCATGTGGGACAGTGACATATGTTTCATTTTTATACTAGAGGCTTAGGCCAGAATATGTAAGGACTTGTAAAGACATATTTAGCATGTACAAGCACAAAGCACATAGCTGTTTCTGTCTTAGGCACAGGAAACCTAGGAAAGTGGAAAAAAGCTGAAATTATATTCTTGGCTGCACAAGCCCTTCCATACAGGATGTTGTTCTTCTTGTGATTACATAAATACTACCCTTCTTTCGTATTCTTAAAAAAGCACGCAGGGAGCATTTGCAGAACCCTTTACTAGAATCCTCTTCTAATTGTGATTTTAAGAGGGAATGAGGTTGCCAGTCCGCAGAAGATGTCCAATTTTCAAAAAATATTAAGTATTTTCTGGAAGAGTGCAGCCCACAGTTCATTATTAATCAAAGAGAACTGGTTACCAAAGTAGTCATCCCAAGACTGAAAACTGTCACCAAGTAAACCACCCCATATGAAAACAGGGTAGGAAATTTCCTTTAAAGGGTCAGAGCTAGCTAGCTGTATGTGAATGATGCCATTTCTTATTCATAACACGTGATCAATGTGGGCAATATGTAATAGGCCCACTGCTCTGTCAGAGGTAGAGTGATGTCTTCTATTTTGGACGCTGATATGTTCACTTGTATTAAATGCACTGCAACATCATCGATCCCTGATGTCACCCAGTCACCAATGAATAAAGTAATACAGGATAGGATCTTGTTGTTGTCATTGTTCTGGTCAAGCATTGATCGAATCATCCACTGACCTCGGTCCCTTAAGGTCTCTCAGAAAAGTTGTCTCCCTCAGAACTAAGAGAGATGCTCAGAGTCAAGGACTCAGCAGAATAAGTGTGCCCCTTGCTAGAGCATACAGGTCAGCCAAAGCACCATTACTTTATGTGCATGGTAAATTGCCTCTTATAGATATGTTGAATTACAGTCCTCATGTCTGGCTGATCACCTCTTTAATGCAGTCCATGGTGGTATATTGTATTTTTAAAATGCAAAATTCATGTGTGATTCACTGGGTAATACTTTAAAGTGTGTCTGTACATGTTGAGTTCCCCATCCATATACACACGTTTTCTTTCCCTGCAAAATAGTTTTTGTTTTGCAATCATCTGGCTATAAGTATGGGTTTCCAAAGCCCTCACTCCCTCCACTGAAAGTCACCGCGCAGCTGGGAATAAACACACAGCGATTTGTATTCATCTCCCTGGAAGCAGGTCACAGAGGACCCCGACCATGCTGTGCTGAGCAACCACTCCCCACGGAAGATTCCCAGAGAACAAGTCTGCACCTGGGAAAAGGGGCTCGTGGAGGGTGGGGTTGTGGCCGAGGAGGATTGCTGACAAACAGTAGCCCCAAACACCGCTGACTCTCCCTTGATCCGCACTCGCCCTATCGGCAATTGTATCTTTTTTATCTTTCATTAGAGGCAGAGAGGATTAATTGATAAAGCACCATCGATCCCTGCGTCTCTTTAATTAGCTCGAGTTCAAGGGGTGCTGGAGAGGCTGGGAAGCTGACTCGATACCGGCTGCCGAGACTTTAAAAAAACCACGTGAACGACTTTCTCTTACCAAGTAACCTTGCATTCTGAGCACAATGCAGTGGAACTCAAACGTCACTTCAAAAATCTCGGTCGCCGGATTTGTAAAGTGACAGGTTTCTGCACAGACGGAGCTGAGCTCGGATTCCCGGCGAGCGGCGGGCAGGCTGCAGCGTTCAGCACTTTCTCCCTCTCCGGTAATCCTGCACGTGAGCAGCGGGTGTAGCTCCCGGGACACGTACAGTACGTGCTGTATTCATTCTGCAGCGCTGTAACTTAAAGTGCTGACCCAAGTCGATGCCAGAGTTTGGGGCTGACTAGTGGGTTGAAACGGTAATCGTAGAGATAGTTTCTGGTTTGCGTGAGTTGCGACACTAACACGGTACACTATAAACTCGCTCCTTTTTCCTCAATAATATTTAAGCTTGCTTTGTTTTGCCTCGGTTGCATGGTGGGGCATGCTTATCAAAACCAGCTCTGATAATAATCAATTAGCCTCATAAATGTTAGAGCAATCATTAAAGCCATTTTATACTGTCACACATGAAATCATCCGCACAGACACAATTAATCAAACAAGAGTTACAACTGCGTGCAGTTTTATAGTTTAATGTCGCTGTCAATTAATACTCGTTTGTTCCCCTTTGTTTTGTAATACAAAATAAGGAGGGTGACATTTAAAACACTTACAAGGCGGAGAGGCAGATTACTCAGAGAGTACCAGTGTCTAACCAGTAAAACCCTAGAAATATGTCATTTAAGAAAGGCCATTGCTTATTCAGTGCCTCCCTGTTCGTACTTTTGCATCGTTCACACTTTTTTAATGGTGCCGGTTGCAGCATATCTCCAAATAAGATATCGATTTGCTCTTGTGTTTACTCATTTCAATGCAAGGATGATTACCATATTCATCTTCTCACACCTGATCACACTGGCACATTTTCCTAAGGGGTTTGTTCTGATATACAGTCACGATAAACAGGAAATGCAAAGAGGGGCCTCAATCCAGACATAAGGAAGACAGAGCCAACAGATGCCAGGTATCCCATCATCCATCTGGCACCAAAATGCATTATCTGGGAATTTGAGAACTTAGAGTGCTTCTATTTACGGGGTATGGCCAAAAAAGGAGGAAACTGGAACTGAACTGAGCTTTAAAGGACCAGTGGAGATACATGAAGCCACATTATTTTAATTAATCAGGCACCCAAATGAACAGATATAAGTTAGGGAGGTGTCTTTACTTATGTCTTTCCATTATCACAAGCAGGCCAATGGCCGGGGTCTTTCACAAAGGCCTCACAGTGGACAATCATCAAGAGATATGAAATCTGGATCAGTGCTCAGCTAACGGTTCAGTCCAAATCAAACTAATAGGAGCCCAGTTGGAACAGGATAAATACAGTGCCCCCCGTGACCATGGTGAGGAAACAATGGCCTACAGTTTGATCTCAATGGGACTTCCTGGTAAAATAAAGGTAAAATAAATAAAAAATAAAATACAGTGCAGTA
This sequence comes from Megalops atlanticus, assembly GCA_019176425.1. Taxonomy (NCBI): domain Eukaryota; kingdom Metazoa; phylum Chordata; class Actinopteri; order Elopiformes; family Megalopidae; genus Megalops; species Megalops atlanticus. Next base: position 20,496,175 of record CM032894.1, read on the forward strand.
GGATCACGTCAATGGGGGCACACATAGGTGGGGGAGGTTTATCTTAAGCATGAATGAGGAACTAACGCACGACCTAGCTGTTTGATTCATTTGTTGTCTGAAAAATGGACAAATATATCCCGCTGGAGAGATGGCTTGGAAAGACAGATTATGAGCTTCAGTGAAGGGTAATCAAGAGCTGACCAGTAGGTCTACTAATGTGTCTCTGCTGTGTGTGTTATTTTGCCAGCTGGAATAATGGAGGTTGGTGTGGGAGACAAAGCCCAGAAAGCCAGCCACCACAGAGCCGGCCGTTTCTCTGCTGGGGTAATTTGCGAGCGCACAAGTACTTACTCCGTCACTGCTAATACCAACTGTATGAAAGCCTGAGTTTTGCTGACTGAAGCACAGGCACATTCTTGCCTTCAGCACTGCTCGCGGTTCTAGTATGCCCTTGTTGGCCTTTTGTTAATCAATAATTCGATTTATCTCTGAATCAATTCATGAATTAATCAATACATCAATCGTGATTCAGTTTCACTAGTGACAATTTCCAAACAGGAAGTATATTGTGCTACAATTTCTAAATAGAATAAGAGGGACAAACTCTAATGTAAAGTTCAGGTCTGTCCTATAGATAAAATTTAAAATCTGCATTGTATGCAAACACACAGCTGTGACCCCTTTACAACTTGAATGAAACTTACGTGTGCTCAGTGCACCGCATATCAGATGTGTTGCCATCATGTACATCGTCTCACCCTGGATGTTGAGCATACATTGGATTTAAACCTGCTTGGTGCCCTCCACCAGAGTCTTAGAAACTCTCTCAGTCCTAGTGAAGTGCCCACAGCAGGGGGCGCCAGACTGTATCCTGCATTGGCTCTGAGAGAGAGTGGAAAACGTGAAGGTCAAACCCAATAGACCATGACAGGCAGGGATCCAGACGCTTCACTGCGGCAGTTAATGCGTCGGAACCCGGGGGTGTGGGGGTGTTGCGACGTGAAGCGCAGGTGGACTGCATGTCAGATGACGCTCGTATCTCACCACGTCTGGAATCCCGCGCCGCTTCTTCCTTAGTGGCTGCGTCAAAGGAGCCATCTCCTGCCACCCCTCATGCAGTTTTGAGCTTAACCAAACGCATGCAGATCACCCTCTCTGTTCTCTGAACATCCTTCACGGGCGAGCTGCGGCAGGAGGCTTTTGCTTTTTTGCGCCGGACCCATGCGAGTGGGCAGGATGCTCGCCGTCTCAGCCGAAAGGATTGAAGCAAACAGCGAGAGCAAACTGACCCGGGAACAGCTCAAATATTGGCCCTCTCCATGAGTAATCCCTGGGTTCTCTGTTGTGTGACGGTGGAGGCGGGCTCGGCCGAAATGCCAGCGGACCTGCCTGAGACTCACCTCACGCTGTCAAACAGTACAATGGAACAAACGACAGTGGCATTTCTAGCAGGAGAGTTACGCCTGTCCCTTTCTGAAATTTATGAAAACAAATCTCGCATTTTTAAAGGCCAAATCCAGGGGAATCTGACTGAATGCTTCTCAGGTGGAATGCAGCCCTAATAATTCACCCAAACTGCCCTGTAACATGGCACTATTTGGCAATTATAAATCACTTTTTAGGGCGCATTCATTTGCAGGCTCTAACAGCGCATGGCATTTGAAATTCTGAGCTCAGACTGTAAAATATATCTGCAGCACGGCATGTAATTATGAATCCTATTTTTATCATTCATAAATACTACTTTATGTGAGCCCATTAATACAATAGAAAATAAAAAACAAAATGTAAACAGGCAGCACATAATTCAATTATTTAATGAGGGTTTTTAAATATGAAGTTAAGGATAGACTTTTAACACTTTACTTTTCTAACATGTGTCAGTTTAGTGGTATGTTACTGAAGAAATATCAATGCTGCAAAGTCTCAAAGCAACACAATAGAACAGCTGTGTTTCCACTGACCTACCTCAGTGATAGGTCAGCTAAACCTGAGGCTAGAATAAGGCGTTTCAACACCAAATTGACCCAGGCTTACAACCCATGCTATGAAAGTGGGTTGGCTTGAGACCCAGGGAAGTCAAGTGATTTATTACTCTTTTGTAGCAGAGCATAGCTAGACACGCTCATCAATGTGTCTTCTCTTCTCATACTGTCGATTGAGGATGCTAGAGTACAAACAGCCATAGCAGCCTCTGGAGCTACATGCTGAGCATGCTAATAATCAGCGCCATTTGCTACGATCTTTTTGTTGTACTCTCTTCCCAACAAGAATAACCGAGGTGCAAGCATCAGGATTATTTCCTCTCCCATAAACTAGTGAGCAAAGGCACGGTTTTTGGTGAATGATTTTATTCACAAGTGGGTGAAGTGGGTGGATGTGAGAAGCACGAAAAAAGTATGCAGCTTGAACTCCTGCACCTGAGTAGTTGGTGAGGATCAGTCAACAGAAATGCGAATCACCTTACTGGATTGTATTGTAATGGATTGCATGCAGCTAGGCCACCTCAGTGGAAACCAGACTAATGAACTGGCATAGCAGCTCACTTGCTTAAGCTGCAGCTGTAAGTCATAGACCATATAGTCATAGTACAACAGAGAGCTTGTTCTTATTGTTGGTAGTGAAAAATAGCTCTACCCATTTTCAGTTCACTTTTCCGTCATTATGCAGAAACAGCCATGCCACAAGCTGTACAATTAGAGGGAGGGAGAGACAGCATCTGGGCTGAGCTCCTTCCTGTGGAAACATAAGTCACATTAGATGCCTGACTGCAGCATCTTTGTGGTCTTCTGTTGGTGATAATCCCCACAGTAGGCTTTTAAAATGGCAGAATTGAGCTCCAGTTATTTTCCCCACCGTCATTCAAACATTAATAATGCCACTACACATTGCTACAGTGCTACTGAATTGCAGCCTGCAGATGAGCAGGTAACAGTTTGTCAAGCTAAAATGAAGACCAAGGCAAGGTGAACTCGTACATTTTCAAAAAGCTGTTCTCAGCAGGATTGTGCTTCAGTCCCATGTATTGCTTGCTATGAGTGTGTGGAATATGTCGGTTTTGCTAATACATCACAATATGATACAGAGCTGATGTAGCAAGTCGCCCGCCATTAATTGGTCCATAGCTTTAAGACATTATTCAGCAGGACAGGTATGGGTGGAGCCAAGTCAAAGTTTAACTTTCAGCTCCTACTAATTTTTAACGCTGTTCCAGATACCCCCTCCGCAAACAGCACTCCGCCAGTGCCAGAACTGCGCACTTGATGGATGTTCCTTGCTCTATTGCCGCCTTTATCTTGGAGAGCGGCATTTCGTGGCAGCCACGACGACATTCGCAGGACGTTTTGCGTACGTACAAATCTGGTGCGCGCCATGCCATCACATACATCCACATAAAAAGTGACTGCGCTCTGTTGTAGAGGAGGTTCACCGCCGCGCTGCTACAAAGCAAAAAAAGCCACACCGTGCGCTGACGTGGGGAAATATATGGAGCGACAGAAGCGTATCCGTCTGGCTGGATTCAGCCCAGCGCCCTGGTTGCGCGCTGCGTCAGCGGAATGTGAGCGGAAACATAAAATAAAGGGGGAGCCGCGCTCCCGTCCCAACGAGCGGCCATAAAACTCCTCACCCCCCTCTCCCCCTCCCCCGCGGAGCCCAGCACGCATTATCGATTCTCGCCCTCAGTCAATACAAGCTAATACCAGCTTCTCAGCTCTCTGCAAGGTCGGCGAAGCCGTTAAACATTTTAATGTGCGCTCCAGACAGGGATGTAAGAGGGAGGGCTTTTCTTTTTTATCTTTCAAAGGAGAATAGATCGGAGAGAGGAATTTTCGCGCAATTAAACGTGAAATCATTCTGCTTCGTGACTGCGCTCTTCTTAACCATTTGTTGCCAGACATAATTGAACAGGCAGCAGACTTTAGACAGGGGTGAAAACTAGGAAATTGCTGTTTAATATTTCATCTGTAAAGATGATGGGCACCGCACCTGTTCAATGAACAACGGGAAACAAAAGAAGAGGATGCAACATGGCTGCATGAGTGAATCTCCGCGGCCAAACGGAGAGAGCTGAGGAGGGAAAGTTAATCGCTGTAATTCACGCGACGTGCAGTCATTATTTTTCTCTCTCGGCAGGCCCCACACATTAGTCACACATTAGTCACACGGCGATGCTCAAAGAGAGCGAACAAAGCGCTTTGTACATCCCCGCTGTTGCAGGACTCCGGTGTGAGACCCCGGTACGCCCCCTGAGACCGGGACCTGCTGAGACAACCGCGCCAAGCGAAGCCACGATGTGACTTTATAAACAAACGCAGGAAAAACGGACCCTACAGCGTGCTGTCACACTTCTGACTCTGTGACACTGCCACTTCCTGTGCCACTGTATGCCGCAGTGTAAATGGTGCCCTTTTGACTCGTTCGGTGAAACTCTTAGTTGCCATTAAAACGTAGACTAAGTTTGGCCTGGCGGGTTGTCTCGCTTCGCAAAATGCCGGCTGAAATAACCAGATACGTTAATTGGTATGTTCAGAAAATCACAGAGTGTGGATAATTTGTTTCTCCGTTAGACCCATTCATATACAAGAGCACAAAGCCATTCTCGCACAGGGGGTGATTACAAGCACTAATTTCCTTGTGTTAGAGTAGAGCGTGACCGATGCTGAAAATAACACAGGCTTGCTACTCATTGGCTACTCAAAGGAAGGCTGCAGAGTTCAACAAAGAAACTCTGAAGAGGATGAGTTTGGGAATGAAGAACAGCCGCCGGGCCACCGCATAACGTTCACGAGACGTCCGTCTGACGCTGAAGCCACATCGGCACAGACTCAGCATTGTTGCCACGTTGAGAGTACGCTGTGCCAGGGACAGGTGTGGTTCTCATAGGCATGATCCTCTTCGGGGCTTTTCAATGACTGGATTCTGAGATGAGAGTGGTGATCACTGGATTACACGTAGGGCGACCAGTGTAAACCTGAGGGAGTCTCCTTCCACCTCCCCTCCTCTGAACCTCAGAGGAAGAGGCAGTCACTTTGTTCACATCACGGTTATATATGCAGGCTGCCGGGCCATACATCAGCGCCTTTGGCTTTGTGGATGACTGTGCCGGTGAGCAGCGTATCATAAATCTGGGTGCTATATTACACCTGCAATGGGAGCTGCGCTCCGCGCGTAGCAGCTAATGCCTCTGGACACAGTGATAACCCTTCTCCAGGGTAGAGCTGGAATCAGGGCAGCCCCGGCTGGAGCCGAGAGCAGTTGGCCTTCTCCTGCAGGATACTGCATCCAGAGCTGTAGCACATGATGTCATGCTTGATGCTGGCATAGACTTTGTCTAAGGGTGCCGACCCCCAAAAAAAAAAAAAAAAAAATTGACTCCATATTGCCTCTGGTTGGCTGCTGTGATCAGCAGTGGTGGCAAGATGCTTTCTCCAGCTTGTGATAAATACATAATGACTGTGTATTTAAGCTGCGGGTAAAAGCTCTAATTCAGCTGAGACTGAAGAGAGAGTCTGCTGTATTTCATTAGTTGCCCAGATTATTTACTAGCTCAGACAGGGGCCTTTTTCCCCTACCAGTTCGAAGTGAAATTGCCTCCTGCCTGGAACGAAAACACTGTTGTCCTGATGGATGTGTCCAATGTGAAAGGCTGGAACAGATTAGGCAGGAATTAATTTGTCGTTTTTATCAACTAGTGAAGGGTAATGGTCACCTGCAAAAGGTAAGGTGAGGGACTGTGCATTAAAAGAAGGAGCACAGGGAGGCATAGGGTTTTCTGTGTTGGGATCTTACTTCCAAAGCACTGCGTTTATCTGCTGTGAAGATAGAGCCAGATTACTGTGCAAACTGCATTGCATATTCACTTAGCAGACAACCTTATTATTGTCCACTCCACAAAGCAATCCAGGTGAAGTACATTCCTCAAGATTGCAACAACAATGCCCCATGCAGGACATAAACCTGCAACCCTCTGGTCACAATTTGAGCTTCCTATGCACCATATCACACCCGCTGCTCTGTTCAAGTTAACATTATAATTAAATTACAACAGACTGAAGCTGGCTAAATCCTCTGGTTTACTTTTAGCTGTTAGGTTGGAAAGAGTCTGGTGCCACCCATCCAGCTCAACGAGGACTGGGAATAACAAACGAAATCTTCAGCCCAGCATGATTTTCGGCATCTCTCAGGGGCCTTATGTTGGTTAAAATGACCTCTCTTTGAAAATGGATGTGAATAGATGGTTGTGAAGGTCACATGACAAGTAGCCAGGTAGATGGCAGAGACCATGAACCTCAAAGTAAAAGTGCCAGCTTGCCAGATTCCCTAACCTTCACCAACAATAAGCATTTCACCGAAGCAAATGAGGCACTGTAGGCAAGTATAGACCACATGCAAGGCAATGAGGTGCAATGGGTGCACAATCTCAGTTTTGATGTAAACTCATTGTCAATGCATATGTATTTTATTTGTTTTGTTATTAAGATATGTAATTAGATGTCATTTCTATGATATTGCTGGAGGCCATGGAACAAATTGCTAATGTTTTTTTTCTTCAAGGTGTTACATATGTGTGAAATGAGATCATTAAAATCCAGGGGGAAAAATGAAAAGGACAAGAAAGGAGAAGCTTAATTTTTTCTGTCAACAATCACCAACAATGATTATTGAGCACCCTGAATCAGGTGTAGAAGTCCATTATTCTGTGGTTGAAAAACATGCTACTGTATAGTTCAGTCTCAATAAATATACTATAGGCCTAATCTCCGTGGGCATTCAGGAAGTGGGATATGAATGTGACCGTGACTTTTTTTAAGATGCTAATTGGTCACGTTTATAGCAAGCTCAGTTTAGAAACAGTGGGTAGCGGCTGTGCGGTTAAATTTGGCGATGCGCAACCCGTCACAGTTACATAATACTGGCCTGTCTGATTGCGTCCCCGTCATGATGCGATCTGAAAGAACGGGTCTTGAAAGTGATATAATATCCTCTCAGGCGCCAGGCGAGGTGCTTTAACCTTCAAAGCAATCATTACAACTAGTTAACAAGCGCAGCGCTAACTTTCAAACCGCTAATTACCTGTAGTAATTACGGATTCGGGGGCCCGCGGCTTCGGTAGTCAAAGCTCTGTAAGGAACATTGCGCCCGCAATGACAAACAAGCGGAAAAAATTAATGCTGCGATCAGACCCCGCTGTTTGTTATAACAAGGGCGCATGACTGCAAAGGAACCGTTATGCTGAAACACGTAGATATCGGGATTAAAATATGTTCAGTTCGGTTTGCAGTGCGATAATATGTGGCAGGACCGACCAACTCCATATACATGGGAAACCATTGGTGATTGCTTTTCACGCGTCTTTCCGACTTTGACCCAGCTGAAATTTGAAAGATACAAAGGGGAAATTATTACCTTTAACAAATGTAACTGAAACGTGATAAAGAGCATTGAATGAGTCGACACCAATGCTGAATAAAATGTAGTGTTCATGCACCTCCATTTGTAACGACCCAATGGCAAAATACGTGAAGGGGAGGATTTTGAAGATGAAGTCTCATCATGAACGATCTGACACTCACTTACGCAAACCTTGAAAAAATGGGAAATCTTTATCACAAAAAGTCTGGTTTTATCTTCGCAGACACACTTTGCGATAACACTTGATAAACCAGCATTTTAATCAGCCCCTAAAAATTGAGCTCTGTGCCCCTTGGCGATTAAGGTACTGGTCTGGAAAGTCTGGAGATTTGGGCATATTACTGTTCATATCGTGTGACAAATGTACAAGTTAGTCATCATTTTAATGATGGTCACATTATTTATTTTCCAAATTTTATGAGCAATGCCAGACTGCACTGAGATGTGAATGCTTGGTGAAAGATGAGCATACTCTCAAAAGAAAAATACATTTTAAAAATCACAACACATGCTGGAGTTTTAATACAGAGTGTGACATAATGACTGATTTCACTGACCCCTGTGAAGACTTAGACAATCATGTCTACAACACAGCTTGATAGGTGAGAAGCATTTGATTTCATGCACTTTGAGTTTCAGTGGCTTCCTGCTGGATTTTGGTTACTGAAGAACTTTCGTTTACCATCATCCTTGAACATTTCCCTCCTACTGCTAAATTACAACACTTCATTCCTTCATATTTTTAAATTACCTTTATTGCGCTCTACTTTCATGCGAGGTTGAGTTTCTCCTCATTTCTCACGCCAACAGACTTTCCCTTCCCTAACAACCTCAGTTATGTTGCACCAATCTGTATATTCTGAGCGTGGCCTATGTGCCTAAGAATGGGATTGACTGGTTTACAGGTTTTTGAAATTTCAGCACATGCTGACAGCTCATGAGCTTATGGGTCCAGATTCATTCTACCCACCTGAAACCTCTCTCCATTTTTCACACAGTATTTTGAGTTTGATGATTGCTGAATTTAAAGGTGATGCTAGATGACAAGACTGTGACTAAATGAGAAAGGAAATAGATAAGTCTTGCTCATTAGTCTGTTGCTAAAAACTGAGGACAAAGCATGGTATATGGTTCTCCATCACCAGAAAAGTCCACAGTCTCGGTTTTTTCGCCCAAGTTCACCATGTGTCAATAAACCAAAGAGATGCATATAGGTTTTTTTTAACAGAACATTCAAAATAACTGGCACAGGGGGATTTAAGTACAGATTCTGGAGGATAATAAAAGCCAACCCATCTTCCATCTGATTACCTGCCATTACTATGTTTATTACCCTGGAGACAATTAAGTGCAAGTCTTAATGATTCTTCAGATGATCTGACCTCTAACAGTAATTACCAGATACCCTTGTGAAGATACTCTCTGTAGGTTAAGTAATAGAGTGGTTTGTTCCAGCAATTCTCCAAACTCAGAACGATTCTCAGAACGGAGACAATTACTACAGGAGCATCCCTGGTAATAGTCCGTAAGAGTGTATTATAGTGAATGATTAATTGAAGCATAGCGTATTTCTTGTAGCTGAATGTGCTACAGAGTTACTCGTCTTGAAGATTTTGTGCAGTGCTGCCAAGTACCCGAACCACAACTCCAGGATTAATGGAGCTCCCATTCTAAATACCATTCACAGCATCATCCTACGTGAAAAGAACTGTGTTTGGTATGCTTCGGAAACCCCTTTATGAATGATGCATCTTTTTAGAGACAGAGGCAGGCAATTAAGTGTACAGATGTGGCAGCAGTAGTGTGACCTTATGAATGCTACTTTGCATTGCTGTAGCAACACACATCAAAGCTATCACGGTTTAGTAAAACTGGAACACGAACAAACAAAAGAATGACTATCTATTATACAAAAAAAGCAAACTAAGCTGAAATGCTTGTCTTGATACGCTATAGAAAGGAAATTCTATTTATTGAGATGTAATATTTTTGTATCTGCTGTTAAGTGATTCATTTTTCAGGTGTTCATGAGGCATAACCTTAAACCTCGTAAAAAACATATTGCCTGTAAATCTGAAACCTGAAACTCATTTGAACCACATTTTGGAAATTTAAGGTAAGCTACACTGTGGGCATATTCAAGATGTTTCCTTACGGCATCTAAGGTTTCTAAGCTATTATGTATATATGCAATAAATGCTGGTTGTGCATAATTACACAATATGGTCCTGTTTTTAGTATAACAGCATTTCCCAATTCCAACAATTACATTTAAAGCACAGTATTTTAATGAAACAGACTGGGATCCAAGTGCGGTAAACAGGTTTAATGCCAGAATCCAAAAGGCGTGGTCAGGGACAAAACAGGTCGTCAACGGGAATCAGAAGTGCAACAAAACCAGAATCCAAAAACACACAAGCAAGGTCCAAAAACAGGCGAGAGGTCAAAAAACACAGGAACAATACGATGGAGTGACAAAGAGCAGGCTCAGTAAAGAATCAAAGAGTCAATACCTCACAACGAGGTAACAAAACTGAGTCCTTATAAAGGCAGGGCTTGATTGATGGAATGAACCACAGGTGTGGTGGAGCCAGGCTGAGCGGGGCGTGGCTGAGCTTGCTGAGCGGGGCGTGGCTGAGCTGGCTGACTGGGAGCGGGTGTGACAAGTATGGTGCACCAATGGTTTTTGTTGCTTCAAGAGGGGGTCTCTCCAAGTGTTATGACAATTTATTTATTTATTTAGGACAGATGTCTCATTTTTGTTGGGTATGGTATTATTACGCTGTTATTTTGTACGGTATTAGGTTGGCTAACCAGTCCATCTTTTTCACTGATTTTGAAAAGTACATTGCTTCAAAAGTTTCTTTGACAAAGAAAGTTGGCAGTCTGTGTGGGGGGGTTCAGGCAAAAACATAGGTCAGCAAGGGGGGATTATCCATTAATCTATCTGTATCTATCTAACTATGCTTTACACATCTATTGCATGCTGTGGATAATAAATTGATAACTCCTGGATTTTGCTTTTGTAATACCACACTATTATAATAATAGTTATGTTGCTATAGTAATTACAGGCACCCTCTGGAGAAAGTTACACTGATGGCCAACTCTGTACCCTCATGATTTTGAAAAAAATATCCTTTCTCTTCTGATAATGACACACACACTGATGCAGCCAGACATTTTGTTATAGTGTTTGTGTAATGAGCCTGACCAGTGCTGGAAAAGGCTCTTAGATGATCCTTTCCAATCACACATAATGACTGAGGCCACACTCTCTTACATTGTTGTTGGACACAATGGACCCATAACTTCATGTTTCATCAAGCCTTTTCTCTATGAAAACACTAAGTCTGTCTCTATCCTTTTAATGCCTTTCAGTAAAAAAAAGCAAAGTCATAAAAATGCATATTACAACAGCGACAAGAACAACCAGAACATAACTGCAGAACAGCCAGTAACACAGTGATCAAGCATCAAGCTGCATGCACATCAAATATAATGTTATAAATAAATTAAGACACAGATACAACACAAGAGAAGGAGCAACAAACCCCCATCATAGTAATCTCTAAATGCATCCTGATAATGAGCTCCATTGCATAAATGTCGAGGCCCTAAGGAAAAAAAATGTGTGTGCCTATATATGTATATATATATATATATATATATATATATATATATATATATATATATATATATATATATATACTTCTAAAATATATGCTCATTTTTTCATTATCCATCATACTAAAGCATAACAGAGCCAATTACTCATCATGTCCTCCCTTGAAATGTTAATGTTTTAATTATAATGCAGATCACTCTAGCAACACATCCTGACATTTTTAATTTGACAGATATAATGAGACACGTGGAGTGAATTAGAAATCCCACCAAAAGCCCCCTGCATACATTTTTGACAATGTAACCACTGGAGTCAGTCCTGTTGTGGCAAACTCTTACTGAAGGAATCAATACCATTAGAGCTGCACATTTCCCCTCAATCTGTTAACCATTTCCTTGCAATCATCACCATCATGCTTTTCTATTTATGATCAGAGATGGTATGGAAACAGAGTTTGGGTAAACAGCTGCAGGGTCATTATGCTATCTGGCCAAATCATCCACAGTGAAGTCCACAGAAATGGAGCTCGTTCCTGCTCTTCTGGTATTGAGGATGGCCTTTATGACATCGCTATTCACCTGGGTCCCAGCAAAAGAAACTTCTAAATGTTGACTAAATGTACCATCAGTTTCAACTGCAGTCATTTACAATATGGCAACAGTGTAATGGTGCGGGCTTAGTTCTGGAATGATCTTGCAGCGTGGGACTTTGGGATGGTGCTGTGACTGAGCTTGTTTCTGAGCAGCTGATAGAGGCTTGAGTGTGTTACGTCATCTCAGGTAGGGATGTCCTGAGCCAACAGTTTTTTTGATTCTTCATATAACATAGTTACAGAGCAGGTTTTGAGATCCTGTTTATAATAATGAGTAAAAAACTGGAGAGAGCAAAGCCAACTTAAATTCATCTCTCAATTTTAAACCCAAATTATACTGAGGTTTGATTGAATTTGGCCATAATTGGAGCAATTATTAAGTTAAATTAAATATATTTGTTGAAGTTACTTATTTTTACTCTGTTTAGATAGATGCAGAAAATCAGATGGATTGCAGTGCTCTAGGAACAAATTGGTTGACACCAAGTTTACACACCTCCTTCAAGAGGAGGTTTAATCTAGCTACTGTGCCCCACTAAATTGGGTCTGGCTGGTAAACTTGTGAGTGACTTTAGTTTTAATACATTGCTGTTATGCATACTACAGCCAACCTGCCACCCCAGCAACTGCCAGTGCATACGCATTACAAAAACAAAACACACAACAGCCACTGTTTGTTCTGGAAGGCGATGCAATCATCTTGCTCTGGCACAAGCTCCATACCACTTCTATCATTTCTGTACATTCTCTCAATCTGTATGTTCTCTGTGTGCTGCCCAGCGTGGTTCTCCTGGCTTATTACTGCACATTTGCTCAAGGAACAAAACAGCAATTCCCCAGTCTCCAGTTTCCTCTCTGATCGTTTCATCAGGGCTGGCAGCCAGTAAACACCATGCTGCCGTCTGGACGGTACAATGGCCGCGCCCTTTCCCACTGGAGCTGAGGCAACCTGCACATTCACAGACGTCAATTTGGAGCAGGATCTGTGCATTTCCACTAATCTTTATATCACACAGATGGGATAAACCAGCAATCTGTGACCAATATCTGCCCATCCTGGTGATGTGAAGATCAGGCGGTCTGCACAGCATCTGTGATGCTTGTGAACAAGCAGGCTGCCAAAGACTTTGTTCTGTGCTGCGGAAGAAAGGGAGCCCCTGGGGGGAGATGAGGGAAGGGTTGGATGGAGGGATGAGGGCTCAGGTGGGCAGAATGCATAATGCCCTTCCTGGCACTGCCACAGCTCCCAAAATTCACCATGCCTTTGATCCCTTGGTTACATGAGCTGTTTCAGGTGCACTCATTAGAAATGTCTTCTACTGGGTACATTTGTGATGTTTAATAGCAGTTATTTTGATTGAGGCACTGCAATATGACCATTTTTAACATCAATCAATCAATCAATCAATCAAAATTTTGTAGAGACATTGCAGATGAGACTGCAAACAAGTGCTCATGGTCTTTGATTTCTGTGGGGTGGGAGGCTGGTGCCCCCCCTCAACCTTTGTCCAACAGAAATGTCATAATGGATGGGTTGTCTTACTATAGGACACATCAAGCCCTTTAGGGACATTTCTGTAATGAGACACAATAGGACATGATCTGGAGTAGAAATTCCACATTGGCTTTTCTATGAATCAGCCCTCAGGACAGAGCCCTAATAGCTCAACCTTTAACCTTTAAACACTCAATCATGAGGGCCACTTTGCATGACATTTTCACTGACACTTATGAGAAGGCTCAGGGGGGACTGGGCTATAAAAACGTGCTCATTTGGAGCACACTCCAGTGACAGAGCCACAAAAGCTACATTATTTATTATGACCACATTGGTAAGTAGCTAGATATAGGCTAGTTTCAAAGTGCATATGGTCTACCACCATACCACTCCTCAAATAGACATAGGAACCTAACCAGGCGCAACATTTCAAGATGTGCAAAACAATGCATCTGCCTAAGACTGAAGAAAAATGCAATAAAATGGAGATGTGAGGATGTGTCTTAAGGATCAGGTGTGCAGGGTGAAATAAATGTCAATCGTAAATGGACAACACTTTATATATTAAATATTTTATAGTGAGAGTTTAGAAGAAGGAACATTTAACTGCTCTTATGCGGTTGTGCTTTTTCCATCCTAGTAATTTCCCACCTCTACTTGACCTGGTAGATTGATGAATATATGTAAAGATAACACAATGATGATGATGATGATGATGATGATGATGATGATGATGATGAGTTAAGGGCAGACTATTTTGGTTCTGATTTCTGTGCCCATAGTCACTTACACTTTTGTTAACTAGGCAGTTAGACAAAAATTGGAATTAAGTTTCTGGTTTTGAGAACATGCCAATCAAGTTGGCAAATATGTGGTTTTGTGACACTGGCTTAGTCATATTTGTCAACACATAAGCGGAAAATGACACTGCATCACCATATCTTGAAAAGGAAGCAGGACCTATCTGACTGAATATCACACAATGGGGCCTATTCCCACTGGGAGACTTCTGTCTTTCCACTCTGGTAACATGCATTAACTCACACTGCCTCCTGCTCTCAAATCTGGGGCTGGAATGAAATCTTCAAAAAATATGAATAAAATTAATTACGATGGGGATATTATGGTGCTGGGAGGGAAGCTGTTTGGGGTGCATTTGTTTTTTCTGCTGAAAGCCCCAGGGAGAGTAGTTAGAGCCCTCATTTGCATCCTGCGCCATTAATTACCCATGACTCTCCTCGAAGTTGAGGCATCTGTTCGCTCCTTTCAAGAGCACATCACTCCGTGACAGCGAGCGCCGATTTGGGCCGACGGGCCACGCGTCGCCATCGCGAAGAGAGGGAGAGAAAAAAAAATCAACAGCTATAGATCTGCTGTTCCTCCCCTTGTAAATAAGAGCCGGTCCGGCATAGATGCATCTGCTCCTGCCTGCGGTACTGAAGGCGGGGAGCCATCGACCTTGTAATGATCGCGCCTCTGTGCGGCTCTGCTGTTAGCAAATCTGATGATGAGCCAGGAAACACTCGCCAATACCGCTGGAGGTCATAGCTGCTCTCGCCTGCACAACCTGGCCCCAAAAACACCCCCTCTTTTGGACCGAGAACATCTCGAGCATCTAGATAAGTTTTCCTCGCTTTTCAGGAACTCGAGTCTCCTCTACACAGCGCTCTACGGTATGCCTACAGGGAATCCCCATCACCAAAAATGCCTTTCTGCCTGCGAACACGCCAGGGGAGGACTGAGGCCACAGAGGCTGAGAGGACACTCCTCCTTTAACTGCAGCCAAAGTGGTGGAGTCCCCATTGAGTTTTTGGGGGAAGGGTTTCATCAGTCATGGTGGGCAGTGTCATGCGCCTCATCCCAGCACCCTACCCCACTTACCTCAAACTCCCTCCTTCCCTCCCCTATCTCATCCCTTCCTCGCTACAGGTTTGGATCCTCCCTCTCGAGCTTCCTTCTGATTGGATCTGGTGCTTGGGCCCCATGCTTTGCTCCCAGGGAAGGCATCAGCATTGAGGCTTGGGATTCCCAAGTCCATTCAGTTCCCAAAATTCTGACATCTGCTTCTTGCTTTTAAAGGAGTTCTCTAAAAGATTTTCCCTCTAATAATTCCTTCTGTTTCTTGGCACAGGCAACCATGGAGCGAAGAGACACAAGCCTAATGCTAATGTCTTTAGGCATAACACTCTGAATTACTATTTATGACTACTGTTGGGGGAAGCTTTCAGTACTGAATTTACGGTGTATGTATACATTGCGTACAGTGTAATTTATCATTGTCATCAATTTTTAAATTCATGTTGTCCATTGAAGTCATTAGCAAAGCTTAGCCATCCAAGAACGTTGCAGCATCTGGGGCTTATTGATTAAATCGCTCGTCTGGCCGTTGGGACTCGACCATGAAAATTCATGCAATCATGACCTTTAGAAGAGGTTTGCTGAGAAGCAGCCAGGCTGTAATGAGCCAACCCTTGCAGGCATTAGAATCTCCTGCCCTGTAATTTCCTTGGGAAAGGTCTCCTGAACATTAAAATAACAGCAACTGTAGGAGCGTGGCTGATTGAATCGTTTGACGGAACGGGCGCCGAGAGGGAAGATGCCTGCTAATGAGAGCTGGGTGCCAGGCCCTGTCTGGATCCAGTTATCAGTCTGCGGAGGGTAATGAGCAGCAGCTTTCAGCTGGAGAGGAAGCAGGACTTCAAACTGACCTGGGATCAGCTTGCAGTAAACATGATCATGTCTTCATATAAGGGCTTGAATAATGATTGAAAAAACTGACAAAGGATATATCCATTGAGAGAAGGGGCTTGTGTTACCATTTCATAAACACCATAACATATCACTGTATGAATGGAAATGCCAGCTATTTCCTCTGTTTTAATAACATTGCTTTATGCAACTTGTGGCTTTTCTTTTCTGTTGATTTCAACAGCTCAGTTTCAGAGAGAGCTGCATTTCCTTGATTTACCAAATAAAATCTAATGAATGGGCTCTAAGGTTTTTTGGGTTGCCATTCAGGGACAGAGTTTTAACTCATGGGTTAAAGCATCCACTAAATCAAACCTGGCTGAACTAATATTGCATAAATACTTTCGATAAAGGAACAATAGACCAACGCCATGAACATGCACACGCGAACCTGTGACCAATGAAACCAGTGTGAAATGTGACTGAAAATTTTTTTTACATTGCTGTTACAGACTTCAGCTGAGCGCAGGCTGTCGTTAGATCAGATCTGGTTAGAAAATTAAAGCGTAATTTGAAGCGTAATCTGTTATTAATCTGTTAAAAAAGAACCGGCGTGAGCATGCGAGCAAACCACACAGCGCGACGCAGAATGCTCAAATGTGCCATTGAAATTGGTTTGATGCTTAGAGTCACGGCTGGCTACATTTGGATGACTTGTATGTTCTGTTTAATGGAATTCCAGTTTGAGAGCGGGGAGACAGCCCAAGCGGCAAATGGTCGAATATCTGCAAGCCGAGCTGCCGCTGCAGCGCGGTCCTAGATTAGCACTACAAAAAAACGCACATACTTTTGACTCATCGTGCGAACACCAGCATGCAAATATCAGGTTTATTTACCAGGCTGTTCAGGCTAAAACAGACTAGAGATAAAGACCTGCACCTGGCTGAACGACGCGGCAAACGTGGCAACCGTGGCAAAACAAATACTGCGTTCGACAGCAATGCAGATATGTTAAGTCATTACTCCTTGTGTGTATTGCGTTTTAGGGCATTTCAAATTAAAAAGACGTGAACGATGTGCTCCATGAAAGATTCTAGCTCAGCCAGTTGTGACAATCACGTATCTTGTGCTGGGTGTTCAGAGGATTAAAAAAAAAAAAACATTCAGGCAGTTTTACTGTATAATTGAGGAGCATCAGGTGCAGGTGTCGCGTGGGCTGGGGATATGCAGGGCGGGTCTAGATGCTTGCACATTAAGCCGCTTCACCCCAAAGACACAGAAATAGTCTCTGACCTCACCAGTAATCCTGGCAGGGACTCGCCGTATGTGCTTAGACATGTAACTGAACAGGAGAATGATCTCACTGAAATCAGTTTAGGTTCTTTACAAGTATATTTCATGCAGCCAGACTGAGATGAGCACACTTCATACGGTGTTAACTACGGATTTATAGCTTGCATTGAGGGAACAGGAGATACAGGGGGTAGGGTGGGGTTGAGGTTGTGGGTGCCACTCAGCTCCTCTCCGGTGATTCAATAAGCATGGTTGAACATATTTGGAAAAACGGTTAATGGCATATTGATGTGACATGGCAGACTGGAATGTCTGAAATGACTTTGAGATGTTATGTCAAAACAAATCTGTAAATGTGGACAGGCTGACGCAGAAAAGAAACCAAGTCCAGTGACAAAGTTTAGCCCATGAAGTAAAAGATTAAGAAATAAAAATATTTGCTAGCAGAGATTTGGGGCAGTGCCTGAACTTCTGCCATGCCAAAGACAACTGGCTGTTAGGTTAAACAGAACACTCCGATCAATCAGTGTGGCATTAATATGGAGAACACAACCTGCAGGCTACCACGAGAGCAGCATTAATGAGGGTAATTCTAGTGCAGCTCCAGAGCCCTCTGAAAAGCAATGCGCTTTCCACAAGATCGGCTGTGGAATCTCAGAAACTCTTAACACCGCCTTCTAATCATCAATGAGATACTTCATCCAATCAGGAGGTATGGATGCTGCCATATGACGTCACAATGATTAAAGTGGAACCAAGAATGCATCTCTTAGCAGCTTGTCAGCACATTGAGGCTTTATGTCTGTTCTAAGACCAGGTAGATTCTCCTGGCACAGGATGAGCTTCTAACATGTCAATATCTGCAGGGAGCAAGCCAGGAAGTAGGCTGTAATGCACATTAAACCAGCAGGCCTGCTTGCTGTCAACAATACAGACATTGGGTGACATACACTTCCTTCAGACATATCTACCTAAAAGTGTAGAATGGATTTGATCCTTTTTGGGCTGGGAGTGACTAGAAAACTTAGTTGCTCATTGAAAGGGGCCATCAGTCCAATTTTGGCTGTAATGACTGTGATTTCTGATGTCTTGAAATGATATTAGACTAACCTTGAAGTGCTAATCCCCAGTTTCCAAATGTATTGCCAGCATTTGCCTAAATATCCTTAATCTCAGATGGTGTTAGATTACAGTACCTGCGTAACTATCTTTTACAACCGTTGAAACGCGTCACATCCAGTTAGATACTGAATGCAATTGTGAGATCATGAGCTGAAATGACAAAGCAATTGCTCTCCACCAGCTAAAAATAGACTAAATAAGGTGCTCTGTGAAGAGTTGTGTAAATTTAAAGAGATTGATGGGAGCAGGAAACAGCTCCGAGCCACCAGGCGGTAATCCTATGTCAATGGCTATCTCTCTGACATCCCTACCCATTTCGGAGGAAATTTCTTCCAGTTAGAAATCAGTGCTTTGTGAACACATTAATGTTAATGTTTTTACATTCATTGCTGTGCATGCCTTACCAGACACATATTTTTGCATATTTTTATGGATACAAACTATATACATTTTTGTTTCAGTTTTTAAAGTTTAATTGTTGTCCTTGTATTCATGTATTAATTATTAGAATGTAAAAATTATTAAAACAAATTACTTGCTATCTTCCAATCACTGGGCATTTTCCGACACAGATTTAAGACCCACCTCTTCAGACTGCATCTTGGTTCCACCTCAGTCCCCACTCCCTAACACCTGCTACTTCTACTACTTGCTGTTTTTCTACATGTAGTATCACAATGTTTTGGATTTTGTTTTGGATTCTGTAATCTAGTGACTGTGATGTATGGTAGTATACTTGTCTTCCATTTTCTAGTCAGGTTGCACAAGTTAACTTGTGGTAGGGCTTGAATAGTGTTATGCTCATACTCACTGGTCTGGGAGCGTTGTTAGCCTGATCTGACACTGTTGCTCATTCAACTTGAATGGGTACACTTTTGTTCTTGTTTTCTGGAAGTCCCTCTGGATACGAGCATCTGCTAGATGAATGTAATGTAACATATTACTGGTTAATTCATGAGAATATGAAGTGTTGCTGACATCAGGGAGAGAGAAGGAGGCAGCATGCTTTCAATCACCCTGACCTAGTCTTGGTTAGCCTGGAATTGCCCTGGTTGGCCTGGCCTGCACATCAGACACATACTAGCATGAGCCAGCCTTGTGACCCAGGCTTTTGACCCAAAGGCTGCGTCCAATGCAAGGCACAGCCATTGTACCCTTAAGTTAGGAACTTTACCTGAGCTGATTCAGTAATGTATCCAGCTGTATAAGTGGATTACCCTTGAAACGCAAGCCACTATGTCCATTGGCCTGGATATGGGAGGTGTGCTGTAGATAAATAAATAACCCTGCAGCCTGATGCAATTATGGAGCCTTTGGCAGAGAGACTGAGGGAAAAAAGGGACCAGTGGGGATGAGAGAGCTCGATCGCTGGCGCTCTGCTTGCAAGATGAGGAGCTGCCGAGGTTGACTAACTTTCATAAATGAAAAATAAATCCATAGATAATTACCTGGCTCCAATCTGCAAAGAGATGCCTCCGAGCTGAGCCAAATCCATCGGGTCGATTTTTTTTCTCTTAACACCCCCTGCATCCCCCCAACACCACTACCACTCAATCCCATCCAAGATTATAGTGAGCAGCTATTGAAATGGAAAACAGATGCAGTTCTGTTCGTGTGTCTTTATGGTATGCTATGTTATGCTCCAAGTGTATCAACTCAAAACCATGTATGTCCATTTTAATGGGAGTGGTACACCTTCACAACTGCATGCTCTCATTGCTTAAAAAGGCAATGAGATTTTGGAGGGGTGGGGGGGGCTTTCAGTCTATCTGCATTTTGTCTTTTTCTTGCAGTAATGAATTCATGCAAGAATGGAGTATTCATTTTGATACTTACACAAGGTTTTTAGTCACAAGGTTGTTAGTCTTCATTGATTTGTAAACTGCAAAGCAGGGATGATGTCCAAGAACAAGAACTAACACAAAGTCACACAGAGAAAAGAGGAACCACGATGGTGCTGTCACCACCACAACACTGCTCAAGAAAGCACAGCTAATTTATCCCACCTTGCTTTTGCATTATGATAGCCTAAAACACTCTAGACAGCACAGTAAAGTGTCTGGGGACATCAGGGCCCACTCGAAAGAGGTCTGAAGATGCACCGATTCAGATATAGACAATGGTTTGCTGAAGGGTCCCCCAAAAAAAAAAAAAAAAAAAAAAACAAAAATATAATGAGACCTCAGAGGACAAGGGGAATTCAAAGCAGGTGGGAATCCTTTTTCTGAAAATGTGTCAAACCTGAAACTCAATTCCTCAAATTAACTTTCCCATCCCACATACTGTTGGCCAGGCATTCCCTTTGGTGCACTGGAAGAGGCTCCTAATCCTATTCTCTGCAAAAGGTTATATGATTAACAGTTAATCTTGCAGTTATCAATTGACTGTATCTGTGAATAAAAATGAACTCAGCTTGCTTAATAAATTAAATTTAGACTATTAAGTTGAAAGTTATTTTATTAGAATAACCTTAGTTACTGTGATAAATTTAGACTTCTCAAAGAAGTTCTCTTAAAAATGTTTACGCAGACAATACCTTAAAAAATTTTTAAAATGTGAACATAAACCCCAACTCGACACTATATAAGTTACATACCTTTAGTATGATGCTCTTATCCAGAGTGACTTATAAAGGTTGCAATCCTTATATGATATCCATTTACACATATTTACTGAGGAAATTCTTGGTTTAAGTGGCAAGGTACTTATGGGATGTACCTTGAGACTTCCTACCCTTGCCCAAGTGTACAGCTACAGTGCTGTGGCAGGAACTCAAACCACCTTACCACCACACTGCTTTCTCTGGGTGTTCATTTCACATATAGATATTAAAGCTCCGGTAATACCTCAGGGGATAAAAGACGTTGCACTGTACCAGAGACAGAGGTTCCCATGCGATAAGCCAAGTTTTAAAAGTCAAGGGAAATTCCTCTGATCTACAATAATGACATCATGACTGTGGTCAGGGGCATCATACTGAGATTTTTATACACACTGAAGACACATTCTATACTGGTACATCTCCAAAAATATCTCAGTGATAACAATGTCTGTATGATCATTTACATTACATTTACATTACATTACATTCATTTGGCAGACGCTTTTATCCAAAGCGACGTACAAAAAGTGCAAATAGTGAGCAAACAACAGGCACAAGAGCAAGACGTGTACAGGTCATACAATGCAGATAGTGCTGAAGCTGAGCGCAAGGTGATCACAACACCTACTGTTTTAAAATCAATTGTTTGTTATTTTTGTATCCCCAGTATTAAGTCCTTGTATTTTAGACTAACGAAAAGGTTACCTTGTGTTGCTCTCTTGTATCATGCAGGTTGATTGATAACCAGGCAGATTATATTTGTACAATATCATGCTAATATTACCCACAATTCTAGGAAATCAGTCTGGCCAATTAAGCTGGTCCTTTTGACAGCCAACCGCTGGTGTTTAACGGCTCGATGAGACTTCCTGTGGAGGTGGACTAAGCCAGCAGAAGAGGAATAGCAATTCCGATCAAATGACCTTTCGAATTCCTCACTTAATTAACAACGACCTTTATTCCCTCCTATCAGAAGAATTCGCCAAATTCACAGGCTGCGCAATAGCATCGATTATCGTACTGCGATTGGCCTTAAGTAATACAGATGGTGCTGGTTCAGTCTGTACAGCGATTACGAATCATTTCATTCTATCTGTGGGTAACAATGTTCAATGACATTCCATGAAATGGCAGAAAGAGAAAAAGACCATTTTCCGGATGAAGCTCAAATCTTGGGAAAATTATGAATATTTCAGTGACAAGAAGGGTGAAGAATATCCTCTTTTTTATCAGCTAAGATAGAGCCAATTAAAATAAGCCTTGAGGCAATAAGACATCATGTGCTAGAGAAAGTTACTGGACATTTGACCAGATAGTTCCATGCTTAAATCTTGAGTGTAGTACTGTTGTTGTAGCCAGTTGTATCAGTAAATTCTTCAGCTGTCTGAATGGACAATATGTCAGAATGCATCTGTGGTCATGCTTAATAAGGGCAACAACTAGTCAAGAAGTTGGCTCATGTAAGCAATTTAACCAACATCCCTGAAGCTACACTGCACTGCTTGGAGCTTTTCAGCAACATTTTTCACGTTTGGGAAAAAGAAAACATCTTTGCCAGGAATTTCCGGGAGCCATTGTAGTTTGTGGTTCACTCACAATTTTGAGAACAATCATGGTTTCCAAGGTGTTGACTTGAAATACTGTATGCTCCCAGCCCTGTGATTGAAATTTCCCCTGCTACTTCTCTCAATGCAACATTTTGTTAAGGTTGGGAAGCTGACATTATTAGCATAATTAGTATA
This sequence comes from Megalops atlanticus, assembly GCA_019176425.1. NCBI lineage: Eukaryota > Metazoa > Chordata > Actinopteri > Elopiformes > Megalopidae > Megalops > Megalops atlanticus. Next base: position 20,518,735 of record CM032894.1, read on the forward strand.
GTGCCTCTCTCTCCTGGTGTGGTGGTGCCCCTTATTGCGGCTGGCAGACACAGGACGGCTTCCCGCCAGGAAGTATTTTACTGTCGCGCCGCAGACCAACTGGTGACGTGACATGAGCTGACGGTGGGAAACATTCTGCAAGCTGAAAGTGACACCCGGTAGTTGCGCGTCATGGAGATTGCGGTTGGTGTCTTATGTAAATCTCAGCTTGGGTTTTTTTTCCCATGGTGGCGCTGCTGAGAGTGTTTGGGGGAAGCTCAAAGATATAACCTTGTGCATGAGCTAAGTTTGTTGTCAGTGCTATTTTTATTCCAACTCATGCGAACATGCCCATTCCTTCAGAATCTCCATCCCGTTCTCTGTTTTCTTTTTCTTTAGTCCATAATGTCACCAGGGGATGTGAGGAACCTTGTGTTTGCTACCAGCTGTGAGCCCCTCTTTGGGTGCCAAGCCTAAGTTGAAATGTAGAATTATCTTTCTCCCTTCTGTGTTGGTCACTTTTGTTTTTTACAGCTGGAAGCAATGCAGTTAAGCAGCTTGCTGACTCTGCCCACAGTGCACTTGTTATTGGGCCAGAGGCAATAATGCTTGTAAGATGAGCTGACACACATCAGCACGATGAGAAATATGATGGAAAACCACCCAGGATGACAACAGAGTGAGTGAACCTGGATCCAGTGGAAAATGAAATAATGAGCCAGCCTAGTTTGAGCTCTACAGTGGAAAAGGGGTATAACATGCCAGGCTGGGTCCAGCTACACAGTGGAAAAGCTGGTAGTATTATAATACTGTCTCCTTCCAGCTCTACAGCGATCTGAGATCCACATTTCAGCTGGTACCTCCAAGAGGTACACAAATTCATTGTGAACCCCTTCAGTTTCAGACAGAGGCTGAAGAAAGCCTTAGAGTTCTCAGCTGCCCCCAGGAGGCCCAGGAGAGTGGAAAGGTATTAGGGCTCCAGCATTGCACAAGCTTTCCATTAAGCTTGCTTAGCAGACACTCCTAACCAGAGTGACTCATAATGCATATGGTACATGTCATCTGTAGTACATGTCATCTGTAGTAGGACATCCCTCCAGGCTCTCCATATGCAGAATGTCCCTGGAGAGTATCCATACTTGTGAACACAAGCAGAGTTCTGTAAACATGTTCGAATGTGCATGCTGTTGTCAGGGTCTCCTTATTTATCATATTACCAGAGCAACTTATATTGCTCATGTCTGTACATGTCATCTAATTCTACAGCAGGATGTTTGCTGAGGCAATTCAGGTTATGTGTCGTGTCAAAAGGTACAATAGCAGTGACCCATCTAGGAATCAAACTGGCAGCCTTTGGGTTATAAGGCCTGGTAAGAAGCATCCTTTCTGCTATGCTGCACATCTGGGGTAGAAGAGCATTATTGAATTCCATGCATATGTTGTCTGTTTGATTAGCCAGCATCCTTACTGTGCACAGGTTATATCTCAAATATTCCCCAGTTAAACGGTCGGATATTTATTACAGCTCAGTCTTTGTGGTTGCCACATGCTTAGTGAGATGCCCCAATTGTGAGTGATTACATAGCTTGCATCGTACATACGATCCATTCTCACAGCTGGATATTTACTGAAGCAATTAAACAGTTGTTCCTAAGCAGCTGCTCAGTCACTACAACTGGCACATGCTTGCATACTTAGAAAACACATTTACATTTACATGTATTCATTTGTCAGATGCTTTTATCCAAAGTTACTTACAAGTGAGGTTCAATATTACACAAGCGAAAAACCATACAGAGTCAGCAATATTAGAAACACTGCATGACCAGGTTTCAATGGGTGGCCAGGCAAGGTACAAACCAGCAGGTAAAGCTAACGAGTGTGTTAAACCATTAGACAGTTTGAGACATGAGAAGTTCTTTTAGGGAGTAGTGTTTCAGGTGCTCACATGAGAGCAGAAGAGCTGTGTCTTCAGTTTCTTGAAAACAGAGAGGGACTCGGCAGAGTCCCAATGCAAGGAGACTAATCCACACGCCATTGTTTTATTTTGCAGGACACTTAGTAAAACGATTAAATGTCTTCATCAATAGGATATCAGTGTCAAGCCCAGGACTCAAGCTTGCAACATTTTAGTTAACAGGTCCAGCTCCCTATCCACCATATCATACTGCTGTTCTCCTGCTAAGGAACTTCAGAGCAAAACCTTGTGGGAACTTATAATCAACTAAAGGAACAGAGGTGGAATTTTCTGTATCTAATAGAAGAATACGAGAAGAAAAGACTAGCATTTAAATAAGGACCACCTTGGCTTGTCATTGTGGCCCTGCATACATGCCAGTGTAATTTTATTTACATAACCTTGACATACATACACTGAAACTTTGAGACTTATCCCATGAAATAGCAATAAAACAATGCAGCATTGATAATACTACTATCGATGAAATAAAACTGATTTCTGAAACACCATAAATAAATAAATAAATAAATAAATAAATAAATAACAGCAGATTAAGCTGACCCTATATCTACACTCAACCGATTGCTGCATTGCATTTGGGTCTCAAAGCATCCAAAGCTCTCTGTCTCCACCACAAATACCAAGAAGTCATTCCCCTCACATAACAGTAACTCACTATGATAAAATTTCCTATTTTCTTGTGTCCATGTGAAATTCAGTTTTCACTCATTGCTACCTTTGACCTCTGGCTTCTGTTGTCAGAGTTTAGCCAGAAATAGCCTCCACAGTCCACTTCATAATTTCCTCCTAAAGAATTTAAACACTTCAATCACTTCACCCCTGAGCTGTGAGCTGCAGACCCACAGGAGAGATAGGTGGTCCTAAGATAATGGAAAATGACTCCAATCTGTGAATTGGCGGTGCTGTCAGCTTGGCGCAGCGTTTCTGTGGTCCACAGAACAGGCCCTCGGCGGAGCAGACAGCTCTGGCAGGGGATTCCGCGGAGGTCCATTTTCCTTGGGCTGGGGAAATTCACCAGGGATATCCGGCGCATTCGGGTTTCTGAGAAATCAACCAACCAAGGCTCCTTTTTTTCAACCACTCTCCTAATTGGCTCTGGAGTCCGACGCCTGTGGCCGCCTTTAACGGGAAAGTGATGTAAGCAGGAACCATGATTTCTCTGGCAATAAGACCTTTGGGTCTTTTAGTGCCTAGTCCAAGACATCTGAAACTGCATTGGTATGACCGACACAAAGGACCAAATGAATGAGTGAAAGTATGTGGAGAAAAGACATGTGATGCTTGATACTTGATAATGTGGATACTTGCTCCCACACCCACCTCTCCCCTCTTCCTATTGGATAGTAAGCACTTGAACCTGTGACAGTATTGGCTAATGTAGATGTGCCCCCAAACAAGGGAACAGATGAAGAATTGTTTACTGTTCACGTCAACTGCATCTGAAATGAAGCAGAACTCCACCGCACGTGCCAGCGGCAAACAATTTCAGCTGTTTTCTGTCAATTAGGTTTATTAATTGGCGAGACAACACATCTTCAACCGGGCAGGCGGTGTGCACCGAACACACTCATTGAGGACCTGCCATCTGTTTGAAAATTTCTCTGTCTTTCCGTTTCCTCCAGCAAAAAGCGCAGAGAGGATTGGGAGCAGAGCGGGAGCGAACCGGGAAGAGACGTCCCACAGGATATCAGGCGGCTCAGTTTTGATTTTTCACCCCTCAATGAACTTCTCGTGTATTTTCTTCCCCCTCTACAGTCAGCCAATGAGTTGGTCCTTTTGCAGTTTTAATAACTGAATTTCGTGCTTGCCACTTTCTTCATGCATGGCAGAGCTGGACCTGAATCCCCGGCATGGAGATTTCATAATACAAAATTCAAACAATATTTTCTTTAGATATCCAGAAAAGATGCCATAGGCACAATGTTTGTCGTCTGATGAAAGGCGGAACAGATAGCACTGTACTAAACATAATGTAATTACTACAAAATATGGAAATGTTAGCACATTACAGAAATATGTATATTTTTTTTATATGGATGTTTTTCTTATACGCACCCTAGCAATGAAAGTACTCCATGGTGCTGCTATGGTGCGTCGTAGGAACTTGCCATGTGCTGTGATGTCACCACTTCCGCTTCCATATTAAGGTTTATCACAAAGATAACCTTGTTGACAAGGTGCGGACTTAACTGAAGAGTGATGAGAATAGTCACACTCTCAATTGGCTCTAGAGTACAAGACACTTCAATGGTTACCCTTCCCACATTTCTGCCTATGCCATGGTCAATCCAAAATCCGAAAGGATGAGCTCAAAAGGGTGTGCGGCTAGCCTCGCTACTTTTAGATAACAACTCACCACAAGGAGCTTAAGTAACCATTTATTCTGGCCGTGTTCCAGGTTGGTATCAGTGAACGGGGGGCTAACCCGCTCCCTGTGTCTGTTATGGCTGCCAGTTTAGATCAGACTGTGCGGGAAGGTGCATGATTGCCTTCCAGGAGGCAATTTATATCCAGGCAAAGGACTGTCAGCCTAACTGGCTCCAGACCAACACTTCAGCAAACTGAAGGGCTTATTTGGCCTCCTGTTGCAATAAAGGATCACGGGGTGCACTTAGAAAGGCCTCTCTCCGCACAGGGCAAAGCCCTTCGAAGCAGGCCGCATGGAATCGAGTCAGTCGGACGAGCAGCGCACACGGTTTCTGTTGAAAACAAGCACCAAGGTCATTAAGTTTACAGGTGATGAGAATACTACTGCCTGGATACTTAACCAGGAATGAACATCAGGGCTACCTTTGGAGAAAAACCTGCCAGGATACCTGTTAAGTTTTGCGACTTGACGTTCAGTGTACTGACCCAATCATAATCAGCTATGATATACAGCAAAACATAAACTATGACAGACAAGGACAAATATGTATTCATTACATTACAGACACTCTTATTCAGAAACACTTACAAAGGTTACTTTTTTTCATGTTGCCCATTTATACAGCTGGATATTTACTGGGTTAAGTATGTTGCCCAAGGGTACAGCAGCAGTTCCCCAGGGGGGAATCAAACCAGCAACCTTTTGGCTATGAGTCCTGCTATTTACCACTAAGCTAAACTGCTGCTCCTCAAGAATAGGTTCATATATTTTTGTTTCAATTCACAAATTTCTATTAGCTATTGCAAGATGTTAGTCTTTAATAGGCACTGTATCTCTTCTTTGCCAGCTTTGCTCCAGTTGCAAAACAACAGCAGAGCATTAGTTGTATTATTGAATGTGCTATTTAAAGGGCACCCAGGCATGTTTTTTGAAAAGTCATCAGTATTTTTCTTTACTATTATTAATTTAACATTTACCCCTAACCTCAAAATAATATTAAACTGACTGAAAAAAGTCAATAAAAAATTCTGGGGGAAAAAAACAGGATGTTACATTGCTTTACCAATTATATAGCACACTCTTCTACCTGAGGATTTAGAAAATCGGCCTACCAAACACTTGCCCTAGGCTTATATTTTCTCATGGACCCTGCCAAGGTTAGTATGCAAATAACTTTACATCTAAAACCAGGGTCATGGTTCTTAGTGCCACTTCTTACCTTATGGGAGACTTTTCTGGTACAATTTACTAAGAAATTTATCAAAATGTTAACTCGATGCATAAGTTGTACAAGAGTTGCAGTTCTTTGCCTGCACACGTAACCTGTGTCAGCAAATCCATAATCCTATTTTGGCCAAATTGTGCTCACATAAAGGACATACAGATATTTATTTTTTTCTCGGATAATGCCCAAATGCAATGTCCAATAATTGCAGATTTTCCACAGCAGATTATCATAATGACTCATGTTTTCAGATATGTGCGCAATAGGATTGCAGATAGTTTATCCATGTTCATATACAGGTTACACTGGTAGCACATTTTTAATTGCACAGGGGAATCATGTATAGAATGCGGTTTCATTGTCAATAACAAGCTTTTTACACATTGACAGGAACATGCAATGTCATCTGTTTTCATAAATGTTTTAGGGTCTCTGGCATCGATTCAGAATCCTGTTTAATCACTGAAGCATTGATTTATGACTTTATTGCCTCCTCAGCCTTGCAAATGAGATAGTGATCTTTTCAATTGCTTCTTGCACCTTTCAAGACAAGCTCAGTTGAGCCCAGCCACTCTCCTGCAAATATTTTCAGAACGCTTTCATTTTAGGTTTTTGATGACTCCTAAATCCTCGCTCCAGCACTAACAGGACCCCACAATCGCCAGGCTTTTGGGAGGGCAGACCCCACCCATAAAGCGAAGTAGCAAGAAATTAAGACAGCAGAGATGCATTTAGCGGCGTGCAGATATTGCTTTGGGCCACAACAGACAATGCTGACGCACGCAAGAGCTGGAGTCTGACCACCTCCAGGCCCGTCGGTGTAACCGGCAAGCTACATTTGAGAGAACGCGAGCCCAAACTCAGACGACGTGTAATAAAATTCCGCTGCTGGCAGCCTGGGGAGGCGAGGACGATTCGACGAGCGGAATACTGTCACCACTCCAGCGAATACAATTTCTGCCTCCTCAGCAGAGAGCAATGTAATCAAAACGAGCAGGCGAGACACGGCCATTCACGGGCCACCAGAGCACACTGGAGCAGAATATACTGCTAACAACCCGGCGTATAAACGTCTGGATTCAATCAAAGCCACCACATCGTATAAAGGGGATATGATATTCTATATAAAAATCCCATCCCAGATGAATCAGCTGCTGTATTACAGCAAAGTGACCTTTTTCCTTTAGACGTCTTGGCAGTTTTGACTGTATCCAGGGGTAGATGTATCATGTAAGAATGGAATGTGAGGAGATGCATTTAATCTGACAAAGGTTTTGAAAATATGTATTTCCCATTTACACAACTTATTTGAACATGACATGTTGTATATTTTTCTAAGCAGCAACAGCAAGAAAAAAAAGAGGTATCATCAAACAGGACTCTGCATCCAATTATCGGCCAACAGAAAATAAATTTGATTAACAACCCACAGAACAGGACACTGCCAAGAGAAAACAACAGCGATGTGATGTCTCGTTAATGACAGCGAGACAGAAGCATTTAACCTTGGGGTGAACCAATCACACAAAAAACGCCACTGATTTGCATAACTGCATTAAAATATCCACAGCCTGCAGACCAAGAGAGTGGATCTGACAGGGCCTTGGGTGGCTGGTGTCAGTGCTCTGTAAAGATCTCTGAAGGCCAAATCATAAATGCCACTTTATACATCTAGATGGACTTTGCTTTACACAGTGGATGGGAAAGTGGGCAAAGTTCTCAAACTGTACTCCACATTTAAATGCATTCTTTTTGCTTCAGAAATGAAGCTGAAGATCCTTGAATTGAATAGCTAAAAATGAACCCTATTGAGATAAAAGCAAAGTGGGAATAAAAAGCCAGACCCATTAACTTTTACCTCCATGGGACATGGAAAATAATCTAACTGGATGAGAAAAGTTTTTTTTTTTGAAACAGTCATCCGTTCACCTATAAGTATATGAGGAAAAAAGCAGAAACAATCAATTGAACTGAGTCGAGGGAAAGGCAGAACTGTTGAGGAGAAATCAATGGGCTGGAAATTAAGAACGGGAACTGATTTAAAGCGAGGGATATTCTGGATCAAAATTAGCATTCCTGGCTGAGAGTACTGCTGTTGCCAGCTATAAGATATACATCTCTGTAATGCCATCCTCTAAATTCAAAAACCTAGAGAGAGACAGAGATGGGAGGGAGAGAGCAGGAGATAGAGAGAGAGAGAGGGGAAAGAGAGAATTGTCAATACAATTCTGTTATTTTTTTCTTTCTTGTTATCATTTCTGCATGCTTGCGTATATTCTTATGCGTTCAGCGTTTGTTAATTTTTGGCAACACAGAAATATGTTTGGCCTGCCAATAAAGCTCACCGAATTGATTGAATTAAGAAAGAGTGAAGAAAAGGGGAAAACAAGAGAGGAGAGTGGGAGAAAAAAGGAAAGAGGGAGAAAGGGGAGAGAAATAGAGGTAAGAGAGGAGAAAAGGGAGAGAGATGGTGAAAGAGAAGAGAGAGAAAGGGAGTGAAGGAGGGGCAAAGCGAGCAGAATGGGTCACAGCCAGATGTTATCAGCAGTGATATTTGCATGGTAGCTGATGTCATCCTCACAGCCCACACTGGGCCAGTAAGTGACCCCATCAGATTGCTGAACTGAGGACAGCTCAGCAGCTCCGTGGTTCATCAGCACAGTCAATGCTGATTAAGCACAGCGTAATCATGGAGCCGGTACCCAACACTCAATTACAGCCCTGTAATTAAGTTTAATCTCAATTCAGTCTTAAGGTATCCTTTGCAGAATGGTCACGGGGCCTGCAGTCCCGAGACTGAGAGTGGTTTCAAATACACTGCTCTGGTAAGGACAGCCCAGCTGTTTAAACTGACACCTATATCCCATGTAGTTCTCAGATAACATTGAGATGTGATGGAACTAATTGTTGATGGTATTGACGAAACTTGTTGCTAATTCCAAAGATGAACATCAAGAGTGGTGCGTTATGACTGACTCAGTCTTGTTAGTTTGTTAGTTTTTCACCAGTTGACTCTGGGTTTTTAGGTTTTACTTACACTTACATTTGGTCATTTAGCAGTTCTTATCCAGAGTGACTTCAAAATGTGCTTATTTATTCTGTATATTTTGTCCAGTGTTTTTTGTCAATGCCATTTTAAACAAAAAAATGTATGTTTTCCTGATTGACTGATTATCCCAGCTGTACAAGTGATGATTACACTTTGCCTCTACAAACCCTTTTAAGTTATAAAAACCAAGTCTCAGGGTTTACATTTACTGTGTTTCACTAACCTCCTCAGACTTTGAGTTTCCAATCTCTTGCTCCACAAAGTGCAGACATGCGGTTTCAGATCTGGCTCAGATCAGGACTAATTGTGTGAAACTCTGCCTGCCTGTGACCCAGATATCCTCTGATGCTTAATGGGTCCATGGAGTTGCTCCGTGTGCGCAAATGCGGAGTCAGGACAAAGCGTGTTGTGCTGATCTCTCTGATGCCAAGGGGAGCTTAATAAAATCCTCTGTGCTATACCTCTGTTCCTTGTTTTTGTGCGTGGAGTAAGGAGACAAGGCTACGGTGATTTGGGACAAGGCAAAAGGCAGTAACAAAGAGATCACCTTGATCTACAGTCATGTGGAGTACAATTATGTTATTCTGTACCTCAGTAGATATGAATTTCCATACAATCAAAGCATGAAGGTTGCATGTAGTGTGGTTATAGTGGTATTTTTACTTGGCTTAGAGTGTGATGAAGAGATCGCACCTGCCTGTGGGCTGAGGTTGTTGACAATGTCCCCCCCCCCCCGGGTAGACATAATAAACAGGGAAAAGGAAGGAGGGAGGTAGGGTGGAAGAGGGATGCTGTGAATAGCTGATGTGGAAAGGGAGTAGAAGGTGGGATTTTTAGTTGTTGGTGGGACTAGTTTGTCTAAGGTTGGTTAATGGCATAGGGATTGTCTGAAGAATCTCCTCCCAAATTTTTGTTTAGAACTTTAACTTGTTTAGAACACAATACACTGTAACTCTGCAGACATTAACAAATGACCCAAGCAATCATACATTTTCTTGCAAAGTTGCATTATCTCCGCACATTTATGATTTCCATGGGGACATGATATTTATATAATAAGCCATGCCAATATTTCTGGAATTAAGTGTGCTAAAACCAATAAAAAATACATATTTGATTATGAAATCCATGGTTGGATGTGTCAATGGCTGTTACACTGTAAGACTGAAAGCAGAAGCCTAAACCAGATACATTTCAACATGTCACACATTTGCATTGTCTGTTTTTGCTAGTAGCCAAACTATAATGTCCATATTACATTACATGCATTTGGCACTTGCTGTTATCCAGAGCTACTTCTAGCATACCATAAGGATCATAAGTCACACATAATAATAAATCACATAATATTCAATCAACATAATAATATAACTCATGGCAATAATACATTTTCAAATTATCATGAATACCAATGCAACATTTTGTCTTGATACTGTAAACAATAAATGGAAACAACAACAAAAAAAGTTCACACGCATTATCTGAAGTTTTAAAACAGAAAATTTAAGTCCACCACAGAAATGCAGTCGACGAGAGTCAGTGTTACATAGCCCATAGATCCACAGGGCCTCAATAAAATACATACACACGTGCCCTGACCGATTCATCGATATGTCACTTAAGATTTTTTCCCCTCTTGCCTTAGGAGGGGGTAAAAGCCTGCCACACTGAAACTGCACATGGCTCTGCACGCCAGCATCACGTGTGTGGCGACCCGTGAAGGTTCGGCCTTGTTTCTGTGACACACCATCCCCGCGCTGGCAGCTGAGAGCTACTTGCCTTGACTCTGTGATGCTAGTGGGTAAATAAATCATACGGGCAGCTCCTTGGGCGCCTCTCCCCCCCCGGCACTCCATTGAAATGCTGCTGGCTTCCCCTCGAGACGCAGCCCAAATGACCCAGTGTTGTGAGCTCACTCCTTAAGAAGCATTTTGGAGAAACACACGGGGGTCGTCATGTTAAACGGAGTGAACACGTGTGGAGCCACATCCTTGCATGCTGATGTGAGGTTGCTGTGTCTCTGTCACACTCCTCATGGCTGTGGGAGGCAGTATGGTGGCATGGTTAAGGTGCTGTGTTTCTAATCAAAAGGTTGCATGTTTGAGTCCCAGGGCAGGCACCTTGCTGTTGTGAGCGAGGAAGAGCACTTAATCTGAATTGTGTTTGTAAATATCTAACCGGACAATTCTAATGGATATTATGTAATATCCTAGCTGCTGCGGAGCATGGCGTCCACTAAGTGATATAAGGATACCAGTAATAGATTCTGGGTCATACTTAATTTGACTATTAATAATATCCATAATGTCAAACAGAATATATTAATGTAATAATGACAACATCTAGCATTCTGCTGAAACACCAACTGGAGAAATGAAGGTCATTTATCATGATGTTCCCCATGACAAGCTAAACCGAATTTTAAGCGGCGGTGCACTCAACACAATTGATGTGAGCGAATCTTAAAGTTTAAGATGATAAATCTTTTAATTGAATTGGGCTGAATGGTCACTGAGGAGTGCACAATCATGGTGGCCACAATCACACCATTTGAGGTAAGCAAGTTTGATGGAGGTCTTTTTTAAATGGTGTTTCACGCCGCAGGTTTTGCTTTTTACTTTCTCATGATCCGCAGGAGGTAGTTTTTGTTAAGGGCACTGTTTTTTGTGCCTGATTTTTATGATAACTGCAAAAAAACATACAAACCTACATCAAAAGTACATTACCTGATACAGCATTTTCTTATATTATTTTTTCCTGGTCCATTTACGGCATCTAATTAACTTGGAAGGGTGTGTCCGACATGCTTGAGTTTGCAAGCTCATCATCTCATTTTGCTGGTTGTTAAGATTTTAAGCCTGACTGTTTCACTATAATCTATATTTTATGTGGTTATGTTTCCTTAGGGGAATGTATAAGGAGGCTTTTAGTATGAGGCACCTTGTGGTGAATAGTTCAGACTTTACTTTGAACACGCTCATATGAAATGCTGACGAACATGTATGTCTGAGGTTGTGTAAGGTAAATTTGAATTATGCACCACACGGCGCCTCATATTTTAGGGATTACTTCCACTTGGGCTGAAGGATTCATTCCCATAAAGTTGAAGAGATCATTAATACACTTCATTGACCTCTATTCCAATTGTCTTTTAGGCAATTTTCTATTCAGAGCGGGGACTGACTCGTATGAGAAAGTCTTGGTCACCACTCAGAGAAATTCCTTTCTTAATCAATCTTCAATCTCCCCTCTGAAAATTAAGAAGTGTCTGTTTTCTTCTGCACAATATACATTGTCTAAATCTACTTTCTTTTGTATTGTTTTTATTGATTTCCTTTAACGCCTATCCCCATGTCTCTTCTCGTTCACTTTACATGTTATCTATTATTGGTAGAGTTAATTTTTCAGATGACGTCATAAGCACGCTAACCGCCTCATCTGCATATATTTCGTATTTTCTTTTTAGTGCGTTGTTTATCTTACGTAGCGATCTCTTTTCTAATCATTCCGCGTGTGAAAAAACCTGATTCAAAGAGCAAATGGAATGATTCTTGCAGAGGCGAAGCGAATAACTGACCCCTCTGTGAACCGATGTCCTCTGGCGGCAGCCGCGGGGCTAATGACGAAATTAGCGAGGCGTGAATGAGGGGATTGGATTGCGTTTGCCGGGAGAGGATGCCATTACACCGCGCCACTTCCACAGACATCTGTGCAACTGGCAGCGTCTCCGGGGAGCAGAGCGGGGACGGCAGCATCAAGCGGCCAGAGTTTGGCTTCAGACGGGGAGAAAGCACACACAAAACCACATGCTTTGGAGGACATAATGAGAAACATTCGCCATCCGCCGGGGAAACGTTCTACTTCTAGTATCTTCACAGATTTCCGTTCCGAGAGCATAGAGAATTCTGCAAATACACCGTAGGGTTTCCATTCAAGAGGACTGGTACTATATGTGTGCAAAGGGAGGCATGTATTCCATATAAACATAATGTTAAAAAAAACAGAAATGTAACAATGCAGCAAACAAGGGATTAATATGCATTTCGTGTAATATTGAGCCAAGAATACTAGAGTAGATGGTATTGCCTGTTGAGAAATTTTCAATTAAGTTTCTAAATCTACATTTTGAGGTTCACCACTCCCTTTTGTTGAGTTAATCACCTGGCTGTTTAACACTGTTCTGATGTAAGTTTACAGAAGTGTGGGCTACAGGTATTTTATAACCCATATTGACCAACCTGGGATCAGCTCACTTAATACTAATTTTAACCCCAATCATCAAGTGAAAAATGTTTCACCTGGTCCAGAGCCAGCACATGGTACAATGTAGTGTATGGACACACAAGCCTCTGAATGGCTGTATATATTTTGCCTTTGCAGACAAACCTTTAAACATCTTTATATGTTAAGGCATATGTTTTGTGTGTATGTATGTGAAATGGAATTACAATGGTTGGCTGTTTCACTGTGCCCAAGCATCCAACATACTTTCACCTACCGCCAAATGAGACCCTAGAATGAATTCACATCCCGCTTAAGAGCCCTTTCAGCAAAACCCCCACAAGCTCACCTTGATTTATGGTTTTCCATTGGCAGCTCGACTGTGATAACTGATTATTTCCACGGTAATGCACTGTTGGTGGTAAAAGGTGTGACTTAATAATAATCAATAGCTCCCAAAAGAGGCGATGGTGAGGAGGAAAGAAAGCCCTGAATGGCAATCAATAATTGGTTTCACCAGATCACATGGTCACTTCCCAGGGAGCTTTGCCCTGAAGCTCTGTCTTACCGATAAGGCCCATACAGCCATATCCATTACCATGCCAGTGACTCAAGATGACGACCCAGCACTTTTATGATCAATCACGATTCCTAGCTGTAGTTTTTAATTAAAATGCTTTCATACATGAATGATTATGCTGGTCAGATCAATAGGTCTTTTTGGAGGCTGGGTAATCACGCTTCGGGGGTGATTGTTGCCCATTTGCCTGAACCAGATCTGGAGTCAGTCAGACCTCCCTCCTAGATGCTAGAACAATGGTGATTTTGTATTGCAGGCGTGAGATAGTCGCTCTCAGTTGCCTTGCTGTTGTACTCATGGATTGTGAAACACACAGCAATGGGCATTGCATGAACGACAAATTCAACAATGAACTTGTGATACTAGCATAATCGGGGCAAAGGTACAGTAGTTCCATAACTCTGAGTTGCTAGGCTCTCTCACACCCTCCTTGCTTATCTTTTTAAACTTCCCCAGTCGTACGTGAGAAACACAAAGGCTATGCTGTGGTTACAACATCCTCCTCCATCCCCAGCCTCCTGCTGCCTTTACTGTACCTCACAGGACAACGGCAGCTACTTCCGCCCCTGCCTTCAACTGGCTCCCAGTCAAGCATGTCGGGTGTCAGTGCATGTCCTTTTTGGTGGAGGGAAACATGGCAGAAAGGAACAAAGAAGCATGGCTGAAGATTTCCATATACATGTCGACATGCACACAGACCCCAAAGCGCTCACTGTGTTTTCTGAAGTAGCCACAGTTATGACACCTTCAGCAGTTCAATTGTTCAAAAACAGTTTTACATGCCTCCTTCCCTAGTTTTCTTCAGTGAGGGTAAAAGATCGCCTTCATAAAATATTTAAAACCACTTTATTATTCTGTGAGATTTTTTAAAAATAATATGTCATGAAGCTTTACAACATGTCAGACACTTCAGATCCCCAGAGTAAGAATCAAACCTGTCTGTAGAATAGGTTGCCGGTTCGATTCCCTGCTGGGGCACTGCTGCTGTACCCTTGGGCAAGGTACCTAACCCACGATTGCCTCCGTAACTCTCCAGCTGTATAAATGAATAACATTGTAAAAACATGTAATTGATGTAAGTCGCTCTGAATAAGAGCGTCTGCCAAATGCCAATAATAATAATGATAATAATAATAATAATAATAATAATAATAATAATAATAATGAATAAGCATTGTCTTGATTTGCTGCTTTGCAAGCCTCTTCCTTATGCACAAACACAGCTGTAAATGTAACAGTTTTACATTTTTACACCTAAAGAGCATGTTGTTCGAGAAAGGCATTCCAGAGAGCTTCTCTGGTCCTTCGTTCCACAGTAGGGCCTGGATTCAACCCTACACTGACTGTTCTGTGTTTTCTCCCTAACTTTGAATGACATACTTAAAGCAAGTGTTGCAGTATGTTGTTGTGTAGGTAACTAAAAAGTAGTGCACGAGTAATTACAACTTACTTAAATGCATCATTTAAAGTTAGTCAAAGTGAAAGGTATGGAAACTGAACTCCAAAGGATGAAAGTGGAGGAGAAAATGGAAAAAGCAGCCCTTGTATTCTGCAGGTGGAACTCACTTACTATTTCTATAGGCCTTTTAGGCTCTGAGTTTCTTCCATTGCAGGCAGTACTAATAAGATCAGTGTCAGAGCAATGCAACGTCTGCTCAGACGAAACATGTTTTGAGATCACATCTGAGCGAAAGGGAAGCTGTTGTTCTGACAATAATGTCTCGAGCGCTAGAATGTAGCTGGAATCGGCAATAAATTTGTACTGCTTGCAGAATGGAGGCAATAAATGTCAACATTCCCCCCTACAAACTGGGGGAAAAGGGATTTGTTATTTGTAAAATGAAAATGGAGCATGCTCAAATGATGAAGCCCAGCTTTAATAACACATGGTAAGAGGATTTTGAGTTCTTTTAATGTGTGGGTTGTGTCAGTCTGCAGTTCTGGTAACAAAATGCTAGCATGGTCTGGCCCCAGTAAAAGTAGACCCTGTGGCTGATAAAAGCCTGTTCATCTCATACAATCAAACCACACTGAACATTGTCCTTAATACTGAGTAATGAATTCCATCAAATATTACATTTTTTTTGTTCTATATTATACATCACAACTTTTGTGGCTCCTGCAATGAACGTGGTATCAGAAAAACTTGTAATGTATAATGTAGTACAAGGCATTCCAAACAGAAAAAGGCCTTTTTCCCTATGTTTTTTCATTACTCAGATGTAAGGAAAAAACCTTTTGTAGTAAGGTTGAAACTGATTCCTAATTTAACACTGCAAACACTAGGGACTTCATAGGGTTGTTTTATTTCCCTTGGTGCCAACTTTAGAATGGTCAGTGTGGAACATCATCAGAGGATAGTCATTATGAAGGTCCTTTTCATGCTAGAGACAAGGTCCTGAGAGAGTGAAAAAGGAAACATCAGATAACACAGCCATTCACAGCGTTAGATAGGAATACATGCAGTCTAATGGTGAAGAAACACATTGAAAGACAGAAGACTCACATTAAAAAGTTGTTCATCTGCTTTTTTAATGAATTGGTTTGGGTTACTCTTCACCTCACTTTCAGAGCTGTTCAGTGCAAAGATCACATGCCATAGAGCAAGAACATACACTTTATACAAGGAAGCGTATAATGAAACATAATGGGAGTGATGCTTCCCCACATGCAATGAGTGAGAACCAGCCATCCAGCTTGCATACATATCAACCAAACTGCTGATTCTTCTATCACAAAATCATGCTTCTTTCTGTTTAGGTTTCACCTGTCATGACAGGGTGATAAAAAATAATGAAGAGTTGTTGAGAGACCGATTAATGGCATCATATTTATATCGGCCAATAAAAAGGTGAAGATATGATTTAATTTCACTTCATTTGAAATACCCTGAAGAATGAGCATCACTTTCAGATTGTTACCCCTGCATTGTTATGTTAATATATGAAACAGGAGACTAAATCCAGGGCCTGGTATACAGCCAAATTCAATCTGACCAATTTGATCAGATGGGAAAATTGAAAGTGAGCCTAATGCAAAGGGAGATACTCCTGTTAATCACTACTGACATAATAGGGAGTTAATTCCTTTGGTCCTCTTTATTCTACTTTAAACTTATTCATGTATGTCAGTTTTCACATGCTTGCTCTCACAGCTATTTGCAGTTCTCACATACAGGAAGATGTTGATAAGAATGGGGGTTTCTGGATGAAAGTTATTTACACACTTATTATTCAAATATTGGAATACATGTACACCATCACCACAATGTGAAACCAGTTAAAATAGACAATCCAAAATTTAAGGCATACATGTCAAAATACACTGAATTTCTGAGGAAATATGTCAATTATGGCCATTTTTGTATATGTAATTGCATCTCTTGTGTAATACATTGTAAAACTGAATATATTGAAAAAATATATCCTGCATATACTGTGCAAACAATTACATGTATATCTTTAAATGTGTGCCACACATTCTGACATTTCAACTTTGTGATCTATATGCCTTATGTTTTGTATTCCATATTCAATATGCATTACCACATATTACTCATCAGGGCTGCCTTTGAATTAAAAAGCTGCTGGACCATCGTCATTTTAGTATAGTTGTGAGAACCCCTGAGAATTACTTTGGAAGAAAGAAAGAAAAAAGAAAGTATCACAGAAATCACTACCTAAAACAAATTCATATTCATTACATTAATCTTTGCTAACCTGAAGCCTCAGCTTCTAATAAGAGGTGGTTGCTTTTATGAATCAGATGTTTACGATGTTTAAATTATTACAAAGGAGCGTGGCACATCTATAAAGCACAGTGTATGAATTGTGTGCAAGTCTGGAACTTGCCTTGGAATCTTTTGTTTAAAGAGATGTATTTATTCACTCTGGAGGGTCAGCTGAAAACAGAACTCTTAGGCCGTGACACCTGGGGATACACAGAGGGTAGATTATGCAGGAGATTGTGCAGGCAGCCAACTGTAGGGAGATTATTAGATGGCCAGATTGGGAAATCAGCTAAGGTACCAGGGTTAACATCTCAGCTTTTTCTATGCAGTAAATGTCATAGGATATTTAATGACCGCAGTGAGTCAGAACCTTGGCATAACTTCTCACGTAAGAGATGGAACCTCCGACATAACAGTGTCCCCATTACTGCTCTGGGAATTTATTTTGCCCAGAAGGACTCCTGCTAGCCAACCAAGAAACAATCTTGTTTTCCTGGTGGCTTTCCCATCCAAGATCTAACAAAGCCCACAGTTACTCACTCTACCGTCACCCATTTGACAGGAGACGGCCACAGGACAGTCCTGTTGCTGAAAAGTTTTTGTATGCATTTCATGTCAGATTGTTGAAGAAGGCAGAATACTTTACATGTGACAAAACTGCCAGTCTAAGTTAGCTTTATAACTATAACTAATAAGAATAACTTGGAGGAGAATCGGCTCTCCAGCCATGCCACAGTATTTAAAATGCAAATGTCATAATTTGATACATCAGACATGTCACAGTCTCCTCCCTGAATTCTGGCTTTCCCAGGCAGAGCAAGAAGTGTTGGACAAATCTGTCCAAGGGATATCCAAATCTGTCATCTTTTGATGGCAAATTGAAAGAACATTAGTTTTCAGGGGTAAAATAATGAGCTTTCCAGACACAATGTTCAGGACACAATGTTCTCATACATATTGCGCTTGCAGATGTTTTTTTTTCCTCTCTGAGTGTGAGATATCTCTGTGGGAAGGAGTTTGGCCTAAGAATTGAAACAAACCGAATAAAATTGTCAGTACTCCGGCCCCCTAGCTGTTGTTTTGGTGTTCTCCCTGTCTGTCAATGTTGTCCATGTGCTTTTGTTTACTGTTTTCCTTGTGTTCCAGCCCTGCCCGCTCTCCGCCCTGTCCCTGCCCACCTGACTACCTGATCACCTCCACCTGCCTGCCTGCCCACCTGCATCCCATCTCCTCGTCAGCCCAGCCCTATATTTACCCTGCTTGTTTCTGTCTTGTTGCCAGTTTGTTGCAGTGTTTTGTGCCTGTTTCGGTCCTGCCTGCAGTTTCTGCTTGGAGTTTCCTGTGCCTGCTTTGCCTGTTCCTCTACTTCGTCTCTGCCTGCCACCTTGCCCTGATTGCCTGATCTGCCTGCCTACCCGGTTTGACCCTGCCTGTTCCTGTTACTGATCCCTGTTTGCCTACGGACTGCCTGCCTGGTTTCGACCCTGCCTGTTCTGCCATTGCTTTCTTGGCCAGCGATTCTTAATAAAGCAGCCTGGAACGTGAAGCACTTGTGGTCTGCGTCTGAGTCCGTGCCTGAGCCCTGACAAAAACCAATTGTGTAATAAATATTAATTGTGAAACATTTACTTGACTTTCTTGAAAAGCTTTTTTTCATCAAAAACTGAATTCTTTTATGAATTAAACCTGGTTTCCATGATGATTTCTTTAGCTCATGCTCACATGTTTTGGTTAGGCCTAGTCAAAATAACCAAAGTTTGAACCACAATGCCTTTTGTCCCTGATGAGTGTTTTTACTGGAAAAATGCCATGAGTTACACAGCCAATGCAAACAAAATAATAATACATATATATACATATATATAATTATTTTAATTATAATTTTCAACTGAAAGCTTAGGAGGGAGCGTTTTGTGGTTAGACCGAATCTGGGTCCGTCTGCCAAAAAGCACTAACCATTGTGTGTTAACTCAGCCAAGAGTGCACTCAGAAATGTGAAAGCATGCAGTACGATGTCTGTCTCTTCTTTAAGCTGGTAGCGTGGCTGAAACAGAGCGTGCTGCTGTCTTTGTGTGCGGTGACTGATTTTGATCTTAAAAAGCCATTTTTTTCTCAGTGGCCAAAAGCTGACAGGAGTCATGGACTGCAGCTCCCATCAATAAAACCGCAGGCTGAGAATTTCAGTGCGTTTAGTCAGCCAGCTCCCATGATGGCAGGGCTAACGTGTTTCGACGTAAGCCTTCTTCCCTACGGGCACTTCCTGAGAACAAGCGAGGCTCTCTTTTCCTCACACCTGCATAACACCCTCATCATATTTCAAATCGGTGAAATCAGCTGAACAGTCAATTCCCACTCGGCGCAATTATGCAAGATCTCTGCTTTTATTTGGGAAAATACAACTAAATTTGGATTATTAATTTTTTAAATGCCTTTTGGCATTGCTTTTTACATTTGGAGACTATGAGGCTGAGTGTGTACAGTAAGCCTCTGATCCCTTCTCTGAGCTTTTCCACACGACTTTTTCACCCAAACTTCGCACATGACCGTAAACCGTCAACACCCTAATAGCTGAGTTGGTACCATGCCAGTGGCATTCTCATTTCCTGCCAGAGACAAAGTCTTGATGGTTTTGGCGTCTCTTCTGTTACACTGAATATAAACGCGGGTTATCCAATGTGTATCATATTGCTAATGGGGTAGCTCCCAGTCACTCAGTTTCAAAAGACAGACTCACTTCCACGGTACTTTTGATTGTGTTTTGATGGCTTATATTCAGCTTTGGAGACTCTCATACAGAAGAAAAAAATAAATGAAAAGATAAACCTAAAATAGCAAATTACAGTGTTGGCAAAGTCACAAGTCTGGATTGTTGTGCCAGCCTCACTTAAAACCTGTCTATAGTGTTGAGTGTAATTAACTGATATGCTATCAACAGTTACAGATGATCAAGAAGCTGTATATGTCTGACGTGACTTTCTATGATTTCTCACTTTCTACGTTCGTAAGGTTACCCACACAATTACTGTAAAGATGATGTTCAATCAATCAAAGCAACCAGATATGATGACCCAGTCATAGCTGTGGTGAAAGTAGTCATGGTAAACCACATGTTGTAAACCATACATCACTTGGAAGCACAATGTAGTCAAAAGATGGTTTCTTATATTTACGATTTCCCCCTTTATTTTAAGATGTGATTATTATTCCACTTTATATTATGATTGTCTCCCCTTACAAGGCACCTGTTGTACTATAGCATGTTATTGATGGGAAAACCCAGGGAAAGTCATTA
This sequence comes from Megalops atlanticus, assembly GCA_019176425.1. Taxonomy (NCBI): domain Eukaryota; kingdom Metazoa; phylum Chordata; class Actinopteri; order Elopiformes; family Megalopidae; genus Megalops; species Megalops atlanticus. The sequence continues at coordinate 20,539,160 of CM032894.1, forward strand.
TCTGGACTTATGGCACCATTTGTACATCTGTGTGTCATGTGTGCCAAGTCTGACACTCTGTAAGACCAACTAATCCCTGGATTCATTTTTATTTTCTCTCCAGAAAATCTCAGAGATGGTTGCAAGCTCCTATCAGACATAAGTGTTAAATAATAAATGAAAGCAAGCTAGAGATATTTTCAGGGAACAGTTTTATTTGCTGTTAGGGTAGTCAAAAGACTGTCCATGTCACAAATTTCTGTTTTAAAATGGCAGATAAAATGGAACTGTGGAAGCTTGTCTTCCCCTGCAGCCGCACTCAGACTTTTCTGACATTTCGTAGCGGTTACAAAGGGAGAAAAGTTTACAGATTTACACAATGGGAGCATTCCATGCGGTCACGGCCTCTCTCTGACCGCACCTTGCAATGTCAATGAGACAGTGAAGGACAGTGTCAGCCAAAGTCAACCACAGGGGAATACAGATCAGACTGTCATCTTTTCCCTTTCTCTTCTCTCTCTCTCTCTCTCTCTCTCTCTCTCTCTGTCTCTCTCTCTCTTTCACCGCAGTGCAGATCCGCAGAACTGCAATAACACACACACAGACTCGCACACACATGCTGTCAAAAATATACCACCAACACTTGGCACAATTCTGCTGAAATATTTCTCACGCCAAAATATTTCTTTAAGAGGTTTGCATTCTCACACAGAAATGTACTGGTGCGGAATATTGTGAAGGGCCTGGCTGTGCTCTGTGACTCTGCAGAATCTATTTGCATATGCAGGGAGATCCGGGATAGCTGTGTCTGAACAAGACCTCCTTTGGTGCATCTCAGCTTACCTTTTGTACTGGCAGACATTTCATTTATTTTAGAAAATCAAATATATGTTTTGTATTTTGTCACAGTTCACGATGGTCTGTCCTTAAATGTGAGAGATTTAAGTATTTGTTTTTTTTTCCTCACGCTTATGCAACATTTTTTGTTCATTTTGGTGACTGCCTACACTTGTGATGTTGTGAAAAGAGCCAAAAAATGTGGCATTGTGACTATATGCATTGCTCAGAATGAAGTGCACTACAGTCACATCAAAAAAGGGCTTCTCCCCAATTTGGCTCCCTTGGTGAAAACTTTGCAGCACAGCAGCCCTTCTGACCTTGAGGGTTCCTTGTTCGTTTTATTTCCCTTCTTCTATTTCCCTTCGTTTTGTGTAGTGTCACAGCGCACACCTTTGGTGTACGCTCCACCCTAACTCCCTAACGGCCAAGACAACTTTCTCGGTGGGGTTGGGGAGTGAGCACGCCAGGCGGTGCTTTGGAATGTTTTGGACCTTTTTTTTAACACTCATTAGCCCCCGTGAAGTTTCAAAGTGTACACCTCTGGCTTGAGCCTCGCAGATCCTGCTCTTAACAGTCTGTCGCCATGTCAGGCCAGACAGAAGGTGAGAGAATTGGGCTGTGCTGTTCTCCTCAGAGAGACGTACGCCGTCCCTCTAAAGGTCAGGTGTCTGGACCTGAATCCTATGCGAGCTGAAAAAGTTACCTTTCAAAGTGCATCTGACTGGCCCCAAATGCCCTGTCCTGTTCAGTTTTGTGCTACTTTGTTTTCACTTTATTGGGGTGTGCATTCATAGCTGTGAGGCTTGTGCAAAGTGCTGTATGTCTCAGATATTCAATGCAAAGAGATACTAATTACTCACCTTCACATTTCCTACAACACACAGAAGAACCACTGCTTGAATTCCTCTCCTCTGAACAACACTGTCTTTCTCTTTGGAGAAATTATTTTGCATGATGAATGTAACAGGGAAATACCATCTCTTTAGCAGTGTGCAGTCAGAGCAGTAGTGTGGTTTAGTGGTAAGGAGCAGGGCTCTCAATTGAAAGGTTGCTGGTTTGATTCCCTGCTGGGGCACTGCTGTTGTGCCCTTGGGCAAGGTACTTTAACCCGCAATTGCCTCAGTAAATATCCAGCTATTTAAATGGGTAAAGTTGTAATCTATGTAAGTTGCTGTGGATAAAACTGTCTGGTAAATGACAATAATATAATGTTTTCAGAGTTTTTTCAGCTTCTTGGCTATACCTCATAAGAAGGATCATCTTAACCACTCTCTCTTCACTTTTGTTAGCCATCCTTCTCTCCACCCCTTAAAAAGCAGGCCGAACAATCAGACAATTAGATAGCTGTCTTGAAACTTCTGATGTATGCTTGATGTATACTCAGCTTTGTATGAGAAGTGTTTGAGGAAGCATTTATCAAATTATACGATGTTACAGTATGCATTGTGCTATCATTAAATATGTGGTGCAAACATCTTTCATTCATGTCGTGTTTTGTTTTAGCACACAATGCCTCATAATAGATGCATCCCACTCTCAATTTGTACATGCTGCCAGTGGAACTCCCATGAGTCTCGATGAAAAAGCTTAGTCATTGCCAGTGCATCTTTTATTAATCAGCTGACTGGATAAAAACTGTTTTTTACATCCCACTCCTTAACCCCCACTATCCCATATGGGCTGCTCCATCTCTTTGTCTTGGCCTGCGTTGTGGCCGTTTTCAGCTAGGTTGTAAGGTTGTTCAGTTTGCTCATTTGACATAGCTCTATATGTAATTGTCATTCGAACAGTAAACATTTTGTTTGCCATTTTTTATTGATGGAAGAAATTTGATTTAGCATCAGCCATTAGGGAGCCGAATCAAAAAAAAAAAAATCTACCTGACACCTGCAAAAGGAGTAGAGTCTTTGGAGCTGGCAGCAGATTGGGTCACACTGTCCTTTTTCTGGATCTAGTTTTTTTCTGGATGCTGTATGATTTGTGGTAAAACTAAAGTTCCTTCTGTCTGGCCCCAGAGATTTGATGTTGATCACCAGAGGCCCCAGAAAGGAAGATTTATGAGACGGCTACCTGCCTAAACCTGTGACCAATCTAAGGTATGTCTGTGCCTTGGCTTCATCCACATTACTTTCACTTTGTCACTCGCAAATGCTCCCTCTGATTAAAATTGCAATGGATGCGGATATGAAGCTGTTATGCTGTAATTGATGGACTAACCTTCACACTTGAGTTGCTTGGTTGTGTTTGAGAGAATTGTTTTTTGTCTCAAAATGTTGTGTATGTGTGCTGTCCGCACTGTTTGTTACTGTGAAGAATTATGACTATGAATTATGTATTAGTCTGCTTTTGTGTCTGTGTGACATGCCTGCTCATTAAAAACCTGTATAATGGTGGGGCTCAAAACACGTTACCCATGTGCAGTATCATACATTCGGTGGAATTAGGAATTATGGGATTATGGGATTATAGGAATTATGACAATGAACAAATGTACAGGCACCATATTCAACACATCATTGGCACATGAAAAAATCCCTGTCATATATTTCCTTAGAGTAATATTTTTTAACAACGAGTTTATCACTGCTCCTTTGATGTATGTGTTTTTATGGACATGTGTCAGGAAAAAATGTCTTACGAAATGCAATATGTTTGAAATTGTTCAAAACATTGGTGATGATTTAGATGAGTGCATATCTGGGACAGATATCAAACGATGCGGTCCTCAATTCATGATTCTTTGACATCCACCAGTACCTCACGGTTCGAATGTAGTGAAATAAGCAGTATTCATGAATTTCATCATTCAAAGTGCGTCCAGGCCCCGACTGATTGAGAGACATGGTGAGACAGTGTGAAAGCATGTTGTAAAGCAATGCAAATGAGCACATCACCACACAACGTCCACGTGCAACCGCTAGCTCACTTCAGCATTTGCTGCTTTGTTATCATCAGCACAAAGGGTCCTCCATACAAATACAGCTAGCAAAAATCACTGACAAAACAGTGGATTGCACTGCCTGCTTTATAGGACTACAGGTACAGAGCAATGAGAGTTACCATCAGGTGTTGTCTTCCTGAAATATTAATGTACGTGCTTTTCCATTTCCTTTGTTGGCTTACACACGTAATACCATAAACACAATGCAAAACAAAGAGATCCCCATTATATTGCCAAGACGTAATTACACTGTCAATCTACATGAAAATAACGAATAAAAATATTAAATGAGCCCATGTAATTACTTGCCAATTGGAGCACAGACTTAATGGGGGAAAATGAGGATTGATGGAGTTGCAATGCAAAGCTGTGATGAATGGAGCAGAGTTCAAACAGGATAGGGAGTCCCTCACAACACAGAACCGGTTGTAAATGGCACTTTCTGCATAGTCACACTGCAACCCTGACGGCTCACCAACCACAGACAACTGGTGACGCTGAGGTGGCCTTTAAGCCACCCTACCTGCTCAGCACAACATGAATGAGTCTGAATGTATATGACTTATTATAGCATAGTTAATGCTGTACTATATGATCTGTGTTTAGGCATTAGTACATTATTGGTGATGGTCTGAATGAGCAAATTCCCATTTTCTGTTCTGTCTTTTTCAACAGTGGATGCATTTTCCACCCAAGTACCTCACTCTGCCCCTCAGCAGAAAAGCTTTGTTCCACTCTGGATTTTGTGTGCTGCAACCCAAACCTCCCTGAGGGAGAGAGACCGCACCCCAAACACTCCAGATCCAATTATAATCTCACCACTGGAAGGAATGTCACATTTAACAACTAATCGATGAGTTGTGGACATAGCGAGCACTGAACGATGGCTCAACACATTATGCAATCTCTCAGCGGATTGGCTGAGGAACAGGAATGGCACAGGCTGTGGGTAGAGGCAGGATAAAGTGAGAAGGCCAGCTTTTCACATTTACATTGCCACTGACCTGATGCTTTTACCTGGAAAAATGTACAAAGCAAGAGTGCATCTACTAAAGTCACAGGAGCAGTGGTATATACAGAGTACTGCAGGTAACATCTGAGCAGGTGTCAATACATCATGCAGTAGTGAGATCATGCATTCATAGCTGCAATGCAACAATCCCTTAAGGAACACAAAAACACACATGTTAGGAGAAGATCTGAGATATGATTGGGTTAGGTAGGCAAGACACAGCCTGAAGAGGCGGGTCTCAGGTGTGTGAGGGAAGGTGGCAGCCCATTTAGCTTTGGGGGTGTCAGACGGTGCATTTGGCTTGAGGGCATTGGAGGGTAATTGGGCTCTGTAGTCGGAGTGTCTGGCCTCCTCATCCCTCCTCCTTGTCCCCGACCTTCACCTCTGAGTCACCAGCTGTCACCAGAACGCAGCTGGCTTCGCCTTCACACCTCTTGAGACGCGCCCGCCGGCCAAACAGCACTTAATTTCCTGAGGTGGACTCCCTGCTTAACACCCATTAACTCTAAAATTGATCCTGCGCTCTTTGATGTGCCCCGACTCCTCTAGCCATGCCAGCGGTCGCTCCTAAGGAAGTCAATTCATCTAAAGGCTTATTAGACCCCCTTCCCCCCCAAATGGCTTTGCATTGATGGCATGGCAGGGTTGCGTGACAGCACTGACTATGCCCACGTATGGTGTTCAGTTTCAACTCGACTGTTGTGGATATGACCTTCCACTGACAGTCCAATGCATCACGTTGGAAAACTCGCTTGAGACAGGCCAGGGTTTAGCCTGGGGGTGGGGGGGTTTGGGTTGACCGTCCAGAGGTCGGACATCAAAGGGAGGAGGAAGCAAACAGACGCACTGCTTTACTCGTGAATGATGGAACAGGTCAGTCCAGGGACTAGGTGTAGCTACGGTCTGAATACTGAAACTCAGATCCCTGAGGTGAGAACGCAGCACGTACACTCTGATGATTGCACTGAAACAAGGAGGAGCTATAAACACAGAATCTTTAATGAAGTCTCAATGATAATAGAATCTTTAATGCATCTGACACTAACCTAGCAAGCAGGCAGGTCTGTTTCCAGCTAGGTATCACTCCTGTTGAATCCCAGGCTGTCGTAATTCAACCCTTAGCCTGTCTGTACCGGTCTGCGTATATTAATATATACCAGATGAAACTTTCTTGTTGATGATATTCAGAATTTATAAGATTGTTCAGAATTAGAAATCAGGCGGTGAGATTTTGATTTTTGATTTTTTTGTTATGCCCACACCCAAAGCCACCTCTGTTATTACTGAACTTCGGTCAGGGTTTGTGCATTAACTTTTAAGTAATGCTGGTAGAAGGGATCACTTCAAATTAGAAAAGCTACAGTATGATTGCAAGTATACACTCTTGTATATGGTAGCATCTGATGAAATCCTTAAGTTGTGTCTGTATTCAGTTCACAGTGGACTTTGTCTTACTTTACATGACAATGAATCAATGACACTGGTTCAATTGGTTTTGGCTTTCAAATATTGCTTATGCAGCAGCAGCAAAAACTAGGCATTTTCTCATTGCAGTCATGAACCAGTAAAATGACATACTGCCATATGTTGCGCATATAGTATGGAACAGACAGCAGTATAAAATGGCGGATGAGTGAGAGAGAGAGGAGAGAGAGATTGATTACACTGGTACACTGATTACAGTACAAGAACCTATGATTGTATCATCGATCACGTGACGGCAAACACTGAAGGGGAAATATATACGTGGCGCTGAGTAGTCAGCCAACACGGAAAACGCATCCAGGTTCAGAAGTCATTTGTATTCCTCCAGGAATAATTTATTTCCTAGTTGAGATCGTTTGATTCCATTATGACCAGCTGCAAGACGAATGGTCATATAGGAAACGTCTGACTTCACATAATGGTCTCAATAATAAATCGAATAATTGGCTGTCTTTACTACAATTATCGTACTTGATTTCATGTTTTAGATGGATTATTTTATATATTGTGGGTGTACAAAACAAAAACAGTTTAACCTCCCTCCATCCCTTTTGTGCAAAATGATAGCGTCTCCTGCGCTCTTTCTGTAATAACCTTGGAAATCACCTGCGGGCAAGGTGAGAGTCCCGCATTTACGCAATGAACGCAGTTACATTCACACTGTAAACAGTGCTGTGTGTGGTCACTCTTTGCCGCTCCACTCATCAACGATACGAATAAGATAAATAGTACAGTTAATTTTGTACAGGCAAAAAAGAAACATTCAGGTACTACGCTTGGTGAGATCGGCACGGTTTCTGGCAGCCGGGAAATACACACGCATCGAATCAGTAACGTGACTCTGCTGCATTGTCCCTGCGGTATGAAAGCGGGTGTTTTGCTTCTGTACATTATGTTCAAACCGATGCCACCCCCATCTAACCAGTTCGCCACTCACGTTGTAGGAGAAAGGGGCGTGCTGTCTCCGAGCAGAGCTTTTTGCCAAAATGTTCGCTGAGTAAGTGGAATAGTGTATTTTTGTAAATTTTCCCCAAATTACTGCATTTCGATCTAATTTGTCAGGGTTCATCTTTGGTCGGTGGTTGATCATGGAATAGGAACTGTAGTTAACAGCCGCTTTAAATGCCTCTAGGGCGAAAAGAGGTGTGACGAAAAGATGCCAGCTGGGTGAACGGTTGTTACTGACTAACACACATCTCGCAACTCACTAGTTTTTAAGCCCGCCTTTGAAGCTTTGAAATTAACCCATCGTAACGTAAGAAGGGGGTGAACCTGCGGCTGTACCACACGAGACGCGTGTACACAAAAAATCACCGACCCGTTTCTAAATAAGAGAAAAAAGACGTATATAGGTCAGAATTAGTTGGAGAAAATCAAGAAAGCGTTACACAGGGTAGGCAGACAGGTCGCAAAACGTAGTGACAGGTTTGCATGGGCGTAGCAACCTAAAAGAGACAGTTCCAATTGCGAGAAAGGGGGAGGGTACACAGCCAACGAGCAGCATTAATAATTGATTGCGCTTTTTTTCCTCGGGTGTCAGGACGTGGGACGCTCCAGAAGGTAGAACTCCGTGCAATTCAGTGAGTTCCTACAGCACGAGCAGCTGCAGTTCCCCCACACAAACGCTCGTGCGGTCACCGTGCAGGAAGACGCTCTTTAGCCTGGAAATATAGGGATGCGCGAGGCTAGCAGCTGAACATACCCGCCTAACACTGCGAGTAAACTTCCTTTTGGAGCGGGTTAGATCGTCCTGTTAAAAGACACAAGTCGCCGGGAAAGGTAATTTTATTACGATTACTCTGTGAAAACGCTGGCTGTGGGTTTGCCCGGTTGGGGGACGAGATGGGAGCTCTCCCCCTGGCAATGGTGCTGAAATCGTGCATCGTACGGAGAAGGAAGTGAAACCGCTCTTTCTTTGTTGAACAGGGGTTCAGCTAAGGTAATGGTAATGTGCTAAAATACCGAAAAATAATGCGAATTAATACCTAAAATCTAACCGCATCGATTAGGCTACATGAAAAACTCCAACACGAATTTCGACCATCTAGGATTTAGGAAACATCGTTTAATTAGGAGATAGAAAGTTTGCATATTGGAAGCAGATCGCAGGGCTCCGAAAGTTAATTATTTGTTTTTCCATGGGGAAATGCAGTAAACAACGAACAACTTGATGTCCTACACAAAAGGACGCCTCCAAATTAATTGTTACCTGCTGTATATAGTTTGGATAAATGGCGCTAAATGTAGTTCTATTTTTCAGTGACAGTTAAGATGTGGGACCCATGCGTGTTAATGAACTGCTGTTACCGTATGGTATGCATAGTGCCATTACTTTATGTGGATTCGTTCCCCGTTAATATGAGAATTACACAAATGTAAAGTAACATGCAAGTTAAACTTGATGAGTTGGGCAGTCTTCACTTTCACTGCTAAATGTATAATTTCAAAAGCATTTCAAGATACGTGATCTTGTACAGTATGCCTTATAGGTTGACCTTTTATGTCCTTCAAGTTGCCACTGGGGTATTAGTAACACCGTGGGATGCATGGTAGTGCGAACTACACAAGTTGAAGTTATAAGCGAATTTATTCCAGATTCAAGAAAAACCACCTTCCCCGTATCCAAGTACGTCAGCAATGGGGAAAATTAAGACATGCAGAAACGGTATTTGAAAGGTATTGTTTGAAAAGTGAGGCATTTTTGCCCGCTATGTGTTGTGTCACTGCATTTATCTGTTTGTTGTGATTTTTTTGTAGATCTGGCAACCCAGGGACTGCTTCATCAGCCCGATCTGAATGTAATATCGCGAAGCTAAGGAAGGCAGGAATAAAAAGCCATCGCCATGAATTTTGTAATGAAGCAAGCGCTGGGAGGTAAGTTGCTGAATGGCATTTGTGCACAGTTTTATTGAGGACTGGAGGGTGACAGCGGAGACACACAAACGGATGTTCAAAACGGGTCCGACCAGCTGCCGCGGTATAAGGATATCCTGTAACCTGTCCTTCAAAATGTAAGACTGTGCGTTTACTTTCTTAGGCTGTTGTAACATGCGGATGAACTGCTGCTGCTCTATCGCTTCAACTTCCTGGATACCTTTAGCTGTCGTGCGCGGACATGGCTTTCCATCGGCATAAATGTGAAATCGTCAATACTGACAGTTCAGAATTACCGTCTCCATCACGCTCAATAAAACGATCCACAGTGACGCCTCCAAACTTTCTTGATTTAGAGAGGATACGTTTATTATCTGAAATTGACTTTTGCCCCGCTCTGATTTTAAGTGGTGTCAATGTGTCAGCCATCGCACAGAGGTTATGCCGCAGTCTCTACGTAACGGGTCGTCCTCTGTGCCCCGCGCTCATCAGAGCGTAACCGGGGGAATGCGGCACGTGAAGGTTTGCCAAGAGCGCGTGTGTCAGAAGTATGCATCTTACAAGACTGCAAGCGAAACTGCCGTGCAAGTGCGAAGCCACCGAAGAAGATGAATATTTTAATTTAAAGTGAATTCCTCCTATTTAATATAATCTAGAGGATCCCTCTCCATTCTTACAGCTTCCCATACTATAGACAAACACACATTACAGTACCCCTCATCAATCAATTAATGTTTGTATTATTAGTGATAATATTATATTAAGCCCTTTCAGTGTCCATCTTATGAATGGACAAACTCTTTCTGTGAAGAAATTGTCCCTGAAAATACAGTTCACCACGTGTGATGCATTGTTCTCGTACAACATATTAAGTAATCTGTCTCAAGAATATGTGACAAACAGATCAGATTTGATATGTTCTATGCAGAGTGGAAGCTCTTCACACTGGAGATGTATGCTTGTGTTGGGGTGACCCTGTATAATGTCCATATCACTGCAGATGTGAAGTGGTTGTCTTGAGTGCTTTTCTCTGAAACGGGCACGTCCCGTTGCCTGCTGTCATCTCAGTGCTGGGAGCTGACAGCCAAGCGCTCACGACCTGACAGATGCTGATGCAAGGAAAGTGCTGATGGGTGTGGGTGTGTGTGTGTGTGTGCGGCGGGGGGGGGGCTGTGTACCGCAAAGAGGCGAAATGGGATCCATTTCGTTAAACAGCCTTCAGATAAGGCGGTTTGTCAGGCCGTTGGCCCGGTCACGCAGCAGCATCGATGAAGAAAATGACTCACGCCTGCTGAACTGTGAGGGGAAAAAGGATTTCACCCCTGAGGAAAATCGAGATTCACTCAAGACTCCTGCTCAAGCCCACTCAATTCCCTCTCTGTCCTTGTTTTCTAATTGCGGCCAGGGTGCAGTAGACATAGGTCCAGGTTTGTGAGGCCATGCAAAACTCCAAACTACAAACTCCAAATGAAGGTGTCTAGTGAATTAGCTGAAGTGCAAAAAAAAGATGCATTCCTTTGATTGGTGAGTGTGAAGGATGATGTCATCCTTGTCTTGGTGTCCAGTTGGAGGGAGGAGTGTGGGGGAGGGGAGGGAGGCGGGGGCAGGATCTGTGCTATGGTGCTATGATATGGTTGTGATAAGAATGTTAAATGGGGCTGAGGGGGGGGTCACCTTTTCCAAAAAAAATTACTAGTGTCATCAAATTCACCACCAAATCAGATCTGCATGTCTCATCCATTCAGCCAATATTCCATCTTGCTGCAGTGTTTGTAAATAATTGAGCACAGTGCACAGCAGAGGTGAACTTTGCTTGATAATGTGGTTACTCTCAGTCTTGTAAAAAGTGATGGCTTACACATGGTACATCAACCCTAATACCCATATCTGGTACAGGAAAAGCCCTATCAGACTCTCACTACTCTGATAGATGTCATGTTGAATCACCACTAAATTATCAATGAATTATCAACGACTTATCCTACCCCCTCCAGTAATATACACAATCCACATTAAGGTAAAATACCATCATGGCTTTTACTTGGTTTAAATCTAAAAGATAATTGCATGCATGGAAAAGTCAGGATAGAGATTTTTCCCCGTGTACGGTTTACTCCCGACAACTGCATATGTACCACATAGGACGTGCCTGAATTCTGTGTAGTTCAACAGAGCCTGCAGTCGTCCAACATGCAGTTGTAGTGAGGGGACTGTATTCAAACATCGGCTAAGACCTCTTTCCCTCACTCTGAAAAGTCAAGGCGTGTGCCGTGAATCAGAGAACGGGCACTCGATCACTGCCGGAATCGTCAGAAGGGTCTCGGGGGTTGGGAGACTTGGCTTGCTGTAGCTTAGCAACACGATGCCAAACTGAGCAGCTGGGAGAGGTCCCGGTGATGCTCGCCCCCTCAGGCTCCCGTAAGGCCCGCTGCGCCGCTGTAGGACCGTGACTGCGCCGGCGGAGAGAGCCGGAGAACCCTGATGACGGAGGTCCACAGCGGAAAGCCGCAGCACCAGCTCTGTGCCAAGGTTGCCGCCGCCGCCGCGGCTCCGGTCCATTTCACTCCGACGCAAACAAGCAGGACCGAGCGGAAGACACGATCCCAGCATGCCCCTTCAGGGGGGCAGTCGCGGCTCAGTCATGTGTTACTAGAGACTGAACTCCTCTGCTAATGAGGCTGGGACAGCACACACACACACACACACACCAGAAATCCAGGGGTTTCTTTTTCTTTCTTAAGACTGTCTTAACACTAAGAATATTTCATTGATAGTCTTTTGTTATTATGAGAACACTGATTTAGATAACCCCAGTTTTCACAAAAGTCATCAAAAGTAACCCCAGTTTTCACAAAAGTAAATTGTAAATGAAAGTTGAGAGACATTTGATCTGCACAAAAAGAGTTTAAGGAAAGTAATTTTAATCATTTGATTTTAACAGAAGCCTTCTAATGAGACATATATATGTTTAAAGAAAATTCTTTTTCTTCCAATTCACCTTTATGTTGACTGTTGTAATTGTTGGTTCTGATTCAGGCCGTGATATCCAGCTTTTTTGATATGAAGTCACATTCCAGCCTGGCAGCAGTGTGGCGTTAACGATAAAGAGCAGAACTTGTAACCCAGAGGTTGCAAGGTTTGATTCCCAGGCAGGGAAATGCTGTTGTATCCTTGGATAAGATCCTTAACCTGAATTGCCTAAGGAAATATCCAGCTTTGGATAACACGAAAAATTGATAAACATTTGGTAAACAAATGGAATAAGCGTCTGCTAAGCAAAGTTAACGTACGTTTGCAGGACCATGTCACTGCCTGCCTGTTAGCTTCCTTTGAATTTCTCCCATACATCACAACAGCTCAATGCGTCTTTGCTGCATAGTGTTTGCATGTGCTTTGTAGGGAACTGGGAGTGAAAGCGTACCCTGTAACCCGGGGGAGTCGGGCCTTGTACTCCTCATGCTCATTGATTTACATGTCGCCCTAGAAACAGCTGCTGAGCCTGCGCAATTTTGCCCGTGTAAGCAGAGGGCGCACGTGCAAGCGACCCAAAAGCAGAGGCGTCAAACCTCTCCCCCGAGACACACACCAGAGTCGAGCCGGTGACGCAGACGTGGCCCTGAGAGCAGGCCTCGGAGCCCCCGGTCACAGAGCGCGGCCTGTGTGAGGTGCATCTGCTTTTAATAGTGAGGGGCGCCATGTTCAGTGTGCCGCTTTAGGAATGACACAGCATGTCATAGAGGAGGCAGGGTGGCATAGCATCGGAAAAGGGAGATGGGAACTCTTTCTCTATCTTACATTCTCTCTCTCTCTCTCTCTCTGTGTCACACACACACACACACACACACACACTCCCTCAGGCACACACATGCATAGATGTGTGCATATGCAAACAGACACGCATAAGCTTACACAGCATACACACACACACAAACACACACACACACACACACACACACACACACACACACACACACACACGCCACTCTCAAAAAACAGTGCTAGACTATGCAAAACTATGAGAGTATAGTAGGCAACAATTCAGGGGACAGAGCGATGTCTTGCAGCATAGAGTGTAGTAAACTGTGAGAGTACAGTAAACTAAATTTAGCCAACCGAGCATCTTTTTTCTTTTTTTTTCATATTTGTATATTGGTACGTCTCTCTCTCTCTCTATCTCTTTGTGTGTGTTCTGCAGGCTCGTTTCCTGAAGCAGCACTGACATATTGCCCTGGCTTCTCCGTTTAAGGTGACAATTGGCCAGTATGCACTGCTCACTGATGCGGAAGAAATCCATCCGCTCCGCGCTTTTTTCAGTCAAATATGTTTATAAATGTGGGCGAGGACAAATGTGCTTTTAAGAATAAAAAACGAAATTCAAATCCATATCAAAAAATGACAAGAAGCCAATATTAACAGAAACAAAAGCATTTTAATAGTGCTGTCTCAGTGGTACCAGGGCCAACAGGCTTTCCAATTAAAACCGCGGTCTCCTACTTTGTTGTGCGAGTGGCGTAATCTATTGTTGTTGCAGCGCTGATGTATTGATGTGGTGCTCTCTGCGGGCCGTTCTGTTGAGGGTCCTCCCGGAGCTCAGGGAGGCAGGCTGGGGATCTCTGGCAAGTCAATCAGCACACGGAGATGAATAAACGTCCCGCTCTGCCTCAAGTGGCAACCAGGGTGATTAATCAAGAGGAGGAGAGGCTGAATACAAATGAAAGACAGCAGTTATTTGAGTGCACTTAGGGAAACGCGATAACCCCTTAAAGCGTGTTTACCGTCAAGCTGTTTCAGTCCCCGCGGCATGTGAAATAAGTAGGGCCTTGACATTTTGCCACGGTGGGTGTGTCTCAGAGGTTCTACTACTCTCGCAAGGAGGGGTAGAGGCTTTTTTTTTGTCTTTACTCGTTCGATTTAGCTGATTTATTGTCTTCCAAAGTCTATATAGAATACAAGGGCAACATGGAATATGATTTTCTGATTTATCTGTGTAATGATTATGTCACATATTTACATTTTGAATTAGATTAAGAGAGTTTTTTGCACAATGTGCAGTGAAACATGCTCGTAGTGAGGTTGTTTTTTCAGAGGAATGACTCAACGATTTCGACCAATAACGCGGCCCACCTGAGTAGAGTGACTGGTAAATCTTACCATCCTTCTCTCAAAAACCCAGTTCCCCACCCAAAAAATTGTTTCAAGCCATTTTCAAGCCACAAGAGGTGTTTGTGCTGGAAGAATAGTTTTTTTCCCACTCTTCTCCTATCAAATGGGACGGATATCCGACAATCGACAAGATCGCGCCAAGAGCGCTTTCGCACCCAGCAGAGTTCTCTGTGGGCTGTCGCCTTGCTGTAGGACAATACGTTTTCCCAGAAGCCCCAGGAGAGCTGTGAAAATGCTTGGCCTGAAAATCATCCTGGTCCCTTATCCATTTTACATCAAGCCCTTGATGGTGGGGAAGCCTGAGCAGACATGTTTATAGCCTTCCTTAACATCACTCCACTGAGAATATAGGCCCTACTGGCCAAAGCTCTACAGACAGGGAAAACAGATAACTTGCCCTTGGTTAATTCATTTGGGAAAAGTGTACTCAATAATTATAGAAATCATCACAATAAACTGTATTTACATGTCAACAGGTATGAATATCAACAGGTGGTCCCTTTTCATGTGATTAGGTATAATGTGGCTCACCTATGAGTCTTTCATCCTGTCAATGATGACAATAAAGCAGTTATTTTAGCAATCAGCCTTGTTAGAATCAAAAATATGCAGCCTAATCCAATATTAAAATTGTTTAATGTGAAACACAAAGGAATCTCTTAAATAAGTGTGAAACATAATTAAAAGTAACAGAGCAACAAACAAAATGAAATCAGCTGCACATTTTCAGAACCACTTTCAACTTAAAGGCAAGATCTCAGCCTCCTGTATTTCTAGCTCAATGGCTGCCACTCTAATACTGTGTAGGCATACATTTTTAAAAGTTTGATGCTTCATACTTATAATCTCAATACTTGATTCCCCAAAAACCTTTGTCGCCAGACATGTAGGGAAATCAGTGCAGAGAAGACGTTAGTAGACTACCCATGAAAACAATCATGGTCGTGGCAGCTTTTTGGTACATACGGGAGGAGATTACATAATTGCAAAAACAAATCACACAAATCTACATTCTATGAATGAATTGGCCTTTCCTTTAAAACTACATTCAGTCTTTTAGATTCAATAGTAAAATATGCATTCACTGATCTCTTAGAATGAAGCAGTCTCCCGTAATTACTGAACTGCAATCAACAGCACCGCATAAACAGCCCTCCCAGATTCTTTTTTTTTTTTTTCGCCATGTGCTGCATTCAGATCTCTGGTTTGAAAGATGTAGAGTGACTCATGATCTCTCAGGGTAGTGCAAGCATGCACTGTGACACTGTAAGGTCCATGCTTCAGGAGGTGCTTGTTAAGTTACTCTCTCTGGACAGCTGGATAGTTATTGAGGCAAGTCCAGTAAGGGGTACAACAATGGCTCATGTGATTACAAGTCCAGCTCTATTATTTCTCTGCCCGTGTGCATGAGTGTGTGTGTGTGTGTGTGTGTGTGTGTGTGTGTGTGTGTGTGTGTGTGTGTGTGTGTGTGTGTGTGTAACCTGCCATGCCAGGTGAAAAACCTGGCTCATGAGGTCCACTGTCTGCTGCCATTAAGCGTAAACCACAGTGTGAATAGAGGGTGACCATAATTCTGTCAGATGTGATACATAAAGGTGAGAAATTAAATGGAGTGACATAGTGCTTGTCAGGGATTGTCCATAGTCCTTTGCGCACTCTATTCCTTGCCAGTTTAAATGTGTATCCCAGTGGTTTAAACACCATTGTCACCTCTTCTTAACCTTACAAAATGATGCCTGTTCTTGAGGGTGTATTTTCTCTCTGCTTTGGTGGTTTTGCCCAATTTAAATCTGCTTGACATTTTACTAATCTGACTGTGCTATCATCGAAAGTTCCTCTGCTTTAGCCCTCTGAGCAAGTCTAATGCCAAGTAGCACTTCAGATGATGGGAGCTTCAATATGACTGGGAAACGCTGGACAAATATTGACCTGGGCATCTATGGAGTGGTGGGATTAATTAAGACCTTACTATACGTGTTTTGGCAGGGATTGCATGGGGTTAAAGGTTATTTTTATTGGAATATTATGATCGTCACACATTTTCTTTCAAATTTTCTGCGTTCTTTCTCAGAGTCTGTTTTTGCCATCATCTGTGTCCAGGCAGCTACACAGAACCAAATTACATTTTTTGTGCGATGAGAGAAGCAATATATAAAAATAATAAGCAAATGTTGCTTTCTTTATATCCTGCAGAGGTATTTAAGAGCAGGTCAGGAAATGTTTTTTTATTGGTACTTTCTTAACGCTTCTTAACACATGTTACGAGCATCCGCACTGCATGTCATTATCCGACATCCTTATTTCTCACGCAGTCCATTCCCAGCCCAGAGATAAGCATGTGAGACTTTTCTTAGAAATACTACTAAGAAGCTGCCTTGGTTTTATGGTAATTTAAGGCACACTGAAGCTTACGTGAGCTAATTTGAATAAACTCCCAGAAATGTAAATGTCACAAAGCCTGTGTTGGGGTCAAGCTTTGATCTCAGTAGTACTGGCTGTATTGTCACCTTGTTAGGGAGTCAATGTAGAGCTGGAGTCAGCCAGCATTTGTCTGTAAACTTTGTTAAACAGAGGTATTTGTTTTATTCTTCATAATCTGTTTTGGGAGTTCAGCCATGACCAAACTGGATCAAATAAATTGTGCTTGTATTGATAAAACAACAACATTTGCATTGACTTGGCAAGTAAAGGACAAATGTTGGCTAGAATTTGGGCCATGGTCAAGTGTTAGTCATACGGTTAACAGTCAGAGTGGACGTTGCTGCTGTGCTTCGAAGAGGTCCACAGCTTGCCCCATTTCTCTATGTTTAGAAAGAGACCGTGTCATTAGCTGGTGCTTTTAGTCCCTTGGGGAAAGGTCATGTTTGTGACAGCAGACCTCCCTTGACTGCATTCCCACAAGGCCTAGGCCCTACCTCTACATCTTGCCCACAACTTTGCCTCCCAGCCAAGCCAGACTGAACCGGTTGGTCTTTAGCATTTCCCCATTGAAACCTCTGCAGAAGCATCTCCCCCCACTAAAGGTAACATAACTCCAAAACATTTCATCATTTTGTGAGTTTTTTGTTTGTTTTTTTCCCCCCTCTCTCCTCCCCTGATGCTACCATAAACATAGGAGTCCATTTATTATTGCTGACATCGTCTCACTTGAAGGTCAATTAGCCGGGCTGATCCCGTCCCGGTATTTCAGGTGATTTATCACAGTGAGCGAATGCGGTCGACTCAGCGGCATCACATTCTGTGGCGTGGGTGAGGAAGGGGAACTGGGGAAGTTTCGGGTTTCGAGAATGACGTGCGCATTCATGCTGTACAGTACCAACTCTAAGCTACAGGTCCATTGTGCCATCTACATTATTCAAGTGCTGCTGTACAACACTTAGACAAGGGTAATATTTAATATATATTTAATATGCTGTTTTTTTTCTTTATAGACAATAAATGTGAAAACGTCTTAAATTTTGTTCTGTTGCAGTCTCTCTTGTTTGTGATATGGTGCAACATTTCAGTCTACAGTGCATGCTATGTTTTTAATTGGTGGGGTGGCAAAATGACCCAGGGGTAATGTGACAGGACTTGGTTCCTAGGAGATCCAAACCCCGAGTGAGGGCCTTCTTTTGGGCCCTTGAGCTTTGCTGCTGATCCCAAGCTGCATAAATGGATAGTCAAATGTAGGTTATATAATCAGTGTAAGTCATCTTGGATGTGATCATTTGCTAAACAAATTAATAATGCAATATGTAAAAAAATTGAATATTTAATGTGATTTCAAAGGTGCTGAGGATATATCCAAAATGCGGTCAATCTTACTACTCTAATATTATCTTTCATTAATGTGCTGGAGCATGTCAATCAGCTAGTTAACCAATTACTGCATAACTCTAAAGTGGGTAATAAGTTTTCTGAATAACTGTGTCCTGGCTGTTGGAATTATGATTACAGTTCTTATACTTTTCATGCAGAGATGCCTGCAGGAATTGATGGCAGTCCAGAATATTCATTACTGTCCTCATTAAACACCATTAAACAGCCAAAATCTGCTAAAGTCTGGAACTGGTGTGGATTGCTGCACAACATTTGTAGCAGCAAATTACCAAGAAGCCGGAATTCAGGAATCTGCTGTGTGTTTGGGGACAGTCACACTGTCAAGCTCAGAGGCACATATGAATCTACCGCTGAAGGTGATGTAACCCTCTACAGCCAGGAGAACAGCACGATTGGCTCTCCTGGCTGGGGACCAGGGTCATTTGCCCAGTGAGCTAATGTTTTCTTTTTATTTTTTCACCTTGCAGAGAGTGGAGGTGGGGGCCTACCTTTGTTACACACATATAAGCCCAAACCACCCTAATTTAGTATATTTAACAAGTTACAATTCTACGTAGCCCTGATGTTTGTACATATTACAGTATTAGGTCTCACTCAAGCTCATCTGTGTGTTTATTATTGATATTATTGATATTGATATAGAGATTTGATGTTAGGATTACGGAAAAAAAATCACTCACTTGCATGTAAAACCCAGTGGGAGTGAACACAGGGCCCCTTTGTGGAGGCCAATGTCAGGGGGGTGGGGGGGTGAGGGTTTTGTGCCTGCCCTGGACCCACGTCTGCGTCACAAGCTACGTCACCCTCCATCTGCCACTGGGAAATCCACGCCCCCTCGAAAAAAGCGAGGGCCAATTCTCTCTGTGGGAAAAAAGAAAGGGGGCCGGCCGGGCCCTGAGGCAAATGCAATGGGACAGGCTTATTTTTCGCCGTTTGCGTCGCTCAGCGAGGCGGCGAGAGCGTCGGTGAGGGATCAGCGAGCCGCCTCCGTCCCCCATGCCCCGCTCGAGAACACCCTCGCGCTTGACCTTGCGTTCGAAATTAGACTTCCTGTGTCACCCTGCCACACACACTTAGGGCACAGGGAACAGTTCTATTACTTGAGCTGTGAGAGTAAAAAAAAAAACATCTTCAGGAGAGACGAGAAAGCCTTTTCAGGAACGCCTCACTGCTATCTCTCACACGGTGTTAAGCATTTCAGTGACAAAGCCAGGTGTGTAGCTGCATTCAAAACACGACAAACAAGAATAAATTTTGTGCAATTGTCAGGCAGTGTGATTACAAATATAAATCTCTGATAGCTGTTTGGTTCTTAAATTTGGGTGCATGTGCAGCATCAGAATGTAGAATTTTTCCTTTTGGGAAAATTGCCATAGAAAAATTCAGTGGGCATTCATTGAAAACTCACTGAAATATTCTTTACTTGTTTAAGTACCAAATGTGGGAGATGTTCATATGATGAATAATGTCATTCAAATTCCAGATGGCCTTGCTTTATGTCCAAGGTCAAAGTGCAATAGTGAGCCTTTTCAATATTTCTGCAATTATAAAAAAAAAATAATTTAAATGCATAAAGACCAAGCTGAACCTGGTCCCACACAGTTACACTGCAGTGGGCTATCTCACATGCATGGGGTGGGGCAGTTTAACCAGACATATGGAAAAGCAAACGCTTTCCACACCCCTGCAGTGTGTTCTGTTAAAAAGTGGAATCCCACTGCTTTGTTCTCTGCCCTGCTTGGTGTAAAGCCCTGTCACTCACAGGACTGGAACTGGAAGCTCATTGGGTCTAAGGGCGGGATTAACTCCAGCAAATGGCCCTGCATATATGTGAGAGCCAGTAATCAAAGATTTCTGTTATGGATGAGGCAGATAAACCATGAGTTATATCAGCATTGCATGCCCATTTGTGATTGTAAGTGATGGATCCCACAGCTTTAGTCTGAGAGGAATACTTTGTGCTACCAATGAGCAATTTGGTGCACTAGACAAAAGATGCATGTAAACACAGACCATACATCTGTATATACAGACTTAGCACCAAAGGTCATTTATTGAAAAATTGCAATTCGTTACCCATACTATTATTATGAAAATGTACACAAGTAACAGGCAGGAACAATGGCCACATATAATGGGATGATGCACTGCAATATTTATGAATACATATTAAAATCTAAAGGAGGTGCGTTACTAAAGGGGTGGGGAGCTCAGTATCTGGACAGTCCGCTCCCCACCCGCAGACATTCTGGAGCAGGCTGATCCGCGGTTCGCCACTTGAACGCAACATTTGCGTTTGGCCGCTTCTCCGTTTGGATTGACCGCGTGCCCAGACGCACCGTGTGGCCCCACGCACCGCCGAGCTGACATGTGTTGGGTAGGCTCTGCTGCCTCAGTCCTGGAGCCCTGGGTCTCTCTCTCTCTAGCAGTTTGGGATGCAGGCGAACATTGGTCCCAAGGACACCTCACCTCAAACTTGGACGCCCAAGCGTGGACACCAAAGTGTCCAGTGACCCCGGGGGGGGGGGCGTTCCTGCCTTCAGCATGCAAATGCCCGCCTCGCTTCCACCTTGACACAGCTGTGGCATTTTTCCAATTTATTTTCTGGTCATGAAATAGACCGGAGCAGTCAGGTTTCATCCTTCCTCTGTCCTTGTAAGGGCAGACTAAAGAATGATTTCCCTTTTTCTGTTCTCCAAAGCAAATAATGGAGGCTTCTAACAGAGAGGAGGGTGTGTCAGAGCCACGTTTTCGGTTTCTCATGTGGTTTTATGGAGCTGCATGCTGAGGAATGAGAGAATTACAGAAGGGAATGCCGCTGGGTAAATTGATGATCCCCATGGGGTTATTAATGCCAGATTTTCCCCAAATCATACTTTCTGAAAGCACAGCTCTGCTGGGAATAAAAGGTCAGGTCATTTATTTATGGGGATGCAATTTCCCTGTCTATGAGAATAGGTCAACAGCATAGCTCAAAGCTTCATGATATAGTGAACAATATCCCGGTGTGAATAATTCTAAATAATAAATATAATTTTTTAGCTGCTGGGGTTCTAAATGTGGCTCTTGCTGTTTTGTGGGGGTTTGAGTGAGCTTGTCTGGTGCATTACAGTCGTCATTGTCCTCATTAAGTGAGGGGTGCGGCAATCTGCTCGAGCCATATGATGGGAATGACAATTCTTCACGTGGCAGCGTAACACAAAGAAATTGAGAACGCTGCTGTGGGTTGGGAGGAAGTGCAACATTCATTCTCATTTACTGTGCTGTCCCGAGCAGAACGTCACTTTTTTGCTTAATCGGTGAGGATCATTTCACGGGAGAAGTCGGAAAATTACAGCGCCACCGTATGCTCAGGGATGAGAATTGCACATACAGCTCCAAAGCATCTCACGGTTGCATATTTAACATGTAAAGATGACATCGTAATAACAGTGCAGGTTTTCACCTCGTGCACAGCAATGTTTGTTGTGACTCGCATCAACTCAGACGAATGCAAAACTTTATCAGCCTAAACCTTGATGTCAACTGACTGTCAATGAGCTGGAAGTGTAGAAAGACAGATGAATAAAGTTTTGACGAATAAAACTTTTTCCCTCTTGAGGCGATGGCTCTATGATGACCCCGGTTTTTAGATGTGAAAGTGATTTTGGAAAGTGCGCATGACTGCATCTCAGCCGAAAGGTCACATTTTTCAAAGGGCGGACGCGGTGCAGCCCCCATAACTCATATGACGAGCGGTCCCTTTCATGCGTATCGCTACTTTGACCGCGCTCGCAGCGCGCTCAGTGCGCAGGTCCTCGGGGGCCGGGGCTGATCAACATTCCCAGCGGCGCCGAGACGCAAACGAACCCCGTCGACTCTCCTGTCCACACGCTTTGTGTCGATGATCGATGCGACGGTTATCTCTGGAACGAGCTGTCAAGATATCTGGCTGCATCGGGTACAATAAGACAATCATTACAGCGCGAGCTGGGACGAAAACGGCAGGCTTTGTCCTCGCAAACAACGGCGATGCGTTATCTGCGGCACCCATGCCGTGTCAACTTTGATTTGTTACCAAGTATTCTCAGAAAATAGCATTGAAACCAGGCAATCTAGATCACTCTGTACAGTATGGACGAGAAAGTATCCGAGTACAGTGTTCATTTTAAATAAGGCGGATATGTAGTAAAGTGTTCCGATCTGGGTAAAATCTTTACCTGCGCGTTGCTGTGGTTTGACGTGAAAATATGATCAAGTTATGCCCCAGTTAGCTCGAAAAGGGTGAGGACAGCGTTCCTCAGGAAGTCGGATTTGAAGAAGGCAATGTCTCTGAATTACTAAACAGGCGCCATGAATATTTTATGGGCCAGATCTGAGATATCGTATGGATTTCAGCGAGAATATGAATCATGCCCGTCGGCAGATCATATGGGATAATTTCAGCGTTTAGTGAGTTGTTTATTCCCCCATGAAAAGCCAAACATTATACAGACCTACAGCGCTGCACGACACCAAAACATGTCTATACTGCAGTTCATATTAAAACGAAATTTAAAGTGTATTTAGCCCGCCCCTTCAAGAGACAGAGTGAGTCAGAACTTTGACTGTAATAAACAGAGCGTATAATGAGAAGAAATTGCTACCATCTAATCATCTACAACACAGATCAAAACGATGCGTTTCAGGTTGTTAGAGTTTTATATTAAAAAAGATCCAGCGGAAATTACTAAGGACGCAATGCGTAAAATAATAAAAAGGCAAAAAATCAAACGGTATTTTGAGAGTAACTGAACAGAAAAGGGAAATGGGGTACAAATATTAGAGGAACCGAGACGGCACTTTAAAGAAAAAAAAATCCTTTGCGCACTGCAGCCTCGTGATGGTTGTGAAATCAGGGAGACGTGAAGGGCAATCTGCGAAGCCGGCAGGGACCATCGCTCGCCGCACGCGTCGCCCCAGTTCACCTTGCGCTCGGCGCAAAGTGGGCCCGTCACCGACGACCGGCAAGCGGCACCGTTGTCTGTCGTTTAAACGGTTAAGCGCTTCTCCAAGCGCCGACCCTCCCCGCTCCGCATCTCGTTTTAGCTTTAGAGCCTCCGGTGCGAATTTATCACCGTCTCGTTTGGGGACCGCGTTCGGGGACAAGCTTGCGTGCGTGTGGTGACCCGAGTTAGGATTCGCGCTGAATGTGACTGTTTTGCGGCTGATTCACACGTTTTAGTAATGCATGCATTGTAAGCATTGATAATTTACTGTGTACATGCACCTTAAAGAATGTATATGTAAATATGTAAAATATAAATATATCCAACTAGACAATTCCCGACATTTTATATAAAAAGGGTTTCAATTATTGAATGTATACAGAAAATGAACCCTCAACTTCAACAGAATTGCACTTCCTTTCATCGGTGCCCTCTCAAAAAGGAAAATCCTTCTTTTTGGTCATTATATCTCTGTGAAGTTTGTACTGAGACCAATACATGGGAATCAGGTGCAATGAAAAATCAGTAACAAAGTACATCTTGGCGAGAGCAAAAACCACCAGGGTTATGTAGGGGAGAGAACAGGAACAGATCAAAAGGCCATGTGACTCGAATTGCCAATCAGAACTAAGGACGGAGGCTAACAATAAAACAAGCACCGCAGTGTAAAACGTGTCCCTACATCAAGTGTTCCTTGTCCCTGTCCCCGGTGAAATTGTGTACCAGCATTTTGTGCCAACAGGAGCCCGCAAAGCTTACCATAGGAGTTTGGGGTGAAAACAGACTCAACCAGAAATAAAGTGGTGACACAGAATCAGGGCAGCTGCTCTGTAAATGGCTTCGATCGATGGGAAAGCGCTGAGAGAACACTATCAACGGGAGAGAGAGAGAAAAAGCATCCTTGCTGGATGACATCATTTGAGAGGTGCTGCTGTCCGGGGAAAGTGAGCAGAGCAGAGGCTGGCCAGTTTGGCTGGAGTTTGCTGAACGTCTTTTTGGCTGAAACCTCAGCCACAGACCCAAACAGACCCATTTACAGAGAGATGCTCATTTCACTGAATAGCTCTGCCACTGGGTAAATCAATTTCTGACCCAGCCCCCCACCAACCCCCTGCCCAGAACCCCACCCTGAGGGCTATAGTAATGGATCGCTGCAGCGAGTGGCTAAAAGGCTAAAAGGTTAATTTTCCAAACGGGTGGCCCCTGTCAGTTGCATTAGAGCAGCGATTCATATAGACAGGGACAGTGGGGAGGAACGTGGACTGTGGATACAAGCCTCCTCTCTGTAGGAATCTCTCCCACTCCTCACTGAACAAATGGAGACGTTTGTCGCACGTCTTCTACAGATTGTTCGCATCAATAGATTTTTTTTTACAGCTGGGAGGTTTTACATGTATAGGACTCAGGTAATGACAGTGGCCACTGAGTCACAGTGCTGGCACACACATTAGCAGGCCCTTTGGTGCTGCGCAGCTCTGGTATTCGGCATGTATCCAGAAGGTTACAGGTTCAAATCGTGGTTTGGGTACTGCTGTAGGAGTGTCATTTACCAGCTGTGTGGCAACCAGGCTTACTTACATCTGGTGACAACTGTGCCTTTAACTAAGATGGGTGTGTAAGGAGTGTTGCTTCTTATCTGGTCGGGATTATTTCCCTAATGTGATGAAAGAAGCCTACTATGTGTCAGTTGGAAGGGTATAATCCCTGCTGCTTTTGATTGCACATTGCTTTATCTCAGTTTAGGGTGCAGTCATCACCAGACACATTTTCAGCCATGACACATGGCTCTCAGGGGAGGCTACGGTTTGTTGCTACTGCTTAGGCAAAGCACTGTAACTAAATGCTTGTCAAGTGTTGGTGTGTGAAATGTAATGAGTGCCAGTGGCTTTGGACAAAGGCAATGACTGCTGATATGTAACATGGGAGCTATACCAATTGCCATGGATGAAGGCATCAGTGAAGGACATAAACTGTGGAATGTAATACATATAAAAAAGGCTTACAGCTGAGACTTATGGGACTTCGGATCTTTGTTCATGTCAGTTTTATCATGGGGAATCAGGACTCAATTTGTCACGGGAATTTTGTGCATCAATTATTGTGTGTGTCTGGTGCACTCTGGGCTATGACAAAAGCTTATCAACTAAATAAAACCACATAATATAGTAAGACACCCCTGGTTTAGTAAACTGACTAATTGACATTGGTGGTTGGGTACATAATGTCTAAAAAAAGGATATAATCAAATAGAGTTACTGTGTATAAGCACATATGTACACAGACAGAGAGAGCAAAAGAGGAGAGCTAAGTTTTATGGAGTATCCGCCAACTGCAGGTGTACTGTCTGGCCTTCGTTTGAAATAAAGGTCAGTGCAGACACTTGTTCCCCTGGAATGAGTCAGCACAGCAAGCTGGGACAGCCTGTTCTCTTCTCCGCTTGAGCCAACTCTCTCTCTCTTTCCTCACTTGGGGGAATTTGAGATTTTTAGAGCAGGAACTCCCCTCCCCCCCTTGCCAAAGCCCAGCATCAGCAGCTGTTATGATACCGTGGTATGACCCCCGTGTCTGTGCATCTCCCGAAGCTGCTCTTCAAAGAGCTCGCAACAAGCACCGCCTGGCAGAAAATCAAGCAAGTTTGCTGTATTAAAACAAGCGTTCTTCGAAAAAGAGGACTGGGGCTGCAGGTGGCACAAATAATTGATGGGAGAAAAAGAGCAGACTCTTTCTAAAGCTCGCCTTTGTTCCTTTACATGCATCTCCTGAAAACCATGTGTACCCCGTACTTTGCTGTGCTGTTGTCTTGATCAGAAATATGGGTAATAAAAGGGTCCATTTGCACAGCGTAGGGCGTGAACTTTGCTTGCCATTTTCACAGCAACCCTTTCACAGCGAGCGTGATTCATTTTTAATGGCATCGGCCAATTTCCCATTATCATACAGTAAGTCCACGCTGAAGAACTGAATGGGTGAAACTGTCTGGAGCTCTAATTATTTTTTGCTATGGTTCCCCATTTGGTTCTCATTTTCGCTGCTACACTCCAGCAGAGCATTAAAAAACGAAAGGTACACCGAGTGAAGTTTATGAATTTGATTAAAACGAGTCAGCTGAAGGTTGAATTTGTTCACTCATTTGTCCCTCCCAAAACTTTAAGAGGTCTGCTCTTTAATGTTATCAGTTTTCTGAAAGTGTGCAGATCTATATGGTATGATAGTTTAATGAAAGACCAAAGAGCCAATAGACTTTATAGGCCTACCGGATCAATGTGCTTCTGATTGCTTGTGTCTGGGTCATGCATTTTTTAACAGACTTTGTCCCTGGTTAGTACAGCTAAGCCAAAGAGCCATCCATATGAGTAACACTTATGTACTTAATACCAGTGAGCACAGGCAAGCCTTCAACTGAAATTATGCACTTTTTTGTATGGCAAGTGTTACCACATTTAAGTTATGTGGTGCACAAAGCCCTTAATATTATAAAGTTATAAATAACTGTTCCAGTCATTTAGTCAGTTACATTTAATATTCTTTTAGAAACAATTCCAGTCTTAAACATTTATGAAATTTTAGTTATCCTCAAAACATCATTTATGTTGATGAATGCAGTGTTGGCTTCCTTTCAAAATATCGCACACAGATACGACTTTAGACCTGAAAAGTTGGGCAACTTCGTCTCTTAAATACAAGATGTTCTCAGCGCATAACCATCAAAGAGATTTTAAAAAACGGTCTGTTCTGGCTCGACAGACACGATACAAGTTGTGTATAAACGTTTCAGATCAAAGGTTTCACGCAAGGTGGTTCGACAGCCCAAAATATAATACCCGCACAAAACGCTTGTTTGACGCAATTCCATGATGTCTCCGTAACAGCACACTGGCGTGACAAAAACCCTGCAGCGCGACACCGCCGCGGCAGACATTCGCATCACGCACTTTAGTTTGCGAAACGAACAAATAATTCAGGACGTGCTCAAAAGTAACGGTAGCCATGAAGAGTTCTGTTTTTAAAATAATGACGTCAGCCACCACTTGAGCCGACTGGGGTGCGTGGATGAAAGTGTGGTTAGCAGTGATTGCGGCTGCAGGCTAATGCAGTAGCTAAGCACATTTCTAATGCTTTTGAAGTAAAAGGCATCTGAGAGGATGGTGAATCGTTCTGTCTGAAACCTTCATGGCAAGAAGTTAAACACAGTCTCAGGCTAAGCTACCAGTCCAGAGAGAGGATGAGCTAAACTAAGAAGACTGGATTTATTTTGACAGAATTACAGAGTAATACCTGAAGATGTTTTAAAAAGGGAGAACACGGCACAATATAATCAATTCATAAATTTAGTTAGTATGACTCAGAGGCATGAACAGGACAGTAGTCTTTGTTTTGCTATTGTGCAGAGTACTGAGTTTTAGAAGGTAAATGCTACTGATTGTTATGAAGTCCTACACAGTTATTATAAAGTTAAATAAAATGTACTCAAGATGTTGTTTGACCTTGACAAAGCATACAAGGCAGATGCCAGTCTATGTCAACAATTCTACGAGTGTATAAACGTAGCAGCGCTGCTTATTTACACACACACACACACACACACACACACACACACACACACACACACACACACACACACACACACAGAAAGAGAGAGAGACATCATTTATCAGCCAACAACTGTTATCATGTTGCAAAGATCATGTAAACATTGCAAACATGCCTGTGCTGCTAAAGTTCCTCTTTAATGTAATAACATTATTCATAAGACCCTGTCTAATTCACAGAATGACAGTGTGAACTTGTAAGTTATTTTTTGATAAACGTATGTCTCAGAGTGGGTGTTGATATGCAGCTACAGCACAATGACCCTGGCACAATGAGTGGGCTAATTATATCAGCATCAGTGGCCTTTGCAGCTGCACACTTTGCAAGTGAAAAGAGATTACTTTCTGTCATTTGCAGGCCTGACCAAGCTCCTGCCGTGCTATGAAGTTTCGGGTAACCAGAGCCAGCCTTCTTTTACTTGCAGTGAAGCCATACTCGGCCATTCAGCATAAACCAAATGTAAATAGCCACAACTGAGATATGTATTTTGTTGAATATATTTATACCATCCACGACAGCTCATAAAAAGACTTCAATATCCACCTGTGAGTCAGAAGAGACAGGTACTCTTCAGAGGGATCCTGGTTCATTCTGGAAGTGAACATTTTGCAGAAGTTCTATTTTTATTTATTCGGCTTGTGAGTCAAAAGGAATCATTCCTGTTATCCAAGTGTGTCAAATGTGCCAGGCAGGTCGCAGGTCAGACAAACAAAAGGTTCCTGCCAGCTATTGTACCTCACTGCTGTCCAAACAGAAAGTCTCTTTTCTACCAGAAAATGTTATAGGAGAGATCCCTAAACTGCAGCTTTATCTCTAACTGGGGTAATAATGGTCTTTAAATCTGCATTATTATATCATTGTTCATGTGTTTAGCAGATGAATGTCTTGTAGCATGAAGGTGGCCGATGTTTGAAACTTACTGAGGACAGAATGAAGTTAGTTTGCATGGATGTGGGGGTTATAGGGTGTCAGTCGTTTGCTTGTACCACTTTGCCCATCTTGAAATGCTGCACCGAAAGCTAGCTAGAGGGAGTGACAGCCTATATCTAATTGGACCATAGCCTGGAACTGATTACCTTGCAAAGCTGGTGTAACAGATAGGACAGTTCAGCAACACTGAGCTGCGCCAAGATTGCATTTTTCACACCCATTCCCCTTTCGCCCAGTCAATCCCCCCCTAGAGGATGACAGGAAAACTTCATGCAAGGTAGCCTTTTGATCAAATGTTTGTCAAAATTGTCAGGTCATATAGTGGATTTTGGAAATCTGCATGTTTCTCAGTGATTTTGTCTTCACAGATGGTATTTTCCAAACCTGAGTTCTAGAAGGCTCAATACTATTATTAAAAACATGCCTTGTTTCACTTAGATAACACTGGAGAAGGAGTAGAAGAAAGTTTATCAGAGGATTTTTTACACTCAATGTTTTGAAAAGGAGCTGTTTTGCTGCACACATGCATGTTATTTTCCATCTGTGTGCACTGTGTCCTTACTTCTAAGGTTTACTTAGAAGCTTCATGGTCTGTGATATTTCCAACATCATCATTTCCAATTCATTTCAGCAAACACCAGACACAGTGTGGATAAAATGTACTGTATGTATGGCAGGGCTTCAGGGACAATCACCCTGCCAAGCACCAATAGTACAACACCAGATGAACTGGAGAGGGAATTTGAACAATGACCATTCGTTTTTCCCCACTTATGGATTAGGTTGAATATAAACCCACATAACACAGTACTAAACAGTCATCTTCAACAGAAAAGAAGCATCCAATCACCATAGAAGAAACATACTCTATGTCCAAAAGTCGTCACACAGGCCTGGCAAAGATGACAAGCCGCACCTCAGTTGATTACAACCTGGCTCAGGTGTTTGTGTCTGTTAGTGAGAGTGACGCTGTCCAAGGTCCTGCAGCACTCCCGGTCCACTGAGGTGTCTGGAATGCTGAATGGCCAGCGGCTGGAGCTTCTCAAAATGTGTTTAAGTTAGTAATTAAGGACAAAGCATGTTACACTTACAGTAGATCTAAGCCCAAGCACTGTTATCATCTATACAGTGTCTCATCAATTGAATTTGATGTTAAATGTGGTGAACCCCATGTCCAGCCACATTCTGATTTACAGTAGTGCGTCACTGTTGAGATTGAGACTGTCAATCAATCACGCAGTCATAAACCATTGCTTGAAATGCAAAGCATGCTAGGCTGACGATAAACAGGTGACTCTGTGGTCAATATTAATCTAGGCTGTGACAGTAACATGGCATTGCAACATAATTATGAACAATAAATTGAATGACAATATGAAATTGATTGAGAACAATCACATCAGAAAAACACACAGAATCTCATTTTCAGTCCAGGTTTAAATTTTCGCAGAAACAAGGATTTGAAGAAAATATGATTCCTTTATTTAAATAATGTTCATTAAAGAAATATGTAGTCGACAATACAGTATTTACAAATTGCATGGCATTTTGATTCCATGGTGGTTATAGAACAACAGGCTTTCAAACAGAAGATTACAAGTTTGATTTTCCACTGGGGCACTGTCAGTATGCCAGCAAGATCTCTCTTTGCTTCCCCTCTCAGAAAACATCATTCCTACAGCTGTGGGATAAATGTGGACAGGGTTAAACAGAGAGCTACCATGTGCTACCAATCAACTTGTTCAGATCAATCAAAGACTCAAACGCTCTCCACAGCAAAACAGTATTTTTCATACGTCTGTGAGTCATCAGTTATATATTACAGCTCCTCCCATTTTGGCTTGTGAAGCCTCACTCTCTCTTTGCCAGTGGACAGAAGTCTTTGAACTGGTGGAGATTTTTCTATAGCACGACCTTCACCCATGTAACACAGGGCTGATGTATTCACCCTCCTTGCTATCTCATATCTGCGCTATTGCAGGTCATAAAAGAAGGTTGGAGGCTTGCTTCCCTGAGAATGGATGATAAAAAGCAGGGATGATGTACCCTCAGACTCAGCTCTTTCACCTTTCCCTGGGCAGATTTACACAGCCACTCCCTCTGTGTAAAGCTCTTTGTCTCTCTGTGGCCACATGCTCCCACAGTTGCATTTAAATGTTATAGTTTTACATATATAGTATTCCTCTCACATACCATCAGCGGGGAGGACTTTCTTTCTTAGTAGTCCCCTCGAGAGTTTTGCTATGGGGGGTCCCAACACTTGGGGGCGGATCCTGTGAATAATTTTTGTATAACATTCAGAGCTGGGCTGAGTAGTGCTGTACTGTAAAGCAATGTGTATATGCCAAGACTTTTACAAAGCATATAAATGTTTTGGATTTCTGGTTATCGCTTATCTGCAAGCTAATGCCTTCTGTAAACTGTTGTCATTTGGAAATTTACCTTTACCTGCCATTTTGGTGCCATGGAATAATTGAGGTTAGGTTTATGGGTTAAACATTTGGGGTTAGGTTTATGGATGAAGTTGAGAGTTTTGAGTTAGGGCTTAGGTAGAGCGGTTGGTCTAAGGTTTATGAGTTAGGAGTAAGGTTAAGGTTGATGAGTGTCTCCTGGACTCTCTGGCTGGGAGCTGGGTGTGATATTGAGTGGCGTGCCAGGGCATGCTTGGCCTTGCAGAGTGTGAACCTGACAGCTGAGTCAGTGTGGAGTGGGAACATGAGGAGGGAGGGAGCAGGACGGCATGTCCCAGCATGCATCACTGCATCACATTGATACATCACCTGGGGCTGTGCAGGGGTACTTAGATACTCTCTCTCTCTATCACACACACACTCACACACACACACACACACACACACACACACACACACACACAATTTCTTATTGAGTTGAGTGGGCTATGTACAGCACACTTACACATGATGTAGCAAGCATAAGCACACATTACATTTCCATCAATTCTCCCACAATAGTTTTCTTTAATATCAGTGACCTCCAAACTCGTGATGTGTGAGAACAAATTTCATTAAATCTCCCCCTTGGTCATTATGAACCTAGTTAATTCACCTCCAGGGCATAGACTAACTCTGAGCAGAAGGAGCTGATAGAATGTGAGAATCCATTTATCCACTCCATTGTCATTCTGCCCCCCCCCCATCCTCTTCCCCACAGATCTGCACGTGCTCAGATGGGCAAGCCTCCAAAGGAAACAGATCGCGATCACGCGTTCTTTAATGCCAGCAGTCAGAAGCAGCTCTCTGGGTCATTCTCTGCACTTTGGTATGCGCGTCAAGGCTGGTTTGGCAAGTGCCTGGCAGAGGATTGCCCATGCGGTACCACCACACGATCCAAACATGACTTCTTATGTGCCTTATGAGCGCATGCACGTTTCGAACCACCCAGTCTGAGATCAGGCAGTAGTTGCTTTTATGCAGTATGAATTAGGTAGTGGTGTTCTGTAACCACAGCAATGTGTCACCCCCACATACACACACACACATACACGCACACACACACACACACACACACACACACACACACACACACACACACACACACACAGTCACTTGCTTCGTCTGGCTTCGTTTGATGTTGATCGTCACTCCTCAAGGTAAACTCCTGAATCAAATCACATAACGGAATCATTAATCCGTATGCTTCACGCTTACTTTCTTGTTCTGAATTTCTCAACATAATTTTTTTCAAGGAAGTATTTGAACTGGCAGTCATCTGTTTTCTCTCTCTCTCTCTCTCTATACATATATATATATAATATTTTCAGCTTCAACTATTTAAATGGCATATATACTAAAATACGACATACACATATATTAATTGATTTATCACAATCAGCCTGTTTGTAATGACCTTAAATGGGTTCTAACCTCCACTGGTATACTGGATCGTCCTACCAGCATCTGTGTGTAATGCTGTGTAATCTCGATCCTGTGAGAATATGCATGCCATATGCTGATTCACGGAAGATACACTTTGAGCTTGCTCTAAGTGTATTAATCGACTGAATTGTTTCTCATAATTAGCTTTGCGCTCCAGTAGGTTTGACTATAATTAGCTGAATGTACTGGTTTTGCCCAAGTCAGTCATCCAGGGGTCCCTCAATATGTGTGATTGAAAAACAAAAACTAAAAAAAAAGACAAAAAAGAGTTACGGCTGCCAGGCACCAGACTTGGCAAGAGAGTGACAACTGACACTGTAGAATTAAAAAAATACATTTTTACTCAATGAATTGGCACAGCGTTGCTGATGTTGTCGCTGGAATTGATGTCTTTATGCTCCATGCAGTGCCTTAATTATCCTGTTTGAAAAACGAAATGACTGTTTGTATTGCGGAGGGATGGGGAGGGCCCTCAGATTGTAGTAAGTGTGACCGTTGCATTACCCCGGCATCGGACGTGGACGATTGATCAGTTTGATCAGTGGGTCAAGCTGCTGATAAATCTATCTGTATTAATTAGCCCATGCAAACCAACTCACCTTGGGGGATCGGGGAGAACTGACCCCAGGTCTTAAACAAGCAACGTATGGAGACGGACAATCCCGTGGATTCAGTCAAAGATGCTAAACTGGCTCGCTGCTCTTGGCTGCATCCTGAGTCACTTTATCGCAACATGGTGGTGGATTCATCTGTAAAGGTTATTTATTTATTTTTTGATTGAATAGCATTTTTACTTAAGTCAGCTTGGCGGATTCAATTGCATCCAAGGGGCAATCTCTTTAGTTTCAGTGAGGAGCCTCGGGGGTGGTCTGGGTATGATTGAAGTGAAAGGGATTAATAACACTGAACCATAGAAGCTATTTCAGCCCGAGAGAGACCCAGAGGGCACAGGTGGAAATGAGTTCAAAGTGAATTTCTCACGGACATCACAAGCCATTTCTTCACACCGAGTTATTAATGCATTCGGCTTGCCGGGACTCATAAGTGTTTCATTTACATTGTCAGAAGCGCCGGGACCCTTCAAGACCAGACTTGGCCCGGTGACAGACTCTCAAAATCGCAGGGGGCCCAAACGAGGTGGCCAAGGTGGGCCGAACGGCCCTTCACGGTCATTATGCCCTCCCCTGTTCTTCCTAAAGTCAACAGGGGTTGGTGAGCGTGACACGAAGTGTGACAAGCAACCCCAGGTTCCGGAGGTGACTCATTAATTCATGGCGGGAACCATAGGGATTGTGCTTTAAGCACGGCCACCCTGGAGAGGCCGACCGTCTGGCTTCTGGGTGCGGAGCACACCGATTGGTCAGCAGCAGAGGGCGGGAAGGGTGAGGGGGCGGAGTCGCTAGGGGGCCTTCCGATGGCCTATGATAGATGGCCGGGTTCCAGATTCATCGAGCAGGACCTGCCCTCATTATAAAAATCCAATTCCCATCGAAGGGTGGCTGCAGGGGAGAGACAATGAGGTCCGAGCTGAGACTCTTAGCTGAGGTACGAGGGGCAGCAGTGTGCCTCCAGCTGTAAAGAACACAGTGAGACCCTGGCTTTGAAGCGGTCCCCCAACAAAATAACCCCCCCCCCAATAAATAACCCCTCTCCCACCAGTGTGCATCATGTCCATAAGC
Organism: Megalops atlanticus; assembly: GCA_019176425.1. Lineage (NCBI taxonomy): Eukaryota > Metazoa > Chordata > Actinopteri > Elopiformes > Megalopidae > Megalops > Megalops atlanticus. The sequence continues at coordinate 20,573,338 of CM032894.1, forward strand.
TATTAAGACCACACCACTAGCACAAAAAATTCCCTTCTGAAACTTAACATCACAGTAACAAGCCTCCGCACCCAGCATACCCTTCTTTAAAACTATGGGTATTTGCAGCGGTTCTTTTCATTTCATCCAGAGACGCTTCTCCGCATTCTTGTCTCTTTAATCTCTGCCCAACAATCTTTGGTCAGACAGCACATGGTTTGCTGGCTCCTCTCTGCACACTTTTGCCTCCTCTAATTGAGAGAGTTTCATCCACTCGTGGGACACGTGCTCTAGAGGAGAATTCCACCCCAGCATGCCAGCCGCAAGAAGCTCTTTCATTATCTGCTCGGTCTGCCAGGCATTTCTGTCCAAGAGCTGCTCGTGCAGCGGAGGCTGAAATCCAGTCACACCGCCGAGGCTTACTCGTAGCAAATAAATTCCAGCACCACGGTTTGACTTGGGTTTAGAACTCACAGCCCTCACTTTGCTAATCCAGCTTTCTGTGCCATGTTTATTCCTGCTATGTACGGGTAGAATCAGAATCAGACTTTATTGGCCAAGCATGCTTCTACACATACAGGGAATTTGACTCTGGTTCCAGTGTCTCTCATAGTGCTTGCATACAATGTTCAAAATGACAACAACAAATACCAAACAACAGTGGTGTTACAACAACAGTAGTGCAGGACACATACATGGAACAAGAATGGAATGAATGAGGTATATAAGAACAGCTATTGCACAATGAGCATGAGTTAAAGTATACATGAGTGCAGGCCTGTACAAGTAAGCACTGAACCGAGGCAGCTGACCACAACATCTTCACCAACACATGGCCTTCTGATTCATTTATCAGCTGCAAAAGGAAAGTCATGCTACTGTGCACTTTCAGATGGCATCTACATGCAACTGCATGAAAGTTACATTAGATGCAGGAGTTTGAAGGCCTCATTTTGTGGGCCCTAAGATAAGGATTTTTTTTGTCTATGGCTAATCAGCTCTCACTGACCCTCTCTCAAACAGACTGCTCATGTTTGATTTCTGCCAGCTGCTTTTATCCATTCTTCCTCCACACGGCAGCCAAACCTGATTAATACCTCCCATTCTCTTTGACATCTTTTCATTCCGACGGGGTGCCAGATGTCTTGCCAGGAACATAAATCAATATTCCGTGAAGTGCAGTTTTGTTCAAATATTCCTGTGATTTTTGAAAGGCATCGCCCTGTAAACATCTGATCGAGTCGGCCAGAGTGCCACTCTGCTTGTCTCCCTCAGCGCGTGTGTGTTGCAGACTGGGCACCTCTTCTGTTTGATAGATTGTCTTTAATCTTTGGCTGGTGCTTCCACATTCAAAAACCCAAGTTCCCCTTTATGTATGATTATAACCCATATATGATAAGACCACATAATATAATATCTCTGGCATTCTTTTCTTTTGTTGATTATATTGATTTTGTCAGCAAGCTTAACATGATGAGTAAAGGGAAGAGAGAAATAAGTAAATACTCTGAATATTATGTATGTACATAGGATAGGCATAGGCATAGGATACTGTGTATATATTCTCAGTTGAATAATACTACATACATGCTACATATATAACACTACGTACAGAGTGGTAAGAACCCATCTGGATCGAAAAACTTTCAAATTATATATAAGCTTTAGTACCCCACTTAATTCAGTTCCAAGTGTATCCCAAGATGAGCAAAATAGTTCAGTTCAATCCATTTAATGAGTCCATTCTTGGACACATGAAATGAAGATCATACTTTTGTGCTGGAATGAAGACATTTTCACAGAAATAGATTGGGCCTTCATTCTAGGTGGCGTGTAGGAGCCAGTTGCCACCAGCATTCTCCTGCTTGCTCATGTCTGTCCCCATTGCTCAAATTACCACTGAGATATGACCACTTCCCAGCTGGTCTATATTTGATGTCCTGTTTGGTCTATATTTGATGTCCCATCTGGTCTATATTCAATGTCCTGTTTGGTCTATATTTGATGTCCCATTTGGTCTATATTTGATGTCCCAGTTGGTCTATGTTTGATATCCTGTTTGGTCTATATTTGATGTCCCGTTTGGTTTGTATTTGATGTCCCGTTTGAAAGGATACACATGACAGCCCTATCAAAAGCCTCATCAACTCTACTCTTGGTAGTGCAGGCTGCATTAATATCATGGGGTTGGTGATCACGCTAAATTCATTTGTTTCTCCCTGTGCTTGTTACACTCTGCGGCATGTGTCCGCTCTTTTACTAATTGCTGCCTCTCCCTGTCTCCTGAAAGGGGCCACCAAAGACATGGGGAAGATGCTGGGAGGGGAGGAGGACAAGGACCCCGAAGCTGAAAAGGAGAAGGAAGAAGAAAGGCAAGAAGCTCTCCGGCAACAGGAGGAGGAGAGGAAGGCCAAGTACGCAAAGATGGAGGCGGAGAGAGAAACAATGCGACAGGGCATCAGGGATAAGGTAAAACGGCAGGCCAAGCTGCTTTCACCATCCCCTTTCACCCTCTAGTGGCAACATGTTGACACTGCTCTTCAGTGCTGAGGGAGCCAAGTGAATGAGCTAGCAGGTTGGTCAGCACCTCACTGTACATTCTCGTTTCTAAGACTGCTCCCTCCAGTTGCAGCCAAAATATAGATTATTACATCATATAATAAACCGTAACACTTCCTATGAAGGCTACATGAATGCTACATAACACCCAGACATATAAATACTGTATTTAGAGAGAGGTAGCTGCGGTAGATATTTTTACACAGATTGATATAACAGTTCTAGATACACAAGCAGCGGTGTAGAGAACAGAAGATCGAACTGTGAGTTACAATAAACCTCTGGTTCAAATTGTGTTTTGGAGGATGACAGCACCAGTACACAGGATGTCTGCCTGAAGACAAGCCAAGACAAGGCACAATTTTTCCCAATCCATTCACAGCCCACAGAGGATAGAGAGAGAGACTTGGGGGAACTTTACGAGTTGTTCTGGTGAGACAGAGAGTGACGGGGGGACTGGGGCTGTGACTTTGAGAGAGTTGCTGTGGAGAGAGACTGAGTGACTTTGAGATACTTGCTCATAGCTGTGATTGGTACATGGCTAGAATCCTCGGGGCTCCAGCTCTGGATCACAGGGTGACAGCGTGCTCTGGAGACAGTGCGAGTGCGGAAACTGAGGGGAACTGACGACTGAGCTTCTCCTCAAATCTCACAGTACTCCTTCAGCGTTCCTTCAATGGCACTGAAATTAAATTGGACTGAAATGAACTAGCCTACAGTCTACAAACAAGCAGTTGAATCACTGTATCACTTCAACAATAAATATATCACAGTAACAGCCATGTTTACTAATAACTGTTCAACAATAAAAACTGCAATTCAAGATTTCAGATATTGGAGACATTTTTAATTAAATAAAAAATAACAAAACTCATTCTTATATAGAGCTAATAGAGCTAAATACTAAGGTGTAAAAACACAAAAAATCAAGAGACCCTTTTAAAGTAGTCAAGGTTAAATTTAGCCTGACTAAAATGTAAATGCATTTTAAAACATTGAATTATGACAATTATGCCAGGGTGACCAAATTCAAGTTTGTCTGTTTTTTTTGCATTACAAAATGGAAAATACAACTTATGCTTAATGACATATTAAAATAATCAACACATATGTCAGCATATGAGCTGTGAATACAGTGATATTTTGTATTAGCGATCATGTGTGATTACCAAGTGAGATTCATCTCAAATAATTTATATTGTACATTAATTACATTACATTGAAACATTCCAAACAAATATACTGTAGGCTTTGTAACATGATTACCTTTAAGACCCCAGGAAGGTAATGAAGTAATGTTTGTGAATACAAATGTTTTCAGGAAATCGAGTGGACAGCTAAAAATGCAGGCCATGTATAGTCAGTTATGTGGTATTATCACGGTGCTTGCCAGAATCAAGATTCCATCCATTTAGATGAATGGCCCAGGTGAATTACATCACATCAGACAGAAAGCAAGCATTTTTCTTTGCAATTTTTGTGTTTAAATTGTTTATACTGACAAGTTACTAGTCTCACCATCTTGATGTGCAGTACTGGAGGATAGGATTAAAGGTAATTAATAATCTCCCTACTTTGTTGTCCATTGCCCCCTAGTGGTGGGGGTTCAGCCCATTATTACTACCCTCCTCCCGTGTTCATGTAGTATAACAATAAAATTATTTTTTTGAAGTACAGCCTCAAAAAAAAAAAAAAAAAATCAGCTATATATTTGTTTACCCTTACCGCCCTGTTTGTTGCAAAGGGATGAACAGCCTGTGTAGATTCAAACTAGATTAAAGAGATTATGTAAGTCCACAGGCAGGTTTTAAAAATACAAAACATCACCTTATTATAAGCACTCCTACATCTACCTAACGGTTATTAGAGACATGATTGTTTCTGCCCATGAAATCCCTTTCTGTGGTTTCCTCCTGAAATGCTTATAAACACACAGCTACAACAGCATCTTCAAACAGGCCGCCAGCTTTATAGCAGATGGTGTGAAGCAGGCACTGTGTCTACTACAAATGTAGACACAGAAAGACAGGATTTCCTCAGGAAGCTTCCTGCTACACACCTAATGTTTCAACCATAGGTTTTATACTGAAACCACTGCATACTACACAAAGTTGTTTACTTGAAATAACAAAAAACAAAGGAAGGTGTGGAGGAAATGGTTGCTCATCATAATGTATCATCAAATGCACCCTTTAAATATTCATCTAGAAATCTCCCCGTAATTGGTCTTGGAGCAAATGCAGTTGTTAAGGTTGTCATGGAAACAGAGATAAATCGGTGCACATAATGGACAGAGGTCACGGTTAAATTGAAAGGGAGGGTAGCTCGCGTGTAATAACGAGCAGGAAAAAACGGGGGCTGAGACGCATATCTGCGTGCCACTGTTTGTGCCACGCTAGGTTTCGCTCTGCTGTGAGCCTTTCATTGCCTGGCGGTGGGGCAGCTCCCTGAGAACACTTAGCGTCGCAGTACTGCATAGTTACTGCTTACTGATACCAGGATAGCAGGCATTGTCATAGGATGCTTCACAGAGTACAGGCTCAAACACATGAAATAAGAAATGAAAAAGAGCAAGAACAAGCATACAGTAACAAGAGAGAACAAATAGTGTTGCTGTTGTAGTGCTGTTGCACAGGTAGTATTAAAAACTATGAAAAATGCTCTGGTTTGGGAACACAGACACCCTGATACCAAAATGCTTAAAAACACCTTTGATATAATTTATCAGATTCACTTTGATATCATATATCACTTTTCCCATACCAGAGGCTTTTTGTAAAGACAAAAAACTAAAAAAAAAAAGTTTCTAGAGATGCTAAGGTGTCTGAAGCTAGCAGAGAAAAACGAAACCTGAATTGATTAATGGATAATTAATGCAGAATACTGTGCTAATATCTTTGCAGGATGCTCCCCCTTCAGGGTTTGCCCCAAAATGGCCGACCTTCTTTATTTTTTCCCTCTCTCTCCTTGCTCCAGTACGGCATAAAGAAGCGGGAAGAGGCTGAGGCGGAGGCCCAGGCGGCCATGGAGCAGGCCTCAGAGGGCAGCCTCACGCGCCCAAAGAAGGCGGTGCCCGCCGGCTGCGGGGACGAGGAGGAAGAGGAGGAGAGCATAATGGACACGGTCATGAAGTACCTACCCGGTCCGCTCCAAGACATGTTCAAAAAGTAACCGCGCTCGGCAACGTTAGAACGTTCACGTTTAGGTTCGACCACTCATTCCATTCCGCCCTCCCCAGAGACTTAGACCATAGACCGAAATTAACCACGTTCCACCTGTTCTATTTGTAAATAGCCTCTGGTTTAAAAACGTAACAGTAATGAAAAAAAAAACCTACTATATATCAATAATACAAATATTTACAAATAACTCTAAGAGTATAAGCCATACTTTTACCTTTGAAGGAAATATCAGAATCATATCATGTTACTGAATGAGTTTTTGCTGTTTATAATATTTATATATAGGTATATATATAAATATATACATATGTATGTAACTAACCTCCCTCTATGTGAATTAATTGGTACTCATGATCAAATGTCCCATCATTTCACAGACATTAATGTAACAAACCTTTCACCACAATGTTGTAAATTGGAAGAAGGCATACCTACGCATTTATCCAACTAATGTTTTTTCCAAGCATGCCAGTGATTAAATACTTTGTGAATATATGTACAATTTTGATTTTTTAATTTATTTTGTGGTAAATTACATAAAAAATTTTAGGCAATAATTCTGTCTTTAAAAATTGTTATCTCATTGATGCCACACAGTGTGATTTAATAAATGTAACACTTCATCTGTATACATCCAACACATTAAAAACATTTGTCACATGTTGATTTTCATAACAGACTCAGTGCTCACAAATTATGTACAGTGAGTGCTGAAAATACCTTTTCATGTTTCATCATCAAACATATTTAACAATGAGTCATGAGTTTAAGTCGTTTAACTGCTATCAAGCTAATACAAAATCTTAGGATCTACACGACTGCAGCCCAGATTCAGTCTAATCCAAATGTGCTTAACTCTGAGTTGCAAACTTAAGTAAGCCTTACCTTTTTCATCTCTAACCCAGAAGTATTCAGTTCAGTGGTTGCCGAAATTAACCATAAAATTTTGGAAAAAAATGCTGTGTAAAAAAAATTAATAGCAAAATATAACAAGTTTGCATTACCCAGACTAAACGGTAAGGTGCATCAGGGTCAGACTGAATCTGGCTTCATAACCATTTTCCATGTTTGCAAATGTAAATATAGATTTGTGTTATTATAAGTGGTCATAATTTTTTTTTCACCAAATTATGCTTTGTGCACACTTAATATAAACAGACAGTGACAATGGTGCAATATTAATATTTTTGAGGTTGTCCTGTATTGGTAGATCATTTAAAATGGGATGCTATCCCAAATCGGCAATAACAGACAATCTTCATTGTTGTACGTTCAGCTCGCTCTGTGAAAAAAAAATTGGTGTTCTTATACAGTGCTGTCTTCCTAGGATCCAGAGAAATGATAAATGCTACTTGGGTGAAGAGAGTGGGATTGTGGGTATTTTACACATTTTTTCCTGGATGTTTGGCCAGGCTTAATTGAACCAGAGTGCAGTGGGTAGAAACGCTTTTTATCCCGAGTTAGTGCAATAAAAATTGTCTAAAGTAGTGATGCAGTCTGTTTCATCAGAACTGAACTTGCAAAGGGTAAAACTACAGATAAAAACCGATGAGACCCGCAGAGATGCAGTCAGTGGTGTTGTGTCCTTGAATGTTCAGCTCCTTGAACAGAAACCAGATTGAATTGAATTCCCTCCGTGATAGGAGCGGATCAAGATATGATAGATCTGAGAGAAATCAAAACACAGTACCACCCAAAGCCATCAGGAGGGCCTGTTCTGCTTTTTTGTACTTTGATTATCATCACTAGATTTATTGCCCAGTATTTGTACTCTGACCTTCTGTAAATAAACTCGGTAACATATTGGACGTCACCATGAGAAGGCAAAGCTGTGTAATTGTGAAACATCACACTGACTTTTGTGTTACCAACTACAATGCAGACATACTGATTCAGACACTTGTTTTCTCGCTAGAATGATGCCGCTGTTTCCAGGAAACAGGCCTTTGGAGATTTCCGTCATTTTTGACTTGTTCTACATTTTCAAGGCGCTTTGGAAATTTGGGAGGATTATGTAAATGGATCAAAACAAATAGCATAAAGAAGTCAGCTCAAAACTACATCAAACTCCAAAGGAACGCACAACACAGGCATGGTTATGAAAACACAACATGCAGGGCAGGGAGACGGCAGATACACGACAGCACAAATTTAGCCCCTTCCTCATTTGGGTTCCTATTTTTATCCGAGCCAAGGCTGGGTGTCTCGCTGGTGACTGCGTCTTTTATGTTCAACATCAAATTTGAATTAAAACCAATAAAAGTGACAGACACTAGGCAACAAAGAAAAGTTTCAGGTTATAATGCACTGAAACGTCTGTTTGTATCAGGTCACAAATTCAGTGGAGCGCAATCTGATATTTTAGGCGATGCAAGCAAGTTTTCTTAGTCCCTGTTGAAGTTGCGCATGAGTTATCCATGGCAAGCATATGGCAAAGTTTTGCCTGCTCTTGAACCCAAAAGTCTGTGTTTTATGGTATTATCTCCATAACCCAGAAAGCTCACCTTCAACCTATAACATTCCCACAGAGTTGCACCTCATTTAATGACGAGATACTTTTAGATTGAAACAGGAAGGCAGATAAAACATTTTCTTTCCCTCATTGATTTGTTCTCACCCAACAAGTGTGACACATTGTGGCATGCTGACAGCAGGGCATTCCAAATTGATTTTGCTTATTTTTGTGACCCAATTTCAAAATATCCCCCTTGTTACCCATCATCCCAGCCATATGAGTAAAAACAACACGTGTTTGCAATTATACGTGTATTTCTTACAAATGAAGAGATTTTCGCTTGCATATTGCGTATAAAGCAACATACGTGGAAATTTTCTAACTGAAAACAAAGACACTGTACTACGTACTGTACGATGCTCAACTGCAGCGCACTCATTTCATTAGAGCAATGTCAGTGCATAGATGGTGATTAAATTCTTCTAAGCAGTTGATTATAAAAGCTGCGGTATTTTGTATATGTTTGGCCCAAAGGTTTTGACCATTATAAGCAGCACACGTTCAATGGTTCTTATGAACAGAACATACAGAGTGTTCCTTATGAATCACAATTCACTGGTCAATATTTTGCCATCTTTGTCTTTTTTCAAATTGAATGTCCTTTATCATTGGAGAACATGCCAATTGAAAAATACCCATATTTATTAAAACCAAAGAGTGGTGTCGTTCCTTTCAGTGTTTGTGTATCTTTCAACCACAGATTCAGTTTGTTCTTCCATTCATGTTTTTCATTATTAAACGCAAAGTATTCTCTCAGGTATGTTGTTTGCTCATTAATGTCATCATACATTCTCATTTGCATTCATTTTGAGCTTGAATGCACCTGAATGACTGTAAAAGACTAGTTATATCATCAGAGCCAAGCAAACAGTGTGAAAACTAGGCAATGGGGCTTCCCCACCTCCCCATTCCAACTATCATACAGAATACTCCAGTGCCACTGACCAATTGCGAGACAGAGCACCCCTCCCCCCCCAAAATACCTATGATTCTGCCTTTGACTTGGACTTCTGCGCTGAAGTGCACTTGTGTCCAACCTTAATTCACGGAATTAATGAATTCTCCCAGGCATACACATTTCCCCAGAGCAGCTAGCATGGGAAGTCACTTCATATTCATTTATATTTATATTCATATTCACTGCAGGTTAGAACTCGGTCTAAAATCCTACCACTCCAAACCTTTGCTCCAACTCTAACAGCATACTCTGACAAAAGCTTGTAATAGAATTAAATCACTTTGGTGTGACCTGAATGTAACAGTTTAATGTTCCTCTGCACTGTCTTTACTTGTTTTTCTCATGTGTTGACAAGAACGCAGGTTCTCTAATGGTGTGCTCTCTCTGTCTGTAAGTGTTTCTGTTTGTCTTTTGGTGCTTGTATTCAAGAGATCTGTAAATCTGGTGCGTTATTTTGTATTGCGATATGTTTTCGCTCTTTGTCTCTCTCCTTCCCTCTGTCTTTCTCTCTCTTTCTGTCTAGATCTTTTCCTCTTTTGTTTTTTTGATTGTGTAAGCATGCATGGCCAGCAGCAGCGAGGTTGTTAAGATACTTCTGTGTTTGTCCTCTGTGTCTGTACTCCGCCTGTTACTGGAGCTCCACACTGCATGACATCCAGCCAGGGATTTTTTTGGACTGTACCGTCCCGAATGGAATCACTGCACATTGCGAAATAAAAGTGGTTTCATATGATTCACGTAAATCGTCTCAGTGTCTGTGTCACACGCACACCTGGCTACGCCTCTCTCCACAGGATGTTACTGCCGATGGGCATGACTGTGTAAGCATGCAGGTAGACCTGTAATCGCATTATGGTACTTCATGAGGTGGAAATGGTTAGGGGCATTTCATTGCAGGGTGTGTTCAAATAATGCTTCTTTGAAAAAATGAAACACAGGGTAAGTGTTTGTTTGGACAAACCAACCATTTATAAAGCAGCCCTCTGATGAGCACCAAGATGATCTGTGTTCAGTATTTCCAAGGAAACACATCACCTGGGTTTCAAAACAGTAATTCTTGACACATTCCAGAGAACTTTAACGAGATCATTTTCAAGCACCTACTGAGACATGAATATAAAATAATAGTGGTAAGATGAAATGCTGATTTTGTTAAAACGTGCTGAGGTACCTTTAATTAAACATCAATAAAACATTAACACATATTACTTTGTAGTGGTCAGCACTAAAGTGAATACTGCAGGTTTCTTAAAAATGATTTCCAATCATGCATCGCACATCAATTAACACTGTAAATCATGAATTGATTTGTTTTGCAGTGCCTGTGGTAAAACCATTTGTAGGGGTTGAGTGCTGTCCTGTTTCGCGGTGTGTGTGTATGTGTGTGTGTGTGTGTGTGTGTGTGTGTGTGTGTTATGGGGCAGGATAATTCTCACACTATAATCCCAAAATAATGTGTTTACCACCTCAGTCTCAAGTCAGTGACATATTTCATGATCCATGTTCAGTATTATTATGAACTGATCCTTATCCTATGATTAAACAGGCAGTTGTGTGACTATAAGCCTGTTCTTTACATGGACAGTTCACAATTCTGAAAATACATCAAAGGCATGCAAACAGCATTAGTCTCATTGAAAAGGCTGTCCATTGTAACTGGTCCTCTGATGTCACTGCTCACATCAAAGGATTGTACAAACGAATGATGGTAGAGTGCCCTGCAAACAATTAAGGACATAAATTAATTTCAGAAAACATTTAAATGTCAGAGAAAGAGACTCAAAGGATCTTAATTCAATAAGGGTTTACCAGCAGCTATTTATATGCGGCCGAATGCCTTTGTGTTGGATGTGTATGATATGTGTCAGGACATTTGACTGCACAGTGGATTGCAGTCAATATCTGCCAGGGCTGTATCCCTGGGGGCCGAGTTATATGCTCCAAATGAAACTTCTGCCTTTCGCACGAAACAATGTCTGTCCCATTTCTAAATTTAACGCAATTCCTGCAACAGATTCGGCACTCGTCTTCCCTTTGAACGCAGAGCACACTGCAGAGTGCATGTTTTCAGCATTCAGAAAGATCTCTGTCCATGCAGCAAGGCACTGTGTTTGTCTACGTTTTTTTTTTAAATTGTTTCCAACATCTCTCGTGTCCTTGAATTTATGTTTTCAATTAACTGGTGGTAATTAGATTGAGAAGCAGTAGATTGGCAGAGGGTGTGTGTGTGTGTGTGTGTGTGTGTGTGTGTGTGTGTGTGTGTGTGTGTGTGTGTGTGTGTGTGTGTGTGTGTGTGTGTGTGTGTGTGTGTGTGTGTGTGTGTGTGTATTGAGGGAGGAGACACTACTCTTGTCAACCAGACCCATGTCACAAAATCAGGAAATACACAGTCAAGGCCAAGGCTGGTTAATTTGGTTATACAGATAACAGATAACTGCCCTCCTTAGCTTAGCATTGATCTCTTTATAATAGAAAGTCACTAGGTGGTAGCACTGGTATAATATTGTTTAAGATAAATGTCACTTATTTATGAATGTTTCTGATATTTTAAATGTTCTCCCTACAAAGGTTCTTGGGGGATGTCACTCCACATTTTATGCAAGGCACAAAAGGAGAGTAGCATGTCTCTCCATTGTATACTCTTAACAGAATGATACATTTACAATTAGAAATATTTTTTAGAAACTAAAGCTGTAGATGAAATTGTCAATACACAAAGAAATGTGTTTTTGATAGTGAAAATATGAAAATCTGGGAATGAGTAAATCAAATAATTGGTATTAGAAACATACAATTTAACCCATCGACTTATCTTTTACACTGATGTCATAATGTGTTATTCACATTGTTCTGAGACATTTTAAATTTGAATTTTTTCATATTGTGTATGTCATCACATGTCCATTTGATAAAATGGGTCCTTGCTACTCCTCTAAAGCTTACAATGGCTGTTATGTTGAAAAATGATATCTTTAAAGTTTGTACTTTGATGCACATTGGGATGTACTTTGGGACTGCCAGGTCTCAGTAAGACAAAAAACAGTATGTTCATACTCCTCACCTCAACATTTTCCCAAAAACCTGATGCCAAGGGGTGGTAAGTCGATATCTTCCTCTTCTCTGGGACACAGATTCTACTTTGCTAGTAATATGCCTCCGAGCAAGTAGCTCTTTCAAGTTTGACTTTGTCTTATGACAATGACACTGAAGAAAAATGTTTTTTTAATGTTATTCTGTCTTTAACCTTGAATAATATGTTTAAGCAAGTTTTATGACCTTTTTGATACTTATAGACATTGTAAGTTTGGCATTTACTGAAATTAAGAAACAGTCTTGTGGAAGAACCGAAAAATATGTAAAGCTTTCCTAAGCACAAAACAGAACGGGGGCTATACTGAATTTAATCTCTCTAAAAAGTTGCATATTCAGATGAAAAATCTGTGATTTTGAGAGACTGGACATATGCAGAGCTATTAAATAGGAACATGCCACAATATAGTCAATAGGGTGCCTGTATATGGCTTTGTAGATATAATTTGATATATGTCAAATTATTTAGGATATCCCCTTAATATTTGAAATCCAGCATCTGGGGTGGATTCGTAGCTCATTTTAAGCAACATTTGATTGGATTCCTACAAAAAAAAAAAAAAAAAAAAAAAAAAACAGGAGGAGACAAATCAATACCATTATTTTAATCACTCAGGGATGTCTGTTCAGAACCCGGCAGCCTGTTCAATCCCCCCCCAACCACATCTTAAACTGCAGGGAGGCTGATTGGTTATCAGCACCCTGCAGACACGTAAAGTCAATGCCAATGAATGGTCCTCCACAGGACTCTGCTCAAAGAATTACCCAGACACTTCAGAGACGGCCGCCGCCGCAGCTACAAGGAGCAATGCAGGTCTGAGTTAGCTTCTCTCGCCCGGCGCTCACGGAGGCTGCATCCGAACGGGACAGCGCATGGGCCATTCGCCGCACGGCTGCATCGTCAAAGGAGAACATTACCTACTCCGCAGAACCAGAGAGGGCCACGAACGCACACTCACACAGTCCCAGCGTTTGTAGCCTAATAGGGATTTATTACATCTGAATGCGGCACGGATAAACATTAAATGTGTTCACTCTATTCTCTGGAATTTCCTTCCTTTTCTTCACAGAGAGTTGGTTTATTGAGATTGCTCAGCTCTGTTGAGCTGCAGAATTAAACCACTGGCCGCAAAGCAGGTTTATAACTTAGGGTAGTGCTCCGAATCTGACATCTGAGTCGGCGCTCCAAAACAGCGATGCTGCACAGAGAAAGGCAAATTGCCCTCCCATGGTTCTGAACATTGGAGCGTAGCTGAAAGCGAAGTGTGAGAGCGGTCCACATGCACATCAGAAAGAGCATTTCTGGGATCCACTCAGACTATAATTACCTACAGTGGAAGCTAAACTGCTTTTATATTACAGTAAAAGTCCCTCATTTGTAGTCAACCATTTATATAAAATGTAGATGTGCCCAGAATTTAAAGCAAATGAAATGAAATCTAGACATTTTGTGATTGAGCTGAAATGCACATTGTGGGGATCTGTTCGGAAAAGGACCAGTACCAGCAAGAGGTCCAGAAACGCTCAGGTCTGGATTCATGCAGCACTGATCCTGAAATTTGACACACACAATGAAAGGTGGCCATTTATTCTAACTTTGACACATACAGTTAGGGAGAATCAGCGGTCAGCAAATTTAATGATTGCAGCTAGAACACTTGCAAATACTCAGTTTTTTAAAATGGATAATACGGAAAATGTGAGCTATGCACATTTCATTGAAGAAGCACACCAGCTGCGCAAGTAGACACATTAATAATATATTGCTATTGTCATTCTCTCCATACCACATTCATAAGCTAATGTCAGCTGGCATACCTATTTCTGTCAGAAACCAGTTTGATCTGGTTGGCACAATTTAAAGAAGGTCAAACTGACAACAAATATTAATTGAAATAAATTATAAATATATGAAACTATAAAAGCACTGGATCATACAGCACAGCGGGCAAATTAACAGCTCTATATAAACCCAATATTCAGCATGTTGCAGATGAATTATCTCTCCTTCATAATTATTTCCTTTTTCATTGCAGAGAAGACCGGAGTCTGGAGGGAATCTCTCTTTTGCTCTGCTTGACCTCTGTTATCTGCTGTTCGCGTACACCGCACCTCCGAGAAGTGCTTGATGTTGACAGTAATAAAGAAGCACTGCCTCTCCGCGCCAGGGCAATAGCGCAGGCTCTCTATTTACTGAAGAGATATTCAGCTCCGCATGCTTATCGCCCAAAATTGTGTCTCTGCCACGGTCTTCACTGAAATGGTTTTGGATTTGCTGGTGCGTAATGAATATTCATGAAGAGGGCTCAGCCAAGGGCAGCATCCATAGATAAAGTGGGAATCGTGTAGAATCCAATGAAACAGACCACGCCCACCCGGGGGGGATTTTCCCACTGAACTTAATCAGAACTCCTTTGAATTGTTTTGAGAACTTTCACCCCCAATACAGCTAGTTTTTCTTCAAATTAAGATTTTGGTTTCTTTTAGGTCATAAAACTGCTTTGTGTCTTCACCAATAACCAGCTAAACATCCTTTAACTGTATTCCTTTGTATGACCAGTGAATGCTACCACACTTGGCAATCAGTTTCCCCAATTACTCGGCATAGTCAGAAAGATTTTCATGGTCACAAAGTAACTGGATTTGCTGACTGAATACCGTGCAGACAGAACTGGAATATTTACGTACCAGCTGGAACCTCCTATACAAAGAAATATGGAGGACAGAAGAAATTAGTAGAAAAGGTCTTCTTTCTTATCTATCAGTGGCACTCCTCAGAGACATCACAGCAGGGAGAATCTTTGTGCTGTGTCCTGTGTTGCTGTCATGACCTCAGCTAAATTTGGGCTGAATGAAGCTGAGTGACTAACACAATACTTATTTATATCATCATCCTTCATGCAGTTTAGAGGCTGGTATTTGTCAAAATAATTGAAACTTTGGCTATGGCAAATCTATTTTACCCTGTGACACATATCAACCATGAGTCCACCCTGATTGGAAGTCTATCGGATCACGCCATGATCATAGCAAAGTGTATCAGAATGATCAAAATGGTACCCTGTCTGTGCCAGGAAATGGATTGGCATGATGATCCCATGATAGACTCAGATGCACTATGTTCCAAAATAGTGAGCTTGGTCCATACCTCTCCCCTGGTCCATACCCAACTCCTGATCCATCCCTCTTTCCTGGACCATCCATCTGTCCTGGTCTCCTCTTGGTCCATTCCCACTCCTTGTCCATCCCTCTCTCCTGGTCTATACTTCCTCTTGGTCCATCCCCTGCTGCTCATCCATCTTTCTCTCCTTGGAGCTTGGTGTTCCCATCAGCCTGCATGTAATAAAGAACAAGCCAAGTCATTCTGCACAGTTGTAAAATAAAATAAGCTGTAAAATGCACACTGTAGCAAAGCAATGAATCAAACTGTGTAACACACTGCAACACTGCGCTTTTATTGATTGATAATTGAATTCGCTTGAGTTGCACCACAAGAGCATTTGTCATTCCTGGTAGACGTACTGCACAGTTAAGAAACGGGGAAAGGAGGGAATAAAACAAGGTTCTGTGAAACAAGAAAAATGAATATTTCAGTGCATCAAACAAAGAGTACAATATCCAACCGACTATCGGTTATGTGCACTTCTTCCCTGTGAAAAAAGTACATATACATTTTGGGTATTCATATATATTTTATATGGTGACAGACATAGGCTTCACGTATGTCAGACACTGGGTGAGAGCATCTTATACATTATACTTGCAATGACATTTAAAGATAGATATGTATTTTGTTATGTATTCATTTATTTTTCATTTATTTTGATTTAATTTAGAAGGGTTTATTGTAGAGACTGACACAGACAGCTGCATACATTTCCTGTTGGTACCTGGCCTACAGGAGTCCTTCGCTCTATTCTCATAAGCACAACGTGCACCCACAGACTGCATCCAAAAAACTAGCATTCTAAATATACTCGCCAGAACCTGTTGATGACCTGATTTATTTCCTCAGAACCATACACCCCTCTGCCTATGTGTGGGAGTACATTCTAAATTCCACTCCCTTGTTAAAAGTCATTCCGCAGTTGTACGTATCATGCCCACCATGGAGTGCCTTGGAGGGTGGGTTTTGCGTTTAGCAGACACTTTTATCCAGAGCAACTTCCAGCACAATACAACATAAGTATATCCATTCAGATCGAGAATCGATTTAGCTCAATGATGAAAGCTTAACTGTGAAATCAGTGAGGCGGACCTTTTGTGAGGTAGGATATAAACTCACTTCCTGGAGGCCCTTGCCAGATTTATCTTATTGTTCCTGGGTGTGTGGTCCATATCTCATATCTTCTAAGGATATAAATGTTCCTTATCCCATTCCCATCACCACCTTCCACTCTTCTCTTCCATTCTGTACAGGTGAAGGAAGGACTCCTTTAGAGGCCAGAGTGAGCCACAAGGGACACCTCATTCCAAAAGTCCTGAGAGAGGCCACAAGAGACCAGAAAGAGACAATTAGTTTTGGTTGCAGATCTGTGCCCAGCTGGTGTCTCATAATGGTCATCAGTGCTCAGCTCAATTCAGTACCCATCTCATGAGTGCGAAAAAAGGTGATACTTTCACTTCTAGCTGTTTCTTCTGTAACTCTCCTCTCCAGCTCCTCCTAACATTATAATATATTTATATAATTTATATATATGTAAAACAACTATG
This sequence comes from Megalops atlanticus, assembly GCA_019176425.1. NCBI lineage: Eukaryota > Metazoa > Chordata > Actinopteri > Elopiformes > Megalopidae > Megalops > Megalops atlanticus. The sequence continues at coordinate 20,590,334 of CM032894.1, forward strand.
ATTGAAATAGATCTGACTTGAATTAAACAGATTAAACCTAATTAAACAAATTTACAAGAATGTGGGTATGGTGTGATGTTTGTGGGCGGCATGCTAAACAGAGAAATTTGCATTTGATATGGCAAAATGTCCCCCCCAGAGATGAGTAACTTCAGAGCGCACACTGCTGGGGGCTTGTGAATTGTTGTTGCCAAATATGAGGTTATTCTCAACATTCTGAGCAAAATGTCCTTGATGTGAGGTAAAACCTCAGGAATAAATGATTACACTCAATTATTTTTCTGCCACCTTTGAGGACCTGTTTTTACTGTAATTTGCATCATGTCATTTTTTCAATGATTCTTACCAAATATGTTAAAGCCCTTAATATGAGCCAAGCATCCAACAGACACACTGAACTGGATATTTACTAAAGCAATTAAGATTAAGATTACGGATCCACCATCAAAGATCTGAACGTGCAAACCATCTAGTTACAAGCGTGGCTCCACAAGAATTTCTCCATGGCTCTCACAAAAGCGTTGCAGTGTTAGATTAGATCATACTTGTTGACCAATACTTCAAAGGAAATCAGTCCCATCACTGCTGGCTTTGCAATTACGGGCAAAGCATTCTGGCATGACCAACATGGAGGCAAAACTGCTGGTGCAGCAGTGTGGCTCTGCAGGTTCTGTTCCCAGGAGTGCTGTAGCCATTGTTTCCCCATGGACCCTAACCGCCTGTCCCAAACCGCCTCAAAAAAATTTCCAGCTGTGCGCACTGATAACATATTAAGATCCAACATGTAAAATAACCCTGGAAAAGGGTGTCTGTCAAGCACAAGAATAATTCAGGGCAGCAAAAAGAGAAAATTCTTAAGCTGAAACAGAATTTAATAAAGGTGATTGGATAGGCTTAACAAGCTTGGTAGAGATAAGGCTGGGGCAGTCTGGGGGGGGGTTACGGAAACATTCCTCTCAGTATCCCATTCGTTATCAGTGGAGATCAGGAGGTACGCTCACGTTTAATTTACAGGAGCAGAAATGTGAAGACGGAAGTGCTTCCAGTCTTGTCACGCCATGGGGAACATCAGAGAGGAGATTTCAGCCCAGAGGAACCTTTCTGTGCAAACCTCAGAGAAGATAACAAGAAATGCGCTGTTTAGTACACATTAGCACTCCGGCACCGGTACCACATGCAGTCTGCCGAGAGATGAACTCTCCCGGGTTGCCACAGTGTTCAGTGATCCAATTATCGATAAATGATGACAAATGTATGAATCCCAGCAATCTTTCTGTCTAAGCATGTTTTAGAGTGGAGTTCAGATGCTGGGTCCTGGTTTTCCATCCAGCTCTGGTTTTAATTATTTGCTTGGAGTCAAATTAATCATCTGACAAGTATCAATGGCCATGCATCCCCAAGACCTTGACTGGACATCATTCGTGCATCATATTGGAAATATGATTCTTTGATCTGAAAATGGCTGCTCTACATGCTGTTTGGTGTCACTTAGTGAATGTGTGTCATTCAGGTAGTATACATCTTTGATTGTCAGATTTCATCCAACAGTTTAAGTTTGGTTTTTCATAGAGAAACAAGGCAAGCTTCATATGAGTGATATGATGTAACAAAGTGATCTTTGACTTTGGCTATATTTAAGAAAAACAGAAAAGGAGGATTGTGTACTTTTTGATAGCTGGTTCAGGGTTAGCTAGTGCATGTAATCCACAGGTATAATCTGAGTGTACCTGCTATATACACAGACAATGTATCAAAGGCCACCATTTTATGAACTCCGAAGATTGCAGTCTTAACGTAGGAGACCTGACCATAGTAAGTGAATATAAAACTTTAAATAAGTCCTTCACTGTAGAAAAACTTCAGTAAAATAAAATGAACAACAAGGTTAATTGCATCATTTGTAAATAAAAGATCTGATTGTTCCAGGCAATGGCAGTTTCATTGCTGGTATTTTTCAAATTTGTGTTCATTTTACTGTTTGTGTAATGAACGGCAGCTATTTTGGTGTACTGCAATGCGTGCACATCCATCATAACAAACTCAGAGGCAGCTGCCCCAAGCTCACATTTTGGAAGCTGGCGCCTGCAGCTCTCAACAGCTTTTGAGACAGACCTCGAGTTTGCCCTTCACGGCACCGTCCTTCTCCTGGAGTTTGTTTGCGCTCAGGCTGGTTCCAGTAAGCTGCCCTTGAAAACAGCGCTAGGATCTGCTTCCCGCCCCCTGCCGTGTCCCTCCCTGCGGGCACGTTGCCATGAGCTGTTGCTATACCCCAGGCCCTCTCAGCGTGGGGCATTTCAAACCACAGTGCCAGGGTGCGGTCGGTGGCACCGTCTGCCCAACGCCCTTTAAAAACAGAACCGGATGCACACAAGGCACATGGCAATGCAGGTCACTATTTGGGAACTTTACTGTAACCATGCACACTTGTTCCCTTCACTTGTTCAATATCTGTTATGCTACATGAATAATTATAACAATAACAATGGTTCCAGGGAACCCCAGGGATAAATGTCATAGGATTCTACTGTTAATACTACTGCCACTACTACTGCTAATAATAATAATAATAATAATAATAATAATAATAATAATAATAATAATAATAATAATAAGAAGAAGAATATGATTCATTTTTCCAAGCATTTGATATCAGTTTTTATTATATTATTTATTGCTTCAATTTCATATGCAGTACATACATCACAATTTATACATACATTTGATAATGCACTATAAACACCAGTGTAAACATTTGTGAAATGCTTATTACAAAGCCATGTGCAAGTGTTGGTATATGGCTATAAGTCTGAGGATGACAGAGAAGAGGGGCATACAGGTATTTTAGTGAGACTGAAGGGCTCCTGCTATTCAAGCACCACATGTGAATATTAAAATGTTTGTTTTGCGAAACTGAAAATCAGTCATGCACGCTCTCACAATAGCATAAGAACATTTCGTTTTCAGTCTTGATTAGGTTGATTATAATAAGTGTTAAACTCTCATATTTAATGAACACAACAGGCATCCTTGATACTGATCTTGTTTCAATTTTCAAGTTGAGCTTGCTGTCGTTTCAATAATTTCTCTCTCCAACGGAAGAAAAAAAACTTTATAGTGGATACTTCGAAATTGTCAACTCAATCAGATGCAAGACAATAGGATTTCACAACAGTACCTTTCAATACAGTACATTTTACTAAACTGATAATCAATGTCATCAGTTCAGAAATAATATTTTATATATTCAGAAATAATAGGCTCTGTTTTTTATTATGTAGACATTAGGGTAAGTGTTCCATTATCCAATGGTGTCAAGGTAATCAAAAAGCAAATGAGATTGGCCAAGCTATTTACCACTAAAAGCAAAATCCTAACTTCTACATTTAAAGAATGGATGTGCAGAAATTATAAGTCATTTGGAACCCATATTTTTACATATTTCCTCTAACATCTCCAACAGCTGCCTGCGTGTATAGAAGAACTGGACTGAAGAAATGGCCTGCCATTGTAAACGGTTCATTAATACAACATTAATATATACTGTACCAGAATGCCTTTAGCTTGTCCTCATCACAGCACTGTTTTTATAAATCACTGATTTAGGCTGAAAGGAAGAATACTAAAGCTGTGAATTTAAACCACCACATTAGTGGAATGTGGAAGTGGAATTGATTCTATAATACATTTGGAGCAATTCAGAGACATTTACAATGCAATTCTGAACCACACTAATACCACAGGGGAAAACCTTTGGGTGGACCTGCCTAGCATTTGCATATCAGCATTTTCCATTGGATTGGTGTGGGCATGACTAAACCCTTGCTGAAGTTAATTTGAAGATACATATTGTCGATTTTTTTGTTTTGTTTTGATTTCCCCAGGTCACTGAATAAATTTCAATCCCCAATCATATTTGTGGTACAAGAAAAACCCTAACAGCCAGATAGCAGTCCCTGAGTGTTGTGAAACTGCGTGTGGAGACACACGGCATCAATTCAGCTCACGGAACCTGAAGAGTGCCACAGGACAGACCTGCACACTTGAGCTTCTCTCAGGAAAAATGCCAGGTGTCCCAGGGGCTGTAAATGGCACAGCAGGCTGAGGATGGAGCGGTTCTCTTAATATGAAACATTTATTACCTGTAGGGTCACAACTATTTGTATTCCGCCGGATGCACTGGGTTCCCTGAAACTGCCACTGTACCGTCTGAACTCTTGATGTTGCGATACCACTAAGAAACACTACTCATTCGATAGACCGTCACTTGATAATGTAAAACTAAGTTAAGCTGTTATGCACAATACTATATATCTGACATATGATTAGCATAGATCACCACGCCTTCATACTACTGGAACAAGACAAGGGCCATTGTCTTGTTATCATGTGCCTCCAGGGTCTGAAATCAGTCATGCAGAGAAGACAAACAAGTATGTCTCAGTCACGGTATGCGTTTCTACACGTGACGAAGGCTTGTTTTGGACGCTCAGGGTAGATGGTGACTTAAAATGTGTCACGTGACAGTGACACGCATATTTAGCAGTAGAAGCGGCGTGGGTGTGTTTTGAATGCCGTTTGTGCTTAGGAAGCACAGCAGCTTTATTAGCGCGCTGGCGTTGGAGCAGAATGACAGAGCTGTGGGGCGAGGCGGTGCCGTCGCACCTAGAAAGAGCTAACGCTGCAAACTCTGCCCATTTGCATCTTAAAGGAGCGCCTCAGCGGCTGGCAGCTTTCAAAGGGACGGCGTCACATCTCTCAAAGGCACCACGCTAACCGCGTGGAAGACGCACCTCTCACCGCTCCTCGAGATTCAGCCCCGGGCTCATCAACTTCCTGTATGTCCTGAAGTTGCCAAACTGTGCTTTCAAAGACAAAAAAATCAAACACATTTTATTTTGAGTTGAAGTTAAACTTTTGATTGAGTGCAGAGGTCAACATCCAAGTTATGGAGATCGGCTATTTGCATTTAAGACTCTTGAATAACTGAAGCAAATGGTTACCTTATGGTGAGTTATGCATACCGCATTGACAGTTTTAGCAGCTTGTTTAAATTAATAAACAAACAACCCTAAAGTTAAAGATAAATGTAAAAATAAATTAATTTAGACACTTCAGAGAGTCATATTCTGAAATATATTTTGAATGCCGCTATACAGTAGATCTCTGGTGCGTACAGAGAGGTGTTGGCAATAACTGCATTCTGAATATTGATGTTTAGTATCTTTCATGTCAACACAACACTGTTCAGACCTGCACCCATATTGGATCCCAGTCTACAATGAGATAATGGCTCATCTTTTCACACAGGCAGTATCGGTTTAATACATCAGGTTCGGGGCACTCCTACAGGCTCTGATGGCTGTTCGACACTTTGTAATTTCCAGAAGTGTAACGCAGCCTGCTCCTTGTGGACAGAAGAGTGACAGGGGGTTATGGACGATTAGAGCTCTTTCAGCCAAGCCTCCCAGCAAAGGGAGACAGGGGCGTACAGACAGCAAATCCTAAATCCTTGTGGGAGGAAAGCAAACATTTATGAATCATGTGCATCTTTCATCCTACCTCAGCACAATTCTCTACCCTACCAAAATAGTAATAAGAGGATAAAATAAAATAAGTGGATTTGATCTCACATTTTCCCTTTGGTAGCTCAGAGAACAAATAGTTTATCACACATCTGTAAGATGTTCCATTAGTTCATCTCTTAAATGAAGTCTAACTAGTTACACTGGTCTAATTGACTGTACTACTGTCAAATTTATATATACTATACCTATACATATACCACTATGCATTTTTCTTCTTCTCGTGCCAAAACATTGTTGCCCTCCCATTGTCACATTTCTGTTGTAAAGCGCTTACATCAGTTTGATCGATTGATCGATACATCGACAGAAACTTTCAGGAAACATTTAAAAACGTAATATAGCTACATTTTATTGTTTTTTTTTTTGGGTGGGGGGTGGCCCTCTTGAGCAGCCTTGGCATCCCCCTGTCTGATACCCTGATGTGCGACAGCGGCTATCGATCCTCACACCACGTGACAGAGAGGAAAATCTCTGAGCTGGACCATGGCACCAACAGAGTGACACTTCATCATGTGCTCCTTACTCAAAGAGAGAGAGAGAGAGAGAGAGAGAGAAGAGAGAGGGTCGCTGCAGTAACAGTGCCGTAAAGCGACCACACCAGCCAGCTGGAGCCGGGCAAACCTGAAACACACTACTGCAGTCATGCCATTACTCATTTCCTGTAACCCAAAAATCCAAGTGCCTTCGATGGACATGTGAGATCTACATCATTATCTTATTCCCATCATTTCCAGGTGGACACTTGAAGGACAGTGTAGATCAAAGTTAGAGGAGATTGCATCATTATTGTAAAGATTAACTGCACTCATATCATCGACAATGACACAGCTGCCATAAGGTTATTGATCACTTCTGCACTGGTCTGTGATAATGTGGACTGATAAAAAAGGGTTATGCATCATCAATGCTGCCCAAAAGTGCACTGATGTCAAGAAAGAAGAAGTGCAGCACTAATGCCTTGTTCATATACATATCTAGGAGGCTTATCAATCATACAAGGGCCATGACCTCTGCAGACCATTCACAGGCATTGTGGCATGGCAACAGTTTCACAGAGGTAGAGTGGGAGGGAGCCGTCATCCATACCAATATGAAAAAAGACTTCTATGAGCTCTGAAGAGCACTCTGCTGTACTCCCATACCGTCCTTTCAGTTGGCAAAATGTAGCTTACTGTACTCTCACAGTTTAAAATACTGTCTTACTGTGTGTTGCAAAAGAGATCGCTCTGCCCCCTGAATTGTTGTTTTCTATACTTTAGTAGTCTTGCATAGTCTTGTACTGATCTCGGAGCAAAAATGATCATCTGCCAAAGTAGTGCACTTTGAAGAAAATACCCTAGAACACACTTTGAGAAAGAGCCCGGTCTGCCCTGTAATCTTCACCATACTCTCCTGCTATACTTTGAGCAGTGTAAGTTGTTGTGCTCTAATTCACTTTGAGACAGAGAGGGCTTTTAGTAAGGCATGAAAGAGGGGACAGGGTTATACTCACTGTCATTGTATGCTAAGAATGCTTCATTTGTTCCACACATGTCTGCCTTACATCATTTAAAATGTTCAGTGCTTCTCTTGATGTATGAAGAGCCATTTAACCTTTAACATCAAAGTTTTCATTTTAGATATCAGGAAGCTCAAGATTAAGTGATACATTAAAACACTTAAAGAATGTGATGTGCATAATGTACCAAAAAGCACTCAGCCATTGAAGCATTGCATGAAATGTTTTGAATTGAGAGCTACTTTGGTTGAAGAATCTCAATCCCACTGCCAGTTCAAGCTCTGACAAGTCAAGAAAAAAGTCATTAGATCATGCATATGACATTCTCAAGATGTCTCAAGAAACTAAATAATTTGTAAATGCAACTCTTTCCATAAAAAGAACATCAAATAAAATTGTTGTTTAATCATTAAAATTTAAAGAACACAGTGTAATATTAAACTTCAAAATACTGACAGCAATGTCTTCTTACTAAACCCTGAGATGTTGAGAAGGAAGGAAATCTCTCAGCTAGCAAATTGTTTTTAACCAGCCAAGAAAGTGTGTGAATATGTGAGAGATGTAGAGTAGAAACTGAGCAAGGCATCTCAATAATGCAAATACATATCTTCAGTGTGCATATACTACAGATATTCCCATGAAATTGTAAATTATTAACATATATCTGAATGGTGAAATGCAGATGGTCAAATAAATGGTCAGAATAAAATGGTTTAAAAAATGAGTGCATTACCAGTGTCAGCACAAGTTTTTTTTTTTTTTTCTGAATAAATGGACAGGTGTCTAGTGAATACCCAAATCCCCAGTTGAGTTAATACATATGATTTATTATCAATTTTGCTGGAGCAAACCCCGGCAGGAGTTTAAGCCATTGTGTGACACATTGAAAAGCCATTGTCAGTTGATTCCGATGTCACTTTCCCTATCGTAAATGAGAAGCGGCGAGTCAGAGCTGTCAGCTGGTTTCTGCTGTCGAAACTCGAACGGCTCCAGACCACTCAGCATTTCTGCTGGAGGAAATTACACCACTTCAGCTTGTTGCGCTCAAAGAGCGTGACTGACCAGCCAATGAGACAAGCTAAAATGGCCGACTGGCCCAGTTGGCGTGCTTGACCAGCCAATTAAAAAGCCGATAAGATTGATTGTCTCAATGGGTGTGTTGGGTGGGGCAGAAACTGAGACCCAATCGCGTGTTTACTCATGCAGTTTTCACAGCAGGACCCGGGGGTACCGCGGTTATGCAGTTCTGTGCGTTTGTGCTGAACTTACATGGTGAAGTGGTCTTTAAACCGTGATCAGAGTACTGCACTATGGCAGCCTGTGTTTTGTTTAAACATAGGACACCATCTTTTTTTAAGCATCTGTTTAAGTTACTGCAGTTATGCAACGTGACTTGCTTTGTAAGCACTCTGGATAGGAGTGTCTGCCAAATGACTGAGTGTAAATGTAAATGATTATGGCAAAAGCCTTAAGCTGAGCTGTACCTGCGCATCACTCATTCCCGATGCGGCCGCCCTGCAAGCACTCTGATGAACTGGCCCTCTCTAAAAAGCCCATTAAGAGAATAAGAACAGAAGAGTGTACACAGTAGAGAGAGAGAGAAAGACCAATGAACACGCTTCTCTTCCATCTTTGCCATGCCAAGTCATCAGTATTTTTAATGACCTACTACCGGCCACATGACGCTTTAGAGACATAATGGGGTTAAGAGTAACGTGAGTCATAGGGTCAGAGGTCATTCTGCATTATTGATAAGAAAGTGACAAGAAACAGTGCCAAGGGATTGCTGGGTTGATTCCGGTGGCACTCTGTTATAAAAGCCCTTGGGAAAAGCACTTTTCCTAAATGCCTAAGTCAAAATCAAGCTGTTTAAGTGGATAACATGTAAATTATGGAAATCCCTATGTACAGGTGCATCTGCTAAGCCAGTGTAACGTACAAGTACACCTCCCCAGAAAAGTATATCACAGGACCATCACCCACATTCCATCTCTTTTAATGCTGAATGCCAGGCAGATTGGCATACTATTTCGAAGTCTTTGTTGAGACTTGAGTTAACTGAGGAATGATCCCACAACCTTCTGGGGTCAGGCCTGATGCTCTAGCCACAAGGTCACTGATACGGCAGAAAAATGCAGTTTGTATTGGCACCAATCACTCTGCCAAAATTTGGACTTGGACGTTGTTTGCAATGGGAGAGGAATTTGTCACAAAGTAGGACAATAGGTTCGCTAGCGTGGGCAAATAATTGATGACACACAAGACACCCCCAAATCTCTTTTTAAAGACTCTATTTCCAATGGCAGGAACAATATTGGAATTTTAATTATTCATAGGGTCCATAATAGAATAATTAAAAAGGAGTGTGTGTGGGGGGGGTGGTTATTTGATCTATTTTTTGCTTTACACATCAATTTGTTTCCCTCTGAATAATTGAAGGCCTCCCTGCAGAGCTCTGACACCCACCATGGGACACACAAGCAGTGGGGGCAGGAAGGTGTCACAGCTCTATTAAAACAGTGACACTGTCAAGTGACAGAAAAGTCTCCAGAACAAAAAAAGCATGTTTTTTTAAATTCCCTTTCACCAGTCGAGATCTCGAAATAGGGTGCTTCTTTTTAGCGCTCTGACAGAATTGGGATGACCGTGGGGAGCAGAGTGGTTTTTTTATCTTTTTTTTTTTTTTCCAAACGGAGACAGCACGACAGGAAAGATGTGGAGCCGGCGATACAATGTCACTTCAGGCAAGTGACAATCACAAGGAGAAAGTATGATTTGAAAAGGGTGACAGGGGAAGAAAGAAACTGCCGTCTCTTTAAATGGCTACATATCCTTTACTGTAAAATCTTGACAATAACACAAGAAGTGACCAATTATTATTATTATTATTATTATTATTATTATTATTCATTAATAATGATTACTAGTTATTTGTAGTTATTATTATTATAATTCTTCTTCTTCTTCTTCTTCTTCTTCTTCTTCTTTTTCTTATTATTATTATTATTATTAGTAGTAGTAGTAGTAGTAAAAATATAATGATAGTAATAATAATCATCATTATCATCATCTTAAAAACGTGTGCATGTGAGTGTCTGTTTGAAGAATTTAAAGGAAGCCCTATACGGAAGGATGTACAGTACGTTGGACATTCCTTCTCTATTAAAACTGTATTTGAATGGTGGAATCATATATTACTCAGTTTGTTCTTTATCCTCCGTGTCAGGTACAATACCTTTTTCAAACTAGGAGACGTTTTGATGAAACACACTATGCATTATTAAAGCCTCAGAACCGTGTGAGGGTGGAAGCAATGAGACAGAAAATTTCTCCAAACTGTGTTTTCATAACTCAGATCAATACATCATTTCCTGCAGGGCCCCAGGGGTGGTAGCAGCTGTCTAGGAAGCAACAATAATAATCAGATTGTATTTATGGAGCGTCACATAGAGAGATGTAAATACAGTTAGGCTCAACCAAGGCTTCCTCTCCCATTGGTCTTTAGTTTGTTATTGAACTGAGAGGAAACATGGAGTGCTAACTAAATGCAACACATGGTTTTTACTTGCATTCTCCCCCTATTTATTACCTTTTTGTGAACGCCACTTGTACTACTTTAGGCTAGAGTCACCACCACAGCCTGTGTTCTTGTGTAGGAATGCAAGGTGAGGTGAATGCAGTCCTCCAATACATAGACTATTTTGGGTTCAGTGGTTCTGAAATTTTGAACTCAGGCCATAGGGCTCAGCCTGCACTTGCAAGCCAATCACGAGCCGCTTGCAAGCCCCAGCCCTTTACATTCAAGATTAGGCAGATATCAGAAACCTGTTTTAATGACAGACAGGTATGTTTAATACCATGATTAATGTAGTATGGTGGTTTAGAACCAAGAAGCGACCATGTTCTCTTCAACAGCAATGACTGCGTTGCCAGGCTTCTAGTCTTTTAGTTAGCCTAGTGGTACTCTAGTGGTAAAATTAAGCTACTGCAGGAGTCATGAAGCCAGTGAGCCAGTATGGAAACTATTGTTTCCGTGGCTGCCTCTTTCAGTTGCAGCCAAAAATGAAGGCATCTGTTATGTAATAAATTAATACATATGAATATGTAATAAAATGTTTTTTTTTAGTTCTAAGAAAGAAAAGAAGGCTATTTTTACAATCAATAAATCATTTCCTTCTGTGCTGCATTCTTGACATTATGTGTAATTTCCTTCAGTGAAAGTAAAGTTTGGTGACTTTGACAGAGCACAAGAACGATGAGGACTGACAGGGGCAAGCGTTCACATGTGGAGGAATTCATTCAGGACGGGTTTCCCAGGAGATTGATTATTTAATCCAAACCTGAGAGTGGAGGCACTCCTGAAACCCTTGGGAGATAAGAACTGGGTTAAGAGAAGACCCGAGACTGACTGAGAGCTGTCAGCAGGGAGGGCTGCCGCCTCCTGTGGGCCAAAGCATGGAAGAGCGCCCATGCTAACACGCACATCCGCGCTAAGGAGCGGCAGGTCCACTGTGAAGGTAAAACCAGATATGGATTTCATGTTCACAAGCGGCACACGTTTGCTGCTGATTCTATAGGAGCAGGGTGTCTTTACTCCTTCTTCCTCTCTCCCTTCTTCCCTCTCTCTGAGCTACATGCTAAAGCCTGACCGCAGGTGGGGGGTTTCACTCTCTGACGCTGATCTTACGAGCGGCGCTTCACTGAGAAGGAGCTCCACCCCTGTGGGTTTGGTAATAAATGCACACCTGCCCGCAGAGCCAGAAGGCCGCCGTCTTTTCAGTTCCATCGAGAGTCACCGCGGCGTCTTGAGCCATGTTTGCTCCCCCAGTTTCAGGCTTTGAGAGGGAACCAGCAGCTCCTCTTTGCTGGCTGTGAGTATAAGCACCCTCATCAATGAGGATTTTGAGCCCGGCTCTCTGCCTCATTTACGGACTGCCAACAGGCACTCGAGCGGCCCACGGCGCAGCGAGAGGGAGATGGGGTGCCAAATGTCTCAGCGATCTGCACTGGGTGTGTGTGTGTGTGTGCGTGTGTGTGAGTAAGAGAGAGAGAGACAGACAGAGAGAGCATGCATGCATGTGTGGGGAAGCAGCGCATTACTCTCAAGAATAAGAGAAACAAATGACCTCAACTATCTCTGAGTTGGTACAACCATTACACAGAAAGCGGATGTTGACATCTTTGCAAATGGAACGGCAGTTTGACTGGATGGGAGAGCTGTTGGTTCTGTACAGAAGAGTTACATCCTTGGTTTGTGACCCTTCAGTTTAAATGAATGCAAGTCAGTGTGCAGTTACCAGTGTGCCCTTTTGTGTCTTTCAGATTTAACCCAAGTGTCTTTGCAAAATGCGCCTGTCACTTTCTCCACCTAAACTATGACAGTGCTGGATTTACAAGTTAGTGTCTGGTATCATAAGGAGAGAATGCAGTTTGTGGGTAGGAGGTGAATTCTGTAGTTAAGATTCCAGAGTTTAATCTAATCTTCTGTTTTCAAATCTAGCTCCTCCAGCGCAAAGCCCCATTGTGTTCTGCTCTCTGATTGTTAAGTTATCTTTGTGGAAGGCTTTTTGGCAAATTGAAGCGGTCCCATGGGTAATAAATCAGCCAGCCAACCTTTACTTAATACAGGGCCCTTAACGACGGAATTGTCACAGGGCACTTCAACCGAGTGCATTACAGCGAAGCAGTGAAATTTTACAACGGATGCAACATGACATGGAACCAAATGAGAAGAGCGATGACACAGCTGCAAATGAGTAGCAGCGACAGTGCTAAAATAATAAGATGCATTTAAGGTACTCTGGCTCGCGAACAAAGAAATAACCTGATGTGACACTTCACAACACTATATATTTGCTCTCAAGAAGATGAAAAACCACAACACGACAGCATAAATGAGTTCATTTGTAGAAGGAAGTGGGAACTGTCCCTCGATGGCAAACAAAGCTACACTTTTAGAGCAAACTCTCCTAGTCCTCAGTAGATTGGAAAATTAAGGTAATCAAAACTAATTTAATCTAAAACGATATTAGCAACTAAGATGCAATCTAAGGTATAATGCCGCTTAGGTCCTCACCATGTTTTTGGCAATTTTTTATCAATGTTGTTTATGCTACTACAGAGTCAGAAGTTTCTACTGAAGTTACAAAACTGTTGGGGTGGATATATGTTTGCTGGATTATTTAAAGGACTACTTCAAAATGTAAAATATCATCCTCATGTACAAACCTTATTTCTGTTCACCGAAATACAATAAATTGTTCGTAAACAGTGTGAATTTGTTCTGTGCAATGATATTAACATTTAAGTATGTCATTAAAAAACATTCGAAAAATTATGCAATATGTATTTTTTTTCTTCTGTAGCATTTTTTTGTTCCAGCTTTATTAAGGGTATAAATAAACATGGAAACATGGAGGGCACTGTGTATTTACCTCTAATTTTTATTTATTTATTTTTGATCCATTGATATTTCCACCACAGGTTTGTCAGACACTGCAGCTCTGAGGCATGAAACAGATTGATTTAAAAGCTCTTGCTGCGCAATTTGCATTAAGCTGTCAGGACATATGATGGACAGTGGTGCAGCGGAAAGGCCGGATGGGACATCTCATCCTGTCTTTTCATCATTACTGATGCTCTTTCATGTGCCTCCACGACGCTCCCCTGGCCTCTCTTCTGTCTCTGAATAAATAGCCCCTCGTTGCCTCGGGTTAAAAAAAAAATTCCAGCGGTGCTTATTTTCAACTCCCAAACATTTCTCACTGAGCATGGCAGAGTTTCCCGGTGCGCAAGTGAACCGAATTTCAGCTTCGCGGGGTGCTGGTCTTTTTTTTGGGGGTGTTCTGTAGCCTTGAGGACTGAAGTGCAAAGGCCTGTTTGGCTAATACATCCATGCACTGGGGGACACTGGATTAAAGGCCTGCTGAAGCAAGATCCTATAAGACCCACTTTATTTGTTTCTAGTTTTAAGACTTTTTAGTTTTAAAACATTTTATTTAATTTATTTGTTCATTTATCTTATGTTGCATGTACTTTAGATACATTCAATGAAATAGCCAATAATGCAGGAAAAATCTAACAATCATTTTGACTTTGTGTTGAAAAAGAACAGGTGAAAAATTAACATTATACAATCTGCAAACAATATAATTAAGAAGGCATCTTGCTTACTCTAAAATATAATTACACATTTTTACTATCAAGTATTTCTATTGTGTTCATGCCAACATCGGTATTGTGCTTAGCATTCAGTGCATTAGAATTAGTATTCAGAGCACCATCTCATAAAAAACAAATGATGCAAATTAATTGGCTCTAAATATTGGCACTGGACAATGTTTATGACTTAATTAGCGACCTGTCTGAGCCACAGTCCAAAACAATAGTTTTATAACGTTATCTATTTTGACAAAATAATTCATAGCAAAAATATTTGAAATATGAATTTCAAGACATTACAGCCATTATGTTAAAATTCACACTCATGAGAAAGAAAGAAAAACCTTCAGTAAAATATAGGTGGTGAATGTGGAGTGGCCAGACATAACCAGCGTAACCCTTTACAGAGTGTGCAGTCTCTAAATGACTCATTGTCCCTTGGGAATACTACCGGCACAGTAGCACTTTCCTAACCTTAAGGTGAACAGAGGCTCTGACAGCGGCATGGTCCTAAAGGAGATCCACAACTCATAGGGAGATCCAGAACTCAGGGAAGGTCAAACCCACCATTTAGCAATGGTTACCCTTTCTCACTGAGTCTTTCATTACACACGGCTATGTCCTCCTGCTTCCACATCTTAACACTAAGTCTGCTAATCAAATAACCTGTGTTGCGACATAAAACATGGATGATACTGTCCGTTGAAGGACAGGTGACCATCTTGCAGTGCTTCTTCCAAGGTTCCCGGTGAGACTGAACAAAATAAAATGGGATTTCCACTCTATGTCGCAGCACTAACATTTAGAACATGGCTGTGCTGACAAGGTTGCACGTTCAATCCCTGGAAATCGCAGTTGCACTCTTGAGGGAAGATCTTAATCTGAATTGGTACAGCGTATGAATAAATCAATCTATCAAATACCCATGTGGTGATGTAACCTTTGAAGTGTCAGGTTATAATAATTATGTTTAATTATGACAAAATATTCTAATGGTTTATGCAAAGTAATCTCTTTGTCATAATGAAAATGAATTTATTGGGAGAGCACAAAGGTAACCCCACCACATTAGACGGTGATGACAGGAGCCAGATACAAACAGATAGCCCTTATTTAAACTGGCAGTTTTGTTCAGCTGACTCAGATCTATCACAAACGGGTTAAAGACAAGTGGCTTCATAATGGAAAGCTTTTAGCCTCCGCTGTTTAAAGTTTACCGTTGACCCCCTGCTGGCAAAGATGAAAGACACTGGACTGGGGACAATAAATCTTTATTCAAAAAGGAAATCCTGAGGGCAGGGAGAGAATGTTGGGCCATCACACTGATGAAACAATGCACCATGTCACATTTGTTGCGGCTCAAAGGTGACGATATGAAAGCGGCGATGCCTCTGCCAGCGCCAGCAGTGCCGTAAATTACCGCTTTTTCATAATGAAGGCGTGTTCAGCTTGAGCATCTCTCGGCTGCAGTTTGATAAATGGTCTCCGTGAGCCAGGAATGCGGCTCCATTTCAGCTCAGTCATTACCGCTATCCCGAGCCTAATCAAATTAAGCAGAGCACCGTAGGTGCCTACATGTTTTGCCATTCAGTCGAAGTCAGCGTCTTGTTGCAACGCAGCTTACAGAAGGAAATGTTTCAGTTGGGGATGCGAATGAATCCTGTGAATGGACAGTGTGCAGCAGCACAGGAAACAATGTCCAGGTAGCAAGGTGAAACCAAAAGAGCAGTGTAGATACCTGCACTAATGTTGCAGATACTTGTTCAGTATAGTCTTCCAACAGCTGCAAGAGGAAACAATCATGCATACGTTAGTATGTGTTAATGATAAATTTGCAATTGGTAAGGCTCTACCAGGCCAGCTTCATCCATGGGACACACTAGTCTCCGGAAAACACCTGACTGATAAACAGCTGCTAATGAATATAAACAATGAAGCCTGGTGGCTGTTTGCTAATGCCACTGGCAACTGGATAATCAACTTCGAAACTAAAGTGAAAGAGATAAATGCAGACCTTCTGAGCGATTGTTTCAGGCTCCTGGAAGAGAAGAAAAGAGGGGATTTTTCAATGCAGTGCTTTCTAATGAATAATCTAGTGGTCTGGCAAAGCTGTCTCGGGAATTGAATGACACGCCACAGATTGCCTAATAAATGTTATTTCTAGTCTGTCTGGAGTGAATTGCAGAGAGGAGGCAATAATGCCTTCAAAGAAAGCGAGGATCCCAAAAGTACGCTGGAAGGCAGGTGCTGGAGAACGAGCTAACGCTAACAAATTACCTGTCGTTGGGGCAGTAATTGAGGTCACGGTCACATATGGTTCTATTGTCTTTTTTTTTCTTTTCAGTTTACGGTTTACAATTAGGAACAGACCACACAGAGTAGGAGTAAACAGCGATGCTGATGTAAAAACGGGTTCAGAAGGGACACATGACACACATTCTTTTTTGTGCTGAAATTCTGTAAGTAAGAGCTGCAGTGTGGAGGGAAATAAACAAACAAACAAACAAAAATACGCAGACGGATGAGGAAATCGGAAAGGAATTCAGGAGGGAGGGCGACGGTGATTGATAGGACCGTTATGGTTTAGTGGGCTATTTACAGGGAAATCACTAGAGAAATGGCCCAAGGGAAGGACAGAGAGTACGCACAAGGAAGGGAGGGAGAGGTGGAGGGAGGGAGGGGGAGACAGACGAGAGCTGAAGTGACAAAGCGAGAGGGAGGGAATAGCGATTGACCGCACGGCGTCCTCATTTACGGTACCAATCCTTGGCCGTATTGGGGCCGGGGGCCCAGCCTGGGGGCTGGAACGCCATCATTTCACTCACCTTGGTTTGGGTCCCTGGGAGGATTTTTTCAGTTTAAAACTGCAATTGATGAATCATAAACCTGAGGAGCTATATTTCTGCAGTAATACAATAATGGGTTATTGGTGTATATTTATCACTATTCTGTTTCATGCATTGCCCTTCATGTTCATTCGTGCCTGTCATACCTGTAAATGGGAATTTTCTGTTTTTTAGAATAAAAGTCACTGTTTTTGAACCATATGCTTTTGCTCTGCACAATGCTACAGTATGCCATTTTGAAAATGTCAATATCCTGCTGTCTTGGCGGTGGTGCCCACATTGTACAATTTCACCACTTGTGATTATTTCTCTGACTTCATTGACAACCAAGGGGCTAACTAGCCACTATGCTCTCATTCACACACTCACACCCATGCACATGCAAACAGGCAGAGTGACCTGTATGCTGTCCTGTGTCCCTGCCTATTTGACTAGAAATTCCATTGGTATTCATTGCTTTTAGCATTTAGTATTTATTATATTATTTATTATATTATTATTTATATTATTCTTAGCTTGCTATTAAGTCTTGAAGTGTCAATACTGTTCCTCTCCAGCAGTGATATTGGCTCTGTTATGATAACTGTAGCAGCAGATATCAAAGAGATAACTGTGCTGAAGCCACAACTCTACTACTTTCACCTTATTTTCAGGGGTCCATGCTGATTGTGGTGCAGCAACCACCGTATTCTTTGCCATTGATTGGTTTCATCAGTATGCAAAGCTCCTACTGGGTAGTGCCAGCAGTCACTGAGAAATCTTATTGTAGCTATGTTGATACTCCTTGAGCAAAGATAAACAGTTCTGGTAACCCAGACTGTTCATTTAGGCATAGTATTGTGATCAGGAAGACACAGGGCAATTAATCTGATGGCATTGACCTTGTCACACTTTTCGAGTACAGAGGCCCAGTCGTCACTTGTTATGTCAAGATTTCATTACAATCTTAGAAAATTGTGGTGAGAATCATATTGAAATCATGTATAGAGTGTATTCCTAGCCTTAGACATCTGCTCTTTACAATCGTAGTCTTCGCCATTGACATTGTGTAACAGCATTTAAGCCAGCGTTTATTTTGTTCGTTGCAAAGCATTGCGAGTTCTTGAGTCACTGAAAGTAGCAGAAAAATGTTGCATAAGATCAAAAACCCCATAATGCTAGCATCCATTCATACAGCTGGATATTTTACTGAGGCAGTTGTGGGTTAAGCACCTTGCCCAACAGTACCACAGTAGTGCCCTAATGGGGAATCAAACCAGTAACCGTTTGGTTACAAGCCCTGCTCCTTAACCCATATGCTACACTGCCGCTGTTTCCCTCCAGCAATAAGCTTAACTGGGACTGAGGCTTAAGTGTCCAAATGAAAGAGGGTGCTTTCCAGAGCTGTGTTGGATGCTGGAGCGGAGTCTGTTTCCTCACCAGTCTCATGCTCAGAGCGGATCGTTATCAAACACATTCCACAGTAAAATGTGGCTCATAACGGGAGGCATAGCTGCGACGATGCAATTAAGTGCGCGAGGAAAGGGGGGGGTGATAAGCTTTGTTTAAGAATGATGAATTAAACATTCGGCACCTCAGAGGGGGGAAAGAAGGCATCAAAAATTAAAAGCGATTTAATGGATCAATAGTTAACGGCAGGCAGGGAATCCATCCACCATCACAGCTGGTGGAATTTAAGATCAGAGAGAGACATCGGCATTGTGCAGAAACTGGGTTCGTTTTAAGAAATGAGAAAAAATAGAGAACTTCCCCATTAAGTTCATAGACTGAGGCGGGTTCTGATATTGGAGTCTTCTACCTGACAGAGGGAGACAGAGGCATGCAACCTCAAGGGACATCTTTTTTCCATAATACTCCATCTGTTTATGCCAACGTGACATAAAGCATCATTAGAGTGTTGAAAAGTGCTTAGGGAAAAGAAAAAAAATAAGCATGCCTTTGCTTAAGCCAATGGGCCATGCAGGAGCCATTTATTTGGTATGTACTAGGTGTGATGTGCATGTAGCAACAATTTCCCTGAATGCAATTTTCAAACACTTGCTATCATTTCCCAGGGGCAAAAATTAAGCTGAAAATATATATACTGTATAATGTATTATAAATGATTATACTAAGGTCATGTAATGGCAGTGATGGCAGTGAGAGAGTGACCCTTAGTGCACCTTCAGTAGAATTCCTCCATCACACTTGCACAGATATGTTTAAAAAAACCCCTTCATCTTCTGTCTTCATCTTATATTTGACAGGTCATAAAGGAAGTGTTAAAAAAATCACTGAAATATTGTTCATTGAAATTTGTACAAGGTCGTTGTGGTGATTCTCTTTCAAAATTTTCCTACAATTGCCCACTTTAAAAAAATCATTTGTTTCCATTTCAGTCTCAGCTCTGCATTGAGTGAGCCTGGCGTTTCAAAAATGAAAGGCAGTGTGAGAACATTCTTCAAGGGGAAATGAAATTAAATTAAGACAGAACTGCGGTGAATTGTCATTAGCAATCTTCGACAGCAGTCCTCAGTTGGGTCTAAGCCCTTGGAATCTAATAAGCCATTCTGACTGCTATCTATGCTGTTTACCAACTATCCATTTAGCAAAGGATAGTACTGCATGTGACAAATAATACATGAACAAGGACAGACTGTCATCACGTAGAAGCTCGTGTCTAATTCCCAAAGAGTAACTGGTGGGTTACTTGGCTAACTGTGACCTTTTTATTAAGAGCAAATTGTGACTTTTCGACTTTTTGTTTTGGAATCTTCGTAATTAAGGGTCCCAAATTCCACATTTGGCATTGCTGCTGATGGAAATACAGTAGTACTAATGAATTACCATGTTGAGAAAATGAGTTTTCTCATCATGCATAGCAGTCTAAGGCACCAGTAAAGTGGATGAGAATAATTTTTGGCTGAATGCAAAGTCAATCCTGGCCAAAACAGAGACAATAATAACTGGAGCTCAATGGACAGGAAATCCTACATCCACATTAGTTCTCCTCAAACCAATCCAAACCAGCAAATGATGTATACAAACCACCCACTATCCTCTCTTTCATCTTCCATCAGTTGTTTGTGTATCCCACCTCCTGCCCTCTCTCTTGCTTCTATCTGTCTGCCTGCAGGTCTCTGTCCATGGCAGTATTCCAGGGTCTTCAGCCTAACTTTGACCCTCTCCCCAATTTCCTCCCCCGGGTTTTACTGTTTTGGTCCTACAGCCATGACTGACCCCTTCTGTTCCTGAAGGTCCAAAGGAGGGGGGTCTCTCATTACTGTGGCCTTGACGTGGTTTCCTCTGAGGAACGGACTCCAAGTCAAGCCAAAGATCCCAGCAGGCCTGCTTCCCATTCATTTAATGCTGTACCTTTCCACTAATAAGTACCCTTAAATTCATTTCAGTCCTTCCGGAATTTCATGTCCTAGTGAAATCATTTTTTGCACATACTTCAACGTTAATTTCCCTGGAGTACTTTTTGAAAGTTCTCAAATAATGATGGTAAAGAAATTAATTTTGTTATAATTTCATCCTGTGCACTCACCTCTACTCATCACATCAATGCAAATGCTGTGATAGTCCCTATGGTCACATTACCACTGAATTTTGAAGCACTACTAGTATGCTATACATCCTATGAACACATCATTCCCATGATGACTGCATCTACAAAGTGAAAATGCTGAACACGCTATGGGTATTCAGTGTTAACACCATGGCCCATCAACTCAGTGTTGCCTCTATACACAGTGAAAATGCTGAACATGCTATATGAGTGTTCATTGTTAAAATCATGGGCCATAAAACCAATGTTGCTTCTATACACTCTGACAAGCAAGTGCCTTTGTAGCGGGCAAGGTCCTGCCGCTCATTCATGGTTCTTTCTATGACAGCTACACACCTGAAGCTACTTTAGTGACTACAGACGAAGTTAAGGTGCAACAGTAGTCTTTATGTTTTGATTTTCATACACTGAAAATGCTGAACATGCTATGAGTGTTCAGTGTTAAAATCATGGGCCATAAAATCAGTGTTGCCTGAGGAACTCTGGAAGAGGAGCTAAAGGATTACTTTATTGTGCATTTCTATGGCAGGGTTAGCTGACTCATTTAGATGTGTATATATAACAATAAAGGCAACAGGGACGACCAAGTGTATACTTGTAACAAAAAAATTAAGTATAATTATCACCATATGAAAGATTCCTCCAGACCACATGCATTGCTTTGTTCATGTAATTATAGCATCTCTTTCGGGGGTCATTTAGGCTATTTTTGATGATTCATACCTGCATGTGCTGGTATTCATTCTGACTCTCCCCTATGTGACACTCAACCATTTAACATGGCTTCACTGTGTATCTCTTCAGCCTGCAGTGCACCACCTGTTGAGCCACGGGCAGCTGAAAGCGACGGAGGCGTCGTCATTGTGGCTCATTATCTTCGTAAAGCAGATGGAGCGCGGCCGACAATCATGGCTTCCCTCTGCAGAGCCACCGCCTGGCCGTCAGGGAGACCCTTTGAGGTGCGGACACTAAAAGCGGATGCCCTGACACAGCTTCCCGCTCCACGGAGCACCTTGAACCATTTCTCCCAGGCTTACATTAGCGGCGGCATCAGATATGAGTTCCAGTGCAATTCCATTAAGCACGAACCTGAGGCCTCCCTCGCCGACGGCCTACGGTTTATCACATGCGCAGTCATAAACGTGATCAAATACCGCATTCGACAAATGATGTCCCGTAGCCCAGTCACTTTATTAGTCTCCAGCCTGCGAAACTCTCCAGTTTCTGCAAGAGACATGAATTAGCGAGCGCGCAGCGAGGGCCATTTCTGAGAAAGAGAGCAGTTTTCCACCATGGCATTTCTCACGCCGAAAGGCATGTTTCCACAGATTTATAAATGTTTAAATGCGAGATGGTGCTTTTCAATGCACTGCGCACCCTGCAACCCAGACCATGAAGAATTGGTTTTAAACCGAAAAGAGAGGGTTCTAAATCAATTCAAGTCAGGGATGCGTTCAGAGATAATGTACCGACAGCCATGTTTGTCTTTGCGCAGAAGGGGAACTCACACGCAAAGCAGTCTGAGACACAGCAGTGGATGTTCAGTGCCTACAGAACTATGATATTCCTAAGACTGTGTAAATACGCTGTCTTGCATCTGTATAGTAACGTTACATTATTTTAATAACAGCAGCTGTGTACCTGTGACACATGTTAAAGACAAGTGAGCAGAGAGTGATTCATTTTCCCTCTGTGCTGTTCACTGAGAGGTGCTGCACATTCGTTCAAGTGCTGCAAATTAGCTGTCAATTAAGTCTCATCAGCTTATGAATATATTATACTCAGCATCTGTTCTGAGGACCTCTCCCCATCCCCACTGGATTACATTTCCTTCTGTGACGCATTTAATGTATGTATGCTCATTTTCATACAAGTCAGGGAATAGTTTCAAATGATAAAGGGGGTAGTAGTCTGAATGAGAAAATACTGGAAAATGGTTGTGTATAAGCCATTACAACTACCAGAACCATTCTTTTGATTTAGTATGGATGCATATTTTTAAATTTGAGTTTTACAGCACATCCTATAATATTGTATGTAACAGTAACTGTTGATGAGATATTTAATAAATTCACTTTGGTTCCAAGTACCAAACTTGGACATATCCCATGCCTAGCTTCCAGTATCTGATTATTCCAGCCACTAACTGAATTCTCATTTTGTCCAATGCACCTTTAATATATTAGTGCTAAGAACTATGAATCCAGTGACATGCATGCATGTTACTGTATGTCTGTGATGCATGTTACTGCATGTCTTATGGTTCAATATTTAAAAATTTGTGTACATTTGTGTGAGGTTATTTTAGCATATGTCACTGTTACAGTACTTTCTATTTGAGAAGTAGCAGTATTTTAGGACGTTGATTTTATGTAATACTTCGCCATTGCTTTTCAGGTTTGACGCATGTTTGGTGTTGCTTGCTGTTCTGCACCGCTGTTATGATTCTTGTTGCTCATGTGGTATACATTTGATTTGTACTTGCACAATGTCCATGTAAACTGGCTAAGGAACATCTGCCAAGCAAATAATAATATGAATTCTGTCTTTTGAATACTGAAATATTTGAGATCAAGGTCATATTTAATGTCCCAGAATAGAAATGTTTAAAGAGAACACTCAACAACTGACTTGAATCCAGCAGCTGCTGAAATGTTCTTTGCAGTTCTTTGCTGTCCCTGCCAAATCCACAGATCTGTTTCGAAGATGTCTTTGCAGAAAAGCTTTTCCTGAGTACACTGAATCCAATTTGTTTTTTCACTGGGTGGGCTGCGCATAGTTCAGAAAATGATTCCTGTCACTTTCATATGGCAAAATTACAGAGTTGAATCATTAATCAGCACCAATGATGAATCAAGCTGAAGCTCCATTCCATCGCAGATTTTGGGAGATTTTATTGTTTTTAATATTATTACTGATTTGTAACAATAAGTCATTTTTTGGCATTTTGTTTTATGGATTTTTTTTTAAATCTACATTTACATTTTGATTACATTTTTGGCTGCACCCAATGGCCTGTAAAGTGGATGGGCTCATTTTGTGTAAGAGCACTGAGGCAAATGTGAATTAATGAACTTTTTTTTCTCCACCTCACTGTAAGCTCTGCTGTGAACCGTTGGCACAGAGACACTGGGTTAAGTTTTTTTTTTTTTTTTTTTTTGCTTTTATCAAATTTAGATTTGATAATAACTCTATCAGCATCAGGGTCGTTGCTCTAAAAACACATTAGTCCTAATGTGTTTCATTATAAAATCAGTGATGAATTACAGTCCTAGATTGCATTACTCAAATGGTAATGGGTCACGTCACTAGTTTCGTGCTTCTCTTTAGACCTTTTACTGGTCTCCAGAAATATAGACTGATGAAATAAGTGTTAAACAAACAGCACTTGTGCAAAAAACTTAAGAGATTTCAAATATATACAACCACATAAACATTTTTCCTTTTTTATAAAATATTTATATATACAAGATATAATACTTGCATCCTAAAAGAACAATGTGTTTCATCTGACAGCATGTGTGATTTTGATGTTCATGTCTCATCCACAATTTCCATGACATAAAGATTAATTCTCTAGTATTGTGCTTCAAATTAACCAGAATTTCACATTTTTTGATGTAACCCAATAGACCTATATTGGTCTCTTTGTATTCTTTGTAATAATTTCTCAACTCACCATTGCAGTGGCTGGTGTACGTGTGTTTTTATGTGTGACCAGAGCATTCAACATCTTAAGAAATGTAAATGCTGATATAATCTAAATGTTAAGGAATCTGAATCCTTAACCCATTTCTGTAACGCAGTGCTGCAGCTCTGAAATATCTGCATTCCACACATTTACTTTTCTACAGATCAGTCCTTTGCAGCTCAGAAAACAGAGCGGGTCTCCAACAGCGAAACTGTGTACTAATTCTGTCATGTTCAAAAACGGAATGCTAATGTTTACACTGGCAGATTGTGCCATCACAGAGCACTACTGTAGCTAAATGTCACCTTTTTTGTGATTTCCACTATCACGTCTACAGTTTGCATTGTGTGTGTGTGTGTGTGAGTTACAGTGTTATTTCCAGAGACGATATCCTTTATTAATCTGTAGTACCTGCGACATTGGAGTAATTAAACAAAATTATTAATCAAAAAAGGTGAAAGAACATTGCGCACTAGCTGTGATTATGTGTGGCAGGACGTTGATTCATGAATTCGGGGCTAGATACTGTATTGAGGCAACGTCTCTTGGTGTGAATAAATGTAATTAAACCAATGCCTCCCAAATGTCTTTTGTGCTGGTTATATTGTCTCTCACTCAAAAAGGCACCGGGAGTCGGTAAACGCGTGCCAAACGGATTATAAGCCGGGATACCTATGCCGAGCTCCTCGGGGGAAACAGAAAGCACCATTAAGCTGATTATTAACGCCGTCGTGCATATTCACGCGCGATCCCCATGCGCCTCGGGTCGCACGCGCACACACGCGAAAAGAATAAACCTGTTGAAGAGTAATCCTCGCCCGGCTCGCGAAGTCGTGCCCCTCCGTGCGGGCTTGCGACGGGAAACCGGCTCCTCCGATTAGGTATTCAGCGCGCGAAGCATTGCAGGAGGAGCGGAGCCTCGGCAGAATTCTCCAAAACCGCCGGCGTGACATGCAGCACAGCTCAATGAGAGAGGTCCTGCACTAAGGGGGGTTTATACGTAGCAGTGGCCACATTCAAATGCCCACTGTTCACATACACGGCGAAGGAAAAATGTTATTCCTCATGGAAGAAGGCTTTCAGTCACTCAAAATCACAAATTTTATTTTACTTTTATAGATTGTTCATATGACTACACTCGTGGTATATTGAGACAGAAGTAAAGACTAGGGGTGGTAGAGGGAGCTGTGATTGGGCAGGGGCTACATCTGGATTTGACAGTACCTTGTTCCCAAGCGCAGGGGAGAAACATGCAGGAAAACTAGTACCCTTAATTTGGCACTAATATCAAAGAGAATACATTCCTTAATTTATTCAGACAAGTCGGGCAGTGTTCAAAATCTTTACCAGAAGGGTTTCATTTTGAACATTATAAACCAACAAAATACTCCTACAACACAACTAGCTGTGCTATAGCCGAGCTCATGCAGCAGAAACAAGAGAAATGATGCAATGAGAGGACACTTAATTAATGTGATAACATTTGTTTTCTTGGTCTAATATCATGTTTTTGAGTCAGAGAGAGCCATACTGGGACTTGCTACCATTAAAGATTTTCTTCTGATGCTTGTATTTCTTCAGTGCTTACATTTACTCTTTTGGGATCCAAGCTCATTGGCTTGCACTGCACCAACTCGGTTTCATTTTTGAAATACTGCCAAGAAGTCATCGTTTGGCGAGGTCAAAACAACAAGGCAGTGACATTCCATTAGAGAACGATCAGGTGAAACTAAATTAGGTTGTAAAAGGGGATTTAATGACTTCATGTTTCATAAATAAAAGAGAAAGAAGATGTATTTTACATCAATATTGAATCTATTTTCATTTCTGAATATAATACCTATTTACAACATATTACCTCAGGTAATCTCTCTTTTTACTTATACTGTATATGTGCACTCTGTGTGTATCTTGTATCTTGTGTATCATATATTATATTAACATCTCAGCTAATCAACCTTAATGTTGTATATGCTGAAATAAAACAATATTATAATTTCTGTATGTGGAGTACTCATTAATATAAGCAGAAAGATATGAAAAGTGCAACACTACCCTTTTGCATGATCATTACATGGCAACAGGTGTTATCCTCCACAAAAATAAATAAATAAAATCACCAACAAATAAACTAGCGTCTGTACATCTCCATCAAGTGAGGAGTGTCTGCACCAAACGTCGTCAGTCCACCATTTCAATGATATGTCTAAAACCATTGCTGGGCTCAAGTAGCACTTGTAGTAGTGAACAAACACATGAACTAAAACCGGAAATAACAAATTCCAAAGTAATACTGCCTTGGTTGATGGCCAGCTGTGTCTCTGAGATACAGAATGTCAAAACAATAGAAAATCTGTGCATTTTTATCTTTGGTAAAATAATCATCAGAACCAAGCTTTCAGGTTTCTCGACAGAGCACCAAAAGAGAAATAAATCTAGGTGTATTTTCGCAGAGAGAGAGAGAGAGAGAGAGAGAGAGAGAGAGAGAGAGAGTGAGAGAGACAGGAAAAAACAACCATAATTTTTCCAGCGAAAGCCATCTCTTTCGCATTCCCGCGGCCCATCCAGTGCATGCACTGGCTCCGCTGATAGGGAGCAGGGGGAGTGGAGGCTTTGTTGGTCTCTCAAAGAGGCTCTGACAATGCCTCGGAACAGAAGAGAGAGGAGCGCACTGACAGGGAGGCCCAGGGGACGGCCGAGGTAGGCGAGGAAAACATCTAAACAATCGGCAGAGGCGCCGCCTCGGCCCTCGCGGCCCCTCCAAGCCTGGCATATGAAACAAAAGACGGAAATAAATATATATTCTGAATCTCTGCGAATGTGCTGCCTTTGGGAAAGGAAGATAGCCACACGTGCCACAAATGGTCTATAAAAACACAGAGTGCAAAGAGACAAATAAGCTGGGCATGAATTGACATGTAGTACATCATACTATTACTGAACATTCTCTCCCTTATAGACTTTCCCCAAAAAACATCTACATTACAAGAAAACTTGAAACAGATTGAAACTTGAAAAGAATGAATTGAAACATTACTATAGAGTAGCGGTTCCCCCACCTGCTAAAATTGTAATGGAGTTGCTCAAAGCAATGCGCAGATAACCGAGAATGAATGATGATCAGCCTCGACAGGGAACATGATGTTTCCCTCTCGCAGGTGCAGGTGAAAGCAGAGGCCGCTGCTTTCGAGACAGGCCTGTGCTTCAGGTGTTTGTTTCTAAATAAGGCAGTCTGAGATCGCGCACTCCAATAGACTGTGTCTCACTGCAAGATGTCCCGGAAGTCCACAGGGACACTGGGAACCTGCATACGCCCGTGTCTTCCTTCGATACCTTTGATACCTCGTGCCAGGGGGTGGCATGTCGGCACTAGACTTTGTTTTATCTGCAGTGCAGTGACTTCAAACTGAATCTTTTTTTGTTTTTCACTGTTGTTTTCATTCAGGTGTGCCTTTTCATTCACACAGGGAACATGCTTGCTTTTGTTCCTGAAACAGTGGATGTTTTTGTGTTAGGTGTGTGATGGATTTACATCACACACAAAATACAGTTTTTTCTGTCATTTACAACTGGCAACAAAGGAGACAACACATTCAGAGTGATTTATTCTGCTGACTACATCAAATTTTAACAAAGAGCTCAAATAGCAAATTATGTTTTTTTAGTGAAACCGGCATACTGTTTATAACAGAGAATTTGATTTATGCTGGCATTAGAGATTCCTGCATTTTAAATCTACTTAGAATTTTAATGTGAACAACATTTAAAGAATGCATGCCACTGTTATATTACATTATTGTCATTTAGCAGGCTCTTTTATCTAGACTGACTTGCATAGGTTATAATTTTTACAAGTTAGCCATTTATACAGCTGGTTGTTTTACTGGGGCAATTCTGGGTTAAGTAACTTGCCCAAACATACAGCAGCAGTACCCCTGTGAGGAATGGAATGAACAACCTTTTGGTTACAAGCCCTGTTCCTTACCACTATGCTCCACTGCTGTTATGTTTCCATGTAAATGACTGTTACCATGTAATGAATCATTCATAATTATTGACCAAAAAGGGTATTTCAAGATCACATTGATCACCATTGACCTTTACAATATAAACATTAGTTTATCTTATTATGAATGTGGTGTGGTGTTACCATTGCGTCCTCCTCAGCAAGAGACATTTTACACATTAAAACAACATAGAAAATGTGGGCAAATCCACAGGCCCTCAAACCAGGGGGTTCCAATAAGACCTCGTATTTACCTGACAAGGTGACAAATTGCAAGTGAAGGAGCATCACGAAAGCAGTCAGCACAAAAGAGGCGTTCTCTAATGGCGCCGGTTGTCGCCACCGTCCCCTGGACGTGACCACCGGCGTTAGTCGCGGCGCGGTCCAGAAAAGGGGTGAGAAAGCCGGCGTTGCGGCGCCGCCAAGGACAGCCGGACTGTGAAAAGCCGCTCCGTTTGTTTTATACCCACTGAGCTGGAAAAGCAGGGGGGCTTCAGCTCTCAAAGTCACGCCAGGCGGGGTGTCAGATCGACCATGACATCCCTCCCAACTCGCGGGCCAACCTCATCAGAGCGCCCTCTTCCACATTCATGCTTCTGTAAGTGTTGCGTCGGCGTTGGAGTCCACCCCGAGCAGCACAGCGCAGCATTGCCGTGTGTATTCGCAATATTGTTGTAAAAACAGAGGCGAAATGTTAATCTACTGAAAGACAATTTGTTATTTCCTGTTTTTTTTTTGTTATATATAATTGGCTAAAATTTAACCGTTTGCCTTGGTAAGGCACAAATTGCCTCATTGTGTTTATGCTACAGGTACTTCTGCCCACCTGACTGTTAGCAAGCTAGCTAGCACATACAGATATGCAGATGTGCCATGGAGATATGCCAGGCTAACTAGTTATATGTGCATAGATGAAATTGAGATGATAAAGATACAAAACAGCAATCAGGCAGGGGTAGGTATTGTATTGTGAATGTAGCTACTGGATATAGTAAGTGAACTTAATTGTAAATATACTTCGTAATTGTAATCATGCCTTGTCGTAGGCCACACAAACTCTGTGACCATGGCTTTAAAATACAGGGAAGCTGTGTGGGAAATGGGAGGGAATTGTCTGTAAGCACCACTATGAGAGAAATGTCAATAAAGTAGTTCCAGCAGCCCGTTACGTAATCTACTGTGCAGCACCCTCATAGCTCAATGGTACATACTTGGCATACCTTTTCGAGAATGATGCCCAAAGGTAACTCACCTCGAAGGTAGAGAGATCAAAAGATGCGATGGGCTACTTTGCAAGCATACTGTGTGAGCCATCGAAGAGGCTTTGAAATATATGAGTTATATCCCATCAACCCCTGCTGCACAGTCCCTTTGTTACAGCACAACACCACAGGAAGTCTCCACTAGCCAATCAGATAGTCCGACATCACCTTGATCAAAGCAAAGCATCTTTGTTGATCCATTGATGAGAGGAGACACTCCACTCTACTCCATTAAAATAATTCCAAACAATGGTGTATGAATCATGTTAAAATTATTGAAGTGTTGAATTTCCTTCACAGTTTTGTGCAGTTTTCTGACCATCCAGTGCCAAATCTTTCAGAGGATGCGATACGTTACCCTAAAAAGGGTGTGATGGTGACTTGATTATTAAATATTTATGATCAGATATGTAATATTGTGTTATGTGGAACTGTATACTGATATCTTATATAATCACCAAAATATGTCTGTTAATATGAATATATCAACATTTGCATACAAAGTGTAACAGTGAATTGTGCTGTCACCTTAAAGCTCCCAGCCTTGTGCATGTTTTGTGTTGTTTCAGAAGTTCAATTTATTGACATAGAATAACCTTAAACATCTCATGTCAGATGTTCAGCAGTGATGGAAACTGAAACGGTGGACATGCACTGGACACATTAATGAGATTAAAGCAATCTGCTTAAAAGGCTATAACTACAGGGAGTGAATATGAGGGTAGAGCTTTTTACCATGATTTGGAATCCATCACAGTTTCCAAACTAATCTCATCAAAGCCTTTATTTCCATTAGGAATGGAGTCTAGACTCTGGAATGCTGCTTTTACTATATAAATGTCTTTTGCATTACATGACATTACATTAGCAGGTGCCCTTAATCAGAGTGTCTTACCAAGCTTACAGGTTTTACATGTTGTCTATATATTTGGGGAAAAGGGGGTATTCAATAATCCAGTTAACCTTTTCATCTCAAATCTGAATGACAAACTTGAGCATGTGTTACTTTTCTCCATCATTTTTGTTGGGTTTTATTTTCATCTGTACAGCTCTTAACGAGATGGGAGGTAACAAAGGGCATAACATGTTAAATCGTAAGTTGGGTGAGGGTAAAGCATAAAGCAGGAGGCGATATGGCTACCTCACTGCTGATGTAGACCCCAAGCAACAAGTGAGATTGAAAATGCCACTGAGACCACAGAGTTAGTCCTATATGATTAAAACCCTTTGTAGAAAGGAGCCCATACAATTTTCTGCAATCAATATTTCATGAGCCATTTTTTTCACATTCAGATCTGAGACACAGTCGGGTAACTGCCCCTATAAATGTCACCATTATGACTGGCAGCGGTCATTATGGAATTCTCTAGAGCAGCTATTCACATTGAAGGTTATTTCTAAGTGTATGACTACATTGTGATTAGTATGCAACAAATATGTCCATCAGAATAATGTTACAATGTAAGTGGTATGTTTACACAAGTCTATAATTTATATCCAGATATTTATTCCTATAATTACACTAATTTTTGCCCTCATCTGTAAACATAACCACACCAAAACCCAAAATGTATCTTTAAACCCTCAGTAACCCAAAAATTGACCCCACTATTGCCTGTGATAGATTGCTCCTCTAGGGACACTGTAAGCAGAACAAAACAAAGCAAAAAAAAACAGTAAAGCAATAGTCGTAAACCGCATATCATATCCCGGGGGGCAAAGCCACTGGAATCACCACTGCTAATAACAGGTAAACAAGGCAGAGATACTGCAAATGACGAAGAATGAGTTCCTGCCACAGTGGTGTTCAAACGGTTGAGCACTGAATAAATTGCATCCTACCAACAAATGCCTTTGAGGCAACAGTGTTTTAGACACAGCAATAAACAAGCCAGGTGGTGGTGGGGGGTAGCAGCAAAAGCTTGAACCAAGAGTCGAATTAATAGGACACTTGGAAAAAAACACACACATTTTTCTGGGGATGTTTCTCGAGGAGCGTCTATTTATTCTGGGCCTGCTAATACAAGAAGCACGGTTATCCTTTATAGATCTTGTTTCAAGCTGTTACGATGACACACAGCCCGTCAGGTCTTATTGGAATCACAGCATTACAATAGCAGTGCGAGCGCAGTTTCTGAACTCCCAGAGCCCAGAGCCAAATGGGAAAAGAGAAAAGGGTGTTCTAAATCACTGCTGTAAAAACATACTCCAATTCACAAATGAACCAAGGAGCTTTCGGCTTTTTAGGGATTTTATCTGAACGTGGCGGGCAACCAGCAGTAACTGCTATCTGTGCACCTTCTTTCGGTGACACTACCAGCGGCCATAATTATCATGACTAAACCTTCAGAAGTCACTTTTAAACAGCATTGTAAAATACGCTATATTGTTGCTGTTTAAGTCTGAAACAGCCCTTTAAGTTTATTCCAGTGTTTTTACATTCACCATTTGCATAGCAGATGTTTATATACAAGGCAACTTACACAGTCATATAAACCACTTAGAATTTCATGGCCAGAATTTCAAAGTACCTCAATTACTGGTTCAGTCTTAGCTTCCTACCTAGGCATAAGAACTGCAACCTCTCTGTTACAAGCCCAGGTTCCTAGTTAAATCACATCGCGGCTCCAGTCTGAATAGTATTATATGCAGAATCTCAGATGTTATCCCCGTGGGATATGGGAATCCATCACATGGGCGGTATGTTTAAACAGTGAGCTCTTCTATCACAGCCATCTGCTGAGAGGAAATGCTCCATTCCTCAAGACAGATGCCCATAATGCTGCTGGCTACTGTCTGTCAAAGACACAAGCTTACACAATTCAGCCTTTCTGTGCAAACTCATCCCAAAACATTATGTTAAAACAATGAATGTATGTATGTATGCATGTATATTTTCAATTATATACAACTGAAGCATGTATACATACACATGGATACAAACAGTATACAACACATACATAACAGTATGTTATAAACACAAACACATCTATATATATAGATGCATGTGTATATATGAACATATATGATGGACAACATAATTTAAATACCACAAAATATATTAATTTTTATTCGCCCTTTGCCTTCAGAACAGCTTCAATTCTTCCTTGGTCATAATTGTACCATGCAGAGTAATAATCAAACCCAGTGACTCCCAAAACATGGCTGCTCTTAACAGATTAACCACCATGTTTAACAGCTGGTAACGTGGTGTGAAGACTTCCTTTGGTTTTCTCTAAGCATACACCTATCTAGATGTAGGGAAGGAGTAAAAGACAACTCATCCGACCATATTTACTTTCTTCCACTGCTCAGAAGTCCACGTTTCATGTTCACTATACCAGTTGCCCTTTGGAATTGGTTACACTAGATGTCTATGGCAAATGCAAGCCCTACCATAAATAACAGCTTTATGAAGCTGGTGAAATACAGTGTTTGTGGAGACTAAGATGTAGATTCAGTTCTGTGGTAGTTTTTTGTGTTTTTTCATTAGATATCATTGCTTTGTGATTGTTAGCAACTATTCTTTTAAGTGCCCGTCTGTCCCTGTCAGTGATCTTAAACTTGCAACCAATGTCCCATAAGAAAGTATTGATTTTAAAATGTCTTTTATAGCAGAAACTGATACTGGTGATTAGTATTGACATTAATATGAAACCCATTTTTAATTGTGATTTAGTTTCTTAAAAATATTAGTCTTTTGTCATTCATCAGGTGGCCAGTTATTCATTCCAGTTCACAGTTGTCTACATGAACACAAATGATCTGCTCTGCATCCCTCGTCTCCGAATCATTGCTCCCATTACAGCACTTTAAGCAGATGCACTTTATATGCACTTGTGGCAAATGCACTTCCAAGTGCTGCCATAGGGCAGGAACTACCTTTGTTTATGATCCCAATTTAGTGGCTGTACTCCTAGCAGCAGTGGGTTTATCTGCAGACAGCTCCCGGATGCATAGTTTTTCTCAGCGGTTTGGAACCGATCTGGGAGGAGGGGAAACTCACTGCACTGCGAAAGCCTACGGAGCAATGGAGCTCTCTCCAAGCTCTGAGCGGTGTCTGAAATCCCTGAGTTTCAAGGTACCTGACATTATGCCCGTAACCAGTCTACAAGTAAGGCCGCAGAACAGGAGAGATAAGATGACACTGAAATGCATGCTAAGGGATGGTGACTTCATTTGCATACTGGTGTGTAAAAGTAAATTTTAATCATGCAAAGGAAGATAGGTCATTTAAAAAGATATGCTTTTTTGTAATTATTCACTTAGTTTTTCATGTGATAGTTTGTAAAAATCTCCCCAGATACCTTCCAACAACCAACCCACACAGGACTTCACGTCACCCAAGTTCACTCTGTCACTCGACTCAGTCAGTCTGTCACAGGACCCAAGCAGCCTCAAAACCCCAAGCCAATGTCACATTGGTCAGCAAAAAAAAAAAAAAAAAAAAAAGAAGTAAAAGCCAAACTCAATACCATTTGCATTGGAATAAGCCAAAAAAAGACCAAACTGCGAACTGGCTTGTTATAGCAAACAAATCACAAAGGAAACAAATATCCCTTTCCATTCAGGAACAAATTCAACTTGCTCTTGTAACTCAAAATGCATGTTTTTGTTGAACAGATGCAATTTATGGGGAAATAAAATCAAAAATGCCAGCTGCTATCTCAATCCCACAAGACCATGTAAAATCAGACAGGAGTCAGTCGATTTAGCTGAAAAAGCCAAACCTAGGATGCCTGCACATGCACACCATAACCTACACTTGTACTTCAGTCTATCGATAAATGCAACCCCTCACTGAACAAGCCACCTACTCTACACACATGCTCACTGCCTGCCTACCTGCCATTTTTATAACTGCTCTCCACATATCAGGTGTGCCAGGGAGAGGTCCTGACTGATTCCACTCAGGTGAACCCCGTTATTACAGGTAAGTCTTAAAGGGGCCCTGCCATAATTCAAACAAAGTGGTCAACACTCCAGTTCTGTCAGCCTGGCAGTCTGTTTATACAAATATTACATTATTAAAGTGAATAATGTACTTTTTTCAGCATAACCAATTTATACATTTAATACAATGCACCTTGGTTTAGCTATAAAATTGTTTACACAAAATTTTCCTTGATGTTATGGGAGATTACAAAAAATAGGGAAGTCAGTATTAAACAAATCTGTCTAAAATAAAAGAAATAAATAAGCAATTTCAACCAAATGCCATTCAACAAGCAATTGCAAGTAAGTGCATGATGTTACAGTACAACAATTATGATGCTGTAATGAATACATTTGTGTACCCCCTACTTTGCTAATAAACTGTAAAGGAATAACAAAAGTTGAAATAATGAAATTATATAAAACACCGCAAGCTAAAATGATAAAGTGGGAGCATGTTGATGTCTGGCTTACCCTCCTGATTGGTCCCTGTGGTTCCTGATTGGTCAGACATGTAATGACGGCTGATTAGAAATTGGTTTTTTGTTATAGCCACGGTGCAAGTTTAAACAAAGATATGCCTTTCTCTACTGTGGAATCTTTCAGGAGGCCAAGTTTGGCCCCTTAAGAATTGAACCACATTTACAACCACAAACACGGTGAGGCTTGAAACAAAAGTGCAAACAGGATGGCAACACATTTAGCTGTTAAGCAGTCCCCACTGTTTATAAACCAGTGTGGGTTTCAGTGAATGACCAGAGCTTGTGCTGTGCTTTGTTCTTGATACTTCCTCTGTGAAAGTTGGCCACAAATGAATCTGGACTGCAGAAATACATCATCCTGTCTTGCTCTCGTGAAGTGTAGCAGTCTTTGGCAAACTGGATTTATATGGGTTACATAAGCAGTACACTGTGACTGCATTCAGCATCTCCAGAGCCTGATACTCTTTCTATACCTCACCATAACAATGTCTACTTAAAGTCTTAAATGTCTACATGTGTAAACACACAGTTTTTAAGACCTGAAATTTGAATCTGTCAATTTTGTCATGACCAGATAGGCTATACTGTATAACAGTGTTTCCCAACCCTCTCCTGGAGGACCCCTTGTCCTGCATGTTTTAGATCTCTCCCTGCTCCAACACAGCTGATTCAAATGATCAACTCGTCATGAACTCCTGAAGCTGCTTAATTACAAACTGATCATTTAAATCAGCTGTGTTGAAGCAGGGAGAGATCTAAAACATGCAGGACAAGGGGTCCTCCAGGAGAGGGTTTGGAAACGCTGCTGTATAACACCAATGATATTCTTAGCGGGCTAGTTTGGTCTGTTACACAGCAGAACTACCAGAAGAAAAAAAACAATACAAAAAACTTTTTCTGTTATATTTTCATCTAACAATAAAGGTACTCTTTGTATTATAATTGAAAGACATAAAGGAAAAACACAAAACACAATTAATGTTGGTCCAATTGTATGATTAAGCATGTTGCAGTGCTGTTCTAGAAAACACCATTGTAGTGCTAGCTTACATACATACCATTATTTCCTCTTGGGTGGAGAGACTTCATCTGCTAAAAACCTGCCCTATCACCTCTCTGAAAAGATATTGTTTTGTGGTGCAATGTCTTTCAATGTCAAACTATTTGCTTTGCCTAAGATTATAAATTAGCAGTAATTAGTGTGGTCAATTTGTTAACAGCTCTGCTATTCTTTGGATTAATTCACTCTGACATCATATTGAACTTAAGTAGTTGTATTTGTTGCAGTAGAGAAACAAAATTGAGTTTCCTGAAGCCCTGATAAAAAATTCTCTGTGTTTATTTGTATAAGTAATGCTGTTATCCCCTCGCCTTTTAAAAACTTGTGTTCATCTTTTTTGGCCACTCAATATACATGGTTCCGTGACTGTAATATGTATTCTGTTGTGAATTAAGGAAAGATGAGCCTTTGCTTTTAATAGTAAGTTTATAGCTTGTGTGGTAAATGGCCATTTGAAAGGAATTAGTGTATAAAGTTGTAAGTTTTCCCAAAAGGTAATTTCTCAGTCATTTGCACTATATCCACTATTACTTGAATGTCTTATATGAAATTGAAGCACTCTACAGCAGTTATTTTATTAGAAGCACTATATAAATAAGATTTGATTGATTTATTGATTGTATTTAGGTAAACCTCTGCATACATGATTACACAGAACCAGACAGCATCACCTTTGGGAAGTTCATGTTCAAGAATTTTCAATTACAACCACCAGATCTGACAATAGTTTTTCATTTAAAACCAAGAGTTTTCATTTTCCAGCTAAAAGAAATGTGTGCAGATTGTGCAGAGGTGAAGCCACCACATGTCATGAGTACAGGTCCAAAGGAATGAGCTGCTCGTGGGTGTAGCATTTGTTCAGATTAAGCAAAAACAAAAGTCATTATTGCTCACAATAGTTATCAAATAAAAGCATGAAATAAAATTAATAAGGACAGTAAGGACTCTGCCTCCTCTGTCTGTAGCTCACTGGGCTCCACTGATCTCTCTACATGTTCTGAAGCCTCAGAATACATTTTTTGTCCAAACAGCTCCTTAATGAAGGAGGTCCCAGTTGGGTTCTTCTTTCCTGCGAAAGCACCTTTTTAAAAAGTACCGCAGGCACCTCTGTCTGAGACTGATCCGCCTCCGGGTGCCGGGCTGCCCGAGGTGGAGGCATGGCTCACTGCCACCGGGCTGCCTCCTGTCAGGCAAGCTGCACCCTCCCGTCCCGCCACCCACCGGACCGCAGAATCAGCACTTTGCAGGCCTTTGATAAGTCGGCGTTAGCCTAAAATATGCCATCAGACTCAGCATTTTGTTCTATTTTGAGCTTTTTTTTCCCTTTTCTGGAGTCATCACACCAGTTAGAGAAGCACTCAGCTCTCTCTGTTGAGCGTACTGCCGTTGATCTGCTGGGGTATGGGGGGGGGGGTTTGGCAGGAGATATTAATGTGAAACCATCATCGCCCCCCAGTGGTGGAATGAACTCCCCACCCCCCTGAGAATAACTCCTTCAATCCAACCCTTCAGACGTGCGCTGAAGACACACCTCTTCAGACTCTACCTGGACTGATACCTCTCCCTCTTCGACCTTGTAACTTTGACGTTGAGAATCTGACTCCTGTCTTGTACTTGTTGCTCACTTACCTAAGTAGTATAGCGGTACTCCATTTTTTCTGTAACTGTATTTGAGATGCAATCCTAGTTCAGATTAGTTGGCTCGCGTCACTGACCTTGCGCTCAGCTTCAGCACTATTTGCATTGTATGACCTGTACACATCTTGCTCTTGTGCCTGTTGTTTGCTCACTATTTGCACTTTTGTACGTCGCTTTGGATAAAAGCGTCTGCCAAATGAATAAATGTAATGTAAATGTAAAACCAGAAACCATGTCCTAGCTGAGTCGTGCTCTCATTGGCAAGCGTGGAGGACATTTCGGAACCCAGTCTTCTGACCCCTGCTCCCGAACGGTCTGTTCAGCAAAGCACTAGTGAGAGTGCAGGCTTCGCCCTACAGCCCGGGTGGATGGATGCTCAGATGACATCAGCGAAGTAGTGCCCCAGCCACCAATTGGCACCCACTTCACAGCAGGGCACTGTGGGACATGTAGTGTGAAAAATAACTGATGGCTTTTGTGTGAGTGTATCGTAAGATTGCATTCTCACTTCAGTCCCCCTTGCGTGACTGCAGAGGTGATATGGGCCTAATGTGTACCTGGCGATTCGAAGAAGCGCTATATAAAGGAAAAAGCATTAAAAATCAAACAGACACCTGCAGTGCTATACCTGCAGCGTTTTCGAGCTGCCAGTGCGTTGGGTTTACTGTAGAGTGATCACGCTGGGAAAATATCACATCATTATACAGTTTAGCAGGCATGCCTCGCTTGGCATCCATTTTTTATGTTGTCCATTTACACAGCAGGATATTTACTGTTGCATGCTGGCTTGAGTGATGCCGTGTGCACTGCTGAAGGGGCGCCTTCTTAGTACCCCATACTGCGCTCCAACCTTCAACCTTCTCTTTACCAGACGATTCTGCACCTAGCTTTGCTCCCACAACCACAGATGTCAGAGTTTACAGGAGGCCCTCACACCTGACCTCCATGGCTATATCATCACTGGTCACACTGTGTTACAAGTCAATCCCCCCTCAGTAACTGTTCTGCTGCAGTTGCTAAACATACCTGTTTAACCATACCTTACTTGTTGACATATGTGTTTTGTATGGCATCAGTTAGAGTTAGACAATGGAGAAGTGTTTGACTGGCCACTGGGAAATTGCCATTGTACCTCTGGGCAAGATATTTGCTCTGAACTGCTTCAGTAATTATCCAGCACAATGAATGTATCATACAGTTTATATTAAAAACAAAGTAAACAGACAAACACACTGTGTGCCATGTACCGGGTAAAGTGGTGGTACAAAGCCAGTTCAGTCAAAGATGTGTTTCTACACATGGTAATTATCTTACAATGTACACATGTGTTGCAGAGACCAGCCTCAGGCCTGTGTTACTTGACAATGCTAATTAATATTTACTGTATGAACATGTTACAATGTCTGGATACATTTCTGAAACAGTACAATGTTTGTGATCATGTGTGCATATTTAATTATTCATTTAAGAAATGAAATATCCAGCTACAAAGCCAAAAGACCCACAATTACTAAGAATCAAATCACACAGTCTGCATCAGTTGGAAATAACTACCTGGAAATAGCTGTCATTTAAAAAAACTGAAAGTATTGTGCTGTTTTGATTAGATTTAGAATAGGGATGCACAGTGTTGTTAGATTAAGATTACACAGGCAAGAGACATTGCTTTTCTTGTAGGAACCAACAGCATGTTTTCCAGGATGCACTTGGAACAGCTAACCTGAGTCACTATATGGGCAAATCTAGCCAAAAAAATGCTAGATGGTTTAGGAATATGAGATTGGATGGAAAGTTTTGTAAAAACCTGAGCAATTTTGCATTAAGCTACCTGAGCATTTACAGTTTGAATTATTAATGTGCTTTTACCTCACCTAGAGGGATATCAATTATTCACTGAAATGGGATGAAATATAAGGGAAGTAAGCCTTTTCGTAAGATGGTGCCTTGAGAAGGGGTAAATACACAGTACCCTGCCCGTGATTGAACCCTGTGACCTTCTAACACAAGACCACCCCCTCCCCAAAACCCGCACATGGGAGGCTTCCTATTAGGTTACCCATTTGCTCAGATTTCTGTTATGTTATTGTCATCATGAATTATTAATAGACATCCTGAAGGACGTCTGCTATTCCCATTCCCTAAAAGGGATAACATGTAAGGCAAAGACTTTATGAAGTGTCTGCTCTGTGGAAAATAAAAATGGTCAAAATGCTGAGGCTACAAAAAAGAAAATATTCAGACTAAACAGACAGGTTTTCACAGCTGCTGTCATCATTGTCCTTTCTCTGAGATCGTTTTTATCACCTTGTGATATTTTGCTCTAGGGCCTCGTGCCCGTGCATCAGGTGCTTTAAGGAGGCAGTGGCTTGAGTCGAGCTGATTAGCATGAGGAGAGGGCGCAGGCGGTGAGACCTGACAGGGGGTTTCCTCAGTGCTCAGTGGAACAAAAGAAGAAATCGTGAGGATGCCAGTCACCAGGCAGAGAGCCCGGCGAGGAGAGGTATTTATGATTGTGTGCAAACATGTCAGACTGCTGCCCGGCGCTTGACGTGGGACGCCAGTTGCTTTTTTTCTGGTCTTTGAATCAAAATGTCAAGCAGCACGAGCAGAACCGTCACACTGGGTCTGCAAATAATTGCAGTTAATCTCATCTTCTTTATAATGCTACAAAGTATTGCAGGAAAAAGAACGACGCGTCTAACGATGTGCAGTGAAGAGAGGACCTGTGTCACAGGAAACGTCTGTCTAGGCCTCTCTGGTGGAATGATAATCAACATGGGGTCCTCCATCTGTGGATCTTCTTGTTAGGCTAAACAATCAAGCAGCAAAACTAAAGGACAAGCAAAAGGACAAAAGGACAATCACTCTACCATCAACACAAAGCTGTAATGTACAGTTGAGGTGGCAGCCTGACATCAGAGCCAAACATAGAGATAAGACATTGTACAGTTTCTGTTATACGTTACTGTTGTTTGCAATAATTTTACATGTCATTATATTGGCTATGGAAGGATATATAGCACTTGGAAAGTAATATTATTGTTTAATACAGTATTATTTAGAAATGCATTCATCACTGTATGATGGCTACATTTTATTATTAATGAAATATTGACCAAAAATTTATCGAGAGGCACCTTGGAGCAGAGAGCAGTGCTGTTGCCTCAAAGCTCCAAGGTTATACACTCAGGCCTTTTAGTGTATTTTTTTAAAAGTCAGGAATATTCACAATTCCACAACAACTCTGAACATCAACAATGGTCTTGGGATTTAGCTGTGATGCATTGCAATAGCAAGCCAGGTGTTGCTATTACTGGCCGTGTGGGTAGTGGCTAGTGGCTAGTATCTAGTGGCTGGCCATGCGGAGAGCCTAATTTCTCTGATATGGGCGTGCTTGGCTCCCTCCACTCAATCCCTCTAGCAATGCTTTAATTCGGCTTCAGGAAATACATTTTTAAATGGGCTGTTTCACATGACACCCCATCACTCATTTCACATTCACAATCAAGAAACAAAACAAACAGTCTGAAGTTAGTACTTCTGGAGTCTGTGGGGTTAAACGGTAAACTCTGCATCTTGTGTATGTGCAAGCTCTCCTTTCCTCTCCCTTCATGTTAGCATAGTTCCCCTAAGGGGGGAAAGACCTCATGCTTATACACACTGAATCCCCAGGCCTTGTTTTGCACCTGTTAAAAGGAGCGAAACATCTCAGTGTGAGACTTTCCTCTCAGCACGCGAGACGTATGGGAGCCATTACTGCCATACAGAGGCTCCGAGTTTTTTTTCTGTATCTTCCAGGCATCTTCCCTCCTCGTCTCTTGGCCTTTCGCCCGTCACCATTCAGCGGCGGAAACGACGCCTTCACGCCTCATTTCCCCTCGCCCACACCGTGGCCCCAACACAGTTCCCAGGTCTGCGGAGACACCCCCTCGTAAAAAACCCATCGCCCTCCCTGCATGCTCAAAGTCAACCTAGGGGAGATCCCACCCCGCACATTATCGCAGTCAAACTCACCGACCTCTCTGACGTGATCGGGTTTCTGGGTTCTGAGAAACAGTGGGAGAGCGTGGGTGTGAAGGGGCCGTGGATGCCAATGCAGGAAGGTTCAGAGCCAGGAAATGAGTCCAAATCATTGCTCTGCTCGGTCACGGTCTCAGCGTGATGCTTTTTTATTTCACTGCTTCCTTTTTTTGTGTTGAAATGAGCCTAGTTTCGGATGCGTGCTGCTAACAGCCTGACGCAACACTGGCAGCTGGAATCAACACCTCCTTCAATTCGATTCAGATCGATGTCCCTGTGAAATGACATTTTTGGTACAGAGTATCTGTCATGAAGCTACGTTTATTTAGCTCCGTTGTGTTGAATGAATGCTCCGAGCACCACTGTTGAGTGTTTTGGTTGCAAAATTTGCAATTTGCCACTCATTTTTGAAAGCATTAACAAGCAAACAGCTAGCAGTTATGTAATATTCTTCACACAGTAATATGTATCTGAACTGCCATTCTCAGAAGACAGTTATAGATTTGTTGTGTACTTGTTTTATCACATTGTGAAATAATCCCAGTGTGCAGAATACAGTTGCAATACTTTATCTGTGATTGACAGCAAAATAGCAGAGTATCCAAAATATTCATATTGTAATTCAGAACCAATTGATCTTGTCATAATTATATATGTACAGTAATGATCTTGATTATAATTGTGGCCTAATTAATATTGCAGTTTTACTCCACTGCATTTCCATATAGTTCTTGGAAAGGCCCCTAAAGAATCACTTGTGCTTTATTTTTTAAAAAATGTGGAGATTATGGATGAGATAAGAAAACTAATTTCCAGCCTTGTATGTCAACATTTTTAATTGTCACCATGCTCTACAAAGCTAAGGATATCTCTCCTACTCTCGCCTTCTTCATAAAATTGTCAAAAATTTTCTTAGTCCTTGGGGTTGGTTTTAGCGAGATAATGATCATGTGAAGAGATGTTGACCGTCTGATGGAGCACAGTTTTGATGTACCACTTCCACAGACATAGAAAGCCCTCGTCCCCTATTATAGTAAACTTTCTTTGGCTTGATGCAGGCCAGATTGTCATTTCATGGGTCCCACAAATAAGGACACAGGGCACAGCAGGTGAACATACTTCATGAGTGTTCATCTTCTAAACCTTGTCTGTCGTATAGTTATAACCTATGGCCAAATGTCTATACTGAACTCAAATTGAGTAGAATGGAGGGAAAATATGGCCACTGTTAACAGTACCAACAGAAGTAAGGAAGTTCATTCAAAATTACATTTCAGTAGTCAGTCAGAGGACCAAATATCAAAGCCCTGTTATATTCACATTCATTAAACACAAATGTACAGTAGTCTTTAAAACACTTTATATTATATGGCATTGCATAAATATGACATTAACAGTCATTATCCTTTGTATTCCATATAATGCATTTGTACGCAACTTATAATAATCATATTACAACACAATTTATCATGCATTTGCTCTTGTTATAAATATGTTATAAATACCCCATTTAACTTGATAGAATAAAATCTGATCTAACAGGTTTATGCAACTGAGCACTGCGGTCCCATTATACACAGATATGGACTCACAAAATCAGATTTCCCAGGATGTATGTCAGATTTCACAGGAAGTAAACCGTATTTCATAGGTAGTATGCAACCTCCCCAGGGCTCTCCTTTCTCAGATTCATGCAATTTAGTGGAAACAAGCTTTCACAGATGCTGGGTTTGCATTACCAAGTTGATCCAGCTCTTTTTTTTCATACAGTTTCATTTCTTTATTCATTTAAAATTCTCTCTGTAAGATGTCTTCACTCCAGAGCATCCAGCTGCCTGATTCCGGCCTCCAGGAATTTTGTACTTGATGTTCTTTGCCGGAACATATCAACAGTAAACATCACACATCACGCTCTCCGATTTTGAGAGATATGTTTGATGGCAGTATTACTAAACCGCATGAGTGGTTAATCCTTTTAAACCGTGGTTAATCTTTTTACTGGGACTGAATCTACTCACAGAAGTACAGGGGCTTCGCCGGGCAGCTGCGGACTAAAAATGCATTGTAAAATTCAAGTGTGGAAGTCAAATAAATTGGGGGCTGTTATATAGATCTTGGGAGCCAGGATTGCTCTGAATTGCTTACTTGTATAATGAACGCTAAGGTGTCCCCCTCTATGCCTAATCAAAAAAGAATCTGAAAGCTATGGTTACATGCAATTCTCCATACATCTATTTAGTAAAAGATGTGTAAATGGGAACTTACGAGGTTCAAAGTAACAATGTACAATAATTAAGAATTCAAAGAAAATGGGGTCTTGACATTGGTCCAAATATCCATTGTATGAGACAGGCCAGAAAACCCTACCTTTGCCTCTGCTTTCCTCTCCCTTAAACCAATCTGATAGGAGACCATTAAGCAATGTCATACACAATTATCATAATCATTAACCTCTGTGTCTCTGGGTACGCTCTCCCTGTCAATGCAGCTGAAAAGATGCTTCCCGCAATTTCTCCCTATTACAGTACATTGTTTTCAGAGATTGCGGTCATTTCCACAACTGTCTATACTGCTGCAACTGATATCTGGCTCCCACGCAAGGCAAAACAAACGAAGGGTGTGTTGGTTTTCCATCCTCTCATTGGCTGAAAACTCTGACTCCCTCTTATCATGTCGTGCCTTGCTGCACCATGTGACTTGTCAAGTCCAATCTGGGGAAAGATGCAGGATGCAAATCTACATGAGAG
The DNA here is from genome assembly GCA_019176425.1 of Megalops atlanticus. Classification (NCBI taxonomy): domain Eukaryota; kingdom Metazoa; phylum Chordata; class Actinopteri; order Elopiformes; family Megalopidae; genus Megalops; species Megalops atlanticus. The sequence continues at coordinate 20,634,815 of CM032894.1, forward strand.
AAGCACACTGCTTTCTCTTCTTAAGTGCAAACAAGCAGGTTCTGTGCTTGTGTGGCAAAAAATTTGAGTGAACTCTAAAATTAGAATTAATTAGAAAACTATCTTACCTGTCAGGTGATATGTCTGCAGTTAGAGCAATTTGAAGTCCTGGCTTACCTGTCCAAAGTTCTCCAGCCTGATCAAAGTCACTGGAAACAATGGGAAAAACATGACGCAGTTCCTGTCCCCCTCCCCCCCCCCCTACCCCCTGCTGAGCTAGAAATGCACTCTCTTTGAAAAAAGGGGCCATTTTGGTTCCAGTTTTAAGGCTCTGTTTGGCTAACAGTGCTTTTATGATCCACATAAATTGTGGAGCTGAGTCATATGAATTTGGAATAATTCATGCACAGAAATTCATTTTCTCCATTTCTGCTCTTATATAAGGGAAAGTTTTAAAAGCAATTATCACAGTAGAAAAGGGAGCAAGAGAAGTCATTTTGTGGTCTGAATCAGAGGGCGAAATGGTTCCTTAAATTTTGAAGGAAAAGGCCTGAATTAACAGAAAAATTAAATTGTAAAAAAAAGTTTGATTTCAGTTATTAATGGCTGTGGGATGTCAGAAACAATGACTTATTGCGTATATCTGCTTTCTATAGAAAGCATCTTTCAAAAGACATATCTGCTGAATGTCACATTGAATACATAATTTATTAATGATTCATAACTCAGACAAAAGATAAACAGCATGGCTATTTACACAGTAGTCACTAGAACAAAACACTGTTCCCTCATCCCACAGGTTTTCCAAATGTAAAATGCATTTTGAAAGTTTGGATGTGCTTTACATTCTGGTAACTATTGCTGAACGGTTTCTGCTTTTGCAAATGCTGTAGTTATTCATTTCCTGTGCAATTAACAGTGCGTTTAGAGCTCTGGGGCGAAGGTCACTCCAACGTGTGCATCCAGATAGCAGGCTGGGGAGCTGTGCCGCCTACGCCATGGATAACCGAGTGTGTGTTTGTGTGTGGTGGGAGGGACTGCATCAGATCAACCCCTAGCTCGGAAATAATGAACAGATGGTTTAACTGCCTCATTTTTATTTAATGTTTCTCATGCCTGAAGCCTACTGTTCCAGTACATGAACAGCAGCTGACAGTCAGGTGAGCCGTCGCTCAGACAGTGTCTCTGTGTTGCATGGGGACGGAGACAGATGCATGCAACCTCAGTCTGAATGCAGTTCCATCCCCGTTTGGGGACAGCAGGTTGCACAGATGGTGCGGGCGTGCCAGCACTTCATGTGACAGTATCAGAAAGGCACACGCACACAGCGGTGCTCTGTTAGGTTCTCAAGCAAATTTTGCAATCTTGCACAGTTTTTGTGCTTCATCAATACACTGATGTTTAAAGCATCAACTGTGAATGTCACCATTTTGAATCTGGGCAAATGTCACCTGTCAGAAGTTCAGCTGTTGGGCAAACATCTCCTGTTAGAAGACTGGATGTTAGACAGATGTCTCCTGTTAGATGTTCGGACAGACACGGACAGGAAGTCATCTCCTTAGATTAGGGATGATGCAATTAGTTCTATTTTATTTTATGTAAAATCTGTGTTGCATCATTTGGTTTGTAGATGTTATGGATTTTATACTACTCACCACTAGCAAAAAGGAAAAATTTGTTGAACCTTGTTGCCCAATGCTAAAGGCAAAGTGTGTTGTGTTAGCTTGACTAGGAACCACAGTCTACACATTAAAGTCTCCTTTCATATGAAGTGTTGCAATTATGCTACATTTTTTTTCTTAGCAGTTGCTCTTATACACAGTGACTGATGCAACATTTTTACATGTTCTTAATTTATAATGCTGGATATTTACTGGGATTAAGGATTTTGTTCAAGGGTACAACACCAGTGGCCCAATTCTAGGAATTGAACTAGCAACCACTCCATTCCAATTCTAGCAACCACTGAGCCATGCTCCTCACCATTACACCGCACAGCTGACCCCTTTCAGCTTGTTTCACTTTGTCTTGTTCTGAGCGTTTCAATCTCTTCCCCCCAAATCAGCCGTTTTAAACAAAGTTTTCTCTGCGTACTTTTCCCCATGCTCAGCACGTATGTGGAACTAGGACTGGTGATCCCAAACCAAGTGTCTCATCAGCTTCTTCGGAAAGCTTGAGGGCGCCTGGATGGTGCACCTTTCGGAGGAAATGACCCACTTCCTCTTTTGATGAAGTGGCGCATTAGCCCTCACTCATTATCCAAATTATTGCTCTGTCACCGATACAAGTAGACAATCCCGCCTTCCAGATCTCCAGATTAGTCTCCATCTTCCACTTTTCATGTTGGTGCTATTGATGTTGCCTGAGCAGGTGGGTTGCCTGGCCCTGCCTTCCCCTCCCCTCAGCTCTCTGTGATCTGGAAACAAGCGCATTCAGAAACAGTGCGTTATGTGACTGAAGAAGCTTCCACTGAAACACCAGCTCATATTAATTAGAGCCTTTGAAATGAAACAGGTACTTCTTTGCTTAAAGCCTTTGTGAGCACACGAAACCACTCAATTTCACTTAGATGTGCCTGACAGCTTTCACAAGGGAAGACCCCATTCCCTTCAAGATGGGAGGGAGACCCAGCTGCAGTGACAGTCAGTGAAGGTGTTCCCCCATAAACAATGTCTGTTTGTTCCCTGATCCTTGCACTGCCTTTGGGATGTGAAGCAGAGGCGTAGCCTGTTCTTCCCTACAATGGTAGGACACATCAGCCTAACTCACAGTACAGAGTGGAGGGAGCGTTCACCTGCCCCTGAAAGGGCATTCAAAACCCAAAACCCCTCAACAGCAAGTGATACCTTTCACACTTACCATTATTCATCAGGATTATCAAAATGTTCCAGCATTCAGTCTTGTCACAATAAACAACAAACACCTAACAAGCACAATTAAACCATCTAGAGAGTCTCTGCCATTTGTTTTCCTTTGTATCAACTAAGGCAGTGATAACTATAAATATGCTGGTGTGCGTTTCTTTTTTGTTGTATACTGCCGTTTTGTTCCAGCGGCAGTGTGGGGAGAAATGCAAGATGCGTCTGATTCACTCGTCATCTAAATACCTGCAATGCAGCACTGCCACAGACATGACACATAAAACCACGCATTCTGTCTTTGTCCAAGAGTTCTGTTTATACTGAAAATACAAAAAACAGAAATAGGAAACCGCAGATAATTTATCAAACTGTTAAGTTTTAACTGTTAAAAGAATAATGATTGGTAAGAAAGTAATAAATGTTGAGTTTAATGAAATCATTCAGAGATTATATTTATATTATTTATTAATTATTTATTTATTTATTTTTATTTTTATTTATTTATTTATTTATTTATTTATTTATTTTTTTTTAAAGAGTTACGCCTGGCATGTTTAGATCTGATCTACTTAAAGCAAGCAATCAAGAATTGTATAATGTCAATGAGCATCTGCATGTCAAGACCGTGACTGGGCAGTCTGATTAATGTTTAAATTGTTTAGTATTCAGTGACCCCAAAGGCGTGTTTAGCCATAGCTCTCTCATCAGGCACCGAGCCAACTAGTGGTTGGTGAACAAATTAGACAAACAGGACAAACTGACAAACTGAACAAATCACTAAGCTGGCTTCTCAGACTGGACTGAATTGACTGAACTGGCTGAGCAAATAGAGCCAAACTGCCCAAAGTGCTTTTCAAACATGCCTTACTGGAGATGGTGTCTGTGGGCCAGTAGGGGACAGCCCTCCCTCCAGACTAAGCAGGAACCCAATGCCCTGTGTCAGTGGAACACTGTGCAGTAGGAGATGTTGCTTTTGGATGTGAAACTTAAGTCCTGGCTGATTGTAATCATTAAAAATACCATGATACTTTTCACAAAGGCTGGGGGAGTTCCCCAGTATCCTGGCAAAAATCCCTCTCCACCTCAGCCTATGTGCGGTGGTTGCTCTGCCACAAAAAAATCTTCACCCAGATGAGTGCAACAAACTGGTGGTCACCCCACAAGGCGGTATACAATTCGAATCCATTGTCATTCTTCTTCTTCTTCTTCTTCTTCTCCTCCTCCTCCTCCTTCATATTATTATTTAAACACAGGGCCTCGATAACATCAACAGCATTTATTTAGCCTAACAACTGATCCAGTCACGTGATCCAAGGTTCGGATAGAGCAAAAAGCTCAAAGCGACTCCAGCACTGAAAAACAACAACCGCGCTCTCCCCAGTGGTAGAATGGGTGAATGATTCTGACAGAGTAAGGAGCGTGCTGTGCAGCAGGAAAAGCAGAGGCCTCTGTGCCTTCAGCTCTGCAGATGTCATGCGTGCATGTGGCAGGCTTGTTAGACCTGCCATCCGTCAGGAGAAAGGAGGAGATTAAATTACGGCTGTGGCATATCGCATCAGACTGCACATACGTTGCACAGCAGAGCAGGGGATATCAGATGACTCTGCTCACATCGGACACACTTCATACACCTTTCCTTCTTCTGTTTCTTCTTCTAACGATGCCTGGGCTTTCACTGTGCAAAACCCTCCATTGTGCCCCTTCTTCTGGATCATGCTAGTAGCCAGGGAATAAAGAATTTTCTGAAGTCCAAAAAAAAGTTCATTTTTAAATTATTCAAGTCCTGTCCTTCTGCTGCATTTTCCAGCTCCAAGATTTAACTTTGTTTTATCTAACAGCTCCTCGTTATGTTATGCATGCTGTAGTCATATCTGAAGAAGAACATAAAGTGAAGCATCCTTTTTAACCGCTGTGCTTTGTTTTTAACTTTGAGTATTGATTTTTTTAGCAAGGATTGCATTGTGTTCCATTATTAAGCATTATCAGCAACTCCACAGCCACTGATATTAATCAAAAAAGGAATTGTGTGAGAATGACAATGCGCTGTATCTTGAATCAACAGTAGTCATTAGAGGGGCTGGAAATAGCAAAAACTTGAATATATTCCAGTGTCATGCAAATGGAAAAAAACGAGGCATCTTACTCCAGTAAAGGGAATGTAATTTATATCCATTCACATGCAACACACTCAGCATTGTGAAGAGGCAGTTACTATCTACAGAGGACAGAGAAGCCGGAGGACAGCATAAGGGAAAGAATGAGTGCAATTTATGGGTCCCATTGGGCAGGCACTGTGATAAATAACAGAGGAACACCTTCAGGATTTCAACACTGTTTGACGCTGAGACCTTCTCTTTGGGTGGTTGGGCGGTAGGACCTTCATTCGTTTGGTGGAAGGGTAACATTTGTGAGCAGCAAATGTTCAAGGAAAAATATCATTGCTTTTGGCACTCTCAGCAAAATGACCATGCTGATGCATGTTAATTTTATAGGACATTACAAAACAATGGAGACTGTCCCAAACAAAAGGATAGGTTTCAAAGAGCTGTGAATCTGTCCACCATACAGAATGCGCAAAATACGGAACGGTTACAAAAGCATTGAAACCTTTTGTGGTCTTTCGAATTACTTTATTTTCAAATCTTTTTAGCACGCAATTCTAATTGCAGTCACTTTGATGTCTGAAAACGCTTCCCTGGGAATCAGCATGCCCAACGTCTTTGACATTAAAGAGACAGAGTAAAAGGAATTAAACTCTCATGAAGTTGATTCAATTCAAATAATGATGAACTTCTTGTGAATTAAGCAGCTGAAAAAGTTTCTATCCATATGCTCTTGTTACAAGACATGACACTAATGTATGTACTGTCATGCCGTAATGCTTCTTGCCGTTATATGTATGATTATTGGTAATTTGATGTTTCGATCATACATGCATATTGGGTTTAACTTCCAAGCGTTTATTCTCATGCAGCACTTCAGTTAAGCCCAGGATGGAGGGGTTTTAACCTTTAGTGGATACTGTTCCATTATTACTGAGTAATTATTCTTCCTGTGGTTCTGAGGTTAATAGGTGACTTTCTTTAAGTTTGTTCACTGAATTCCACAGGAACAAATTGTACCTTCTGTTCCAGAAGCAAAACATGTTTTCTATTAATCACGCAGAATCCCCATTGAGCATAACTTCTGAGTCACCCTGTGTTTGGCAATAATTGCTACTTAAAGCTTTATGGCCACTGCCTACCTAATCAAACACCTCCTACCCAAACAACCCTGTAACTTGTGAATAATTGCAGAAATTACTTGAGTTAACTGTTAAGAAATGTATGTGGTATCTATTCTTGTTTCATGTTTTCCTGCAGTTTCTGTATAACATTCAATTTATGGTGAATATCATGACTATAGGAAGCAATGTGTTGTGTTTTAAATGTTTGTGCTTAATATGAGGCCAGTGTCCCAGGTTAGCTCACGGTAAAGCTAAATTCTCATTGGCCCTCATCATTGGGAATCTGCAGTTGTGTATTCACATCCAGACTTCATTTAACTCCTCCTATTTCCTTATGGACACACACAAGGAATGTAAATTCCAATAGGTCAATTGCAGTGACCTCAACAAGGGGTTTAAACCTTGAGTTCAGACCACTTGACCACCAAACGATTAGAAGTGGATTGGCTGTTCCTGATTAATTCCTGCTAAGGTCATTGCAATTGTCACTTACAGCTTGTGAACAGGTCACTTAAGCAGCTCTCGGGGAAGGAGGAGTAGGCTTTGAAATCCATCAAATTTGGACGTGAATGAAATCCTGAGACACTCCAATTCGAATGGACAGCAAGTTAAAAAGAAAAGATCCGACAGGCACAAATTTAATGTGGAGCTGTTCCCTTTGGAAAGGCTATTACTTCATTGTTGAGGCAATTTCTCCAACATGCTTGAGGTCACCTTGAATAGACAAAAGCAAAGCACAGAGGAGTGAAATTCTCGCATTTATTAATTTGAAATGTAATGAGACCATGTTAACATCTCATCTGTTTTTGTAGTACTTCCACATATGTTTTATGTGCATGCTTCTGTGTGTGTGTGTGTGTGTGTGTGTGTGTGTGTGTGTGTGGGGGTTATTAATGGCAGCAGTATAAAAACCAAAAAAAAGGATGAGATCAAGGGAAAACACGGATTACTACTGCGTTAAAAAATTCCCTCTCATCTGCTGCCACGGTGACCTTATTACATTCACATGAAGGAGTCCCTTAGGTTCAGGGCTGCCTGCTCAAGCAGAAATTTTAGAGGGGGGTGAACATTTTCCACCTGGTCCCGCCACTACTCGGAGTAGCAATGGATGGGGACGTGTGTCTGTGATTAGACCCAAAGGACTGGAAGAGATGTGTTAAAATGGAGGACTCCTTTGTCAATCCAGTACCATAGCTAAAATGTCAATATCGGCTGTTTTTCATTTATATTACATTTGCATTTATTCATTTGGCAGACGCTTTTTTCCAAAATGACTTACAAGTGAGGTACAATATAACACAAGCGAAAAACCAGAGTCAACAATATTAGAATTACTGCATGACAAAGTTCCAAAGGTTGGCCAGGCGAGGTACCAACTAGCAGGTAAAGCTAGCGAGTGCGTTGAGCCAATACAACCAAACAATTACAACCAAACCTTTACGTTTAAACCATCGCAACCAGACCATTACACCAAATCAATACGTTAAACCATTACACCCACACCATTACACCTAGTCAATACATTAGACTGTTACAGCCAAACCATTACACTTTTTTTTAATATAGTTTAATAGGAGATGGGGGTGCTCAGGTGAGAGCGGAAGAGCTGTGTCTTCAGATGTTTCTTGAAGACAGAGAGGGACTCAGCAGAACGGATGAGGTGTGGAAGTTCATTCCATCAACGGGGGACAACGGCAGAGAAAGTCTTGGATAGAGATTTAACGCCACGATCAAGGCCTTGAACATGATGCGGGCACCTACAGGGAGCCAGTGGAGTGAGACTAAGAGGGGTGTAACATGAGCCCTTTTTGGTTGGTTGAAAACCAGACGTGCAGCTGCGTTCTGTATCAACTGCAGAGGTTTGATAATTGCATGCAGGTAGGCCAGCCAAGAGAGCATTGCAGTAATCCAGTCTTGAGATGACCAGAGCCTGGACAAGGAGCTACGCAGCGTGCTCGGATAGGTAGGGCCTGATTTTCCTGAGTGAAATGTACTTATGTGATGTTTGGGATAGTGTTACATCTCAATATTGGATGTTTCCAGAAAAAAATTACCCTGACCAGTATGCAAGTAATAATTGTTACACTTGAAATTGTGTGTGTTTGTTCCTTGCAATGTATCTGCTTCATCCTTTGCATGGTAATAATCAAACATTTTAATATCTTTGAACAAGGAATGTATGGACTGAATGTACAATTTGTCCTGTAGTATAAGTGACCAGTCACACCTGGGCCCAGTGGCAGTAGAATTTTAATGTACTTCAATATCTCATGGATATGTGTGTCTGTGCCTGTATCCACGTGTGAAAGAGATAGAGAGAGCATTTTTATGTGAGTGATGTATGCATGTGCAAGTGTGTGTGTTTCTGTGTGTGAGCATGTTTTTATGTGAATCTGACCCCAGAGAGACACACCAGTCTATCATCCTGAAGTGTCCTTTTACTCAGTCCTTCAAGGAATGGCACAATTAGATGGCTAGCTGGATCAATACAAGCAACTTAATGAACTGGGTGGGCGAAACACACAGGACTCATTCTGCAGGCTGATGGTGCCGCTTAAAGTCATATTCACCTTCTGTAGACTAGACTGATGTCAGAAGAACTGATCAATAGGCTGTCAATACAATTGACATACAACTAAGTGTGATTTTTTTGGGCCGTGCTCCACAGAGAGGGTGGTATATTTTTCATTCTCAGATTTTCCAACAGAACACTTGCCAAGTCAGCCTAGAGACCGCTAGATACTGTTTATCCTCCGCACAGGAGATGTCCCACAAAAGCAAAGTGTTTTTTTTCCTTTAAAGCAAAACTCATTTCGACCCTGCCATGAAAGCACTTTAGCTTTGCCATTAGCTGCAGTGCGATTGGTGTGTGGGAGCAGCCTACTGCAGACGATGAGTATTCCTGTCACATACAGCCACTGCAGACTTTTACCCAGTCACTCAACATCTGCAGCCGAGTGTTTCTGAAAGCTATCAAAATGTCTGCGCGACTGAGCGGAGCAGCCCTTAACTCCCCCAAAGGAAATCAGGCCCAAACACACATTCAAAGACCAAAGCCCCCCACCGCCCCCAAATTTTCACTTTTATTTTCTCAGCGATGCCCTCACCCTGAGCGACTTACAATTGTGCCCTGACACATCACTCGTTTATGTGTGAATAATTCCTGAAGCAATTCGCATTGGAGTCAAACCTGCAACACCCCCCTCCCGGATCGGAGCTCTGCTTAAACTGCTGTGCCGCCAGTATGTCACATCTTTTTTCACTGAGGGAAATATCAGAGGCGCCTTCTGTTTGGGCGAAGCCTGACCCAGGTCCTTTTAATTTGCTGTGAAAGGAACAGCTGTAGGCCTGTGCTGTTTGTACCAGCAGTGACATATTAAAACTGTGACATTTCGCACCACCATTTGACAAGAAATGGATAAACAGTGTTCATTTGATTTACCATGGGATTAACAGATTTGTTTAAATAGACCTAAGACAGAGAAATACAAATAACCTAAGGAGTTGTTTTTGGACTGACAAGTGGAGCCTGCATTCGTCGATGCTGAAGTTAACAGGGTTCAACAGCAGATGCCATGGTTGACAACACCAAACATATATAAATACCCGCGGCTAACGTTTGATTGTGGGCGGTTGTGCAACTCGGAACATCGGTTACTGTGGTATTCCATTAAAGCTCAGAGCCAGCTTACCTTGCATCTCCAAGTTATTTTCCCTGTATTATGGCATACACACTCAATGTAAAAGCATGAGGTATTGTATTCCAAGCAATCCTTGAAACCAGCTGTATTCAGAATGTATGTATGTAAAGCATGCCTTGAATGTGGCCCCATAGGAATATTTTGAAGAATGCACTCTCTGATTTTACAGCTTTTGAAGAAAACGATGTGTATTTATGGAAGCTGTAGAATGTCTACACATAAAAAGAGGAAATGCAGATAAAGGGATCCTCATTAAGAACTGAACTGGGTGGGGTGAGTGGGTGGCTTGTTTGGCTGGTGCACTATTAATGTATCGTAAATGTACATCCGCACTTGGCATTCAGAAACCTCAGCCGCACCCAAATTCAGCATTGTTCCGTGGGCGTTGAAATGCAAAGCGCCCGCCATCTTGAGGCTGAACCTTGCTTTGCTTTGATGCATCAAAAATAGGCATCGAGTTTGTTTGGCAGCCTCCCACTGTAGCTCAGTTGCCACCAGAAAGACAAACAAATCAAACAGAGCACTCTAAAAATGTAACTCATCCAGGGGCAAGTACAAGGCAGCAGTGTAAAGACCGACCTCTGGGCTTCAACAACACATACCCCCCTCTGTGAGCTAAAATGCTATTTAGGATGTATTGCAAGGCTTATAAGGGGAGAGAGTGATAGCATCAGGAAATGGGAAAGAACTCTGTAGCTCTGATACCACTTAATTCCACAGCAATTGCTACTTTGCTCTGTGTTTCACTGTTATTACCCAAACCCCCTTGAGGGAAGTTCAAATGGTTGAAACACTGAAATGTTACCATAGTTTTCTACACTTTTTTAAACCTCCACCCCAAGCTGCAAAACATTCACCACCTTCTTAAGTCTGTAAATAAACAAATTTGCTTCCAATAAGTCCAAACATTGGTGCACTGTATCGAGTTGCCTACATGGTAAAATGACTTTATCTGCGGTCTGGCTCATGCATTCTTTCATGACCTTCAGAAGCAACAGAGGAATAAATGGAGAGAGAGAGCGAGACAGACAGAGAAGGAGAGAAAAAGAGAGCTTAAAGTGACCAACTTCTTAGGATTTAAGAAAAATAACACCTTAACCCATAAACAATATGGCCATTTAGAGGATACTCTCCAGGTTCACTAGAAGAAGAAAAACAAAACTGACACCAAACTGTAGGGGATAACAGCTTATTGATTTGGGATTTGGCTCAAAAAAGAGAAGGACATTTAGGGGCCAATGGGTGAGCATGTTTACCTTTGTGAAATGAAGTCCCTTGGCAAGGATGCTTGTGAAGTGGTAAAAGCCTTCCTGCATGATCTGATAAAGGATCAATTATTAAATGCATTGGGCCTATTCACAGGTAGCCCCGTGTCATCAAATAGTGAGCAGGAATCATGCGCTGGCCAATCATTGACAGCAATTTGGGTTTAAACACTCCAATCATTCCAACAGAATTGGAATTTAGAACATATTTGACAGCCAATCATCTGTAGTGGTTTGCATCTGAACTAATCAATTGATTCTCTTGGTATGGGCCAATGGCATTCAAGTTCATAAACCCTGGAGGATACCAAATAACAGGTAATCTTGTGCATATTAACATCCAGGTTTTTGATGGCCTTATGCAAGATTTCTCCCCTGCTAACAACTTGCTAACTGTCTACCTTACTGCATCCAGTGGTGCTATGCTCATATAGGCTATACTAGTTTTTTAGTGGTGGAAGGGGAGCCATTATAGAGGCAAACATAACAGTAACTGTTAGCATAGGAAAGATGAATGACATATGACGAGATTGTGTCAGGTGAGGCTCAGGGGAGCCACAGTTACTTTTAGCCCATAAGTGGCCCAAGGGCATTGTTTACATAGCTATATTTGAGTTAAGGTTACGAGTAGTGTTGGGAGAGCTGATCCTGGGTCAGTTATCAATGGCAGAAAGTAAGAGAGATTGCTGCTTCCAGAAGAACATTTCTGTTTTTTTTTCCTTTGCTGTTGTGGGCTTTTTGTACAGGAAAATATAAAGCAAATTTTAAAAAATAAAAACTTTGGAAGTGATAAAAAATGAGCTGTAACAGGGCCCCCTGGTGGTGGTGTCCTCTACAGCACCGTACTTTGCATGTGCCAGGAGCTGTCCTTGCCTCTCTGGAGCCTGTGACAGTGTGAAGGAATAGAACGGCATTGGCAGGTACGTTTATTTTTTTTGTTCTCTTTATGTGTTAAGATGTTCAGTGCTCCTTATTGTTTAAAACTGAGGAGTATAAATATTACAGTGGCATTACATGGGTTAAATATTATATGGGGTCACTTACCAGCCTTCCCCTGAAAAGCCAGCCTCACAAATCCATGAATTTCCATACAACATGAATGTGTTTATTGGAGACCGTGAAGGTTGCTGTTGATGTGGTTGTAGGGGTCATGAGGCCAAGTTTGTCGACACTCCTTTGGACATAAACAGTGGGAGATGCTGTGAACAGCTGACATGAAAAGGAAGTGCTAAATGGGATTTTTTATACTTGTACAGTGGATTATATAGTTTTAATAAATAGCATAGGGATTTGGTGCTTCATTAAGTATGCATGACAAGAGGGAGGATCATTGCTTGTTCCTCCCAATGTCTCTTGTGTAATGGAGAACTGTTATTGTGTTCAGAATGTGCGGAAACACCCACTGCTTTTGACTGCTCAGCCTTAGTATATAAAGGCATATAAAGGCTTACGGCATTGTTGTCACCAGACATTTTGTCAAGCCTTGAGAGCAAAATATTACGGATAAGGATAGTGCATAAGGATAGTGCACACATGCCTGGATAAACACACACAAAGTATCAAAATATAAGAATGTACTACCATTATAGGCAAGTAAAATGTTAATCAAGGCTATGTATTGTATTGCTGGTCACTATGTGATCTTTATCAGACATGATGTTTATTACACAGTTAATTAATGTGTAATAAATGTATTGTCAATACCTTATTGATTCATAATTACAGTGTTATTGAGTGTGATTGATCATTGTACTAAAGAATTCTTGATTTACCCAGCAAATCTATTACAAGTTACTCTTACAAATCTATTACAAATCACTTTTAATTTATATGAACATTAGATTACATTATTGGCATTTAGCAGACACTCTTACCCAAAGCAACTTACATCAGTTACAATGTTATCCATTTATACAGCAGGATATTTGCTGAGGCAATTTGGGGTTAAGTACCTTGCCCAAGGGTACAACAGCAGTGCTCCAGTAGGGAATTGAACCAGCAACCTTTTGGTCATAAGTCCTGCTTCTTAACCACTATGCTACACTGCCATATGAAGTTTTGTGATATAAACTATGTGTGGTATGTATATACCTTCTCAGTTCTGGGGTAGTGTAACCAAGGGAACAATAAAATGACCATCTTAATCACTGACTATAATTCACTGTAACCAAATTTTCTGTTTATAAAAAGGATTTCACAAGTATTGTTGTTAAAAAAAAAGTATAGGCAAAATTGTTTCTCAGACACGGTTCCTGTCTGTACTGGTCCCTCAGTGGTGGAATGAACTCCCCACGGAGGTTATGACAGCAGAATCATCAGCCATCTTCCAATGCAGACTCAAGGCCCACCTCTTCAGACTGCATCTCAGTTCCACTACAATCCCCACCCCCAACACCTGATACCTCTAGTTTTTGATACTTATTTTATGTGTAGTATTGTGTTGTATTTTGTCCAAGAAATTTCCAAATTTTTTTTTTTTTTTTTTAATAAAACCAAATGCTAATTAACATTTTGTATTGACTGGAGACTGACCAAAGTGCTCATAACTGCTTCAGCCCACCTATAACCATCCTCACAGAGGCTGACATAATGTTGCATGTATCGAAATGTTATGGTACATTAAAACAACCACACATTCAAGGGTTGGGGGCTGAGTTGGGCTTTCTATTTAGAAAGGTGAAAAAACCAGTCTTCTTTTGGTTTCAACCGGATACACGCACAGTAGGTCAAAGTATTGGGATTTCGGCTACAAAGAATATCCCTCTGTAAATGCAAGAGGGTAGACCAGTCACTAGCTGTCATCTTAGGCGTCCCTGTTGGATTCTGAGAGGGAGGGCCTCCAGTAAGCACAAAGGACGCGTTGTCAGGTCACGTAAACACTGGCACGATCGAGGGCTCCTTCCAGAATCTGATGCGGCATCGGGGAGAGTGAGACAGGCACAATGCCCGAATACAAAGGCGTGCCCGTCGTGCCAATCTCTGCTCCGTATCCGTCAGCGCAGATGCAGCACACACTGAAGGAGGATGAATGGCTGCTGGATGGAGCATTGTGCTGATACAAAGTCTCGTTGTGTCTTTCCTCTGGATTTTACTGACAGAATGAATACAGCCACTTTCTGCACATGCCCTGCAGATGTGCAATCTTGCCGTTTTTCACCGCAGCATATCTTGTGACACTTATTTAAAAAAGGCAAAGGTAAAGTGTTGTACTCTTGTCAAAACCCCCATTGTCCTAAAAGACATAGCTGTGACACACCTTGTGTTGGGTTTCTTGTTGTCATTCTTCCTTGAACTGTTGATCACTAACATTCATGTGCACAGCACAGTACTTTCAGAGGCTGCTTCTTCATGGTGATATGTGATGTCACAACAGACTGCCTCCTGGCAGCACAGGAGAAATAAGAGAAAAGTGGTTAAAGAAATTGTACACATTTATTTTCCTGCTCATCTCGTGACCATCTAACAGGGGTGAATTTTTCTGCTGCCTTGATTATTCAGTTTATCTTCTTTGAAGTCAGCATAATAGCAAGTTAAGCTGAATGCAGGACACTTTTCCCCACGTGTTTGTTCTGGCTTTAATGGGAGTTTTAATGGGAGTCGCGTAACCACCGAAGAACTCGGAACTGAGAGTTGGAAATCTGGAATCAAAAAGTTACAGTCTGGCCAGCTTAAAACATGTTGCCTGGCAAACATCCCTTTTGATGTTTTATTCAAACCCCATTCTTAATACACTTTAAATATTGTGTTTTAAATGCTACAAAAGCTCTGAGATAATCCTCAGGATCTGCTAAATGTATTTCGGGCGCTAACAAATTGCTCGTGAGTTAATCAGCAATCGGTCTTCCTTACTTCTTTAATGAACAGTGAACAGAGTCAGCCATAACTCATCTCTGTGCGTGACTCAGTAAGGCGTTCCTGGGGACTCTGCGGGCTGGTGGGAAGATGAAAGGATTCCAGCGAAGGGAAAGAGGAGAGGTGCGCAGCTTCACAGCGTGCGCCGCTGCTACCGTCAGCACGTTACCAACACCATTATCCAAGCAGCTTTACAGCCCCGCAGCGTTCAGCTTCATAGGGTGTGCTGCGATGATAAATGAAGTTGATTTTAAAATGTGCTGCAGGTGTCACGCAGTCAATATGCCCAGGTGAAACGTTTTGAAAAACACTGAAAGTTTACTTCGCCATGTAAGTAACGTGGGGCTTTGAGCTGATTTCTTGGGAGGCCTAGAGAAATATACACCCAATATGCACACTTTTTATGTTATGTTATGTTGCGTTTTGTTCTTATTTGATCACAGATATGAATCAGGCCTGGCGCTATGGAGGTGCTTGGGGTGCAGCGCACCCCCAGTTGTCTCCTTATATCCCAATATCTACATAGTATTTATGACTTTTTGTGGAACCCCCGTGGATTGCAATTGCACCCCTCTGTATTTTCTCCTGGCACCTGGCCAGGCATTTAGAGGGCAATTTATATGTTTTTGAGGGAAACATTTTACATGTCTCTGACCTGTGCTGCAATACCCTATTACATTACATTAACATAATACCTTATGACTTCCCCTACAGCCATGATCGGCTATACTCTGGAAAGAAGGTGGTGTCTGTATGGTTTTATTTATATGTATTTATATGTATTTATATGTTATATGACATGTAAATAAATTCTGTCATATTCAAATGACATGACACCATCATGCATTCATATTTGATGTAGCAAGTGCCACTGTATTTATTTAATTTATTTTACTTATTTTCTTTGTACCTACAGTCATTTCAAATGAATCGCAGCTTTCTGTGGGTTACTAAGGTGGGTCTTCAAAAGAAAGTTGTTTTAATTTAATAAACGGCAGCATCGACCCGGCAAAAAACACAATCTGACCCGGGGCAGCCAACTCCATAGCCTTGGAGTGGTCTTCATTATTGTTTCAGGCAGTGGAATGTGAAGACTTTAAGTTTTACGCTGCAGAGTTAAATTGCTTTCAAAGCGAAGTCGCGAATGGGCTGATCAATGGAGAGTTGTTAAGTTCAGAAAATCTATGGCTGCAGAGAGAAGGCCGATTCGTTCCATTGAAGTTCTCTCTCTTATCCCTCGGCCCTAAAGACTAATACCGAGGATTATGTAGCTGAAAGGAAATCATAAACAACTCTGATGTGGAATAGCACGGAAGCTCCAGGATATTGATGTTCTCAAACTGCAGTTGTCCAGGCTGTTTTAGCCCTGTGCGCGAGGCGTATTCCTACAGGCTCAGGAAGTAATCATCCACTCTGGCATTTCCACAGAGACAGTTATCTCAATGATAACGATCCATTCAAAATGGAAGACGGAAAAAAAACACATTTACAGCAAGCTACCATACCATACTATAAAGGGTATAATTCTGTGTACAATACGAACATCACATGCTCTCAGTTAAGACAGATTTTGACTTTATATGTGGTATCCTGACGCCAGCGTCTCCTGAAAACTTAGAGGAACTAATAATACATTTTTTCTTATTCATCTGGTAAATGCCCTCATCAAGAGTACTTCACAGACCTTGGGAAATACAGTGCACACAGCAAATAGCAAATTAGCAAGTATAATGTAACAGACCCTGCAACAGCCCAAAAGGTCATAGGGATCCAAATGAGCAATTCAAAACACCCGAGCAAGAGGCGAAACCTTCCGTTTTGTCCATTACAACTCTAAACTCTGGCACTGCACCCTGATGGATGATGGGAGAGATGCATGTGCCAGAAGATTTGGAAATGGATGTGTGACGACTATGAAAATTAACCCTTTATAAACAGGGCTGTCGAAGTGCCTTAGGCAGAGCGGGAAGGTAACATACTCCTTACATCACCAATGTGTGTTACCCACCTGCTTGACTTGTGGCTGCCATTTTTGCACTGGGAGACTCATCACACATCAGCTGAGGTGCAGTGGAAAGGATTTATATAGCCAGTTAAACTGGGAGAGGGGTAGATCAGGAATTTGGCCAGGACACTGGGGAACAGCCTTCTCTTTGTGAAGTGTCATGGTAATTTTAATTACCATAAATCAGGACCTGATTTCTCATCCAACGACTGTCTGTCATTGCACTGGGGAATTGGTTTCCCTGCTCTGCCCAAATGGAAGTCTGGCCCTTACTGGCTCACCATGTATGGGAGCTGTGTGGCTTTCCCAAAGCACCAAGCACACCAAACCCCACTTAGCTGCTGCCACCAGGCAGAGATAGACTACGGGTTGGTCGAGCTGCTAGCAGGAGCGTCACCCCAGTTAGCCCTCTTGCCAGAGGTAGTCGCAGCAGTAGGCTTATCGTTAGCACGTGCCTCTCTCCCAGCTCCATGCCTTGGCCAGCCAATGCTCCCACATTGACAATCCATATCTGCCAATGCCAAACGCAAACATAATACCACCCTGTTCGACTGGAGCAACATGAATGGGATTAGTTTGGCACGTTCCAGAGAATCCACACCAGCAGGAGGCAGTGAACGCAGCTCCCACAGGAAAACGGCTGGCTGTTGTTTGCCAACAATTCCAGCCGCACTGTCTACCCTTGATTGCAATTATCCACAGGTTTTCCATTTGATATCAGATAAAGCCTTAACAGCCCTGACAATTTTGACAATTAACACCTCTGTCTAAAATGCAATCTGATAGCATATACTGTACAACATATGCTGATGGTAAAACTGTTTCCATATACTAAATTTTTTATTAAATGCTGTTATGTGTTTATTTTGGAAACTCTGGCATCCAGGGTGCCTTACAGAGGGCATGTTGTGACAGGCTTCAAGACAAATTGAAATCAGTCTGTCAGCACAGATCTGACCCACCTGATAACACAGAAATTGGGTGTGCAGCCGGCAAAACAAAGTTCGCCTGCAACATCTCACTTGAGATTGCTTGACATTTTTGCTCTGTGCGTCCGTGACAGAAATGCGACAGAGTTCAGGTCGATTCCGCTGGGTCGGCCATTTAAGCCCCGATGGAATTTTGTCTTAGCAGTGGGGAGAATCCAGTGGGCAATGTGACAGAAATCCAACCAATCGCACAGCAGGGAGAAGGTCACATGGTGACAGGGGGTTGTGGTGTGAAAACAAGGTGGAAAAATGCTCATTAGAGTGGAAGCCAGTGCGAGTGGGAGCGGAAGCAGGACTGTGGCTTATTGGGGGATTTACTTCAAGGACAGACCCCTGTCCCTGTGCAGCCTCCATTTTAAATTGTGTCCCTGCAGTACAGGTGCACCTTTATGTGCAATTGCTTGTCAGTCCTATTTTGCATCTGTGTTACTGGGCTTGGTTCTAGCATGTGGTTTTACCAACAAGAAGCTCCCAGAGGAATTTAACACTGATGTTTACATTTTTAATGACTTTTTGTTTTTCTCAAAGTCAATCTGAGGACAAGCTAGCTTAGTTTTGCTATTCAACATTCAAGACTGATCATTGGACCAGAAAGCTTAAAACACTAATAGCTAAATAATTTTAATCTGCTTGACCGATTGATTACATTTTAAAATGAAAATATCAGACATAACCAGGACTGCCATTAAAAACAATTCAGCGAATTTTCCTAGTGAACAATTCATGTAATTAAATAATAACAATTAAAAAATCCAGCTTTCTCTCAGCAGCAAAAGAGACCAAGGAGTTTCTGAAAAGCCAAAGGGGTTGCCGAGGTTATAAAACCATTTGAAAATTTTAATTTAAAAACATACAATTTGAATAATCCTATGTAATCATTTGATTACATGAGGGTAGATGATAACTATGGTAAACTCTAATCAGAATTTTAATTGATTTGTACGTTATTACAGTTCAACATTTAATTTGATCTGTCCCTGGGAATGGTGGCACTCATTAGTGTTCCTGCAGGATGAATGAAGTAAATATTGAACTGAATAATTCATTTCTAATTCACGAAGCTCATTCTAGAAACTATTTGAGAACAGGACTTTAGTTAAATTAATGTCTCGCATAGTTAAATATGCAAATATAAGTGCTGGGTCCCTCAGTATCACCCTTTTCCATTATTTTCATAGTAATTTTGTACCATGTTGCCACTAGATTCAGAGCAGCAAGCTATAGCTATAATCAGCAATTCTAAAGGCCCAGTCAATGGAAGGACATCAATGCATTAAATTTTAGCCATGCTGTGAATGTGTTCAATGCACATGGGAAATTTGTGGTACTGGCTATTTGAGTAATGACCACTGTGGTCTGATTCTCAACTGAGTCTTTCATTAAGTCTTAATTATTCAATTGGACCCATCTGCTAGAATCCTACATGCCCTTAAGACAGTCAAAAAACCCCCACCACTTTCATTTCTTTAAAAATTGAAAATGAACACATATCATTTGCTGCCTCCCTCAGCTGATCTAATCCATTTAAAACTACTGTGCTCTGTGTCTTGGGCACCATTCAAAAACAAAATACATACTTGTGTCAAAACGCTTTATAAAGCCCTTAAAACACCCTAATTTCCAAAGGGAGGCCCATTAAGGCATCCGTTAAAAATTTAGTGCCATGGAAATGAGGCTACTGTCAAGTGCTTTGCAGAGTAGTACTCACTGTAATTTGATATCCTTCAAAATCCAGTGAGGTTGATCGTTTGTACACAGCGCACATACATGGGGACAGCCATGGGCGGCGCCAGGGAGGGGCTTGGGGGTGCTGTAGCTACCCCTAGGATAGCCATAGCACCCCCCTAGCACCCCCAAGAAATTTCTGTGGTTTATTTAGAATTTTTAATTTTTAATGTGTGAATACTATAATTTATAATTTGAAAAATAAATACATTAATAAAACAAACCGATTATTTTTAGACTAAAAAACATAAAGCCAACACAGGTGGTCTGATTCAGCCTTGTGTTTAACACAGAATGGCATTGTAACTGTCGCGGAGCGGGTCCTGCGTATGTGCACGTGTGTGTGAGCGCGTGTGTGTACGTGTGTCGGGGGTATTGCAGTAGAATTTAAACTGTGGCGACCGGCACGTTAATGGGAAACCCTAAATTTCAGAGCACCCTCGCTGAAAAGTCAAGCGACCCCATAACACCGGCAAAAGAAAATCTCTGACGCCGCCCATGGGGACAGCACGTACAAATCATTCATACTGAGGTGCAGCGCACTGCACACTGCATACACACACCACATACATGAAACATTCATTTTTAGACTCCAATAAGCTGTCCCACATGAAAGATAATAAAGGACAGATAACACATGGAAACAGTCAAAGTGGTTACTGGAAGAAGGAATAACATATTCCAACAATAATCTTTAAGCAATCAGGAAAATGGCAACAAATCTAAAGCAGAAATGAGATTTAGTTGGCCTTGGGTGTAGTCACTTGTCAGTCTTATGGGAGAAATAAACACAGACAACGGATATTTAAAAGGCATTTATTAATGAAATGAGCACTCTTAAATTCGACAATGCTTCCTCAGTTATGCGCGTCAGAAGAGAAAAAAAAAAACAGCTTGCTCATTTTTCGCTGAAACTCTGGCTCTTTTCACATGGCAACGAAAACAAATCCTTTTATTACACGTGCAATAAATAATCGATTTAAAAAAAAGAAATGATAAAAGAGAACTACACCAGAATAAGTGCCCCTGTTTAAACCCAAACCTCAACACCAACCACAAAAAACATATAGAAGCAAAAAAAAAAAAAAAGACAACACAAAAAAATAAAAATCAGTTTCTTCTGTCTGCATTAGTGTAATCTGGAGCTTCCCAGTGTCCTGTACAAGAGGTGACTGGGCGAGCAATTCGTGACCTGAGAAAGATTTACGGAAAGTTTTCGGTTGCAAATTTGAACCATCTGAGAAGCATATATTGCACATTTTTTTTTCCACAAACTGTACTGAGTAACACTGACTCTTTTCAAAGACCTTATTCCCAAAAGAAGCACGCGTTTAAAATGTTCGCAGCACACAGAAGACAATAACGCAAATGTAATCACATTTCACAATGATAAAATGAAAAGACAAAAAAATTTTGGGTAAGACCAAGCATGGAAAATAATGCTGTATACGTTAAAAAAAAAAAAAAAAAAAAAAGTTAAAGGATTGAGATTTAGTTTGATAGAAGCCGCTATGCTGGAGACCAACATTTGCATCTACACTTATAGTGACATTTAGCGGTTAGAAACTGTAGAGTTATCTTGAACCTGATTCCCTACATGCAAAAACAAAATAATAATAAAACAAAACATAATCATGACCTCTTTGAAAGACAGAGTCCTAAGACCATATATGTCTGAGATGCCACCAGGTAAATCTGTGCAGAGAAACTCTGGGTTTCTTTTTATTTGGACAGCAACGCTACTGGCTGCAGTTGCAGTATGGCTCATGAGGGGTGATTGTGAAGGCTGATTGCTGGGGCTTTTTTTTTTTGCCAGTATAAAAGCGCCACCTACCCTTGGCTGTCGCAGACGTTTGCCCTGTATAAACTTCAACTGTCGGAGCAACTTGTGTTGCTTCTTGGCTGGGTTGTGGAAAATGTCACTTTTTTTGTTTCATAACTCTGACATTTCATGTGCTTACTCCTGTGTCATCACAATGCCAAACTTCCAAACCTGCAAAAAAAGGACCTCACAAGCACGCAAACTCTGATGTGAAGCACGACAGGCTGAGAATCTTGCTGGTAAGGTTGCTGAAGCATTTTCCTATACAATTTACATGTAGGAGAGCATCTCTAGGTGGACAGCAGTGTGAAAATGACCTGCCAAAATGCGTAACAGCACCACAGCTGTTTCGCAGACAGGCGGGTATCCTTTTCAAAATGTGTGTTTGACGCACATCTGATTCTTACAGCGTAAACTTCCTGTAAGTATACACATTACGAATATACACCGAGTGGACGGATGGTTACAGAGCGGGTTCCAGAGTGAAATGACCCCTACCCAATGAGGGAAGAGAAGAGAAGGGAATGATGTGAAGGGTAACAGAGCCGACAGGGAAACAGTGGTGTCACTGGGAGGTTGTGGGGTCACTGCTGCTACCCCCCTGAGCAGTGCATGCACCCTTAACAGCTTTAGTAAATGCTCAGTCGGGTAAATGGGGAAAATGTATAAAATAGCACCAACATAATCTGCCCTGATTATGCTAATAACTAATAATGACATCACCAACCAACTCAGAGACTAAATGTAGCACAGGTCTCAAGATAAATGGAGACCCCGATAACAGACCCCATTAAAGACCTGACTGGTTTACTTCACTGAAACTGAATTCTGAATCCTTTGAAAAGTTCCCCGTGTATTTTTAGCACTCTTCTGATGAAAAGGAGACCCATTTCCTTTCTTTCCCTCCTCTGTCTCCTGCTCTCACAACAAACCAAAAATACCGCACCCCCTTGGCAAGACAGAGAGCACGCAAGCTCAAGCTCAAAAACCCCCAAAAAGCCGACACTTTGAAGGAATCAAAGTTCACGCGAGGTAACGAGCTCTTGAGACAAGTTCCCCCTGAAAAACTGTGGAGCTCGTTCCCCGGAGACCAATCTGCACCATGTTGAGTTTATACAGTAAAAATGTTAGCACCATCAGTGGCTTCGGCGACGAAAGAGGGTGACCAGCACTCACCATGGCAACGCTTCGCCCCAAACTCTGTCCCAGAGCTCTGCATACACCTGAACAGTGCTTGCCAAGTACTAAATACAAAAATCCTAAGAACCACATGAAAAAACAAAGAATTTGCCTTTGTCTAACTTATACCAGTTGTTTTAAAGCCACAAAACTATTGTTGTACTCTGTCAAGAACCATTTCATTTGACACGTTAACTCTGTGCTATAAACTTCACGCTCTTCTATAAGGATGAGATGGCTATTTCACAGCTAATACCCCAAAGGTACTAGTCAGTTACAAAAGCAATAATATGCAAACATAAAATTCTTTGAACATCAGGCAAGTAAAAAAGATGACATGACAGAAGTTAAAATAACATAATATGTTCATCTGCTCATTTCTACATCACTGACTTGATGGACAATAACTTGGATTTTACATGAACATATTTTAGGCAAAGGCATAAAGGGATTATCATGTTATCAAGAAAAAATAAATAAAATCCAAAATCAACAGTTACATGCAACCATCACATGTGACTGGCAAATCCTGCTTAACCTTAGAAGAAGGAAGAATCCATCTGTTAAGGTGTTGAGTTAATATAGTGCATGATACCTGGCTCCTTGCAGTCCTACTAGTAACTAATCTATGTGTAACTAATACGTGGCTGTAAAAGGACTGAATAATCCAGTAACTGTTCTGATACTGATACCTTGTTGACATTAAAAGTATCACAAAACATATTTACCACAGACTGTTTAACATGTGGATGTACAGATGTTATTGAACACCAATGTCTGCCATGTTGGGTTCCGTTTCCAGGAAAGCCAATCTCCATGATTTGGAACAAAAAGAAAAACACGGAAAGGGTAAGAAACATCTTTGTGTTTCAGTTCTGATTCTGTTCAGCTCAAATGAACATATGCTGGACTCCAGCTCCCTAGATCCAATCTCTTTGTAGATCTCGATTTAGATTTCTTATGATTTTCTCCTACGCTTACATGCATTTGACATTTCTTACTTAGAAATACATGATTAGTGTGAAGTGAGATAGTGAGGTTGTTATACATCGCAAACGTAAAATGTTTATGAATTGCAAACATAGGATGGAAATGGTGGAAAAAATCACATATATATTCAGTAAATATATATATTTGTGTATGTATTTTTCATACACCCTTTGTCACAAAAACCATTAAAGAACAAAACAAAAACATGCAGATGTGAATTCAGCAGAAAGCAAACATTTAATCACCACCCTGCTCCAGTATCCTGCACACACTGGACTTGGAACATAAACAGTTGTCCTACTCTTGGGAAAACATACCTAAGAAGCATGGAAGATTACATATGCGTATAGCTCACTTTATTCTATACAGCTCTAGACACATAAAATGTACAAGTCACTTTGGTTTTCAGAACACCTGTTTGTAGAAAAAGTATTTAACACTGTCTACAGTGAGGTTAGTGAATAGCCTATCAAAAACCTTTGCATATCCGAGTGGGTTGTTTTGCGATAATTTTGTATCAAGATGTTAAATCGTTGAGAAATGGCAGAAAAAATGACCAATATCCAAAGTTTCTTCAATGCAATATTCAATTTACGTCATATTTCAGAGGTTTAACTGCCTCAGAAAAAGGAATAAGTACTGTCATTTCCTTCCCATCAAGATACTTTCGTAATTTAAAGCGACTTGTTAAGGTCGTAGGCTTACTTGAGATTGGGTAAATTTTAGTATGCACATTCAAACGGCGTGCTGGATAAGATGCGGTTACAGATCGGACGGGTTAGAGGAGCCATCATTACTGAGGGGAACAATAAGCTTACAAACACGGCTGCGTGTGCAAACTGCCCCACAGAAATGCATACATTCTCCAGGAAACAGATGCAACGCAAGCTGCTCGATGCGTCCGCCTTTCTTATGCATGAGCCCGCATATCATTTGATTTGCTAAAGACTCGCGAACATATGAGAGGCTGCTAAATTAAAGGACAGGCAGGGAGGAGAGGGGCATATGAATAAGTAATACATCCTCATCTGTTCAGAACTACACCGGATATTTCGATGCGGAGCGAGCGACGGCGAAAGCTTAATTTCATCGGCATTCTGCAGCGACTGCAAAACGCGCTGGCCTCGGACAACGTTAATCGCTTTCTCGCTTTCTCTCGCTTTCTCAGTTGTTAGGGACGTAGGTTTCAAAAGCAGTTTGCGGTCGCGTCAATCCCTTTCCCCGAACATATTGCATCCATTATGGCAGTGAGACATCAGAGTAACCCTACTCTCGCACCAATGGGACAACATCGCTGGATTTGGATTCCTTTCCCAACACAATTTAAAATGCTCTAATAATGAAGAATAATAAAGAAGCCGGAATGTATTTAAAATCCAAATTCATTTTTAACTTAACACCCCATCCCCCCACCCTACCCACTCCCCAACTGCAATTATAGCAATTATAGCACTTTTGGAAAACATGCCTATAACTCTCTGAAAACCACTCATAATGACATTTTTTATATACAATATTGGTATATAGAACATAAGTTACTACACAAAAAATTCATCCTATTCACAACTGACTCAAAGAACTGAACCAAAAAAAAAATTATAATAAATTTGAAGAGACGGTATACAACTCAACAAACAGTTCAGAAATGATGCAATACATAATTATATATAGTTTCTTTGACCCCAAGGCTCCATAACAGAGGAAACTGGACAGAGAGGAAGTCAAGTACCTCTCTTCCACCTCATCCAGTTCCCAAATAAGATGAACCTTTAATGCCAAGATGAGTTTGCAGCAAATGAAGGAGAGATGACCAGTTTAAAATAATAATAATAATATTTATATGATATTAACAATAATAAGAATTGTCACGTGACTCCTTACCTCCCAGTTCTTGTGTAAACGAGTGCCAGTAGTGTCTTTGCGGCTTTTCCAATCTCTTGTCTGTACAAAAGTATAAATATACGCTTTCTTCAAATGTTCACATATCTACGACGTAGTGGACATGAGGGCTGTTCTACATAACCCCGCCCCTTGTCCTAACCCCGCCCACTCATTGGTATCGGTGCCGGTTCCTGGCTCTGGTTTGCTGGTTCATACCGGTGGGACTTGCATGGTCGTATTCGTTTTGGTGCACTTTGTGCTGGGGTGATAGTCTCTGCATAAACAGCACCGTCCTGGGCTAGAGGGCCACGGGAAACCCCTCTCGTCCTACAATAAATCCATTTTCGGTCTGTAGTATAGGAGGAGGGGGGACTTCTGCAAAGAGAAAGCAGACAGAGACACACATCAAGAGGTGGCAGATGGGTAAGACAAGCATAAGCTTTACAGTGGTTCTTCTGCTAGACTGCACCACATAGTACCCGTGCCTCTGAACAGCCCCACTGCTTTAGCACAAAATGGAAGTCAATGATGGAACATTGATGGAGGACATTTTACATTACATCTTCTGACATAGGGGAATAAATGTTCTTGCATAAAGTCAACTGTCGGTACATAGAGCCAACAAAATACTATGGGGAAGATTAAGCCCTGTCTGCAAACTACAGTTACTCATTTAGGCTGCTCTATCCTTACAAAACTGGCTTCTATACTCACGTTGTACTACAAGGGCAAAACATAAAAGCTCTCAAGTGCTGTGCAAAAAGCAAACATTTCAGCACTGGTAGCATTCATCAGTACCAGAGTAACAAAAGTCACAAACAGTGTTGGCTAATCAGCAACAATGGCCAATCAACTACCGACAGTACACAACTGAATCCATTAATTATCAATGCAATCTTCTACACATTTCTTTTGGTAGTATGCAAATTATGCCTTCATTTTTGTTTTTTTTCTCGTTATCAGACTTGTGATAATTACCTTAAATCTCCATCTTGTCACGACTACAAATTTCAATGTGTGGTCCTTGCCCAAGATTTCTTCATTGCATAAAATATCAAGCTGGTAAGAGAACATATTAAAGGTGACATTAGTGTCAAAATTCAGTGAAAGCTATCTATACTTAAAAACAGCATGTCTGGAAATAAGGCCCAGATCACTGGTAAGTAACAAATGAGCAAACAGGATTTTGTTGTATACTAATGTCTGATGGGAAGTATGTATGTGTTAGGAAACTCATTCTATTTCAAACACTATCTGTGCCAGACATAACATCTACAGAGAAACCAGATCAAAGTCATTAGGAGCAATGTTAGAAAATTATGGGGGGAAAAAAAATATTTTATATCACTCATCACATACTGTTTCTTTTTGTAGTATAGAAACTGTTCTTTCCTTTTCTTTTTTCATGTTATCATACTTAGTATTTGTGTTTTTAGACACAAAATATCTGTGAACAAAATCTCTTTCAGTAACCTTTCTCAGTCAAGAAATCTATGTACAAGAATGGTTTTAATTGGCCACACCTAGCCGTCTTTCTGTGGCAGTCTGACATACGGTAGCATACAGGAGAGATCGTACCTCAAATGGAGGGCCACCTCATTATAGACTGATACCTTTATCTATATTCAGGATATTGAGGGAGATGGAAGAAGCTGAAAATGGATGGTGATCCAGAAAACTGGATTCAATCTCCTCTTCCCATATCCTCATGCCCCCCCACCTCCAGACCTTTCTCTGCTCACGAGCTGAGCTGAAGCCTCACCTAAGTGGAGGTTTTTTTTTTTTTGCCAGAGATAATGAAACTACTGGTGCAGCTGAGGTGTATAAGAAGGTGAATAGCTCTACAATGAGGGGATACTGAATATGGAACATCTTTGGAATAAATGTGCTGAACTCCAAGGAGATCAAAATGAGAAGGAGATCAAGTTGAGAAACAAGGTGTAATGTTTCCTGGGGTTTGTCTTGGGCATTTTTTTTTGATTGAGGTAAGGGAGTAACTACATCTGAACTTCGCTTCCTGTTAACACGTCTGGCAAATGCCTCATGCCAAGTTTTATCCAGAGTGCATCTTAACTATAGCTAACACTCAAACTAACAGTAGTAATGTGCTAAAGAGTACCATCCACTGTAATACACTGATATTCTCTCAGTCTGCAACCATACCATCTGCAGAGTCTGATCAGTCTTTTCTCAGACACAAGGGTAACAAAGACTACAGCCTTCAGTCCAATATAGCATTTCCACAGAAGGCCCTGGTAGTTTATCGTAATAAATGGTTTTGTTTTTCTTTTCAATGCCCACGGGAACAGTATGAATCAGAATTTAAAGATTTGTCCTCCATGGAAAGGATAGATATGTCACATGTCTACAAACGCAAATGTGATTGCAAGGGGGCGGTGTTGAAATTCAAAGAACTAACTGATGTGATGGTACACACTCATACAATCAGGACTTAGAAATGTTTGGACAGAGGATGGGGAGTGAGTCATCTCCCGTTGTCTTTTCTTTCCCCTCTGAAAATGTGTTTAACCAGCGGGCTGTCATTCTTCATGGTTTAACTGCATAATGGCAAAGAGAGGTATGGATGGATATTTGTAACCGAGCTGAGTCTTATGACGCTTCGCCCACACAGCTTACACCAGGCGGTATTAAACATCCCGCGAACAATCGGAGCGATTTGTTGCGTTCCGTGCTTATACAGTGATTCACAGCGGAGCCGCTCCCCCAGGCAGAACGAAAAGTGGCAAACAAACAGGACTGTGGGACAGCATTACACCATCTAATTTCCTAATGCAGATACAAGGACTGAAGAAGGGGTGAGAGATCGAGGGCGGAGATAACGAGGCTCAGAGGTTCCAGCAACTTTGCCCTAACAGTGTGGCAAATGTTTTTTTTTTTTAAAAGTCACCGCATTCTTATAGAAATGTTTTGAGTATGCCAAGTGTTAGCAGGGTTGTCAGTTGTCAGTCTTTTTTAAAGATGGCGTTAATAGGGATGGAAATCCTTGGCAAGTCCAATGAAGCAGAGGCGGCAAAACTTCTGGGAAATTTCCAGGCAAGAACGCGGTCAGTTGAATGCATATGACTAGAGACCAGCTTTGTCTCCAATTGCCTTGGCTGCATGGTTGAAACAGAGGGGGTGGGCTACTGTAAATTTCAGATTTTTACTTCTGCATGAAAAGAGACAGAAGGCATTTTTGGAACACGAATGTCCAACAGCAGTTTGCCTTCAAATGGCCAAACTAAACAGTGCCACAGAAAAAAAAAAAAACACAGAAAACCTATGATTACAAATACTGGATGCAGGAGCTATGCCAGGCACACCGCTGCAGCACACACCTTGACACAGACTCGGTGGGTATTTAAGGGGTGGGGGGGTTACCTCATTAAAGGACGTCAGGTTGAGCTTTTTGGCGATGAACTTCTTGAGGTGCAGGACGGTGGCCTGCGCTGAGCAGCGAATCCACTTCCTCTTGAGCCCGCGAAGCTTGCTGCTGTTGCATTCCAGGCAGATGCTCACCTTCAGAAGAGAGCAAACGCACACAGAGAGGGGGGAAAGGGAGACCAAACGCACACAGAGAGGGAGACCAAACGCACACAGAGAGGGAGACCAAACGCACACAGAGAGGGAGACAGGGAGACCAAACATGCAAAGAAAGAGGGAGGAAGACAAGCACACACAGACAGAGGGACAGCAAGACCACAGGGAGGGGGGTGGATTAATAAGAATTCCCGCAGTCCTCATTCAGTATTCAGTGCACACTCCTTATTTATCTTGCCGCACTCACATTTTCTCCCACAGCGCTCTCCGACCCACCCTCTACCCACCCCCCATTGCCAGCCCTGTTTTTCCTGTGCATGTGTGTGCTTCAGACAGAATCCCCCCTTTACAAATTAACCATGTCTTAAATTCGAAACAAACACGTCTCCATGATGTATGTGCATGCCTTTTTGTTGTCACAGGACAGCTTTGAGCCTGAAGTCTGAAATGCATGTTCAGCACCTAACCTGCATCCAAAAACATTACGAATTTGAGGAATGGGTACGTGGGGCGAGTGGGGAAACCAGAGGACGGTCGGTAATTGAATTGGACCTTGATAAAAACCCAATGGGAAGCAGAGGACACTATACCTCTACTTTAAATGATAATTATGTGGTATGATGTGATGAAACCAGCAGCAACACAATCACCTAAAGTAAGTTCAAAAAAGTTACTTGCAATCCACGTCCTCAGCGGACACAATAGGGGCCATTGTTTCTTTCCAATCTAAATGTAAAAGCAGCAATAATGTAAAAAACAACCTCCCCCTGGCCATTATTTTTTTGTTATGCTGCTACTTCAAATAAATAAGAAAAACTACTTCTAATAGAAGATGCTCCACCTCTGCAACAGATCTAAGAGTTAGTCTTTTCCTTCTTTCAGGGGGAGGTGAAACACTGTGGTCATTTCCCAGAAGGCACTGCAGGTGGGCGGGCACTCAGCAACAGGAAGAGGACAAGCTCTCGAAAGGCATTAAGAGAGCCTTGCCATTCCCTGTGACACTAATGGTAGCTGATTGCCCAGGCAGAGCTGCACTTCACCCTGCTGATACAATTATGTTAAAAAAAACTCTAATGCAGCAGGTTTCTAATGCAGAAGGACAGTGCTTTGTTCTTTTACAGAACAACAAGGGAGCATGAACCGTCTGCTCGAAAGGCTTGTTTGGGCTTGCATGTCAAACTGTTTCTGCCGCAAGGTCAAGGTCGTAAAACGTGTTTCTGCTTGGCTACGAATTTAAAATTAAACATCCACAACACATGTGATAGAAACAACAATAATAATAACAATAACACAAGGTATCAGATACACAACTGACACTGCAGCTAAATACCCAGTGTTCAAGGACATTAGCAACATGATCTCTGTCTTTATTAGGCTCAATGGCTACTTTGCTCTGGCAGAATGCAGACATGACTGTAATGCGATGAAAATAATAAATAGAATTTCCCCTGCACCCAGACTCATAATCAAAACGATTTTGGGCTCAATGGCAGCATGCTTTTACCTAAATAAAAACATCTACATTAGGCAGGTGAATTCCTGCCCTACTCCTTACATTAATTTGATTAAAGGCTATATATAGAAAGGCATGGAGGATGGAAGATGGTACACGACTAGGAAGAAACAACACTTGCGCTAATGTGATTAAGATTGGATCGGTTGCGTGCTTGCACAATGCGCAATCAGTCACAATTTCAAAACACTGTGATGCATGTGACACATGCATTTAATTGACTAATGTGCTTTGAATTTTCCTCTCGCAGCGTCTCACACAAGAGTAATATGTGCGTGTGCTGCGTTCGTGACATCTTTCTCATTCACGCAGAAAGCGCTGGGAATCTGGGGGGGTGTCTTTGTGCTTTAGGAACAATTATAAACACAATACATCACAAATTTGCCCTGACAATTTCCCCTCTCCTTCCACTGTCTGAACCCGTTCATCGAAGGTGATCCCATTTGTCTTTTCTGATGCTGCAAGGTCGTGCGTCAGACGGTGCCAAGCCACCACACCTTTCGGTGAGCTTTACCCAACCCCTGCCACTTTATTCATTTATACCTTTAAAATAAGGCATGTGGCGACCTGCCGAAACAAAGAGAGGGGGGCCGGTCTGTCCCTCTCTCTCCTCCCTGCTCTCAAACAATGCTGATGTGTCCTGCACTGTGCTCAGTGTACATAGAATTAATACAGTATTAGACATTCAGCCCACACTCCGTCTATCCTGAATATCAAAAGGCCAGGGCCTTCACCCTGTGCTGCTCCGCTCTTATGAGAAGAAAAAAAATAGAAATCCTTTTCCCCGCTACATGCAGGAACGCCTTTTTCCATTAATGCAATCTCAATCTTTCATCAATAAAACCGGCTTTAATGAGCACTGTAAACATTTTTTTCCTTCGGTAATTACAGTATGGTACACAGCGCTGCAACCATCAGAAAAATGCAGTGCTTCTAAATAGGCTAGGGCTGAATTTATTCTACTGTGCATATGTAATACATATGGTGGAATGTGTTGCATGGAATGCAAATGATTGACTAAAGTATGAATATTCAACATACTTGCACAACTTGTGAAACAGGCCAACCTAAACTAAGGTTTATACAACACTTCAAAGTAGTTCCATACTGATATAGTATATTCAAAACCCTTGGATATAGAACTTTTATACATTATCTGCCTGACATAATTAAATTTTCATTCATTAACAGATAACACAAGGGAAATTGTATGTTTTTCTGTATTTTATATTTGATGTATACACACACACACACACACACACACACACACACACACACACACACACACACACACACACACACACTCACCATGTAAAAAATGGGAGCATAGGATCCCATTGCAGATAGGCTGATAAAGGCAATTTTGAGCAGGTGATGTCATTTTTAACTAGAATGTCAAAGTTTAAGAAGAAACTTAGTCCACTCATGGAAATCCGGAAAGGACCGTGCCAGGTTACTGCAGGCCGTAAAGGAGAGGCGGTAGATGGGCACCTGCTCATCGCTTCTGTGGTAGTCCTCATCCTCCTCGCGCTTCTCCTCTCCCGCCTCCTTGTTGGCGGTGTCCTCAGACTTGATGTCACCTTGGGTTATCAAAAGAGGCAAAAACGGTAAAGTGTCATCATCTAATAAAAAATTAGAACTGTTTGCTGATTCGCTGGTCTGAAGTACTCAAGGAAGAGGTTCAGAATATGCAGGCAGGTGCAAGATGAATTGATCTGAAACCTTTATTACCAATATGGGTGTTGTCTGTTACAGCCAAAATGTAATTTGCCAGGGCAAATTCGCTGTACATTAGTCCCAAAATGTGTGAGTCTCATGTCTGTAAAATTAATTTACACTCCTCTTGACACCTATTAATATTCCCAAGGCTGTCAGGCACACGGTAAAAGATGTGTTCAAGTTCACAGACTGCCAGCTTTTCAAAAAAAAAAAAAAAAAACCTATGGATTGGGGAAATGACGTGAATGAAAACTTGCCGCAATTTTCTTGTCACTTCCACCAGTCACAGTATACATTTCAAACCCAGGATATCTTTAATCACCGCAACGTGATTAACGCTCTATTTTCATCCCCCGAATTATTATTATAATAATTACAAGAGTCCCTGTTTAGAGTAATCAGCTTCAAGGATGTAATTATGGTTGAAAAAAATTGATATGGGATAAGGTAATTACTCAGATTCCAGCATCACGTGACTCAGTGGATGAGAGGGTGACGCTCGGAGAAGGATGCATATATCCTGGCAGAGAGACACAGTGATACAGAGGTGAGCTAAGTAGCACCTCCTGTTCTGTCTGTTCTTGCTGATGGGCTGTTGTGTTAAAAGCCTTGGAGGACGTTGGAGAATGAGTCTTTTAGTCCGGAGCCATTCGCTCTCTGTGGTGGATAGAGAAGAAGCCTGTCTTGTAATCCTTGCTCCTTGGAAAGCACCCATTTTTCTCAGGCGGTGCCACCTCCTTGCTTTAATAACTTTAATTAAGAGCACACATTTAACGATACCCCCAAAGCCGTCATGTATCACCACAAGTTTTAATAAAGACCTCCCTTTTAAATTCCCTATCAAATCCCCAGTAATCCCGCTTTTAAGCACAAATAGCTCACTTAAAGCAAACTGACTGGGAATTCCTGTCTCTCTTTTCCTATGGAAGTTGGACTAGAAACTGGCCTGTCCTGAATCCTGGTGCACTGGGGCTATTAGGGTAGGGGGAAATATTAGATCTGGTAGGAGAGTTGGATTAAATATTGAATCTGCAGTTTTAAGAACCGCACACAATGACTGTTAGGAAAATTAAAACATTCAAAATGTTGCATTTCGATTAGAAAAACATATCAATGTCATATCTGTGCATTTTTTTTTTTTTCAAAAAAGATCTTCATACTTTAAAATCCATTCCTCTATACTGAAGCCCATATCATTTGCCATACAGACTGCATTAAGTTTCCTACTTAAAAGGACCAAGGTTTAATTCTTTATGTGGATATAAGGGTATAGAACTCAATTTCAGTCTGAAGACTTAATTTCCCTTCATTAGCTAGCTGAATCAATTTGATTTGACTGTGAACTTTTCAAATCTTCTGAGAGCTCTTGAGAAGCAGGAATAGCAGAAGCAATCTGCCTTAGTTAGCTCCCATTGTATACAGTTACTGGATACTGTATTGCTGGGGTAGGGAACCCATGTCCTGCAGTGCCATAATTGTTCTCTCCAAACTCTGAACCTCATAACTAGAGAAATTATTTTGCCAAATTAATGCAGTTGACAGTGTGCTTGCAGTATACGTACATCAGGTGAGACTTTATCACCTGCATTGATTTAGTGTAATAACTGATCCAGCTGTTTAAGTCAGAACTCGGATGGATCAAAACCAGGAGCACCTCAGACACCCCAGAACCAGGCTGCCCCACCCCTGCAGAGGAAGACGCAGATTGAGAGGCAGAGTTTGGTGGGGTGCTACGGAGTGAACAGGGGGACCCTACCGTTACGGTGAGCGTCTTGCTGTGTCTTCATTCCACACAGTTCTGCTTTGACATCCCCTGGCACCTCCATCCCCAGCTTCTGGTAGAACTCTCTTTGTTTTTTCATTTCCGCTGTGGGAAAAAAATTTAAATTTCTTTCATTGGGTGGGAGGGATTAGGGTGCGGCATTGCGTTGCAGTTGTTAGTAGAAAATGTCCGGCCTTAGGCAAGTGGGTATTCTCAGGGATGTCAGTGGTTTTTGCATACAAACACCCTGAATCTAGTAGTATAACTCATTAGAGTGATGATTATTAATGAACGGTCACCTCATTAATGAACGGTTCATAAAAATATATCCTCTGGCTTTCAAGAAACTAAATAAAGACTGGCTAGTGTAGCGGGTTTATGTAGCGGTGATGAGCACAGCTTGTAAGGCAAAGGTTGCCGTTTTAACTCCCTGGTGGGGGACTGCTGTTGTACCGTTGAGGAAGGTACTTAACCTGAATTGCATCAGTAAATATCCAGCTGTATGAATGGATGCTAAGTAAATCGCTATGGATAAGAGCATCTGCTGTGCAACTAATGTAATGTAATGAAGGGACCAGCACTGATCTCTGTAATTTATCCAATCAAATTTAGTATGTAAATGGCAGTTGACTACAAATGATGTAATGCTGATAACAATGTCTAGCTAACATTGTTTTGCTGATTTTGATTTTCCAGGAATGGGCCTTATAAGTTATAAGTACAGATGAACATGGGAAAGAAAATGGACTGTGAACAAACATGGACTCTGGGCAACCAAACAAGATTACAACAGCAAGATTAAGTCCAGATACTGACCGTCCTGAAGGCCAGGCACCAGTTTGTAGACAATGTCTTGCATTGTTCGGTCATGGCTAAAAAGGAAAGGGAGAGGAAAATGTCAAATGGGAAACATTCCGAAACATTCATTCCAGATGCACAACTCACATGGTGTTACAGGACTGAGAAGCTCGTGAAAGTCCAGAACCAGAATCCAAATCAGTTTCTTCTCACTTTAATATGTAAGAACACTTGCAGTCACTAATCATTGGTACAGAGGTCTTTGACGTATTTAAAAAACAAGTGAGTTATCTGAGTTATTTCTCTCAGTGAAGACAGACTAGTAATATTGGTGTATAGTATAGGTGCTCGATAAGTCACTGAGGGTTACTGATCCAATGAATACAGTCTGACAGAAGTTGACCCAACTCTGGTTGAGTGAAGTTGATTGTGCTGCGGATTCCAAGTTATAGTTATTTTACAACATAGCACAGATTCAAACAACCAACGTCTGGATTGCCAACAGGCTCAATCTGGTCTTGGTACAACTGCCAAGTGAGCTGATCAGGGGTGATAAGTTGGTTTCTTACTGTGAGACAGAGAGCAAGACAACGTTTCAGCCCATCCGGGTCTGTGTCAGGTTATATTGTGGTGACTGACCTACCAGATCCGGGTGGATGGACACACAGATGGATCACGGATCACAGCGTTATCTTGGCTTTGCATTACAAAGCAGGAGGTATATTTCGGGGCTGAACAGGTGCTCCAGCCTTAAATTTAATTTACTTGCCTATTCATCTCTTTTCTTTCTGTCCATTCTGTCACTGTGCCACTGAGATCTGGTGGCTGGCATGCAAACGACCAACGTTGATGTGAATTTCAACTGGAAAAAAAAGAGACTGAAATCCAATTTTCTGTGACCTCAGTCAGTGCAGCACGAGAAGCTGAACACATCGTCCAACAACTAACATTTGCATTCTCCTGTGACTCAGCTTCTGCACAGGGTTGCACATGCAGAGGTTGTTGAGGACAATGGACCAGGCAGGTCAAAAGTCTAGTGATGCCACTTCAGTGGTCAACCAAAGTCTGGGGGGCAGGGCGGATGAAATTGCTAATCCCCAAAACAAGAACAGCACAGATGCACCACGGCGATGCATAATCTGGAGCTGAGTAAGGTCATTCCAAGGGCAAATGGTTGAGAACCTCATCCTGTTTTGAGAGGACGTTCGATCCCTTGCAATTCCATGTTGAGGTAAGTTGTCCACAAGTAAATAGCCTACCATGAGAGGCCAAACCTGCAGTATGGTGCTTCCCTGTAGACTTTGACGCTGCAGATATAATAGTTTAAAAAAAAGGTGGGTGCACGGAAGACTGCATCAAATTGAGTTGCCATCAGTGAACTTTTGAAATTAAGTTTGTAAAGGCCTAATGATAAAGCAGCTTGATGCCTTTTTCAATCAGGAGGCTGGAGAAACTTGATTGCTTGTGCATCTTAATTGCTCGAGACAGGAAGTGAGAGTGAAAGGTTTCAATTCCAAGGGAGAAGAGCAGGGAGTGACAGATTAATATGCATAGGTGAGAAACACAGGTCGGGTAAAAATAGAGCTTTAATTTATGTGGGTTTGTAATGATTTGATTCCTTTTTTTCTTCTGTGAAAAGAACATTAAAAACATTAAAATCCATTTTAAAAAGGTCATACAATTATGTGTGTGTGTTTGTGCACTGCTTAACATCCATGTGAACGCTACTGAAACCTACCAATTTTCTCTCTGATAAAATATTTCTATACATGTAACCTGCTGTCTGTTTACTCCTGACATTTCTATTTGGTGAATGTATCAGCCACCACAAAACATTTTGTAAAAAGGTAAGTCATGGCCTGACATGGTTACAAATGATGAAAAAAATGTTGAAAATAATGCAGCAGGGTCACCCATCAGTAGCAGGATGCCATGTGCACAAAAAGCTTTGTCAGAAGTTGTCACGTTAAAAGAAAATGTCCAATATGTCAAGATATATATGCTCATGTTTTATAAAAGCTTTGAACATACTTAGAAAAGGTCCACATGCCACATTATGGACTGGAAAGTTATCATGAGCTACCACATCATGAAAACGAAACCTCAAGTACAAACAGGCACCCTGCTACATACTTTCCTTAGATCTCCATTGTTCCATAATTTGCTGGTTCCACACTGTTGCCGTGGAGTTTACAGTAGATTGCAATGCTCAAGCAGACAGTGACCTCTACAGGCAGGAGGTTGAATTGTAGGATCAGGGCCTTCCACCGGGGACTCCAATTAGCCCTTTTTTGGGTGGTGGGCGGGGAGCGCACAGCAAACGACACCCTGCCGATCCGCCCCGGCAGCCCCTTTCTGTCACACGAGCAGTGGTTTGAAAAAGGTCACACGACAAACTCAGGGGGAGCGGGTGACCATCCAATTAACTTCTGGTGGGGGGCCGACTGTGCCCTGTGTGAGAACACTAGCACCCTGTCATGAGGCTATACAGGCGCACAGCACCAATGCTGGTAAAAGGCCAATCAGCAAGCCCTGGGGCCTCTCGCTGGGAGCTAAGCCTAAAGTCGGAGCCATTCACACCATGTGATGCGGAGAAAGGTTCCAGCCTACAACACAGACATTGGTCGATACTTCACATGACAACTTGCCTGAACCCCACCATCAGGTTTGGCATTCCCCTTGGATTCTGCAATGCCTCAGCTGAAACCAATCCACTTTGGTTCATTCCCTTTCCCCATTCAATTAAATTGCTGGATAATGGTGAAATGATCAAAATGGAACTCCTTTTTCCATTCGCTCTTTATGTGTATGTACCTACAAGCTTCACAGACAGAGGGAAGAGACACGTCTTCCTCTTCTGCCTATTCATTATCCCGCTCTTCTTTTTCTGAAGACAAGCCTGGCCTTTTCTGCCTCCGCTAAATTGTTTGACAAATTGCTGGAACGCGTTTTAATCTGGAAAATGCTTCAATTGCCTGCTGAGGGCGAGCTGTGAAATTAAGGGGCTTTTGTGCTGAAAGTACAGTTGGACAATGGCTTCTGAGCCGGAGAGCAGGGACTGCCTGGCTTTTGTGTGCGTGTCTGGGGACGGTGCGGGGTCCTTCATTACCGCTAACCTCCTCTCTGGCGCTGATGGGAGGCCAGAGCAGGGGCTTTTTTGTGACTGGTGGCGATCATAAAACTCCTAACCTCCTGGACATCAATGAGGGGCTCTTGGATGCCTGTGTAAAAAGCCCACGAGGCTCATGGCCCTGACCAGGAGCATCTCATTATCAGCAGTCTGTTAGAGTCAAACTGACACCAATGACCTTCGCCCTCCCTTTGGTCTAGGAGAGCATGCAGTATGACTGTGTATGGGTCTTCAAATCCATTTGGGATATTACTGCATTCTGTGTTCTACCAGACATCTGAAAAGACACCTGAGGGCTGTTAAGCGAAAACACCAGGGAAAGTGTTTATCTGGACTCTCCACAGAGTTGTAAATGTCCCTCATAATGGCTGATTATTTGGGTATGTCTGACCAAGGTCTTTCTCTGGTGACTTGTTTTCTCCAATAAAGATAATGTAAAATGTTGCATTCCAGGAAGACACATGCATTGCCCTGCAATACTGAGGTAAAGTGGGGCGTTTCCCGGAGAACAGCCCAGCTGCGGTCTTGGACGCAGCACGGCCAGGTGGTGCAGCACGGCCAGGTGGTGCAGCACGGGGGGTTCGCAGGGCTGGCTGAGGCGGTGCTGCTCAGATGGACACGAGCAGATGCAGACGGCCACAGACAGACGCACCCAGCAGCTCCAGCTGCTCCAGCTGCCCTCGGCCCCGGGCCCTGACACTCACCCGATGTACTGCAGCGGGTGGCTCTGGTGGATCACGATGCGGCACGTGGGACAGGTGTTGCTCTCCTCCAGGTACTTCACCAGGCAGCTCCTGCAGACTGCACAGAGCACAGAGGCAGGTTAGAGAGCCCGCTGATTACAACAAGCCCTGAGCATTATTAAAGAGAGCTCTGAGCATTGCTATAGAGACCTCTGAGTATTGCTATTATAGAGAACTTTTATTATTAATACAGAGTGTTCTGAGCATTATCATTGAGAACTCTGATTATGAATATTACAGAAAGCTCTGGACATTACTATAGAGAGCTCTGAGCATTATTATAGAGAGCTGAGTATATAGAGAGGTCTGAACATTACTGTAGAGAGTTCAGAGCACTATTTTCGAGAGCTCTGGGCATCATTATAATAAAGACCTTTGAATATTATAATTAATAGCAGTAGTATTTATTATCTTCAACTTAAACTGATACCACACTTATTTAGGGTGACTTAAGCAGCTTCTGTTTGTACAGCTCAAGTACAAACCCCATGGGTGCAACAACAGCACCCTACCTGGGATTTAAATCTGCCATCTTCTAGGCACAACACCTCTTCCCTAACTACCACTATGCCTCCACTACCACTATAAAGCAGCGGTGAGGCACAGGAATTCAGCACTGGGGCAAGTAACCAGATGGTTGCAGCTGAGACCCTGAATCACTTCAGTAAAAAAATCCTGCCATACAGAAGGATAATACAAAACTGTAAGCCGTAAGTCCTTCCAGACCACGGTGTCTACTAAAAACAAAAGTAACAGTAAAAATAACCACAGCTATTTAGAGAGAACAGCCTCAACTGATCTATGGCCAGTGCTTGCGGGGAGATTCACTTAACACCCAGGTGAGCGAATCAAACTTTGGCTACTCAATGATATTAAAGTTACATCATTGCTCTGCATATCGATAATGCTGTTCTCATGATAAAGCATGTTAAAATATCACAATGCCAGTATTACTAGCAATGCCAGCCCTCTAATGCAGTGGTGAGAGGAAATCAATGGAGAAAATGAGAGCTGCATTCTTATGAATCTCCTTATGAATTTGCTTCTTCCCGAGTTCATCTGTAACTACATATCTCCCTCTAGTGGGCAACATAAGTATTGATACTTTGCGGCGCTTTGCACTCAGCTTCTTTCAACATCCAAAGGCTTTCAGTGTCATTACCAGCAGTAACAAGTTCAAAGCAAATGATAATGTAGCAGTATAGCATACTGGGAAGAAGAAGAGCTCGTAACCAAAAGGTTGCTGGTTCAATTCCCTGCTGGGGCACTGCTGCTGTACCCTTGGACAAGGCACCCAACCGAGAATTACCTCAGTAAATATCCAGCTGTAAAAATGGGTAACATTTAAAACCTATAATTTGTGTAAGTTGCTCTGGATAAGAGTGTCTGCTAAATGACAACAATGTAACACAATGCAAAAATGATCACATGTGTGGCATATACTTTTAGAAAGGAGCCACAGATAACATCCAATGTGACAAGGTCAATTCTTTAAAGTATGCTTAACTGCATTTGCTTTTCCAGAGACTTGTATAGCTCACAATATTTAAATGTTGCCCATTTTACATGGCTGGATATTTATTAAGGCAACTCGGGTGAAGTACCCTACCCGAAATTACAACAGCAGTGCCCCACCTGGGAATTGAACTGGCAACCTTTAGGTTAGGAGCCCTACACTTTACCACTATGTGACACCGCTGTAGCTACACATAATGGCCCATTATAATCCCACACCTGAAGCTTCAAATGGTAATAGTATAACTGCAGTTACGAAGCCCAGGGTGGTCATATGATACTTTACCTCTTAGATTTGTAAGACTAACGGGGCTATTTGAATATGCTTTTTGAACATTCAAATAAACTACCACTGCTACCTGGAAAGGTCCTCCATTCACACTCCCAAAAAGGACCAGTTGTTTGCTATGCTGTTGTGACAAGTACCTTTCTGCACCCCAGACACACACTCAGTCTCAAACAGGTTT
This sequence comes from Megalops atlanticus, assembly GCA_019176425.1. Classification (NCBI taxonomy): domain Eukaryota; kingdom Metazoa; phylum Chordata; class Actinopteri; order Elopiformes; family Megalopidae; genus Megalops; species Megalops atlanticus. The sequence goes on from CM032894.1 coordinate 20,675,477, forward strand.
GACAGTGCGTTCTTGTTGCTTTTCCATAGACATGTATGGCAGTAGTGTGTGGAAGCATTTCATTCTTGGATAATCTCTGTCAATCCCTTAAAGACCTCTGCCCATCACTCTACTCTGTGGGGAGGTTTTTTCCTTGCCATGGACTTTACATGGGATGTATGATTGTTTACCCAGCTTTCAAAGCTATCTACTTATTTCACTATTTTTAATTTCCTTCCATCTATATATTTATTGTGGGGGAGTCATATCAGTTTATGTTAAATTATTTCTTTAAATATATTTAAAAATTGTTGTAACTAATGCATACTTCTATATATTCATTATATGAGAGCTTTATAATATAAAATATGTATACAATTACATTAATGCAACCTGAGACATTTTGTATGATTCTTATTCTTTGCAATAAGAAGAAATATTCCTTATTTTGGCAACATTAAAATTTTCATGAGTACCAGCATCCTCTACTATTTCTTTCATGTTGGATCAACGAGGCTTGCCTCCAACTGCCTCTACAACACAAGAACAGGCAACAGGAAGTGCCCCAACTCCCCAGAGGAAGTGGTCAGGCTTAATCGGCCTTGGGCTTCTGAAATTCTTAAGCCACAGCAACAGCAGAGTCAATCCCAACGTCATAACACGTTCTCTCAACATTGCTGTAGCATTACAACCCTGGAACAATGTAACAGCTGTTTACATAGCTGCTGCGTGTTAGCTAATGCAGCATGGAATACTGTTATCAGCCACACAACTATAGCAACTTCCCCATAATTCACACACAAGTGTATTTTCATACCAGCATGTTTGTGACCCACTACGGTTCATTGTAACAGTGCTGACAAATGCACTGCAAAGGAAAAATATTTGCCAAAAAATTTACTTTCTAACCCCAACAAAACAAACCAGAACCAGCTCTCCTGACCTCTAACCACTCTCCTGTGTTGAATTCACTGGTAGTTATCCAGGTGTGTCTCATTAGTCAATGACTGGCCTCATACACCCTCACGCATATACAGTTACAATACCTGATCTGCCATCAAGTTTAAGGCAGTGGATCTGCTATTGTTTAATTTGAGAAGTGGAAAGACAAGGCCCTATTTCTGACTATGTTAGTGTATGGTTTACGTATGCTACATACAGTAGGTTAGCATATAGTTTTGTCAGTGCAATATATGTAAAGATGGCTGGAGGTTAATAATTCACGTTAATGCACATCTAATCCAAAACAAAAGGAACGCAAATCGAACAAAACCTTAAGAGACCTGACTCTGCATCTTGGCCACAGGTCCTACTGTCTGCCATTTAAACTGCAGTAAACGAGCTTCTCGGTTTTGCATCTGGCCACACTGCCCTCAGGAAGCACAGCTACATCTGGATAAACCACTGCACAGATGCCGACTGTGCCCACAGACACAAACATCTCGAGCTAAAGCTCTCATAAAAATGAAGGTTTGGAGCGGAAGGCTGATCTTGAACGTAAATATCACATCAAACCAAAGACACATTTGTTTTTATGTAGGCCGATGTACTTCAACACAAACTGTTTTTCCCCCTTTTCATCCGTGTTATCTGCAATGTGCCTGCACCTGCATCTCACCTGCTGAGTGTCTAGATCTGAAGCGTGCACTGAACAGGTTGCCCAGCTGAGACTGGAGAAATAAGCCTGCCCACCCATCGGCTTGACCTCTTTCACCTCCAGGCAGAAGTTGGCAGCAAGTTCTCTACCACTGCCCTTGTTATCTCTACCAGCTAGCTTGTACCTTGTCTGGCCAACCACTGAAACCTGGTCTTATAACGTTTCCAATATTGACTCTGTATGGTTTTTTGCTTGTTTTCTACTCTACATCACTCGTAAGTCACTTTGGATAAAGGTGTCTGTGAAATGAATAAATGTCTGAGTTCAGCACTTACATTTAAATTTACAAAGTTTAGCTGTTTAGCTAACAATGGTTGTGGTTAGAATTGTGCCTGGTGAATTTGGTCCAAGATCAGCTTTTATGGGCAACTTCTGCCTCAAGCCCTCTTTCAGGCTAACTGGCTGCTCAATGCTTTCTCACATTACACTGCTCGGCAAGCGCAACTGGATAAAGCGGTTGCGGCATCGGTTGCTGTGTCGCTTACTGCAAGCTGCAGCCTGCATTACATTTATTAACTTAAACTCCTAGCCTCCAGTGAGCCTCTAATCCAGAGCATTGGATACTCAACATGCCCATAGCTTTTCTGGCTCCTCTGCCTCCCTGATTCATCAGGCTCATGTTGAGAAAAATCACAACTTAATTTCAATTAGCTTTGAAAAGCGCGAGACCAGAGTACGAAACTGAAACAGCCAGCGAAACGTTTCATGACCACAGCGCAGCCTTGGTGTAACATTCCTCCTGAAAGACCTCACCTCTAACAGCACAGTCAGAGCGGCATTGGATTTACTGGACCCAGCAGGAAGAGTACCCCCTACTGACCAGCTTCCAAAAACAACCTGGTTTGCCTGGACATCTTCAAGGGGTGCATTTGCAAATCTGTTTCACTACTCCAATTTTGTTCAATGAATTAGGAACAAAAACCATACATGCAGATGAAAATGGCATCTGAAGTTCAAAAGATACTGTTAAATAAAAAAATACCCCTGCCCCCTATAAAAAAATGCAATAATCATTTAGAATAATTCAAGTCCCCCAGCTTTAAGAATGAAATTCTACTTGGCAATCAGCTCTAAGGTGCTGACATTTATGATGCAGCACCAATATGTCACCACAGGGTGGTGTAACTGAGCAGACCAGGCTTTGCCGTTCACCTCAACTGAACCTGCGGGCCTCAACAGGCTAGCAACGGGCAAGAAGCAGACACAGACCCAGACAAAACATTATTCTCACACAATCCACGAGCAGAGACTGCATAGCAAATCCTGGTTGTCATGGAGAGCACTGCACTGTGGAGGAATTCTCAGCAACACGCCAAGGAGAAAATGTGGCAAACAAATTTCTTCTTTTCTGTCATGTGTTTATCTTTTGTGTAATTCTCTCTTTAAAATGTTTGCACTAAAACTCAAACTCAACTTTTTGCACTGAAATGTACAAAATCTGTTCAGTTTTGAGGCTGTGTTCAGCTTCAAGACAGATCAGCTTCCATTATCATTCCAGTTGCTTATGATTCGGTGGCCTCTATCACTGAGCTGCAATCCCTGTCCAACAGTAAAAAACCCATAAACAAGGGTTCAAAGGTTTGTCATGTCAGCATAACACAGGCACTCCAGAGGTTGTCAGCCTTTAAAAGATGGCATCCTCTGTGTTTTAAGTTGTTAAGCTTGCCTCGAGTGCTGTCCCACAAATTTTCTATATATGGACCAGACATTTAGCTCACTTGGCTTCACACTGAACGTTCTGTACCATTGTTGAAGCTCTAAGTGCTCTGATTTGCTGGCTCATTATGAATATTGTTAAAGGGGTGTGGCTGGAAGCAAAAATGCCCCTGGCTAGTAAAGTAACACAGACAGTACTGGAACATTCCAGATAAGGAAGTAAAGAGGGCAGAAGGAACTCCGGAGCTGAATATCTGGTCATGTTGTGGAGTATCTGTGGATGTGCTGCACTCTTCAGATGTGAGCGTGCCCACAAGCGTGAGCATGGCTGATACTCACAGGTGTGCAAACACTCCGTGACCGTGGTGGCATCGATCAGGTACCCCTCGCACAGGCGACAGGTGATGTGGGCGTTGATGTCCCACAGCTTGATCTTCCTGGTCAGCATGTCGGAGTTCTGGGCAGAGAGACAGGGAGGGAGGGGGAGAGAGGAGAACACAGAACTTAACTGTATACAAATACAGCTTCAAAATACTTATCTTGAAATGCTTGGTTAAAATATTGTATTATTTCCATTTATGTGGTGCAAACAAATATAACATGCACAAAACATCCTAAAAAGGCTGATTTCTGATAAGCAAATTAATCAAATGTGTTTCTGAACTATTTGGTTTCACTGAGAAAGAACTGACCAATTGTAACTGGAAGCAGTCCATGCTCCCTGTACAACAGTGAATGTCTTAAAATGACCACTGAGAGAGTCAGTGGGTCGCATAACATACGTGTTTTGAAAGAAGAACAGTAATCCGATTTTTGCGCACTGATTACATTTTTGGCATCTATTGGATCAGCTCATCAGATGTAACTGAATGGGATATACTCAAGTGGCTTTGACTGTTGCATAAGCAGTACATCAAATCATTAGACGGGGCACTGGTGACTCGACATGGACAATGAGGAGACCTAACCTTTCGAACGTCCATCACAGTCAAATTAAAGGAGGAAAATGAGAAAAGGAACTAACAGGACACTGCTTATCGAGAGAAAAGTGTCCTTTGTGTGGCTGCCATGCCGGGGTCTAGACTCCATCAGGGCACTGTCACTCACCATATGGGAGTGATAACAGCCAATGATTTCTAACCTGGTAAAACGTTCCAGGCTTGCTAAAGGCTTGCTGTTAATGATAGCACAATCTGGAAGGCGTTTTCGTGCTGTTTTCAAGCCAGTTCCACTGCACTGGAAACAAACATGTGTTTGTACACTGTGGCTGGCAGGTGCCCAGGCCAGGGAGGGACACACTACATCTGCGTCCTTAGGGAGGAGAGAGGGACATCGAGCCGCCCTCTCCAGACAGGCAGGGTGCCAAGGAGCAAATCGCAGCCACCTCCCTCGCAGTTTGGGCTGTGTTCCCAGGTATCTGTGACACCAGAGCGCCAGTAAGAGTCCCCTACTGAAAGTTTTCCTTTTGAAACGGAGGCAAAATTTTGGACACCAGGCTTTGTGGTGGTCGAGAATACAGAAAGCGGGAAGTGAGAGTTCGTGATAGCGGAAACAAAAATCTTGAGGAGACGCGAGAGACGTTATTCCAAGTCCACAACAGTTCCTTTTCTTGGCCCGTGGGTGTTGTTTCAGCAGTTCCTGTTTTCCATTTGTGAGTAATCCACCCAAATTTTTAAGAAGCTGATCTGGTCACAAGCGCTGAGCTGATCGTGCAATGTGCGTATTAGAGTATAAATTATACCAAAACAGGCTTGCCTTGTCAAGCTGTCAAGTGGGCTGAACACTTTGCTAGTGAAGCAACTCTGCCTGAGCATGTGTCAGAGAGAAAGCGGTGTTGGCAACTGTTTTCCCTTATTCACTAACCCTGAATCAGACGCAATATTTCGCAGTATATAGCCTAATTTAGGGTTAGAATTTGGGGGATGGGGCAAGATAATCCTTTTATCTCAGTTGAAAAGTAAGTGCCTGGGGCAGAGAAAATAATGCAGCAGCATCCTGTAATGGTGAAGGAACTAGTTTCACACTCAGAGGGTCATATGTTCATATCCCTAAGGGGATGTTACCCTAAGGTACTTAACCTGACTGGCCTCGGTAAATACCCAGCTGTATAAATGGATAAAACGTAGAAGCTAATCTATGTAGGTCACTGAGGAAAATGTAGCCCTGTGAGTCCTCAAATCCCACACAGGATACTGACGTGATGGAAAGGCTTACCCCCAGCGCCGCCATATGTTTATCGTGGATGGTCCGGCTGCCACCTCTATTCCAGCAGGTGCGTGGCGGCGTTAGCTATGCATCATGGGTATGGCGTCATGTGACTGAAAGGAAACAGAGAGAGGGAGAGAGAGTGAGTTAGCATTGTCTTCATTATTATTGTTCACTTAGCAGACGCTGGAACTCAGGGACATCTCCACAATAATCAGATTCCGGCTAATTCCACCAATGATCAGGCATGAGACAGTACACTCAACTCAGGATACTATAGGTTTCCCGAAATGGAATTCGCAATAATGAAATTATCATAAAGATATTACCTCCCTTGCCATTCTGCAGTCCTTCTCAGCTAACCATGGCATCATATGGTGTTATTGGGAAAAGGCTGTTCAAATGAATACAGACAGCATTCAACAGGTGTAACAGAAAGTGAAAAAAAAAAAACTTACATGGTTTTTGCTTAGTTCGTTCTAGAAAGATCTAAGCCGCGTGGAAATTTGATTTCACTTCATGTTCTCGGGGCCAGAAAACAGCAACATCTTCCGAGTTTGTAAAATTTGGCATTACGGTATTTTGCCTCATGCCTACAAATAAGAGTTTAAAGAGCGCATCAATGCGAGCAACACCAGCCAGCCATACCCGATACAACTTTTCAAAGCTGGGACTCTGAGGTCAAAAGGTATCTAAGGACTCCCCTCAAACTTTGCCTATTTCAAGTCAATCAGCTTTCAGTGAGTTTGCCTCTGTCTGAAGGTCACGAGCACCTCACACTCTAAACCACGAAACATCTCTCCATCACTTTTTTAATCACAGGGCCGCGGTGAGTTCTGGCTGTCAAGCAGGTTAGCTACTCTGGGAATTTATGGGAATTTACAGCACCGGCATTCATTAAGGTTGAGTGAGCACTTTCTCAGCTCGTGACAAAGTTTCTGGCCGCCCTGAGTTATGCATTTAAATCAAGCGATCACTCTTTGCATCCAGCAGCAGCGCTGGCAGGGTTCCAAGCCTCTGTGTGATCTCTCACTACATTAATAATTCAGAGTGTTTTAGTGGCAGTAACCCCCACCCCCTTCCCCCAAGTGTGTGTTCCCACCTTGTAAATGTAAAAAAATATATATAGAAAATGGATAGCTTTCTAATATAAAAGGCATTGTTCTCTGTCCTTCAAATAACCTTCACTGCAGTGCCGACAGCATGCCTCCCTTCTGTGTTCAAGCATTCTGAAAACAGTAAATGGCATCCACTAGTGTGGTGAGCTTTTTTTTTCCCCCCATACATGAACAATACAGGTAGCCGAAAACAGAAAGCACTGTCTGCCCTGGATACCAGGAATGGGAGACAGAGCAGCTTTGCCATCCAACACAGAGAGTAAAACTCCAGTCCAGGAAAGGTTGAATTTCCCTCCAGGTCATGACGAATTCAGGTCACATAAAAGGTAGGGCTGTGTATGTTTTTCATTCCTCTAAAAGGGTATTTCAGGACACCTTCAACTCTCACTTGGCCATCTGGACATGTCTGCTTGATTGCCTTTCCGAGGAGTGCGGCGACCGTGTGGTAACCGTGACGGCACGGCAGCGGCGGCCTGGGGCTGTGATCCGTGAATTTGGGGGGGCCGGGCCCCGGCACCGAAGGCGGTTGCTAATTTACCGCTTTGTCCCTTACAACTCGTCCTGAGGGGCGGTGGCTAATAAGGCTCAGCCAGAGAGCACCTGAGTGTTTTACCGGCTCATTGGAATGTAAAACAAGCTGGTTTCAGCCTATCGAAATTACAGACCCGTGGCACAGCCAACAGGTATGAGCTGCCGCATCAGGATTTACAGGTGGAAGGAGGAGTCGATCCCGACCTCATGTCAAGGTGAGAGGTTCATCCATGAGAAAGGCTGGGTTTGCCACGTGGCTGGCCTGGAGCGATGCTATCATTGTGGGAGGTGTCCAGATCAAGTGTGTTTCTCTTTTACCTGCTTAGATGAGAACCTGTATTAAGCCCCATGGATCCCTATCTGATTTCCACATGAATTGCTGTGCCCCTAAACTTAGCCTGAACTGCTACAGTCAACATTCTCGTATATAAAGGGATAAAGGCTAACGTAAGCAAGCTAGGAAAATAAATGATACATAACTGATCCAATCCAATCCATGAGATTGTGGTCAGTATCAATCATGGGGTGTGATGACTCACTACATTTTACATTCTGTGTAGTTTTAGCCAAACTTTTAGATTTTGGAAAGTTAAAGCTATGACAGGTCATCTATGAAGCAAATAATAAATCAGGTGATAAGCACTGTATTCGAAAATATACACATTTTTGAAAGTGAGTGGATGAGTCACACACAGTATGGTACGCCCATCCAAAAACCCTTCTGTTTGCACAGAGCCTTTTAAAGAGGCCCTGCTGTGCACACCATCCAATGAGCACTGCCAGTGGGTGGACTCCATTGGCCAGAAACCTACCTGAATGGTCACCCTGCTGTTTGATATTACACCTTCTCAGCACCATAACTGTCTAGACTTTGAATTGGGGTATAGATAAAGATTTTATAAGTTTAATATTATACAAAAATCATGAGCATCCCCATAGGGTTCACAAACTTTCCAGCAACACCGTATGGTGAAATCATACATCCCACAGACCTAACCCCCAAAATGACACGTTTTTTGGTATGAATGTACAACCCAAAAATCAAGACTGCCAAAAGAATTGCCACAGCAAACTACTGCATGGGGGTGGCTTGATGCGGTCAAGATTGACCCTTCATTCTTAAATTCAAGATACAGAGGACCAGAGGGACCCAAGTGGGACACTTTTTTGTTTTAATCATTTGTTTCTCTTTGCTGTTATTGCTGAATTTTACTTCATGGGAAGGTACAGAGGAAGTTAGGATCAGAATCTGTCTGGCAAGCAGCCAACAGGCAGAAAGTTAGTCACCTAAGCTTGTTTGACTGACTCAGAGAAAGGCCCCCCCTCCAGCTACTCCCTAAGGCTCCTGACACCCACTGGTAATTAAATCTATGCCTGATACACTGAACAGCAGGGGCGAGAGCACTGATGCCCACTTCCCACTGAAGGCCTCTCATGTGGGCCTCTTGGCAGAGCTGGACTAGACCTTCAAATCACCCTCTGGATCTCCGTAGCTGAAGCAAAGGGCTTTTGCAAATCATTCCCTTATAACATACAAAAGAAAAGTTCAAACAAGTTTCTCTCATCAAAGGCACTGCTTAAGCAGAATATTAAGTTCACAGTCTTCTTTGAGATGCAGCAAACTGAAGTTCTTTTGATATGTTATGGTCAATGTAAGACTCCCTCTTAAAACGGTTTCAATCCCCATTCTTGATACTGTCGGTAGAGAAAGACAGAGTATCTAAGAATCATGAGGAAGCAGAGCTTTTGAAATACTGATAATCATAATTCGTCATTTCCAAAAGGAATTTTTTCAACACTGCTCAAGTACCTAACTCATATCATGACGTGTGACTGGTTAATGGAAAAGCAATACCAATGTTGTCAATCAGGAGAAGATAAAAGGCTATAAAACATCTACCTGCTGCATTCACACAGTGCCTCACTTCAAGCACATCTTCAATGGGAACCTGCATGCATCGAAAATAGCACACCATGCAGGAGATTCCAAAACAGTTTTAAGGGACTAGAGGTAGAGTTCACCTTCCTGTCCTAATGCTGTGCTTGAAATGCTCACTCAAACCCTGAATATGTTATTAAACGTATGAATATTAAATGTACATTTAATAGCCGTCCTGTGTAAATCCACACTTTGCGGAAGTGCTGGCGGCTGTTGTGTAACGATGGCACTGTATCACTGCTTCAGATAGTTGGATTGCGCTCGAGTTGGCAAATCCGTGATCCTAATTGGATTAACCCGCAGATATAGGTTAAAGGGAAATCGATATGAGATTGCCGTCGGGACGCCCCGGGGGACTAGCCCGGCCTGTCAGAGCGCGACTCGGGATCAATGCGACGGCATGGGTCGTTTGATAGCTGGTGTCCGGGATCTTCAAACACCTGGTGAAGACACGGGAGGAGGTGACATGCACGTCCTAAAATGCAATCCTTCCTTACTTGCACGCGACCGCTGTTGCATAATGGTCGATCTGACCTGAGGCACTGTGAATCATCACTGTTACCACCCTTGTAATAACACCTGTCTGTGTAATTAACTATTCCTTTTAGACTGGTGGATTATCTGTGATCTTGACTGGTGCAGTGGCGTAGTGTAGACAAATAGGCCTTGTAACCATAAAGTTGCTGTTTCGATTCCCCCATGGGGACTTGCTGCTGTATCCTTGCACAGTGTTTAACCTGACCTGTTGCTGTATAAATATACATAACATGTACAAATAGCAAGATATGTAGGCCGCTATGGATAAGATCATTTCCTAAGCAGCTCTAATGTAATCTCCTCTGAACTGACATTACTGTATGCAGATGTATCAACTCACTAATCATTAAAGCTTATGATAAGGAGGAATAAAGAAGTCCTCAAAATTCACAAAGCTCATGTAGAAGGTACAAAGTACAATAACTATTGTAATTGCAAAACTAAGTAAAACTATATCTTCAAAAACTGTCATTGTTAAATGTTTTTGAATATACTACCCACCTGACAAATAACATGACAGTTATCATGATGACCCGTTGCAACAATCAAATTAAAATGATCAATGCATCCCACAGGCAGGCCTGCAATTTAAATTAAATTAGCCCATTTAACAGTTCTCAGACGCAGAGTAAAATAACCTTCATACATAATGCACTCAATGCGAAATATTGGGTTTAGGTGGCACCGTGTTATATTTGAACAGACACCCCACAGGCCACAAAAGCGTGAGGAGGATACAGCGGAGGCCTAAGAGCAGACTGATTGGCCAGGCATGTCACGGGGGGTCGATATGCAGGCAGCCCCGTTTCACTTACCCTTCAGAGTAGACTTTGAATACGCTACAGCATCAATACCATCAGTTTGCAGGTGACCCCTTTGAGGCAGATGGTGCATGCTGATAACATTCAGATGTCTGAAGGGTCTATTCTGATGCTACAGCTCCAGAACACAGGTAGGCCTATATACTGGAATGGAATGGCTGGGTGCCACAATGGCAAAACTCTTGAAAGTGCAGGCTAATCACTTACAGGTAAGTCCAATCTACCCACCTATCCTTCGACTTGCAAAAGACTTACAGCTGGAGCAACAGTTGAGGTCATTTCCTGTTCTAATGATGATGTTGACTAAACAATTTGGAGGTGAGGGGCAACAGCAGCCAACAGACCCCTCCCCCCCCCATCAATGAAAGGAACTGCCCATTTGGATTTGACATTGGATACGTAGGCCAGACTTATGACATTCACAGAAAGTAAGTTAACTTAACCTGCAGGGATGCAGCTTTGAGAAGCAGCGTTTCTGAACATTGTTCCTCTGCCTCTCTCCCAAGCACAAAAATAGATAAAAAGAAATAGCTGCATGCCTTTTTCTGCATACAAATGCTACTTCCAGCCCATCCATTTTGAAACAGTTATGCATTATGCGAGTCTTAATTTCATCCCTGCATTCCGACTCCCGAGTCATCTCGATCCATTATTTAAACTGCACCGCAGCAAATTCAAACCAACGCATGAAACTCGCCAACACAAGCGAACGTCCGGCCAAAAAGGCCTCCAAGATAAAGGCGGTGTTGTTGACTTACACTGTTGCGTTATTTACCTGCAACTGCGCTCATGCCTGTTAATTTACTCACCTGCCCTGCGGGCTGCACAAACAGAATACACACACGCAATGAGCACACAGCTGCGGGCGTCTTATTTAACTGCGTGTGGGTTTCTCTATTACTCAACCATGACTGAACAAACCGCAGAATGAAGCCTCTTCTTATACCGGTTAAGAATTCGGCACCGTGAGTAAGGGAGGGCTGGATCAGCCAGTGCTGACACAACGGCAGAAAAAGAGCGGGCTGTGGACTCCAGAGAAATGCTGGCTGTCTGTGCTACGCTAACGTGCAGACTGAGGTTCAAAGCAGCACGCAGAGGACCACAATACTGTGATTCTTCTGTACCTCAAACATAAATTCACATTATTCATGACCTTATCTCAACAAATCTTGTGCCCCCATCCAGACAAGTGTGCTAAAAGTGGTATTTATGTGGAGCTGATCTGAAGGGCTTGGAGCAGACCCCCACATGCAACAGAGCCATTCAGACCTGATCACTGCGTTTAGAAACCTGGATTCCTGCCAGGCATTTCAACACCTGATTTGAACAATCATTGCCTCACCTGAGCCAATCAAGCTTCTCCTGGTTTTGAGAGTCAGCGGTTTAGAGAGTGCTGGACTGTGGCCATAAAGGATCAGAGCAAAGAGACCCTGTTTCTCTAGCGCTCCTCCTATGACCAGAGCTGGGTCCATATCCACAAAAATGTGACAAATATAATCCACACAGAGGTGGAAGGAGTAAACACACCATTTAGAAACTGCCATTCTCTGCAATTCACACTTCCCATCAGTGATGGTGTAATCACCACAGGGTCTACTGGTGTGAACACTGCTGAGGAAGTGAGAAGGAAGTTAATGTCAACATTAATAGCATTCATGATGTTTGTGTGGGACTTGACTCTGCTCGCCAGTCACCTGAAAAATTCAAGCAGTGGCGGAAAACAAAAGTGCAGGTTCAAACCAACCTAAACCAACCGGTATTTTTATCCTTGGACATGAGTGGAAAAGGACCACTGAAGGTCCTGATGTCTTGTTCCAGCTCCATGGAATCGGGACAGATGGCTTGTTTTGGATTCTTTAGCGGATACCACAGTGCAGCAATGGTGAAACTTTCACAGACCCATTTTTGATTCACACTGGACAGTAACTGGTAGCTTAACTTGTGAAACAGAAAAGTGCAACACAGAGTGATGACTCCCGGAGCGCTTGGCTGAGGTGGTCCAGGGCCCAAACCCAAGTAGGCTTGTGCGATTTCACGCTAGACAGGAGGTGCCTGCCTCCTGAAAACAAATATTGCCAATGTATCTCAGGGTACAGCCGCACACAGTGGATGCCAAAGTGAAAGCACTTGGAATGGACTGGAACAACTCACAGCTGAATGACAAGTGACCGCATTTTGCTGCAAATACAAGCATGACAAAACACACAATCATTGTTTGCCAGTAGACACCAAGGCACGTGATTGTCATTTTATTATTATTATTATTATTATTAGAGTGCATGAAAATGCACTCTATTGTTATCCGAATTTTTCTTATTAGAGTGCATGAAAATGCACTCTATTGTTATCCGAATTTTTTTTTCTTATTAGAGTGCATGAAAATGCACTCTATTGTTATCCGAATTTTTGTTATTCTTCTTTTTCTTCTTCTAACCAATTTTGTGCGTTTAATACAGCTTCAACCGTTTAACGTAGAAACTTCATTCAAACTGTGTTGCGTAGGTCTTACAAAAGGACACTTATGCTATGTATTTTTTATTTTTGTAACATTTATACTTTTTAAACTATTAATTAAAAACTATCAACATTTTCCCCATAGACTTAACATTGGCCTTTATGACATCACAATAGAGCCATTAAGCAATTAGAATCTTGTGGCAGCTGTTCTGACCACCTACATCTGTTTGATGTAAGCCTATATACTTTTATCTATGTAAAATTAGACTGTTTGCATTTTCATGCACTCGTAATTCCCTGGAATTACATTCTCTAGTTAATAATGTTTTTTTCATTTTTCATCCCTGTGGGGCAGCCAACAGTACATTAGACTGATCTCACCGCCACAACCTCTATGCTTGTGCAGGAGCACTGGGACAAATGCAAACTCATGTACACTGGCACACCAACAGCCGAAGACTACAAGTCCCACAGTGCACAAGGACAGCAGCCATCAAATGGAGGATGGGTGCATCTCCCCGAAGGCATGCGAGCGACTCATAGGTGCCTGATGAATTACAGGGTGCCTGGGAGCAGCGAGACCAGAGGATCATACAGGTATGCCTACCAATACCCCCGAATGAATGAAGCCAGTTTGAGCTCTTGAAGACTGCTGGCAGATGACACGGTGGGCCTCGAACCTGAGCCCCTGAACTGACCGAGCCACTCATCAGTCGCAAGTTGTCATTTTCATTGTCATTTCACAACTTCTGCTGTGACAGCCTCAATCTGAACAACAGAAAAAGGAGACCCAGGGGGGAGAGATCGTGAGAAACAGCCGTAAGTCAGAGCATGCCGAACATAGCCTATGAGTCAGGCTGGATACTGCAGACCAGCAATTCTGAACTAACAATTACCAACCAAAATAGCATTATGAGTGGACAATTAACTGCTTGTTATGCAGGCTATAATAATCTTTTTAGAAAGGTTACACAAGACAACAGATTTTAAGTGCTGGGATACAGTCCTAATTATGTTTGAACAAATGAAAACCCTACGCAAACATAAGGCCTAAAGCTTGAAAAATCATTTCCACTTAAATGAACTGTATTTGTGATCCAAGTGATGTTTGGTTAAAAGGATGAGCAAACAGGCCCTGCGTGAGGGACACGGCCAAGAGAATATTACCAGGGCAACAGCCGGCTAATGCTCACCTTCGTTTTACACCCAGATCAGTCTGTCTCTGCGGCTGTCTAGCACCAGATATCACTGGCTGAATAAGGCGTGAAAGCTCTTCGTCGAGGAGAAGACGCTCAGCTCCTCAAAACTAGCGCCCAGCTGTCAGAGCCAATCGAGCGTGGCAGACTCAAACGGTAGGCAGATTACAACGCGTAGGAAAATACAGAGATCTGAGCAAAAAGGACGGCAAGCATTTAAAACAATGTTGCGTTCCACGGACGGTAACGTTTAAAACCACTGAAGTGACAGCGGTACAATATGGTGCTCAAAGCATCATTGGCTGATACTTGATCCGTCTCTGCACCGTTTCTGTATGGGTTACATAACAGAGGGGAAGATAAACGCAACCATCTGCCTCCTAACACACAGGAAGTTTAAAAATCAAGGCAACTTTCTGTCTGTAAAAAGGTTTACAAGAGGGAGCAGACACGCAGTTGGCGGAAATAGCGCAAACAGTGCAAGGCAGTTGACGTCCCACAGTGTTTTTTTTCTTTGGTGCTGCTGTCACCTGACAGGCCTCTTCACTTAGCATGACTGAGGGACAATTTCTGATCACTGATTTCAAGTATGGTAGTTGGGTTCAGCATAGCCCTCCCAAAATTCAAAACTGCCCAGATTGGGTCATTCCACGACTTTGCAATAAACACACCCACTTCCATTTGGTCCTGTGTGGTTACCGTTCAGTATCATATCAGAGCAGTGGTAATGGTCTCCTCCTGGGCACATGTGTGTCTGGAGGTAGCATGAACACAAGCCTCCAGCCACAGTGGGGAAAAGCTGAATTAGTGTAAACAGCCACTGCTAACCATGGTCTCTAAAACACCAAGGCAAGCCTCCAGCTACAGCTCAGGCTGCTCATTGTCTGGCTGGGCCTCCAGAGGAGCTCCCATTGGATGGTGAGCATTGCTAAGTGCTAACGGCTAATGGTATTGAGAAGACAACCAAATCCATCGCTAGTGTAAACACACCTCTGGCGTGGGAAGCCTGGGGCCTGCGGGGGTGAGAAAATGAGGCAGACACCAGGCGCTGGGGTACATGGGAGTAGCAGCAGTGATGTTAACTGAAGTGTGGGAGGTGGGAGGTGGAGGCGGGGGGAACATCCCAAAAGCTGTAGCAGGCCTGAAGCTGGCACATCCGCATCACCACAGCTCTCACGAATTATCCTGCCTTTGATCAGAGCTCGGCGCACCTGTTCGTCTGAGGCGAAACGCACAGCAGAGCTGAGGCCCTCTTCAAGCCTCTGACTGATCCACTGTTGCAGGAGAGGTGCGGAGCAGCCCCAGGCACCCCATCACAGAGTTGGCATGCCTGGGCCAGCGCTGACTCAGAGAACAAAGTCCCCGTTCCCCTGCTGCCAGATCCTTTGAAAAAGGGAGCCTCACAGCTACGCATGGAGGGGGAAAAAAAAATGACAGCAGCAAACCGGAGCTGCAAGAGTCCCTCATTGAGATGCCAACTCACAGATACAATGCATTTAAGTTTCTGTTGGTACTTTCTTACAACAGATGCCTGGGTATGCTCTGCAGATACAGTGCATTTAAGTTCTGTTCTTTTTCTGTTCCTTCTCAACAGATGCAAGACGATAACCCCCCGCTTTAGCTAAGGCCTTTGTCAACAGCTCCTGTGCTGAACCCCTTGTTTAAGCTACATTACCCCCTAAGCTTTCAAGGTCAAATATTCTGCTACACTTAAGCACACTGCACTGTACTTCCATCAGACAGCTATGAGACATCACAGTTTGTTTGGAGATTATGCCATTAAAAGACAGCCATTCTTAAGGATCAGCACAAAATCACTTTCCAGAACCTTCTGGGGAAAAACAACTTTCAGTCTATGGTTTCCTGAACTTTTACCTCTACCAGTTTGCTTGTACCTTGCCTGGCAAACTATTGAAACAAGGTCATGCAGTGCTTCTATTATTGTTGACTCCTTATGTAGCTTTTTGCTTGTATTGTACTCTGCCTCACTTGTAAGTCGCTTTGGATAAAAGCATCTGCCAAACATATGAATGTAAATGTATGGATCAAAATCAATGCCAACCTTACAAGGTGTAATCCTCGGCCTGAGCACACCATGTTATGCACCAGCCTCAGAGCACATCAGGTTGTTTACAGGGGTTGCAGCTTTTAACACCACCATTCTAAGATCTCCATGTCTTCTTTAACAGAATAGCAACAGCCCCTGGTCTTGTTTACTTCAGTCTCCCTTGGTGAGCTTTACAAGCATCAGTGTTCATAAACATGTCCTCAAGTTAATGGTAGATAGCTAAATTTAAAGATAGCATCATGTTACATCCAACAGTCGTGCCCTGATGGGACCTTGACCATTTAATGTAATGGTGAAATAGGTAGTGAACTGGAGATTTGAATGGGGATGGAAAATTGGTTGTAAATGGTAGATCATGTTTTGTTTGCAGACTCCAGTGACAACTACATCTATAATGGGTACTCATGATATGACTATTGAGGTTGGGGTGGTTCCATTCCAGCTTAAAGTGTGAGGCAGACAAAGGCAGGACAGACAGTCCCCAGTTTAACTCGTTAATTTTATGCAAAAAGGCAACTATTCAAATAGAAGAGAAGGAAGAGGAATTAGTGGGTCTGACTGAAGGGGAAAAACATGTTATTTACATGATGTGGAAAAAATTAGCCATTTTAGCACAGCCGCAAAGCCCAATGCTGGGGAGAGGCTGAAAATGCCTGGGAATTAGTCGCAAGCATGTTTGTTTTTGTAAGCTATTCAAAAATTAATGACAACTGCTAAGTGAATTCGAAAATCTGTGCTAGCATTCTGGTGTGTTCACTTTGTTTCACAGACTCAGTGGGACTGTGTGGGTAGATGCAGTATGTCTGTCCTGAATTGACACCAGAATGGTAATTTGAACTGATGAATTGGCAAAGCACCAAATTTCCTCAGGCTGGACTGATGTAGGCTATTAGACCTGTGTGGCGGGGCCTTAGCTCCATTCCTAGAGGTCACCAGAAGTGCATTCAATAACCACAGTATTTTGGAATGTCATGAGCCTATGCTTCACTCAAAACCATTTGTGACACCCGCTGCAGGTGGCTCTCTAGTTTTGGAATCAAATTAGCTGAGGTGCTCATGCCACTGGCCAGGGTGCTAATTTAGCAAAAATTTTGGACGATTGATCCAAACTTTGCTAAAGATACCTTGAATGGCATGGCAGTGCTCTGCAAATGTAGTTACTGTACTATATGCTTGGCTACAACAGAGAAAAACATGATGTCTCAGACACGATCCCTGTCTGTACCGATCTGTACTTGTCCCTCAGTGGTGGAATGAAGTCCCCATGGAGGTCAGGACAGCGACCTCACTGGCCATCCTCCGACACAGGCTGAAAACCCACCTCCTTAGGCTAAACCTTGGTTCCACTTCAATCCCCACCCCCTAACACCTGATATCCCTAGTATTTGCCATTTATTTTACGTGTAGTGTTGTCACGTATTTTGGATTCTGTGTTCTAGGGACTGTTGTACTGTAGTATAGGCTACTTGGCTTCCATCAGATTGCACAAGTTAACCTGTGGTAGGGCTCGAATAGTGTTAGGTTCACACTCACTGGTCTGGGAGTGTTGTTAGCCTGGTCTGACACTGTTGCTCCTTTAAATTGAATGGATACACTTATGTTCTATTTTGCTGGAAGTCGATCTGGATAAGAGCATCGTTAAATGCATATAAATGTAATGTAATGTTTAATGTTCTCAGTACACTTTTAATGTTAAAGGTAGCCTATTTGCATAGTTTTATTCATTTTAAAATTACACAGTGAACAGGTAGCTCATATTAAAATGTGTTATGTTTAGCTAGCCCAATATTATTAATGGTTAGGTAATGTATACATTACTTGTATTACCTACCCTAAGCTCTTCAATTTGTTGAAGCACAGATGCATGTAAACAAGTTAAGTGTTTACCATGCAGAAGTGTTCTGCAACAAGATGGTCAATTCAACGCCATTTGTGCTTTGGAGATCTACAGACAAGTCTTTCAAACACTGAATGCACCCAAGCCTCTGGAAGTGCCATAGTTTTCCTATGTATTTATTTACATGTAGCCTAAGTTAATATATGAGCTATAATGATAATTAGAACAATAAGTGTTAAATAACTACTATAACTAAATAATAATGGACTGGACATGAAACCAATCATTTGATTTTTTGCAGGTTATTTATTTTGCAGTGAGTGCTTATTTACAAGGAGCTTTTTGCAGCTTAGGGTCAAATAGGCAAAGTTCAATTGTTAGGCTATATCTGCTTTTGAAAGAGCAATCTAAACAACCACCTGCCATTATACCTTTGCAGTAATGATCTTAACTGCATCCTAATGAACAGCTTACCAATAAACTTACTTATATCTGCAAATAGCCTCAATAAGGTCTCATTTAAAATACATAGACCTGCCAACTTAAACAGTCTTCATTCAATCCAATGTGCTAAAATTCAATAAAAGTTAACACAAATTGGCTATTACAGCCATTTTATAAGATCAATAAAATGCATTAAGAAACACATACAGCAATGTATTTAGGTGTAGCGCATACTGATCAACATGTCATGCTTTTCAAGTCAATGTTCATAATTATGGCTTTTTGTGGGGGTTTGTAGCCTCAGGAAAACACTGTGCTCGATTGCAACGTGTATATGGGTCCTATATGATTTGAAATCCGAGCATACGTGCCATCACGCTGCCTGGTTGTGCACTGCCAGGCAGTACCCACATGGTAACAGGCCATGAGGACACAGGCTCTGGCACCTGCTGCGTTTCCAAGCAGAATTAACTATGGAGACATCCCCTCTTCCTCCCTGAGCCAAACTGTCACACCCTGTTCAGAAGTAGTTAAGGGATCTCAGCTGAAAGTGTCAAGTGTCAGGATTACAAGTGACAGGGAATTTGATACAGCTGACTAAACCTAGCCCAAGCGGGTCCTATTTCTCTTTAACAAGGCATTACAAAACACGAAACCTTTCATGCTGAGGGGCGCCGTTACACCTGTTCCTGAGTCACCTCGCGTGACTCCATCGCTACTATGCTGACAGCCCACTCCCCCACCCTAACTGGCGTTGCTCATTCACCATTCCCTACCCGGTTTACCGAAACTCCAACACCCACCGAAACCCTCACCGGTCCGAAGTGACCTGGTCTTTTAAGGTCCGGTGCGGTCTGCGAGCTCATTCTGAAAGAGAACCGTTTTATGCCACCCAACAGAAATTCCATAAATTTCACCACAATTCACATCAACAGGAACTGGTCTCTCCAAATGAGCGGGAATCTGGATATTTTTTACACAGAACAAAACAAAGCCACACCATAGCCCTCCATTGTTCTGCTTCATGGTCACTTCTTCCTCAGTCGAGAAGCAACACAGGCCAAAACTCTCGCAGTTTCCTTGCAGCACTTGGCCTGCTTGCATGGATTAGCTATTTTCAATCCTAAAGTAACCTGACAATCAGTTCTCTGAGGCACTGAAGAAAATCACATTGACCTTGTGGGAAACAGAGGTTTGTCACAGAATTCGACACACATAGGGCCTAGCTACTTTCAAAAGATTTGGAAAGACGAAATTATGTACACAATATGAAAGACTGCAGAAAAGAAAACTGCTTTGTATTAAAAAAAAAAAAGTTTCATTATTTTCAGATAGGGACTCATCCTTCTACTGAATACGCCCTGCTTTTCCTACAGGAGGCTGTCTCATGTCGTTTCTCACAAATCTTTGATTGTTACAGGTGCTCCCTTGAAAGTCTCCAACCCTTGGTGTAGAGTCCCAGTGGCTGATGCTCCATCAGGCCTGTCAGAGCTCATTATTCTGCACGTGGCTCAGGGGTCCTGGGGTCACAACCTCTGACCTGCAGGGGATACCATTAGTGGCCAATGGGAATCTATTACTCTGTCACATAGCCTGCCATTCACTTCATCATCCTGTCCTGCGTAATCTAAAACTGGACACTATCCTGCCAACACAAACACAGTGGAGAGGACCCACTTTAATTCAGAGCACTCCGTGGCAATCTTCAGCCAATCTTCCAAGGACAGACAGACAATCATGTGAGAGAAAACTAGCACTCTTGGCAGGCTTGATGGCCTCTGACTGCCTGTGTTGTTTTACGGAAGCCAAACGCTATCGGTGACCGTTTCCTTCAGTTTCTGTTAATACCTGATAACACCAGGCTTGTTCGCACCTCTGCTTTCTTTTTCATTCATGTCAGTTGCTTAGATGACGTCAGTGGAGAAGCCCCTCTCCTCCAATTAGCAGCCACTTCCCTGTCGTGCACTGTGGAATTTTTACTGTGGGTAAAAGTGATACTGGCACTTTCGTGTATCAGAGGATTGCATTCATTTCACCTGTGCTCCCACGAGTGCAGAGGTTGTCGTAATGAGACAATCTTCAGGTAGTTTATTCACCATTCACAAAGGTTGGGTGAAAAGGGCGGGAAAATACAAAAAAAAATCTATGTGTTGATCGAATCTGATTGACTAGTCACTGTCACTGAGTCAAGCTCAAGTGTTAAAGCAGAGGGGAGCACAGCGGCCTCTCTGCATCCCCATTGACAAACAGCCCAGTGAAATATATAAAATTGGGCAAACAACTGAGTGAAATCCATCCAATCAAACAACAGATCATCCACATCAGATGGATCTTATGCAGCTCTTCACCGATCAAACAGCAGATTATCCCCAGCAGCTAACAAAATAAAATAAAATCCAATCATAGAACAGATTTATTCAAACAATTAATCAAGGGCTCAGTTGAAAAGTAAAGTTGTACCAGAAAACTATTAATGACCAGTTCCAAACTGTATAATGACATCCAGCATACGTTCCCTCTGGGAAATATGTTCTTGGCTGTAATTCATGTTGAACAACCACTTTCTGTACTGTGAGAAACCTTTTCAAAGACCTACAGAATTACTTCTTAGTTTTTTGTTTTTTTACTCCGGGTATAAAGCATTTGAATCTTAAAGGCAGCCGGAACAATGGAGCTCAACCAGCCCAACAGGTGATCCGCCTCGTGTCTGCCAGCCTGATCGGAAGACTTCTCCACACCTCCGATGCCGTTTACCAGAATCTTTCACTGCACGGTGGCAGCCAAGCCCCTGGAGACGGGAACCGCACCGCCTTTACGACCTTCTTAGAAAAATGCCACTCAACCTTTTCTTTAAATCGAGCATCACATAAAATATTCAGCACGCTGTCCATACATCGGAGACCCGAATGGGTGCTAAGCCCCGCGGAGGGAAAAGTCAATAGGAATGAGGGGTTCATCCAAGTCCTAAACATGCTCTAAATTCTTCCTCATGCCGTACTGAGGGTGACTTTTTTTGTAAATCTGCAGGAGCAACCAGTTGCCTTCAGTTCAAGCACACTGCTCAATGACAATTTGATGCAGAAGTTTCTTTTGAAGTGTATTTTTAATAGCTGAATTATCTTGTCACAGTTTAAAAAGTATAAAAAGAAGACTTTTTTGCTTTTTTGCAACTACAAAGCATGCAGCACGTCTGTGCAGGTTTTCCAAGTGCTTGGTGCATCCAACAAATCCCTTTTATTATTTTCTCACAAAAGCATTCTGGGTGGCTTATTAAAGTGATTAATTCACCATTTCCCAGGCCTCGGGACTCTAATAACAGGGTCATTATACACACAGTTACTGCTATGTGTTAGAGCTCACCATTTACCCCTGCACACCCAGAGCGCTGTAATTGACCAATCAAAGTGTTTAATACCAGCATTATAACTGAACCTCGTTAAACGTGAATGCCCCAACACCCTAATTCAGTCGAATATTTAGCCCTACCCTATGGTTGCCTTAAGCACTGTACCCAAATGTAATAAAATCAGCTTTTCTGTGGGTCCCCTGCTATGAGATAATTAGATCAGTTGACTGGAAATGGATCATCTTTCTCCACCTCTGACCCACTGCGTATCCTGGGAGGAAACATGAGCTGAGCCAGAACTGTGTTTCATCTATTTACGACGCACTAAAGGTGCTAGTCTTTTTCTCCCCCCCCATCATAGTAACGCATGTGAACTGGGTCGATCTGCTGGTTGCTGCAGACACAGCGATGACACAGACTTTGCTTCTAAAGAGCCGTGCAGGTCTGACTGGGAGATCTAAAAAAAAAAAATCTTCAATTTAAACTTTGAAAAAATCAACATGGTGCCGATTCTCTGAATTTTGCATAGGTAGAGCTTTGAAAAGAACCATCACTGGGCGGAACTGTTAACTCTGAAATGTGGTGAAAAGCTTTTCACAGAAAACACACTGTGAGAATAGCAGCAGCTGAAAGCTAAAAGAGCATGGTTGACCTTTCGAAGTCTACCTAGCAGCAAGAGTGAACTCCAAGATGTTGGAAGGGGGTCATCCATTTCAATGCACTTTTTGAGAAACTGCACATTGCACTATTGCTCAGCAGGAATTTAACCACTCTCTTGGACCTCGGGTGCAGCGGCTGCTTCACGGATAACAGGATCCCTCAGATGTTTGGGTTCTGACAGCGTTTTAAGCCAACTGCTCTGCGGCTGTACGGAGACACCGAGGACAGGGCTACAGTTAGAGCAAAGGAAGCTGCATCTTTGTTTCACTCTGACATTGCCCGGACAAGATCCAGTCAGGATTGGCAATCTGACCCCATGCTGAGGTGAAGCTACAGATCCAGTCGGGGGACTTCCTACATGGGACTTTCGGCTTCTGTGTGCAGGCACACGTAATGGACAAATATGCCTTTGGGACCTCTGACATGCTGGTTTCATAAATTACACAGGAATCCTGCAAGTAATGATAGTATACAATGGCATAAGATATGTGTCTTCCACATCAGTGAGTGTACCTTAATTCTTAAATCTGTGTGTTAGGGATGAGATGTGTTGCAGTACACAGCCAATCACAAACATTAAATTCAACCGCAGGTTTAGAACCAGGAATACAAAGTTTATTAATGAAATATTAATGTGTTTTAGGGTTTCTTAGGACGGGCATTTCAGTTGCGCTTATCGTAAAATGTTACAAATGTTCATATGTAAAAACAGCACGTCTCAGGCATCAGAGTGCAGTGATTTTGTATTACACAAATTTAGAGCATGACTTCAATTGATGGTTCATGCATTTCAGTAGAACTGCCCACATACTGCAGCAGGCATGCTAATGAGTTTCAGATCAACAAGAACTCTTCATAAACTCATATTCGTGATGACTTCAATGTCTCAAGTAAGAGTAAAATGCTACTCACTGGTTTCCTTTCACCACAAAAACACAGCTGCCTTTGGGGACGCACTGTACTGTAAAGTTAAGTGCATCTTGAACTGACTTTGTCTCAGGGTGGACAGAGAAATCACTTTAACGTGAAATGTATAACCGCAGACGACACACTGGCCTGCATGTTATGGAGCAGATTGAAGTACTGCAGTTGAATCTAGGGTATTGAAATTTGATATTTTGTCAGGGGTAGAAATCATGGCACAACCACGTACACACCTAAACAGTCCATTTTTGTGTCCTCATATTGGGGGAACGAAGGACATTCACATACAAAGGGACCACCATTAAAAAACTGCATTAGACGTGATTCTCAGGTTTCTCTTTTCCACTACAGAGCAAAGCAGGCTGACTTGATTAATTCCAGTTTCAGATGCTGTAAAACTGGCTCCATGTAGGTACGGATAGCTACCTGTTGCACTGTTGCCAGGGATTGGTTGCACAATATTTGGCAGAAGCCAGCAAACTTATGGAAGTGATGAAGGAGGAAGTGGCATGAGGCCAAGCAAAAAGTGGGATCTCCCACGAACAGGAACGATTTTTTAAATGAAACACTGAACAGGTCCAGCCAGATGGTATCAAGTTTCAATGTACAGGCCAAGGAGGAAGAACTGTCTTCTCAGTTTTGTTCACAATGGGACCTTTCCTGCCTGGCTTGTTAGCTTTACAAAGCTATACAAAAAATGACAATGGAAAAACACAGGGAAAAGAACATAAAAAACATTGCTGCAGGACAGTAAAATCTGTTAGGTTTGACCTTTTTTCTACCTAGTTAGTTGCTAGTAGTGAAGAGGAGCTGTCCCCTCCCCCGCAGATAGCAGATGCACTGTTTGCTAGTGGTTTACCATCATGACAGAGGAAGTGTGAAAAAGGGGTAGACACTTTTGCGGTGCTACCCTCACCTCACAAAAATGTCAAACAGTGTATTTTTTACTTTAGATGGACGTGTACAGTGGGGCCATCAACCCACAATTCAATGTTGCTAATGGAAATGGCAGTTTCCAGCAAAGCTACAGCAATGCCAGTGGCAGCCTACCACAACTAGCACACATAATACGATTCCTGGTTAAAATCAGGGAACCATGTGTTTTTCACCTCATATACACAATAAATGTGGAGCCGTACAACATGAAGGGGAACTGATGCAGCCCATATTACAAATCCCTCCGGGACACATATAATTGCCAGCTGTCTATCTGGCTACTTAGCGATTTCTTTCAGAATACCATGCTCGTATTATCTGTAGCACTGGCTACGTACAGATGGATTAAATAAGCCCTCATGCTCTTGCCACAGCTTAACAAGTTTCTCTTCTTCCATTTGCATTACAGCTTTATCCTCTATTGCGATGTACTATTTGTCATTCCAACTTACTCTCAAATGCCGTTTTCTGCGAATCTACAGGAAACATGAGCAGCTTACAGAGATGCTGTTTTTTTGGACACATTAAATTAATAGGTGGTTATTTTTCATTGGCTCTTGGAAGGTTGCTTGCTGCGCATGATGCCCAACACTTAAGCAGTAATCGGTGGACATTTCAAGACTGCTTGATACTTGCTAATGGCTCATAAGGCACTTGAGAGACCAACTACCATTGCTGGCAGACCTGCAACCATGCCAGAGCTATCGAACAGCAGTGCAATTTTGGATCACATGCCACTAATGCAGCTATCAGAATACAGCCTCAAATTCGACAGCCTTCTCCACCAAAACATCTACGTTTCTTTCCTTTCCAAAAGCGATTAATTGAGCAAGACAGCTTGAAACCAACTCCCGAGAAGTCAACAACCTCTCCTAACCAGTCCACAATGTGGATTCTCCACTCAAACCCGTAGCACCATAATGATCAATACTACTTCCACACAACTTCAGAAGAGTTGCAGGTTGTTTTCTGGAACACTGAATTTCCCTGCCCTATGTTTTTTTGCCTACCATACAAGTGGAACATTATACTATTTTAAACTGCACGACACCAGCAGCAACTGAAAACACTTGTATGGTAATAGGTAGTAATTAATTAATGTACTTAATTTCCAAAAAAAAAAAAAAAAAAATACAGACCTCTTGGTGCCAGTCTGGAAAAACAGAACAGAAAATGGAGTGCACACTTGGACTCTGTGAGTGATGGGTTGATATGGTAATTTTGGAGTCCATGCAAATAGGTATGATTTATAGCCTAATTAGGTCAAAGATTTTTTTTTTTTTTTTACCTAAAGCACATTTGCCCTGCAGTAAAAACACACACAAAGCTCACCCATGGAGATGGTAATACACCACACTTGGAAAAGCCAGAATGAACTTTGGGGGGGGAGCTCAGCATAGCTGCCCCCCTGAAGATGCAAATCAGTTCTAAATTTGCCATACAGGTCCAACAGCTTTTAGTCATTACTGACCAAGGCTGAGTTCAGCATTAGGATCCAGACATGTAAGCGGAAGACTGAGGTTTCAAATCCCAATTTTGATGCTGCTATTCCACCACTGCACAAATTGGCATTTCCTCCTTCACTTTCTAAGCAGGTAAAGAACACATTTAACCTGAACTCTTTCAGTAAAAATCCAATTAACAATATTGGATGTTTAACAAGAATTAATAATATGACAATAAGTCATATTATTAATTTGCCATATGCCATATGGCAAAATAAATAGTGAAATATACCGTTTTAACCTTGAATAAAATGAGTCCACTAGCGGAAATCAGTATGGCTTAAAATCGATTAGGCCTACTTTCGGGAACCAGTCAGAGGTTTTATTTCACAGTGATATTTGTGGTGCCTTAATAGATGCCTAATGTCTTAACAGAGGCAATTTCCTACACGTCTAACATGACTTAATAAAAGCTAGCAAGCCCATCATTAACTAGACACCCACTTACTAAGTCAAATAGC
Organism: Megalops atlanticus; assembly: GCA_019176425.1. NCBI lineage: Eukaryota > Metazoa > Chordata > Actinopteri > Elopiformes > Megalopidae > Megalops > Megalops atlanticus. The sequence continues at coordinate 20,701,754 of CM032894.1, forward strand.
TAGACAGGCATTATGGCTGCGTTTTCTAAAATGCTTGTTTTAAAAGTCACTGATATGAAAATGACACAAAATTACTCATTCCTAACACTCAACACAAGGCACTGTTATTTGTATGTTATACAACTGCATTTAGTAACAAACAACATGGCAACACCGAACACACAAATCCATCTCAATTCATGACAGATTAAATGACACCTGCCAGGCAAACAAGATAGCTAGATCCTACATATATTTAACCTCTGAGCAGGGCTGTTTGATAAAATGGCCAAACCACATGCCTTTATGAAGGGACCCATTGCTTCTTATCATTTGGAGAAAGATTTGTGGGGTTATCCGAACAGACTTGTCAAAAACAGACTACAGTTTTCCCAGATGAAAAGAGGAATTGTTCATGCTATTTTATTCTTCCTCCCTGGTTTCAGTTCTTCTCCAAGACCATTTCCACCTTACATGCTCTGGCCAGACCCAACCCACCATGGCAAATGCTAACATGCTAACATGCATACATTCAGACCTGCTCAGTTATCCCTCCATGTCAACACCCAAGGGACCAGTACTGCATTTAGGCCACTGTAATCCATGAAGCCAACAGCGATTCCAGGATGAACAGAATTCAGAGGTCTAGTGTCTGAACTTGCTGTTTAAACAATTGATAACGTTGTTGTAATTGGCCAAGACGTCTAAAGTTGAGGCTGAGGTTGTGGTTAATAAAACCAAACCGATATGATAAAATGTTGTTCATGAGAAGCAGATGTTCTGCACTCACACACAAATTTCCACCACCAATATGTCAGAACATTGTGTGCAGTCTCCCCTTCAAGCAAACGGCAGCACGGACTTTCTATGAAGTGCTATGAGTGTTTTGTAAGGGCCATGGGTCAGATCAATCGTGATCAGCATTAAGGTTCCGGACAAGTTGCGCCTATCAGCCTGCATTGGAGCAAAACATTATCTGCAGAAGGCTGGAGACAAGCCCCAAGCGTGCTCACACATTATAAAGAAGTCAGGCTATTTTTTTACGTTGAACAAACAGCTGAATGTGATATTTACCGTGAGGGTGTCAGAATTTCAGTATTTTCTTAAGTTAATTCACGCATTCTGGATTCGCTTTGACTTAACAGGTGAATAAAAGCACAGTTTTCGTGAAGGACTTATCTTTTGTGATCTTAGGCGTCTGATCGATTCTTTCCAACCTTTAAAATGACTTAATCACGTCGCAAGCGGTCTGAATCACCAAGAACTGTGGTCAATAACAGCAATCGTTTAAAAAAAATCCAAGCAGTCGTCGTCTCCGCATTTCGTGCTCGACCTGATCTGCAGCCTTGGTACCTCGGAGAGACATGCTTGCAATTAAACAGAAACTTCGGCACTATATACCCAGGATTGCAGATATTTTAGACGCTGTGCAATTGTTACCAATTAAAACCCATCTCGCTTAAGTAAACTGAAGTCTCATATTCGAGGCAGTCGAGGCAGCTGGAATGTCTGGCTGTGTCGCTACGGATAGCCGCCTCTTACCGTGCTTCGATCAAAATCAATCCACAACCACACAGTTCTCGTTTCGTTTTATTTCTTCACCAGTTATTATGATACACAATGTCATTATACACTCTTTAGTAATGCCACGTGCAGGTAGCTAGATCGTGACTCTGAACTGCAGGATGGGAATTCCTCGAAAATTAGACCTGTAGCACCGCGTTCTGCCTTAGCCGATTTCGCCATAACCTATCGGTCTAACCCCCTTAACTACTTTTGATTTTCATATCAGTCAATCACACTGCGACAACCGCATCACCGCGTACGCTATCTAAACTTTCGAAGCCGGAAGGGGTTAATGGTGGACAGAGGATTCCGCGAACATTCCGAGCTAATGAAAAAATTGGGGTTCGCCGTGTAAAGCAGCACCTAACTACATCTGAAGAAGACAGTCGCAAAGCTGAGCTTAAACTACTATATTATTATGCCCAAGTACCACGATCGCCAACGCGTCCCCTAAAACCCGCGATCCCCACGCAAATGCACTTTTCTGCGAAAAAGATGACCCCAGTGTGCAGGCTAATTATCGGGCCCGGCGTCGCCATGCACTCGATACCACACAGCACACAACAACACGCAGAACATGCACCCACGATCAAGAGAAAAAGCCAGAATAAAAATATAATCGAACACACATTTCATTACCGGTTGAAACATACCGGCAGCAGCCTTTGCAATTTGCACCGACTGTATTTCTCACAAGTTAAATGAACTGACTGACCTGTTTCGGAGCAGAACAGCCCGTTGGATGTTGGGTTGAATCCGAGTTAAATCCACTTTCAGTAAAACAAAGAGGCGAAAACGTCCGGGCGATCCCGAAACCACCCGAGCGTCTACTCCGTGGAAACTGCTGAGCATGCGCTTAACAGACAGAGGGGAGGGGGTGGAGAGCGTGAAGAGGCGGTGCAGGTTGCAATGTGTTGACACTCGTGCGTGGTTTAGTTGAGAAGTAACAACCTGTGGTCTAGCATTTCCCAAGACTTGCCATCTTACTGCATTTAACTATTCAAGGACAGCTTTATTGGTCTATCAGTTCAGCGTCTGCAAAGAATTTAAAATTCGATTTAAGACTGCTGACGGTAATCCGGTCGTGGGATGTCGCTGGACTTTTATGGGATAATTGTGATGATTCAGCAAAGAGAACGTGAATAAATTGGTGCGTAGACCTGGACAGTTTATACATTTATAAACTGTCTTTGCTGGGCCCATACCTACAATTCGGAATGCTATGCCACAGGGAATTACAAGAACATAGGCTACGCCTTTTGGAGACAGCTTAAGATTTCAAATACAATTGACCTGAATCCTCACGAAAAAATGTCACATGTAAATAAATCATTTGTTAAACTGACTAGATTTTATTTCATCTGTAAATTATGATGACTGCTCTGTATTGAATTAAGGGAAAAGGTGTTGCATTTTACGGTATGCCTTTAAAAATTACAGCCCAAAACAGTACCTTACCACATGAAATGATGGCCCCTTGCTTCCTTGTGCTATTTTTCTTGATGTATGGGTATGCTCTGTGGTTAAAAGCTTCTCACTGTTCATGCTGTTGTATGTCACTTTGGACACAGATTTCTGTTACAGGAGGTGTGTCGAAAGTTTGAGTTTTTGAAAACAAAAAAGCAAATTATGCTTGCATAATTTTTATATGTTCTGTCATTTCAATATCTAAGTTTGTTCCAAGTACTCAGAACAGATCCATTTGTTCACTTGTTAATGCTGCTTTCATATCAGGAGATTAGAATTAAATGGTTCTGTCTGCAGAAGCATCATTTCCATATATTAATCTTTAAAAATCATATATCAGGTATCAAGCCAAAAGATGATTTCAGGTGTTTAGCACAAAAAACAATACAAAGACCATTATATATTAATCTGCATCTACACTGATCAATATTAAGGTCACTAGAAATAGTGGCATCTTTAGTAGATCAAGGCTGTGTGAGTACAGTACTTGACATTGTATTACATTATTGTCATGTAGCAGATGCTCTTATACAGACTAAATTTCAAGTTGTGTCTAATAAAGTGGCATGAAAAGTTGCACAAACAGGACACGACTAACCACATATGAACAAGTGCCAGACATAGTGTGAAGCTTGTAAGTGCACTCCAACATCAACCTGTACACATACGATGAAGTAAGCCTCCACATAAATAATTACACATAAACCTGAAGTACACTTCCACATTTGAAATTACACATAAGGAGAAAGAAAGTTCATGCTCATGTTGGGGAGCTGAGGAGCAGCCTAAAAAGGTGGGAGTACGTCCAGAGAATACTTGTCCTCAGAATGTCACAAATATTTTAATATTGTTAAGCTTAGTTTGGCCTATTCTGTGGTAAACAGTGCACAGCAATAACACTATTTGTACACCTAAACTGTTATCTTGGTGACAACGTGCCGTTTTTTAAATAAAATACTTTGAAGCACTTAAATGCAAATCATGTAAGGAGCAACAGTTTTTTAATGCTTGCTCGGTTTTTCACAAAGGCCTTGAAATGACAAAGCTATCTTGCTTATATGAATGTTTTATCTCAAGATACCTTTCTGAAACTAAATGATAAAATGGCACCTTTTAATCAAGTGAATATCTCAACATGAAAGAAAAATGTAGACGAGAGTGAGAGAGAACACAACACATCCAACTCTCCTCGTGGTCTCATTCGCGGTAATGATATTGCGATTAGGTCGAGTCGAGTGCCGCAGAGCCATGCAGTCGTGTACGGTAGGCCTACCCCCGAGGACTCGGGGCTTCCGGCAGGCTGACAACATCACGCTGCGCAATTCCATGAACGGGTACTCTGGTGCCGTATCTGCAGCAGCGAGAGCAGCAGCGTTAATGTATTCAGCGGCAGCTGCACAGTTATAATTTACTCCTGTCAAATCAATCCTGGATTGCCCGACGAGAAAACAACCGAGTTTAGACTTGCGAATCTACAGCACTTTCATGACAGTGGTGGACAGGTCTGTTTTGTGCTCTTTCGTTGCCCTAGACCCTCTCACATGTCGTACCACTCAGTAATATGGTCTTTTCATTTTTATCATTCTGTACCATAAGACGATGCCAGTTGGATAATTGCACAGCACAATTCTGACGCATTTAAAGATGTGTTCACAGAGATAAGATTTACAGTCTTACAACATGCCTTATTCAGCAGAACGTCTCACGTTTTATGTTGACATTTATAGTTCTCTGTCTGCCAACAAAACGTTCAACCCGGTGTCCGGCAAAACACAACTGTGAGGGATGTTAGCACGTAATAAACTGTTTAATTTGATGCCTCGCTGTTTGTTGAGGACGTGTTAACAACATCCCTAGCTACCAAATTATCGCTTCTGCTAAGAGCAGCAAATGCCTCCCGTGTGATGCTCGGTGTTTATGTGTTACGGCATATCCAGTGCAGGTAGAGTAGCAACGCAGAATCACCTTACACCTTACAGTTTACGAAAACATACTCCCCAGACATTTTTCGGTGTGAAGCAAACACAATTTCAATCATGACCCTAAAATTTACGCTAAAGCATGTATTTGACACCTGCACTCGAGCTACGATGCATTCACATTGCCGCTCGTAATCAGTCCTGGCTCTACAGGCGTTTTTAACATGGAATGTGTGGCACAATTTAAATATCTGATTCGAGACCATTGAAGGGGCCCCAAACCAAAGCTGGTCTCTAAGAGCTAGAATAAGTGTAGATCTTCATGGGACAGGTGGACATCATCTTTAAGTCTGCAAGTCTAAATTTCCCCTGTGCATGATTCACTGTCATTTTTTGCGATGAGTGAACTTGAAAGAGAAATAGGGGACTTTCAAATTGTCTTCAAACAATTAACTGCAGTCAGTCAATTTGCTCATCGTGACATTTTATGACATTTTGAATGACGTCTTCATTTAACAATAAAGAACGACACGTTGCCCAATGCCCGTGCCCTGTGCGGTGTATGTGCGGTGCATTGCAAGAACTCACACGGGAACTCTCATGACTCTCATAGATGCAAGACAGAAAGTCTGGCTCATTCCATGGTTGCTTGTTGTAGCCCGGAGTCTGTGTTAACCCCGTCGCAATTTCTTTAGCGGACAAAAAGATAACTAATGGATTGAGACCGCTCTGTGTATTCGAGGTTACCACAGAGCAGGCGGTGCGCAGCAGGGGTGCCGTCTGTGTTCCGCTCATAATGAGCTCGAATTTAGCCATTGGACATTCATCGACCGTTTGCACATAAATCGGAATCCTTCAAAGACCACATGGGGTTTAATTATATCATTTGTTACCTCTAATAACAATTATCACTCCTCCGAGCTGATGCCGTGACTCATTTGCGACATGGATGCTATTAAACATCTTTTAAAAAGGATTTTAGGAATGGAATTTGATTTGAATATACATTGTGAAAAATCGGACAGACTTTCCCGCTTCAAATCTCTTTTATAGCTGTGCCTAAGTAATGTTTCTTCGATCGTTTTACTGTTATTGAATATAGAATATAGTGGGCCAAGTCTTTAATTAAATTAATCCTTTTGACTCCTGTGTTGCAGTGACTTTGATTAAACACACCTCCTTGGTGTACCCCATCACAAGTTATATTCCTCGAATCCAGTCTCTAATATATAGTTAAGTTGTCCATGTTTTTTTTTTTTTTTAACGTTATTGCTTTGCATAATTCATATTAATTATCTCAACATAGCTCAGCACATTCTGAAATGTGTTATGAGGATCAGATTTAATTGAACTGCAATGAATTTTGTCCTGACCTTTTAACTTTGAACCAACAACGTCAACAATATATGATCCCTACTTATATACGATGTTCAAAGGTAAGAGCATGGCACTTTGCAGTTTAGGCTGAACAGAGCCCACCACTTGTTTTAGGTGATAAGGCAAATAACTTGAAAAAGAGACTCACAAAATGCACAATTTCTTGTTTTGCATGACCGCATTCCATCACAGTGTCCATGTATTAGAAAGGGCAAGAATGCGAAAATAATCTTTATTCAACCTTCAAGAAAGGCCTAGAGGCTCAGCAGGTGATGGTGTCTGCAGCATATCTAATGGGTTTCCCATTCAGCTGCATTACGCTGAGGCCTGGAGCTGGAGAAATAATTTACATCGACAATGGGCTCCCTGCCCCCTGGGACTGTTGCATCTACAGAGAGACATTTGCCAGCCATGCCTCAGCTCTTATGCATGGCTTGTGGCTGTTTATGCATGGACCGCCTCTAATTGCAGGGAGGAGCATTGCTTGTTATGGCGTTGTCCCTCGTGTAATGAGAGACGCCTAACTGCGCGCCGCTTGAGCAGGTGAGACACCCGCTGCTTTCCGCGGCTCAGCCTTCGGGCATCAATCATCTCAGTTTAGAGCGCGGCCGTCGCCGAGAGGCGTTGTCAAGGCCTAACGCGCAGCTGGTGAGCGACGCACTGCGCCATGCTTCTACACGCAGAGCCAAGCCCCGCCCTCCCCATTAACACCCCGCTTGTTACTCGTCTTGCCCACACGAACGGTTTGAATGAGGACTCGGAGTGAGTGACGCCCGGCAGATGTCGAGCACCAGGCAACGTGATACCGTCTGGAATGGAGGACAGATATCACAGCTGTGATGGATTGACTTCTCTGTGTGTGAATTAGCCAGTGTGAACTTTGTATCCTTGAGTGGCGGCAGAGAGACACCTGTATTATTTCATATGCTCCTGTCCTATATAGCATAGTGCTCATATGCACAGCTCATAGCACGGCTCATAACTAAAAACGGTTGCTGGTTCGATTCCCTGACCTTTGGGCAAGGTACTTGACCCACAATTTCCCCAGTAAATACCCAGCTATATAAATGGATAACATGTAAAAACTGTAACCTATGTAAGTTGTTCTGGATAAGAGCATCTGCTAAATGACAATAATGTAATGTAATATACTATCTTTCACCTGCAGTTAGGACTCATGTACCAGATTTCAGCTCAGATATGAATCTGCTGCTGGAGGGTTTTTTGCATTTGTTTAACTTTTAATACTTCTGTGCCTTGAATGAACTTGTCAGCCCAATTAAAACTTTGATTAGTTGCTTTGGTTGCAAAGTGAAAGATGTGGCTAAGATTATGAGGCAATTTAATGCACATCGTGTCATCGAAGCTGTTCAGGAAACCACAGAATTCGTCAGTATGATGCACACCCTAGCAATGTGTAACTGCATTACTATTTGTAGATCTTGTCAGTGATAGCACAGCCCAGTGCGTGTGCTGTGCATATGCTACTCACCAGCATTTGGGATTTTACCTCTGAAACAAACATCAGCAAGAGGCATCACAGTGCTGTATGTGTAAAATCCAGTCATGGGAAATTCTCAATTTTGGATGAACGGATTCGCAGAGAGAACATTTTGACATTTAACATTTGACATTTAGTCAGAAAATAATTTTAAACCTTTGAAAAAGAAGACATTGACTCTACATTTCTTCTAAATTAGTCATCTTGAAAAAGGCAGGTCTAGTCCATTAATCATACATATGTTGTAGGGCTGCTTTTTCAAGACCTCTTGAGCAAGGCACTCTTTACCCTCTGTGTGTCCTTGGAAGTCGAGAATATTTTCTGGCTTTGAATCCCTCTGAGCAATGTTTAGTGCTTGGAACTTGGCTCTGGGTTCTGGAAAAGTGCCGTCCTTTTGGAAGTGGAAGAAGAGCTCTCGCCCATTGATGAAATCCAGCACAAAGTAGAGAGTATCTGTGGCCTGGAAAGACTGCTGCAGCCCCATTAAGAGAGAGTGCTGCACATTCGTGTCTCATTCTGCTATAATGTGTTTTTGCTTCCTCTTCTTAAAATTCATTCTTTTCTGTAAGACCTTGATGGTGGGGTCCAGCTTGCATTTGGCCAGGAGAACCTTTTAATTAGCCTCCTTTTACTTGAATAACAGTTCCCCATTTTTAACATGTACAACATGTTCCTAAAAATGTATTCAAATGTATTCTTCACTCAAGAAGTGAGTGTGATATTGTATTCTTTCTTGTTATAATTAGTGTCCCATGCTCAGAATGTCACTTTGTGTAAATGAATGTGCTTAAATCACATTCACATTACACTCTCACTAAGCAGAGACTGTCATCCAGGGCGGCTTACAAAGAACAAGTATACAGTGCATCTAATAAAGTGGCATGAAAAACGGTTCACAAAAGACTCAAACAACCATTCTAACTCCTTCCACAGGGTAGTGATAACCTGTGTATACAGACAAAAGCGCATTCCATACATAAGTTCAGCACAACATAGCCTACAGTAAGACTACAATATAGTAGTCTACATCCACAGTAAAGATACATAAATAAGGGAAGGAGAGTTATGCTTTTAGGTATGTTAAAGCCACATAAATAAGGGAAGGAGAGTTATGCTTTTGAGTATGGGAGCCAAGGTATAGCCTAAAGAGGTATGTCTTCCGTCTGTAATGGAAGATGGCCAGCAACTCTCCTGTCCTGGCTGCTATGGGAAGCTCATCCCATTATCCCATTACAACAGACAGAGGACATGGATACAAAGGGGAGTGACAGCCAGGCGTCCTGAGACTGCAAGAGGTGTGTTGTGTATGAGGATGAACTGTAGATGAAAGGGGGCATTCCTTTTGCTGCCCAGTGGGCTGACAGTAGCATTTTAAAATGGATGCCAGCCATTACCAGTGACCAGATGAGGGAAATCAAGAGGGATGAGGCATGGGAGAAATTAGGAAGACTGTGGGCCAGCTACGTAGGAGCATTTTGCAGGGGTCTGAACATAGCTGCCGGAAGGCCAAAAAGAAATGAGTTGCAGTAGTTCAGGCAGGGGAGCATCTGATCTGTCCACCATGTAGTGTCACCCTGAGGCCTTTGGCAATCTAGAAGGCTGATGCTGCTGTGATTTCTAGAATGACAATGAGCTCACAGATCAGTCAGCTGAGATGTAGATAAGCTCAGTCCTAGCCAAGCTAAGCCTCGGGTGATGATTGAATATCCACCATGAGACGTCAGCTAGGCAAACGGAGATGCATGTTGAGTTGTGAGGGTCAGAAAAAGGGGGAAAAGAGAGAAACAGTTGATTGTCATCAGCGTAACAGCGATACAAGAAGCCATGGGAGCCGAGCAATGTTGCATGCAGTGAGAAGTCAGCTGAGCCCAGTGCCCTGTGGGATTTCAAGGGTTAATACAAGCTCTGTCCAGGCCATCTAATAACAGTGCCCAGACAGGTAGGATGAGCTCCAGCTAAGAAAGGGTGCCCCAGATGCCTGTCACTGCCAGGGCAGACAGAAGAACATTTTGGTTCTCTGTATCTAAGGCTGCAGAGAGCCCTGGAAAAATCAGAACAGGAGAGTGGGAGGCAACATTTGCAGAATGAAGTTCATCTGTGATTGAGAAAAGAGCTTTTTTGGTAGAATGGTCAGCCTTGAAGTCATACTAGCTGGGGCCTTGAAAAAAGGACAATAGATTAAAAACACATCAAACATTTTGGAGAGAAATGGGAGAAGGGAAACCAGGCGGAAATCCTGTACCACATACCACTACCAGTGCTTCAACTAGTGATATTGCTGTTCAACCAACAGATACAGTACCAGAATCACTAGCCACATCACTAGACTGGAGGGAAACAAGGGCGAAAAACTTCACCAGCTGTGATGTCTTCAAAAAGCAAAATTCTCCTCCGTCTAAAGGTGAAAATCACATTCTATGCGAATGCCGACAGTTTAAGAAGATTGTGACAAAACCACATAACAAAACACAGCACCACAGGCAAGAAACAGCAATATGCATATCAACAGTCATGTGAGCCTGGGCTGGGTTTGGATCAGACTGTTACAAACCCACTAATCAGTAATTACAAACCCAGAACCAAGAGCGGCTTTTTGGCTTGTTTGGGGACTGTTGGTTGCCACCACTAAACATAACCATTGCAGAAATGCGGGTTGTAATTTGTTATTAGTGGGCATATCCTAGTTTTGGTTCTGTTCACTCCTACTCACTTGATACTCATGTGGTGCACCAAATGTAGACAGAAGCTGATTCCACTCAGGCTTTAAACCAGCCACTAAAAATAGTACTGCACATCTGTCAGAGAGAGCTCTCTTGTACCAAAGCTGCACTGGAGATTTTCACTTCTCTATTCTTAAACATAGCAGTGGTCTCAGGCATAATCCACTTGTAGTTGCAAAAAGACTACACCTTTGGGGTAGAGTGGGGTATTACTACTACTACTACTACCACTGCTGTTACTACAACGAATGTATTTATTTGCTTAGCAAACTTTTTTCTTTTCTTATCTCGTGTGACTCACAAAGCTTACATGCAGTAAATTTCTTGTTGGAGGATACAACTGCAGTGATTTCCACTGAAGAAATTGAACCAGTTTGAGTTACCAGCACTGATCCTTACCACTGCACCATACTGTTGACCATCATCATTTTCATCACTGTCATGAACCATCATCATCATCATCATTATTCTTAAAACATTTAGCGAACACTATTATTTATACAGCATGTAGATTAATGACTTCAACAATAAACATCAATATCAAAGACAGCAAAAAAGAGAAATGGTAGAACATTTTCACAAATAAATGATAGGGTGAAATATGATTATATCAAAAGTATTCAAGAAAGATCCTGAAGTTATGTTTTTTCTTAATGCAAATAAGATGTAGTTAGTGCAGAGTTAGTATCATTGTTATGGGTCAACTGTTAATGCATCCTGGAATGTGAGGACTAATTTGGTCACATTTTGTGTAATCAAGTCTTTGCATTTAACATGTCTCAGTTTGAGTTTAGACATTTCACATTTTGAAATTTAGAATTGCTTTGCATTTATAAAAGCATTTAAAAACTCCACTTGGTTTCTACAACTTGGCCTCTCTATGAAATGCAGACAACAGAACAGCGATTCTTTATTAAAGCACCATTTACACATATTTGATTTATAACCTCGACAATTATTAGATCATTTCAGCCCCAGAGCTGCGACGAGGTCAGTATCCTTGGTGGCCTTCCGCAATCCATTCAATTTGCACTAACTTTCATGGATTACAATATGATTTATTTGGTCCTCAGCGCATGACACCTGCCTATTAACTAATTAGTAATCTGAAATCACATTTTAAAATGTTTTATGCATTTGGTTGCATAAGAAACCTTTGGATCAGTCAACAGTTTTAATGTAGCGGTCTGATAGAACAAACACTCCACGTGAGAGAAAGTAAAAGTGGATATGAATTCGAGTGACAAGTATCTTATGACAGATGTGCACACAGGAGTATGAAAGAAGAAAAAGAGAACACCGGTTACGTAATTGTACCGGCACTGTGAAAGTACGTCATCAATACGCGCAAGGAGTTCGGCAAAACAAAGAAGTTCGTGCAAATTTTTGTGCTGAGTGTGTTGGTTTAGCGTTCACGGATTTTGTCGGGTGTCATTTTAATGTGTGACCACGAAGCTGTCTGATTACATAGTGAGTAAGCTTACGTAGCTAGTTTTGTACGTTGAACTGTTTCTTGTTAAGCGGCTGCCTAGTTAGCCAGCTGGCTAGCTAATTTTGTTTCATAGCATCCCAGAATACATGCGTGATGAGCTGATCATGCATGGTTATTGAGCTGCAATGTAAAACTGAATACGCATAGCTTCTAGTGTAACGCAAGCGTACGAAACTTCCACATTGTGTGTTAAGCAAGTATTTTGCATTTGCTAAAGCAAACGTTACATAAAAGTGACTGGTTCCAGATAGACAAGGACTACAAGAGCTAACTAGTTAGCGAGCGTTAGGTAGTACTTAAAGGTATTGTGCTTTTGCTACGTCTTTCAGTGCCAACAGTACACCGACACTTTGGTGTCACTTCTTATCTTTGCAAATAACTTTAGTGTCTGGGATGTCTCTACAAATTAAACACATGCCAAAAATGTACAGTTGTAACATTCTTTTGCAGGACGCCGCTCGGGGGACGGTTGTCGATGTGAGAAAAAAAATGGACTCGCTTAGCGGTAAACAGGATGCAGCTCCAGGTGCAGACAAAACAGAGCAAGCTGAAGAGAAAGACCAAAACAGTAAGCCAGACGAGCCTCTGTCAGCAGCCATGCGAGCAAAGATCGAGCGCAACAGACAGCGAGCGCTCATGCTAAGGCAAGCCAGGCTCGCCAGCAGACCTTACTCTGTGCCGGAAGGTGAGCTTCGTTTCCCGACCGCCTTTCCTGTTTGTGTTGTCATCAGGCATATCCACGGTGTCTAGATTAGTATGCTAAAGCTGCATTTGTAACTGATAAGTACAGTACACTAAAGAGATTTCCATCCCAGGAGCAAACTTTGGATCTAAAACATTTTAATTTCAGGTGTAGTTATATTGGTACGTTTCCCTGTTCAGAGTAGTCTGCTTGGTGTTCATTTTCTCAGGCGGAACGTGTGCCAAGGTTTCCAAAACCATCGACTCCGGCGGAGGGTTCTTCATCGAGGAAGAGGAGGAAGAGGTGCAAACAGTAAAGAAAGTGGTGCACCAACCAGGTATGTCTGAGCCGGAGACCTCTGCATGTTTTAGGCCACTGGGAGACGTTCGCTTAGCCTCTGTTGACATGGAGGGTGCATGAGGTCAGGGGAGGTCTGAGGGATTTCACCAACAAAGACAGATATGTTTACGCAAATGCGACCTGTGAGGCTCTCTGACAGCTTGTTTGTTGAGAGCGCTGTATCAAACAGACTGAGACTGATCGAGACGTACAGCATTCACTCAGTTACTTTGATGTCTCAGCGCCGGTGATTGAACCAGACTACCTGCTGTGCAATGACTGCTGCAAGCCGTTCATGGACTCCTACCTCAGCAACAGCTTCGACCTCTCTGTGTGTGACAAGTGCAGGTACCGTTCCCCCTGTGTACCTTTCATGTAGCACCCAGAATCCTTTTCTTTAAACTAAAACACTTGTAGTGCAGGTTTGTTTGGTATATTTTCAGGGGCGTTATTGACAGGGGAGTGAGTAAGTTTGCTGCTTTGTTAAGAGGAAATTTGATGAACTATTTTCATAGAGCACACTGGACTTGAGTATCAGCATGTCTTAATGCCTGGGCTGCAGTTTCCATTGACATGCCTCAGCTATATGTTAGCTGTAGGTAAGCAGGAGGGGTTTCAGCAGCAAATTCCCCCAGGCTGACAGAATGGTGACCTCCCTTAGATATGACATTAGGTTCACCCTGAGCCCAGGCAAGTCAAGGACTCAAGTATGTTTATCCCATACAAAATAGTGTAGCCAGGGAGTTCCTGAAATGGTGGTTACTCCTTCCTTGGTAGAATTGTCTTATACACATAGTATTATGTGCTGCAATGTTGTTTTAGTCCCTCCAAAACAGGGGCAACAGAGAGAAAAAACATCAGGACTTTTACGTCCCTGATAAGCCAGCCAGGACAGTTCACAAGAACTGAGACCACCAGAAAAGCTCCATTTTGAAGGCATTCTGTTCAGAATCTCTTGGGTAGCAGCTGAAAATCTGTCAGTTGAAATGTGAACCATACTGGATCCTATAAGAACAGCAGGAACACACTTAGGGAGGGGTCGGGAAGTGGACCCCGCGGGCTCCCATTGGCCGGCTCGCCGATGCGGACGATGTCGCGCTCTTCGCAGGGACAGCGAGGAGAAACACAAGCTGATATCCCGCACGGAGGCTAAGCAGGAGTACCTGCTGAAGGACTGTGACCTGGACAAGAGGGAACCGCCGCTGAGGTTCGTGCTGAGGAAGAACCCGCACAACCCGCGCTGGGGCGACATGAAGCTCTACCTCAAGCTGCAGGTAAGCGCTGCGACCCGGAGGGCCACGTAGTTCCTGTCTCCGTGGCGCTGCGGTTACCAGGAGGTGTGTCCGCATGCTCCAGTGCTGTCCAGCTGCATAAAGTTGTGTTGTGGAAAAAATGCAAGCTATTGAAGACACCCCTGCTGAGAAAATAACTAATCCAAATTATAAGGGGTTCGACTTGAAGCCGCTGAGGAACATACCAGCTGCAAAGCAGATGTCGTTGGCTGTGGCTGAGCAAATCGGACAGGCTTGTTGTTTTCAGGCATCTTTCTCAAAATATGTGTATTTCTGTGTTATGGTCGTGGTTCTGTGAATCAGTATTGGTCGGTGGGCTCAGTGACAAGTGATGGTAGCTTGGGATTTGCAGGAATCCAGAAATAAGATGCAAAAAATATGGCATAGCATTCCATGACATTCCCATCGCTCGTGCGTTGGTTTCGTTCCAGGTCTTCGAGTTTCCTTGAACAGTTCGCTTTTGACATTCAGACTATCCACAAGCTGGTCGTTGCTTAACTCTGAATAACAAAAGATCAAAATCTTTCCATCTTTCTGTTTGGCTGTTGCTAGAACGAATAACAAATGTGTAAATTAAGTAAGCTAAAAGTTAGCAGTCACATAAATAAGTCTTTCAAAGTTAAGGAACGTCTTTCTTGGGCTTAGATTGAATCAGGCCCTCAGTGCCCTATTTTCAGTCACAGGTTTTGTAGTGGTGCGCTGAGCGTGGCCTCCTGCTCTGTCCCCCTAGGTGGTAAGGCGTGCCATGGAGGTTTGGGGCACCCAGGAGGCCCTGGACGAGGCCAAAGAGACCAGGGAGGAGAACAGGGAGATTCAAAAGCAGAAGCGCTTCAACAAGAAGGTGAAAGGTAGGAACCTAACCACCGGGCAAGGGCTAACTGACGGTGCATGGGAAAAGCCCAGGGCCTCATTCAAACATCTGTCCCAAAGAATCACAGTGCATATATCAGCTGTTCAACATAATCTTCCCTGAGTAACATTCTAGAGTTGAAAAGAGTTTCTTCTATTCATCATGGTCCCTTCCTAACTGTGCCAGTCACTTAATTATCACCAGCAGAAAGCGAGACTTCACTTTAAGAGGAGAGTGAGGCCTGGAGGTGTTAGATCACAAGAATAAGGGTGTGGGGAAGCATTTTTTTCTGCTGGTACATAATTGCAGCCTATTTTTTTTTCCTCCAATTTCTCAATTTTTAATGCTCGGCCCCCCTTTGTCAGCTTGTTCTGTGGTTATGCTGAATATGAATTAATACATTAGCCCGTAACAAGGTACGGCTCTGTGTGAGATAACAACAGACCACATAGAAGTATGTTTCAATTTGCCACATAAAATTAGAAGCTGGGAAACATTTTGATCCACCTCAGTAAGTGGAGGCTTGGGTATCTAGCTTCAGAAACTGTGTGAACACCTCAGGTTGGCAATTGGAAATAGGAACTATTTCAGGGGGTGTTTGAGGCGGGGAGGGGAATCCGTTCAAACAGGACCACTCTGTTTGTATGATGGCAAAAGCATTTTCATCACAGTAATAGAAATGGCAGCTCAACATGAAAATGATTGTTACACCAGAAGGGTATCGGCAAACAAAGCACTGAAATTGAATGTGTGAAATTCTCTTATTGCCACAAAATATTTTGGCCTCATTCTGTTCTTAAATTTTTCATAAATCAACTTGTCATTTGGCAGTCCCTCAGACTCAGAGTGACTGTCAAAGAACAAGTACAAATTGCATTTAGTAAAGCTACAGGGGATCCAGCACATGCAGGACACGGCTGGCCATGTTCCAACACATGCAAGGCCCTCATACAGTGCTGTGGTAACTAGCGCATACACGCCTCAGCAAATACACAAGGGCTGCACCAAAGTGAAATACAACGTACCCTAAGGTAAGAGTACATAATCAAGGGAAAGGTGAGTTCTGCTTGTGTAGGTGAGGCAAGGAAGCAGTCTCAAGAGGTGGGTCTCTAGTCCAGTGTTTCTCAACCCTACTCCTGGCGGCAACCTGTCCAGCATATCTTCTATCTATCCTTGCTGCTTGAGGTGTGCTCAGCTAATAAAACGTGCCACTGATGAGTTCAGTCAGGTAGGTAGAGCAAGGATAGATGGAAGATATGCAGGACAGGGTGCTGCCAGGAGTAGGATTGGGAAACACTGCTCTAGTCTACGATGGTGACAGCTAGCGTTTCTGTTGTGGGGAGCCTCACCCACCGTGTCAGGGCCAGAACGCCGAGATGCCGTGTGACGCATTCCACTGTGCCGGGGTTTGAGTGATGTGGCGCAGCCTGGTCTCGCCTCATCACCGCTGCCACGCTCTCTTCTCCACCCCGCAGAGCTGAGGAGGGCCGTCAGGAGCAGCGTTTGGCGGAAGGACACCAGCACCCACCAGCACGAGTACGGCCCCGAGGAGCTGCTCGACGAGGACGAGGACACCTACAGGAAGGTGTGCACCACCTGCGGCCACGAGCTCACCTACGAGAAGATGTAGACGTCTCTCAACCGCGCCGAGGGACCAGGGACCAGGAATCCCGCCAGCTCCATTCCCAAGGGGAGGCATTGCCTTCGCAGCCTTCAGTGAGGCACTTCACCTGCATTACTTTGTTGAAATGCTCAGCTGTATAGATCAACATGTCCAATGTAAGCTCTTTAAGTGGCCCTTTGTAAGGGTGTCTGCTTAACACATAAAGGATGTGAAATCCGAGGGAACAAGAGTTAGTGTGTAGCCACCTTTGGACAAGTGATTTAAGTGTTCATTTGGAACTTCTCTGGATGTTTTTATGGTGCTAAAGGTCAGTGTCTTTTTGTGTACGTCTAAGTACTTCTTGAGAGGTGTACGGTAAAACCTGAAGAGGACTGTGCCTAATATTTATAGAACACAGAAATGCATTTGTATACTTTTTTGACACATGCACAACAGGAACAATGTTAATAACAAAATTTCTTGGGACATGCGTGTCCTTAAGTAGCAGTTAAGTTTTATGTCTGTAAATGTTTTTTCCTCGCCTGTATGTCATTATAGTGCATCTGTAATCTTCAGGTGCAAGCTGGGATGTAGTGGTATGTTGGTTGCAGAGGCTGGAGATTTTTGAATGTCATATCTGCTTTAAGAGAGGGGGGAAAAAAGTAATGTACTGTCAAAACAGCCTTTGGACCCAAAACTGTACTGCAACTAGGAAAGTGTCATATGTATGCAAAAAAGGGTTGAAAACCATAACCTGAAACCCATTTCATGAAAATGGGATATGGATGAGATTAAATGTGTTGTTTTGTAGATAAAATATAAAATTCCTGTTAAGTCTTTCTGATGTATGGTTGTGTGTATTCATAGTCCCTTAAATATGATTTCACAGAATTTGCTCATAACCCAACTCTTATTGTGTTTCAGAACAAAATCATTAGGGTGGGGGCATGTAAGAAGGGGCTTTTTGCTGAAAATAGCCACTCTCAGCCTGTTAAATGACAATGTATTCAGTATTCCATTTGCATTCATACATGTCCTCCTAATACACCTCATAGAGTTAAATGTTACTGCAAATACATTTCAGGGATTGTGCGTTATATTTCTTCCTGTGACTAGACAGAGTGAATGCATGAGGTGCACTCCATTTGCATAAAACAAACTGGTTAAATGCCATATTTCAGTGTCAAGATGTCAACCACTCAAAGGAACAGCCCACAAATCTTTCTTCCTGCAGTAAGCTGTCAAACTCCAAACTCTACTGATGCACACTCCCTCTGCTGGAAACATGTGTACGCACCACCTGCACAGAACAAGCAGTTCCCATTCCATTTTCCACTCAGCATTGAAATTCCCATGTTAACA
The DNA here is from genome assembly GCA_019176425.1 of Megalops atlanticus. Taxonomy (NCBI): domain Eukaryota; kingdom Metazoa; phylum Chordata; class Actinopteri; order Elopiformes; family Megalopidae; genus Megalops; species Megalops atlanticus. The sequence goes on from CM032894.1 coordinate 20,719,903, forward strand.
CATGCCGTACAGGATAGCCAACTGAAAGGTAAGAGGCTTTTCACAATTTTGATGTCCCATCACAAGCATAGTCAGGGATCTTACAAAATGTGCAATAAAGGGTAAGAGTTTGAAAGCATGTTTAGCTTTTCCTGCAAACTACATCAAAACCTTTGGAGGACTCTAATGCTTTGATGACTTGCACCATTTTTCTAGAACAGATTCCCCATGACAGATTGGCACAGGACCTTGCAAAAAACTTAATTGTATCAATATGGATACAAAACAAGCTGTGCTCCCTCTACTGGTGAAAGACAAGCACAACATCTCACCAAACCAATGAAATCCTAGATTCTCCTGCACTGCGGTGGCATAAATTGTTCTCAAAAATGAAATCCTCTGCATGTGACCTGGTAAGGGAATGTCCTAAATAATGTCCTCAGCAACAAGTGGGTAAAGGTTTTTTTTTTGAAAACCCTTTAATGTTGATTTAATGAGAACATTTAAAACTCCTTTGAATTGCACCCCTTTATAAAGGAAAACCAGAAATGGGCACAACTGTGGCTACCACTCTAGAATAAAAGAAACATTAATTAGACAGCCTGAGCTGGAATAGCACTTCTGCTAGCAAAAGTTATACCTCTGCTGTAGATTACCAATGGCAAATGAACATGAGTAGATACGCCAATCAATATGATAATGCAAAGGAAACGCTTCACCCAGAAGATCCCGATTACTTTCTGCCATCGAGTGAAACTTAAGCGTCATGTGTGGTGACAACCATAAATGAATCCAAAAAAGAAATGAGAGACAGAGTCAAGTATTTAAAAAACAACCAAAAGGAACACGTTCCAGTGTATTTTCACCATTTCAGACATAATCTACAACCTCCACATAGTGACTGAATGAACGTGCCCTCCCCATTTCACAAAGGCGTACTGAAAACAATGCAGGCTCAAATACACTGTACAGCATTCCACTGTCATCTCAATTTAATTGACATAAAAATATTTAAAACAAAAGGTCATTCTCGGTTAGGCCCAAGCTGGTAGCGGAAGCTCCGGCTTCGTGTGCGTCTGTTTTACAAGTTCCTGTTTCGAAGTCCGCTGTGTCACTGGACAACATGAGCAATGGAGGCAGGAAAAAAGTAAAAGGTGTTTTTTTTTTAAAGTCGACTTCAAAGCAAAAACATGAGTCGACAAAAAACAATTTCTTCAAAATACACTTCTAAAACGGGCTTCTGTACAGAAACATTTTTCACACGAAAGACCCTGAATGCCAAAAAAAAAAAATAAAATGTAGAAAAATAAAAACGCATGACTAAATTGCCTACATGGGGAAAAAAAAAAAACATCTTGATGCAAGAAATGTGAAGTCCTTGCTGTGTGGGCATGTCTGGGATCTATGTCGCCATCTGGTGGGGGCAGCTCACAGCTGCAAGGCGCAGAACTGCTGGTACACGGCCAGGATGTGGTGGTCCAGCTCAGCTGTGAACAGCAGGTTCTCCAGGGTGCCCATGTACTGCTGGATGATCACATAATGCTGTGGGGAGAGACATGCCCATGTGTCAATCACAGCTTTTCCTTCCAACATTCTGATCACCTGTGCCTCCCTACCTGGCCCTGACAACACTGCACACTTCCTATTTAAGCTATAAAAAGCCATGAAAACAAACATCACTACAACCACTACAGCTAAGCGATTAGCGTACTCGCTTAGGTCAGAGGCAACAGACAGTTCGCAATGATTAGCTGAATACTCACATAATTGCTCAGTTTCAGTGTTAATAGTCTATGTTGAAAACTACTGTCCAGTACTGCTTAGGAAGGACTTTAATATTCCTAAAAGTGAAAAAAGGCTAGAAGTAGTTCAAGAACCCTTTGAGGTACAGGAATGGATCATTTAAAGTAAACTCAAAGAGTTAAAATGCCTCCAGCTCTCTGGAGACTAACTTGTGACGAGCTGATGGTAACTTTAAATGTATAAAAACAGTGGTTCTGAAGTGAGTGCCGCCAGCCACACAACACTCCTGCGATGGTGCTGTGAGACGAGGAAGAGAGGGAGGAAGGAGGAGGAGGAGGAGTACCATGAGGAAGATCTGCTGCAGCCGCTCGATGCAGTTCTTGTACCAGGGCGTGTTGAAGTCCACGCTGCCCGTCTCACAGCGGACCAGGTGTTCTGTCAGCAGCATGATGAACCGCTAGCGGGAGAGAACAGTGTGTTATTAACCACCAGCTTTCTACGGTAAGAACACTCTGCAAAAGGAACCAGAGGGTGCTTCCTTAAGACTACTTTCACTCAGGCCTGCAAACAATTCTAACCACTTCGTGCATTAAAACTAGTTCGTTTCACATTTCTACTGCACTTTCTGTTTCTTACAAAGAACGGATATATTTTAGACATTAACTCGTGTTATATAACACAGGAAAAGAAAGGAGACACTTGGCTAAATTCATTATTCAACACTGCGATGAAGATAAAGTGAATTGAGGCTTTAAGTTTTGAGCTTCTTAACCAGACCACAGCTCCTGCTCTAAGACTATTGTGGGGATGGTTACTGCTGGTATGATTAAGGTCAGAGTCACAACACATTTATACAGCAAGTCAAATGATGGAAGTTCTAGGTTCAAATTAGCTGGCTTCTCATGAGGTGCCTGAGAGCTGCTGACCTGGAAGATGACGAGGAAGAGGTTCTTCTGCTCGCTCTGGGCGGACTCCACCTTCTCCTGCAGACGCTCAATCTGCTCCTCCAGCTGGCTGTCCTCCTCGTCACTGTTCTTCTCCATGTCCTCTTCATCCCCGCTGTCCTTCTGTAATGCGTAAGCACGCGCACACGCACGCACGCAACGCACAGACACACCGATGACAGACCAATACAACCACACAGAAACACACAGACACACACATGTGGGCGGACACAGGAAGACACACACAAAAACAGAGTTACTGAATGTAGCTGAGTAGAGGAGTATTTAGGGGACATCACTGTGTGTATGAGAGAGAGAGAGAGAGAGAGAGAGAGAGACGTTGAGAAACTGCAGTCAATATGACTCCGCTTGGCTCTCTCACCCTCTTCAGCTGCAGTTTCTCCAGCTTCTCCTTGGACTCCTCCAGCTCCTTCTGGATCTTCTGCACATGCTTGTTCATCTTCCGGATGGTAGAGTGCAGAATCTCCCACACGTACAGCCTGCCCATCACAAAACACCACACTTTATACCTGTGGATTACTATGGACAAAGAGGTGACCTGCTCTAAGATATTTAATTTCCCTTAAAATTTACTATCATTTAACACAAATATTTAATTGGAGTTTGAAATTAACTTCAGGTCCTACAGAAAATGTCCTACAAAAAAGTTATTTAGGACACCCTGGGAAAGTGTATGGTTGGACTGAAAGCACAGACCCCAGTAGGATTATTGATAAAAGCTTTCCCCTTTGCTTTGACCGCTTCAGAGATCTTTAATAGGGGGGTCACCTGATGAAGTCATGGGCCATGTCTGGAGAGAAGAGCCAGTTTGCAACCGCAGCACAATCCACGATCTGTGTCCGGATCATTTTGTCCACCAGCACTGCAATCATCTGGCCAACAAGGAAAACACTGTTAATAACATATGACCGGAACAGGCCAATCAGTCCATCCTGACCCATTCTCATTCTGTATATACCATATCGCTGCATCTTAGTTCTGACCACCGTATCACCTCAAGATCATACACGTATATAGAGTCCTTTGCTAATCTTTGCCATAGTTGAAAAGGTTGCTGAACCAACCATGGGCAGGTTCAGTTATAGAACAAGGACCCAAAAAAAAATCACATGTTCAATGGGGTTTACACTACAACTAAACAATTAATTAGCAACACACAACTGATGCCAGCCTGGACTCACTCACGCCAGCACAGTTTCTGGTCCCTCTTCGAATAGATAAAAATATCATCAACGGACACGTTTTGCAATGAATATTAAGACATGATATGGGACAATAACTAAAGAGCAGGCACAATACCTTGAAAGAATGACAGCTGTGACCGAACGCTTAATCTTGAGTCTCCCTACTAGTGTTTCTCTGTCTTATTAAGCCTCAACATTAACACTAAGACCCCCATCTCTACCTTCACCCCAGCTTGGCCCTCACCTGTGGGTGGTTCCTCCACACTCCATAGACCACGCGGAGGATGTGCAGCTTGCCTTCGTCGCAGTCCGTCAGATTCTTCAGCACCTCGTGGAACCTGCGGGGACACCAGCATCCTCACTCAGACCGGGTTTTAAGGAGCGCTTCCTTCTGCTGTGAACTGCGGGTCATCGGCACACTCACTTTGCCAAGGCGCTGAAGGAATGGCTGAAGGACTTTGACGCCAGGTTGAGCAGAGTTTGCAAGAACACCTCGATCTTGAGCGGGTTGAAGCTGTCTCCGCCGTCTGGCCAGAGAGGACAGAGATTAGAATGAGATGGATCCCCTGCCTTACAGTAAGATATCGACAGATCACTGGACCGAGGGCCATTCCAGTTACACCACTGTAACGTCTGCTCTATTCCTCCTGTAGACCCGTTGCAGTCTTCTTAAAAAAAGCCTGAATCATCTTCCACAGATTGTAGGTGTGTTGCAGGGGGAGATTCCCCAAGTAGTATAACATGGCTACTGCACTATGGGAAAGTATAAAGGGAAATTTCAGATGAATGTAACATAGTCCCTCCGGTGCATGGTGCAATGTTCAAGCAGTAATTTTACTATGAGTCTACTGGGCACCCTGTATGCAGCTGGCATGTTTAGCCCAGACCTGGACGATGTAAACTGATAACACGGAGGGCTCACCGTCGTCCTCCTCCTGGTTCGGGTTGGGCACGTCCTTCAAGATGGTTATGATCTCCTCGTTGCTTGCGCGGTTTTTGATGGCGTTACTGACCGTGACAGACACAGCGTAGCCCGGGAGGGAACCTGCGGTAAGGTGTTCCATCGTAGTTAACACAGTATGCAAAGCTTACTTTTCATGCGAGAGGCTTAGATGAGTCTAACCACCCAGAACACATGCTGCGGAAGACATCGCATACAAGCTGCATTTTAACCGAACGCAACATCTAAGTTATCTTGCGATGCTAGCTAGCTAGTTAATTAGCATACATAAATACCGCACACACGCAGTTTGTAATTTCTCGTGAACTCCTTTTTTAAGAAGTAATGTTTCTCTAAAGTTTCAAAGCTAACGGTCAACACAACTATGGGTCCACGTTTTGAAACGTCAGCTAACGGACAATACCAATCAGCCTGAGATTTCTGGAAAGGGGCCTGGCTTCTAGCCCTATTTGAAGGTGATTGGCTTTCGCCAGGTGAAATTTTCGCTCGAGTTGAACATTTTTTAACTCAAGCGAACGCTCATTTCGCCCCATTTCACATCGCTCGCAGTTTCGCCGCGATTAACTCCGCCCATTCGCCTCCTGCCATTGACTTTTCATGCATGCAGGTCACGTGAAAATTTCGCGTCGTGTTCGGTTAAAACGCACCAGTCTGTTTACTTCAATTTAAGCCACACTTTCCCAGGCTCTGTAGAATTTGAGAGCACTTACTGTTTTCTTCGCCGTATTTGAAGCTGAATATGGGGTTGGCTGGAATCAGTGCTGAGAAAGTGGGTGGCACAAGGTCCACTATTCGCTGGTGATAGGACAGTCTGAAAACAAACAAAAACACCTGTCAACAAGGAGCGTTTCAGGGTCTGCGACCACAAACAAAGAAGTCATTAATGTAAATTAAATGAAATGTAATGTATCGTAATGTAATGCACTTTGAAAGCAATGATGAGTGGATTTCCTGTATAGTTCCAGCGGCCAGAGAGTGAGGGGAGGAAATGAAAGCAGCTCTTTAAATACCTCATGCACTTTTCCAACACCTCTTTGACAAAATTCGGCTTGGGCTTCTCAGCATCCTGAGTCAAACAGTCAGCCCTGTGAAACAGTTGATAATAGCGGACACAAAAACGTTAGCGGTAACGTTGCAATACTAGACCCATTCCATCACTAATGCTTTGCTCTTGCTCACCCTACTCAGAAGCCTAATTCTGCCTGGTCCATATTTCGAAATAACAGTCTGGGATAGTGCTGAAATGTAGGTAATGTAAGCCCGATAAACACCCCAGCCATGCTTAGGCTTAGCTACAACCAGAATATAAACAGCCTATAACCATATCTAATCATAGCCGTAGCTAATCTTATATGCTGTCTTTACTTTTTAGAGACTCTTCATAGAGGTGGACTGCACTATTTTTTTCTGTATTTTTTTTTTTAGACTGAACACATGGGTGCATAGACCATAACAATTTAAGCGGCTTCACTGGTAGCTCCTCTCTAACTGTATACCAGTGGATGGGGTTTTAGACTTAGGTGTAAAAAGGTTGCTACCAGAGGAAAATAACTTCACTAATGAAGGCAATATGCCTTCATGCCAATTTCTTTGAATGGAAACAGTTTATCCCACTGGTAGATGGAGAGAATTCAGAGATATGAGTGCACATTCACCAGTCATCCCAGCTCCATCTGAACTGAAAGTTACTCAGATGGTGTGAAAACCAGTTGATAAATCTGCAAACAAACAAAGGGAAACAATGAGCTCACTGTAGCTCTTCAGCCACATTACTCAGCAGTTGATATTCAAAATCCATAAAAAAATACTTTAACCAGGACAGGAATGAAATTTGCTCCTTTTAGAATTTGCCATCGTAATACATTTGTATTGGACTTCCTTGGGTGGTCAGGCTTTAAAATAAGGAGTTTGAGGTTTACCGGTCTACGCAGGTTGTGTTCATGGTGTCCAGGCGCATGTACATCATCTCTGTGGCTTGGGCGAGCTGGGAGAACAGTATTAAGGACAACTATGCAATTCTGAGCACAGAGGCAATGAATAGCAGAGGATGAATCTACACAGTGCCTCTGCATTATAGCTGTAGGGTTATGTCATAATGCTAGCAAAAGCAGCCCACCCTGTTCCTAGGGTGGGAGTGGGGAGGTCAGTTCAGGAGAATCTTATCTTTTCCTAGCAAAGTCAGGAATCATGCTGGCACAAGCTAGAGCCAAAGCTAGCTAACCTGGCAGCTACATGGAACTGTATTGCATGACATCACACTGAATGTTGTTATCTGTCCAGATTGACAGGCCTGAAGTCCAAAGCTGCCTTTTTACTGGGAAACTAAACTAAGTATGACTTCTGTCAACCTCAGGCTAATTGCCATTGCCAGAGACATCAGCGTGTTCCTCCTCCTTCCCATGTTTCTAGCACTGACAAAAGCAACACTGTTATGTAGCTTGCTGATCTCACCCACAGCTTGGCTGTCTTATAATGCCAGCGGGCTAGGTTGACATGAATCGGCACGACAAGAGAGAAGATTCACCTGAAACCGGAGATAAGCCAGCAACATTCCAGCTCTACAGTGGAAATATGGTATAATGAGCCAGTCTGGTGCCATGTCCACAATGGTAAAGGGATGTAATGAGCAAGCCTTTCTCCAACTATACCTTTTCCCCCACTGTAGAATGAGCCAGATTGGTTCCAGCTCTGGGGTGTAAAAGGGGTATAATGAGCTAGCCTGGTTCTATCTCTACAGTGGAAAAAAGGTGTAATAAGCCAAACTGGTTTCAGCTCTGCAGTGTAAAAGGGTTATTATAAGCCAGTCTGGTTCCAGTTCTACAGTATAAAAGCAGCTGGAAAACCAGAGAGACCTGGAGGAAGCACACACTCCTCCCTGAAAGGATACAACTTGGGGCAAGGAGCCTGGCTGCAGCTTGCACAGTTCGATCAGCAGGGTAGTGTACATGACATCAATATGGGGTGGGGAGGGCAGCTGGAAGAGCTCTCCGAAGATCACCTGGAGAAAATGGGCAGCATTTCAAACTATGAGATCTCTCTTCCCTGGATGAGTCTGATCACACTGCATTACTTTTATTACCATCTCTCCAACTGATTTTAATCTGTAACACTTCATTTATTAGGAGTGCTAACTATAAAAAATGAATTTGCTTACCTCCACAATGTGATAGTTGAGGGGGATCTTGTTCTTCCCTGGATAGCTCAAAAGCTGGGCAGCACTGGAGTTTACCAGGAATAAAAAACAGAACATTTTCTAACTAGTTGGAAATTACAACATAATCCAATTTGGTTAATTACACTCTTTCCCTTTCACACAGCCAGTGGCATTATCCTTAAGACTCTAATCTGCATGAAACCCCACACAACAGCCCAATTTCTGCAACTGTGAACAGCTTCTGAACCTGCAGTGAGCTTCAGTTGGTCAGCTCCTCAACGAATCACACAAGCCACATACGGGACAACTCACCACGTCTTCCTCTCCCTCCAGTGAGACTTGATAATGCAGTGGAGGTTCTCTTCGATCACAAACCTCTCCACTGAGTGGCTGCCTGGCATGACAGGGCCCTAGAGGGACAAACAGTGCCATCACATTCCCTGTGTCCTTCAAAACTGAAGTCAGGGTTGCCAAATATCAGACTTACCAAGTCATTTTGTTAATGGCATTCATGTGCTTTGCAGATAATTCTAGCCAAGGCAACTATGGTGGCTTTAACCCCCCTTCTCATACACTTTCTATAATCAGTCTTGTTTGAGCCCTTATTGTTACTGCAACTACTTCTGGGTTAGAACCAATGAGCCCCTGGTTATGAGCACTGGGGCCTAGGCCTCCGGTGGGCAGGGGTGGTGGTGGGGCTGACCTCAGGGGCGTCGGTGTAGTCAAACATGCGGAAGACAACGCGGGGCATGGGGTAGACGGCGTCGTCCATGTGGGGCGGCGGGGTGAAGGGAGGCAGGTTGTGCTGCAGGGCCTCGCAGAGCACGCTGTCGAAGGCGATGTACGGCCGCAGGATGTGCCGCTCCTGCCAGCGGTCCTTCTTCAGCTTCTGAATCTGAGCCCACAGGCAGTCCAGGTACTGCCACAGGAAGGGAGAGAGGCATGGGAGAGAGAGAGAGAGAGAGAGAGAGAGAGAGAGAGAGAGAGAGAGAGAGAGAGAGAGAGAGAGAGGAAGGGCACAGACAGAAAGAAAAAAGAGGGGCAGATAAAGAGGGATGGGAAGGTTAAACAGAGAAAGACAAGGGGGGTACAGAATGTGAGGAACAGGGAAAATAAGAAAGGGCAGAGAAAGAGAGGGAGGAGGAGACCAAAAAAAGAGAGGGGCAGAGGGAGAGGAGAAAGGAGAGAAAAGAAAGGGGAAAGAAGGGATGGGGAAGCACAGAACGAGTTATGAGGTTAGACTACAGCAGCAGCTTTGAACAAGTCCTTTTCAGGTCAGCTTCCTCCCTACAGTTCTAGCTACGCCTTGTTTTCCAAAATGTCAAAGGTCAGCCTGCGCCATGATCTTTGTTTGGGAGCATGTAACAACTCTCCCAAAGCAGAGTGTGATGTTAGCTCTGGCTGAGGTCCTGGCTTCTGTCACATTCTGTTTAGCCTATTCTGAGATGGGCAGGAGGCAAGAGCTAATTATTACACAGTGTTATCATCAAATGTGAAGCCAGGGACAGTTCACTCAAGTGCATTCATAGATCACCTTTTGCAGCTTAAAGAAAAGGGTCAGCTAACAGGCTCTCATCTCTCTCTTCAAGTGGCTCAGCCAAAATTACTCATGACAGAATTACTCATGACAAATCTCTGTCACAAGCTGGAAAACACGGTCATGTTTCATGTTTCATTGTTGCTGCACCTTTTTGTTTGTTGGATACTGGTACACCCATTATTTCCTCTCTAAAGATGGCTATGATAAATAACTAAGAATAAGGCTACCAGTGGTAGCCAAGAATGTCAGCAGAGTAATGAAAATCCAGCCAATCAATCTTTACAGGGCGTAGCCGGTCACCATCTCACCTCCTCCTGTGGGTGGGGCTTGTCAGCGGTCCAGACCTGCAGCATAGGGAGGTGAGTCTTCTGCCGTCTCCTAAAAATGAAACAGTGCACAGCTCTTAACACAATAACCAGACAAAGGGACAGGTATGCACTCAAAAAATGACAGAAGCAGCTCAGAGGCTGCCCCTGTTTTGGTGGATCTGCTTGTAGGTGCCTTTTTGCCATCTAGTGGTAAAAAAAAAGAAAAAGGTACTGTTACTTTGGGGGAGCTGTTCTCTCAGTCAGTTTTTCTATTTCCAGTACAGTGACTACACATAAAGCCACACCTAAATGTGCATGCTTTCAGTGCGTCAATTCCCATTTAGTGTAGATCTCCCACGTAAACCTCTAACATCAACCCAGCCAGAGATCTGGTGATTGAGGGTGACTGTTCTAACTGCCTGACTTGCTGTAATCCAGGAGCGCTGGACTTACTTCAGGTAGCCCTCGATCTGGTTGAGCAGCCGGTCCATCTCCACGTCCTTCTTCTCGTACAGCTCCTTCCCCACCCAGGGCAGACAGGAGAGCACCGTGTACACGTACCAGTCACAACGCACCTGTGACGAATTTAACACAAGGATGCTCTCTCAGGGCCACGGTTTTTAAAGCAAGTGCAAGGATTTGCTTAATAGAACCCTATACAGGTATGGAAACGGGGATCCTGATGTGTTGCAGTTTAAGCCACTTCATGTTTTACAAAAAAACTGAGTCTGAGTCAGTTGTAAGGAAGCTAGTAAGATGCCGTGTATCAATTCCTGTCCTCATCCAGAGTTGCATGGCTCATTTTAACATATAATCCATTTGGAAGGCTTGTGTATTCCGTCCAGCAATTCAAGTAAAGAAATTTAGTCCACAGTTAAACAGCTGTGCTGGACTTTCAACCCTGTCACCTACTGGTTACGAATGCCAGATACTTATGGCACACAGCTAGTGTCACTGTAAGGTGGTCTTCTGTACATGCATGTGTATAAATTCAACTGCCGTGCAATGTTTTTTAGACGCTGTCTAATAATCACCTGAGGCACATCTTCCTCTTGAATGACACTGACAAAATTCTCAAACATAGCCACCATGGAGGGAGCTGCGATCACATGGCAGTTCACCAGGTCGCACAGGAACCGCACCTGACAGAAAAAGAGAGAGGGGAAAAAGCTTGAGTAAGCCTGAGAAGGTTCAGCACCCCTGGGGGCTTACAGCACAGCTGTTACCTTAATCAAGTGTTGCAAACTTAATCAATAACATTTGGACAATGGTTGTGGTTGTTTGTCCTAAACAGCAACCTTGAGCAATGCCCAATAAGGCACACACATCACATGTGTTGTCTTGCTTTTAAACTGGATGCTTACCAAGTACACAGCTTCATTGTACAGGTTGGACTTGAGGGTCTCTTTGAGCTGCCGAATCATGGCCTCCACGAACTCCCCCCCGAAGTTGTAGTTCCTGGCGTTCAGCAGGCCCACGAGGGTCGTGTACACAGTCAGCTTCTCAGGAAGCAGCCGCGCACTGTTGACATCAAAATGCTGGTTGGCCACCTGTGATAGGATGAACTTTCTGTCCAATCACAACAGCTGAATTTTATGGCTGCCTTCCCATGTCTATGCCCAAGTCGCGTGGGTGACCGACAGGACAGTGACCACAGACACTCTGCTTAAAATGACCCTTTCCAGAGGGAGATGTTTTTACATGCAACTTGAGTGGGGCAGGCTAGTTTTATGCCAGCAAGTCTGACACCTCAAACCGAGTCACAGTAGACTTAGAGGAAAATCATGTCAGTGAATGAAATCTAGTGGTTCATGCAGCTTCTCTGCTTAAGCTACAGCCCATGTGCATGACGAGCTGTGAAATTCTAGGGAAAACGTGTCTTAAGCCTTCGGTTCTCCATCTCTGGCTCTGGCCAAGGGGCTGCCACGGACACTCTGCCAGTGAGGGGCCTTACACTGCACACAGGATTCGCAGGATCTTGCTCTTGTAATTTGGCAGGTCGGCCTCCAGCACACCAGCCAGCCCTTCCAGGTTACTCTCCAGAGAGGAGGTGCTCTGCAAAACAGAGAAGCCATTAAATATCCACACAAACTGTGCAATGTGTTAAGAAGACAAAAATAAAACAGATACATTTGATCCATGAAGACTTGTTCATGAAAAATATGGGTGTGCTTATGAGATGCAAACACTTGGGATGGACTTTTACAATGCTTACAATGAAATAATGACACAAAACTACCCAAAGATCTCCTTATAAGTAACTGGTGCTCATCTTTCGAAAAGGGAAATGCGTGCTGCAAAAAACATCTGTTTAATAAACTGCATCAAGTCTCATTACGTTGCAATGATCACATGTAAAACGTGGAACTGCTCAGCACCTTTTCTCCCACTCTGCATATCAGTGACTCCAAGCGATCCTCGATTTCGATGGGCTCCGATGTTCTCCGTCTTTTATGGGACTGCCCCCCTGTGAAAGCATTTGTCAACATTACTGTCTGTCTTTATTAGCTAGGTGAATACCACCAATGAAGTGCAACACATACTGACACAGAAATGTGGAGACAAATTAAAGACACAGAATACTTTCTACTGCATATCAAAACGTGCATATATAGCTGGTAATACAAGGACGCAATGTGCAATCCACCCACTAGTACTTTTGACCTTTTGATGAAGCATTAAAGAAATTATTGCGCGGTTGTGTAATTGATGTGAAAACGTTAAACTTCGTCGCTTCGGGACGCGTACACTGTCTTACTGAAGCAATAGCCACTTCACAATTTCTGAAGTGTGGAAAACAGGGAACTGCATGAGGCCAATGAGAAAAACTCTTTCGCTAGTATAATAATGTAACAAGCAATAAACACAAGAGTAGGTCTCTGAATTGACATAACAGATGGTATCTGAAAGAAATCGGAAAGCTCTAGTATTACTCCGGCATATGTACCGTGTAACGTATAAGCCTTCAAGAAGGGGGTCTCTTAAAAACCCGACATCTTACTTCTGACGGTGATAAAGAAGGTGGCTTCTAACCAAAAGGTTGCCCGTTCGATTCCCCGGTGGAGCACTGCTATTCTACCCAGGGGAAAGGTATTGAACCACATTTGCCTCAGTAAATACCCAGCTGTTTAAGCAGGTATGGTTAAAATGTAAAAACTGAGCTGTGGAAGTCGCACTGCAAAGCAAAGCATAGCATGAACGTTAAACATGCTACGTTCCACATTCATCGTTGGCTGGAATCAATATTTTCCAAACGTAGGCAGGTAAATTAAACTGGCAACAGTAATTTCTCCAATAGCATTACTTGCTACTTGGCGTTGATTAGCGCGCTTTTCGAGGACACGCCTATATTATGAGCCTTCGGACAAAATGACCCACTTGCTAACTAGCCAACAATTACCATGCAATGCCACCAGTCTTTTAAAATGCCAAACCATACTGACAGCAGATATTTGTGCGCTGACCTTCTGAGGTCAGTGTTGCTGTCAGTAAACTACTGAACCAGTCTGGACTTCTGCTAGCTAGTCAACGTTACACGTTACTCACAATAAAGCTAATAGATAGGTAACAGCATAACAATACCTAATCAACACTGGCTAATCAGTCATATAACATTAGATAGTTCGCAAAATAAGACTCACTCCAAATGGACTAGAATATTCCACCATTCGCTAGCAATCTAACTAACAAGACAGCTAATTGGTTACATCAGGAAGTTGCGGTAATGTTATCAAAATTTAGGATTGAAACAATTTAGTTATAATATGATGCTTGCTAGCTAGTTAACTAACCAATTATGCTTAGTTATCTAACAAATGCTACATTTCCACTGGTCATCGTGGCCGTGCAATCCAACTGATTAGCTATACCCAGCAAACACCTAAGTTATTTGAGTTCAATTGCTTTTCACTCATATTAGCTTGACAGCTGGAGAGCTAGCTAACGTAACTAGTTTGTTGTTAGAAATGAAAACTGTCCACATTGCCCTTGGCTATCTAGCTAGTTTAATTTGCGCTCATCAACTATCCATAAACATAGCCATCACAAATGCGGGAAATTTGCATTTTATCAGCTAGCTAAGCGAGGAGCTGTTTGTTTTTAAACAGTCACCGATTGCAGTTAGCTTGGCTAGCTAATCCAACATGGGTTTCCAAAAGAATAACGTTAGCTTTATAGCCGCTAGCTAGCTGCCGCACACCTACCATCGTTTTCATCGCTGTGTCGTCTCCTTGACATTTTTAATTCCGTGCAATTTATATATGTTGGTGAAATGAAATATTCCTCTGAGACGGTCGTTGGCCGTGCTTTTCAAATGATTAAAGCTTTGCTTAACCGTTTTAGTCAAGACAACGGCATTTAAGAGTCCACACTACAAACGCCGCAATATGGCGGTGAGTAAAATTCAATTCGAGCTCATCCGAGGCAAAGGTGATTAACCGGAAAACGTAACAAAAGACAGTTTTTAAAGCCAAGATGTCCCCTCAGGCTCGGTAAAGAGTTCCGGCGGTATTTCAGTCACCGAACAAAGTGACGAAAAAAGTGGGCGTTTTACTGAGAGCAATAACGCAATTTATCAGCACAAACACAGGGCTATAATGAATCCTCATTATTCCTTATTGTGTAGGTGGGTTGCGACCATTCACGGCGGAATGTGTTACACTGCATTCAACATAATGAACATAATAAACAATGTACCGCCCTGTACAATCAACTCTACAGAAACATACGCAAATACACACACGCGGTGCCTTTCTACAGTACCACCTCTTCTCATTTATCAACACCTTTACCAACCTTTGCTACAAACGTACACAATTATGAAGAAGACCTTGGTTACTCGGAGTGAAGATCTATTCCTATATCAAATGCAATAAATCAATAATGATATGCACTTTGTGTTGACCTTAGGGGGCTTCACAGAGAGTTGTTTTTAGTTGCCGCTAGTTAAGTTGAGAACACGCAGTGAGTAGTACATTTGCATTTATTCATTTAGCAGACGCTTTTATCCAAAGCGACGTACAAAAGTGCAAATAGTGGGCAAACAACAGACACAAGGGCAAGATGTGTACAGATCATACAATGCAGATAGTGCTGAAGCTGAGCACAAGGTCAGTGTAGCAAGACAGAGCTAATCTGGTCTGAGGTTAAATACATCAAATACAGTCACTGGGACAATAAAGTGCTGCTTTACTACCTAGGCAAAAACGTGCTACAAATACAACGTAAACGTAGCATCGCCCTGGTGTTTTTAAAAGCACTTCAATGTATTGCACGGGCGCGAGTGACAAGTAGTATTAAAATTAAATAAATGAATAAAATACCAGAAGATTGTCTTAAGCTCCAAACATTGTTCTTTTATTAAGGGTGGCCCAATAACATTTCGACCAATGTGATCTTCACGTTAGCTCAGGAGAAACCTATTTTTTGATAAGCGCAATTCAGTCTTCTATTAGAGTGAGTGTAGTAACCTACAGTTTATGTGCAGCACAGGACCATTCCAGTCTGGTAATTGTATAAGAGTAGGCCACAATTTATCAGTTTATCGTGGGCAAAGTGCTTTGAGTGTTTTGTTCATTTATTTGTTTTTGTTTTAAATCCAGGCGTACACTTTTCACAGTACCGTCGTCCAGTTGTCCTCGGGTTAAGGTCAAAACATAGCCGGAAAACAGTGACAGTGAGCTTTGCAAAGACCATTGAATTCAAGGTGATAACCCATTTTCGACAACATCATGAACATCATGAATGACTCGTGACTGAACATCATGAATGACTCCTTTTTAGCATGCGGAGAATTAAGGTATGTATGCTTCGACATAGGTGCATGTGTGCGTCAGACCTTTCAATGTGTCACCAGTTTCCATGGATACCGTAACAAATTTTCAGAATTCTAAATAATTTTAGAACGCAGAGGCAGATTACTAGTTGCTGTAAATTTGCTAATACAGTATGGGTGTACAATACAATGGGTGGTTTGAATGGTTTAGCATCGTTTCAAATCGCAGTAGTTCATAAGCCTAAAGTTAGGAGGCTATGCACTGCCATTGCGCAGCCCTGTCACAGTTAGCTGCGCGAAGATGCTGGAAGTTATCCAGCTAGCTACCTTGTCAGCCAGCTAATAAAGGAGAATGTGAAGCCTTTGGAGTCACCAGAAAATTCTTACTTTTAAAAAATACTTTTAAATTAGTTTATCTCTCTTTAACCCTCTTGCTATCCCCAACAATGCCTTGATCTTTTCCGTTTTAATATACGGACAGGTGGCGCTACTTGCCCCACAGTTTTGCTAATCGCATCGAGTTAGCTAGCGAGCCAGCTAGCTAGCTATAGATAAAAAGGCGTTATTTAAGCATCATCATTATATGTAGCCAGCTAGCCACTGGTGATCTGAAACTTGGGGAGTTGGATATTTTTTCATCAGGACTGTCTTGATAATATCATATGCTAGTGTTTTTTATCATCAAAGATTTTTGTACTGAAGCATGTCTGCACCGGGTTTCTCCAACCTAAACTCCTCTACCGCCTACAGTGCAAACACAACGCCCAATGGAGGAGCGCCTGTCCCCTGTCAAAATGGTAAGACAGGCCGTGGTCGCAGATGTGAAAAAGGGGCCTAGTTAAACAGGTTGCTGCTGGATTTTGGTGGTGGGGTGGTGATTTATTGGGTTGTGTTAGGTAGCGTGTTCTTTAAAGGTGTGGTTTGAGGGGATTATGTTACATGAGAGGCATAATGTTATTATGGCTAACTTAACAAGATAGCCAGACTAGGTAACGCTAGCTAGCAGAGCTGCTTGCTAGTTGCTACGTTAGCTAAGATATCTAGCGAACTATCTAGCTAGCTCGTCACCCAGCTACTTCATAACAACGTTTTGAAACAGATAACGTTGCAGATAACGCTGGCTGGCTGTCTAACCGGGCTGCTAGTATACATTTTTACATTTAGTAGGTTAGCTGCCTCGCTGTCTTGATTGTTTAGCATAAAGCTGGCTAGGTAATCATTCCAGAGTTGTCTGCATTAATGGGGCTGGGAATCCCCTGATAATTTAATTGAGCAGTGCTCGCAAACCGGCTATCTAGCTATATATTCTTAAACCAAAAAGCAGATAATTTGGTTGGAATGTCATGTTGCAGTAGCTGTCAATATCTAGACTGAAAGGACGGTGAAATTATCCACTCTCATTGCCGTCGAGTTCTGAGGAAAAGAATGAGGTTCGTATAGTCATGCAAACCATTATAACGGATCAAGTCCAAGCCTCCATTTAGAAAATGGTGACAATCATGTACTTCTCAAATTTTGGACAGGGGAATTGGTTTAAACCTTGCTCTCAGCATATCTGATAAAATGACCATCCACACCTGACAGCCCGCATCGTCTTCCTTTTGTTAGCTTCGTCATTATTATGATCAGTTTGTCTGCACTACAGAAAATTGTTTAATTGTTGCAACACATCTTCTTTGGGAGAATTTCACAATGCTTCATATTATTTAAGTGTTACATGTTTACTGTGTCTGTTACATGTTGCATGCTGACTATACTGTTTCAGTGTCTTTTTTCCTTCTGTGTGACGATTTGAGTCATGAGTGATCTGAATGCATTTACAAGCTAGAACAGGCTGGTGTTAATCTTTACACATGAGACGTGACAGTAATTTTGACGAGCATATTCAGTTACAACAGGTGCGGCTCGTTTTCCCCCTGAACGACTTTTGCATTGTTTGTGGGTTTTAAACGGGGACTCTTATCGAACATAAACCACACCGATGGCAATCAGAGAACCAGCCTTGTTTACATAGGCGCTCAGAGGAGTGCGGAAGAGACTGAGGCCTTTTGTTGTGTATGAGGAGAAATTCACTACATAATGGTGAAGAAATAAAGTGTGAGCTAACGCATTAGTTAGTAGTCATTGCTGTATGTTTTCCTTCTTGCAAGGAGTATTGCATTTGGCTCCATCCCCCTGTCTTTTTCCTTTCTCACTGTTTGCCTATATCAAAGTTATGTCATTTTACCTCAAGGAATCAAGACACAACGAAAGGAGTGAAGGCTGATAATGTCTGATTGCTGCCGTTTTTTGTTGAGCCTGTACTGTATGTATTCGTAGTCCAGTTGGTGTGGGCCAATGAGATATTTGATAATGGATTTGCATTTTAGTTGTTTTGATTTTGAATTGTGTAGTTTGCACTCCTCTGAGATCCTGAATGAACAGGCCTTTCTCTGTTTCTGTCTCCAGGCCCTGGACAGATGTACCCTATTGTGCAGAATGCAGCAGGATACTACGGCAACCCTC
This sequence comes from Megalops atlanticus, assembly GCA_019176425.1. Taxonomy (NCBI): domain Eukaryota; kingdom Metazoa; phylum Chordata; class Actinopteri; order Elopiformes; family Megalopidae; genus Megalops; species Megalops atlanticus. The sequence goes on from CM032894.1 coordinate 20,738,015, forward strand.
AGCAGATGTACCCCTTCACATCAATGGACAGTACCCCAGCCCCCGCCAAAGCCCCAGTGATGACCAATCAATATGACACTAACTACTACTACAACAGCCATCAGCAGCCTCTTCAGCCCACTGCCACGGCGGGGCCAGGTCCTGCCCCATACCAGGGGCCCCGCCAGGCCCCTCCCCCTCCCCAGGCCACTCCTCAACCACTCAGCACTGCCAGGCCTCTTTACCCCGCCCCTCTCCATGCCCCTCCGCAACAGCCGCCATTCCAGCAGCCAGCCCCCCACCCGACTGCCCAGTATGGCCCTCCTGCTGTCTCTCAGGGACCCGCAAACCCAACCCAGCGGCCGAGCTCCGCGGGCACCCCCCTCCACCCCATCGTCTCGTACCCTTCGGCGCCGGGGAGTAGCCAGTACGGCACGCTGCGCTCCGCTCAGACCGCCGGGCCTGGACCTACCCCCAGCGTGCTGGGGGGCCCACAGTCCCAGCTCCAGCAGTTCCCCTTGGGCAACGGTGGCCTTCCTGGCTCTGTCTCACTTGTGCAGCTCAGCTACACTGGTGCTCCACCTGGACCTGCCAGTCTTCTCAATGGCCAGGCCAACACAGGTATTACAGCCAGCTCTGGCCCATGTGCCAAGTCACAGATGTCCACGTTTTGGTTTAACCCTTTTGCACGTAGCTTATTTTATGCTATGTAGCATGCATGTTATGTTACATGGTTCGTTATGTTTTCATTAGCGTTATTAAGCTTCTAATAGTTTTAACCTCCGCATTTGCTATATTTTTATGTTAAATTGCTGTTTCCTCAAAGATAAAATTAACTCGAATTTCTCGTGTTCTAATCGCACCAGTTTTAGCATACATGCTAAATGGCTAATCACACTGGTGTGACCGTACATGCGAAAGTTGATAACTGTGTGTTTGCAACTGGTTGAACTCTGAAATGGGTATCATTAATGTATGTCCTGTTTCAGTCACAAAAAATATTCAACTGCAAAATGGTTCCTTAGTGAAATTTGTCTGGCTTTGAATTAAGACCCCTTAGTAATTCATGTAAGTTTGTGCCATAGTACCCCTTTTCCACTTTTGAGCTGGACATGGGCTGGAGCCAGGTCTGACTCTTTTAGTGCAGAATGGTTACTTTACTATGGTATGACTCCCAACCAGCACTGTAGTGCATGGCGTCTCACTGAATGCTAACAACTGCCTGGATTATGCCTGCAGTTCCACACATGTAAACCTTTTGTTGGTTGCAGAGTTGCTTCTTTATGTCCCTGTCCTATTTTTTATTCTCAGTTTAAGGGCTGATGCCAATGACAGAAATGTAGTTAGCTCACTTGTAAGAGGGTTAATGCTAGCAATGCTAAAGAGCTGAGGTGACATGGGTCAGCATGAATAGAAACATAATGGAAAACTACCTGCAACTAGGACAAAGTGAGCCAGTCTGATTCTAGCTCTACAGTGCAAATGCGGTTTCAGGTTTTCTAAGGTTATGTTCTGCCTAGCTTGTTGCAAAATCTAATACTCCAGCAACAGTGCTTAATTTCCAAATGTTAAATCGCCACCAGCTGTCTGTCCTAAAAGGATGTAGATGACAGAGAGATTGAACTAGCAGATGATGAGAAGGCTGACAGAAGCAGAAGGACTGTTCATTGAGCAGCTTGACAAGGCGGTGTGGGCTACTGAAACGGAGGTGCCACAAAATCTCTTCTCTGTCTCCTCGTAGCGCCACCCTCCTCTGCTGCACAGCCCTCTGACCAAAGCCACCAGCCAGTAGCGACCTACCCGTACGGACCGGCCCAGCCCAACGCTTCCAGTCAGGCCGGGGACAGACCCCCGTCTGGGACCCCTTCCACCTCGCTCCACTCCTCTCCCGCTCACCAGCAAAGTAAGGCCCCAGAACCACTGTGTTGATACACCTGATGTCCCGCGACGTCATCATAAGGGCTTTGTTCTCCTGGTTCATGATTTGCGTCCTGACAATGTTGAAACACGATACCCCAAATCTCAATGCCGTGAACCAGCTCGGCAGCGTGATGTTGTACTGTTTCTACAGGGACTGTTTGAGAGGCCTGTGTGTGTGTGGTTGCATGTGTGCATGTTTGCATGTTCCTGAGCGTGCATGAGTGTGCAGGCATGTGTGCATTTTCTAAATGAGCTTTACTATGCTGTGGGGTGCTGTTTTAGTCAGAGCTATCTGAGAGGCTGTGTGCCTTCATAATTTAGATGTCTTGGGGGGTGGCCTTTACTAAGCCCCTGTATGCTCTGTTTGCACGAGATCTTCCAAGCTTACACCAGCATTGCTGCACTCAGTTCACATCGAGTGTATGTGCAGGAACCTGCAACTGAGTACCAAGACTGAACTGTATATAACCCCGACGGGTCCCAGTTGTGAAATGAATTGATCAAACTGATGGATGCAGGATTCGCCATGACACAGAAGGCAGTATGAAAATGGTGTGAAATCAATGGCAGTGAGGCTGTCTGTAGTACAGGGGCTAATCCGCAGCGTCTGATGTGAGTTTCTCCGTCCTTCTGTACAGATTAAAAGACTGCTGTCTCTGTGTTAAATTCCTGCAGTGGCATCCTTCACTTCAGGCCATTTCTCACCAGTTCTGTATTTTGTTTCTCTTTAGTTATGCTTCTCCAACTCCTCTGCGGAGTTTTACTGAGCATGCTTGGTCAGATGCAGATGCAGGCATTAGATCCGTGACTTCTGACCCCTCCCCCCTCCGCGTTCCTGGCTGACAGTTGTTTGTAACTCTTTAACCCACAGGGATGCAGTATGGATATGTTGCTAATAGCAGCGTTAGCTCCAAAACAGCACCTCCCTCTTCATCAAGTTCTGATAAGGACGAGGAGGAGGATGATGAGGATGAGGATGAGGAAGCAGGTCTGATTTGGCATTTACTCTTTCCAGTCTCCACCCCCCCGTTAGTGTCGCTGTCATCCAGACAAACTCCGCCCTCTCCTGCCACGGCCCCACCCATCTCCCCTCCAGCACTCCCCCTCCTTTGTTCCAATGATAGAGACTTCATGAACACCATGCGCTGCCAATCACTGATGCGTGAACCAATCAAAAGACTGCTCCCCATGTTGTGGAACCACAATTGGGTTAAATACGTTATTGGTTTAAATGATTGTGCTCAACAGCCAAACCCGTTTTGGGGTTCACGAAGCCTCACCCATTCCTACTTCATTCTGTGGTTCCCGCTAACGTTAGTGTATCCCAGCATTCTTCATTCCCACTGATCTGCATCAGCGTGTCATTTAGGGGGTTCCGCTGTAGCTTACCATGCACATGCACACCATGCGCATGCAGGCTAGCCAGCCCCGATTTGTGACTTTTGTAGATTTGTACGTTTTCTGGAGTCTTGTTTGTCTTTCAGTTTATGTCACTTCTGTTGCTTCGTCAATGTTTTTTACTTGTATTTTTTTCTCTCCATCCTGTGTTATCTGTTTGTTTTAACAAGGTTTTTCTATGTTAACTGTACGTTGTCACCTTGAATCTTTAACTGAATGTGTGTAATGACACTTATTTTCTAATGCAGGGCTGCAGATAAGTCACCACTGATTTCCCTTGTCTTGTTTCTTTTAGATAGTCTGTTCGCACCAGCCCCAGGGGATGTCCCAAATCACTGTGTCATTTTTGGCTGTGTGACTCTCAGCAATGTTCTTCATGTCCCTGCGTGACTCTCAGCAATGTTCTTCATGTCCCTGCATGTTTCAGGGCCCCTCCTCCCTGAAACTGCTCTGCTCCCTTGTGTTTTTGCTGCGCCTGGGTCCTTGCTGCTCATCCATTGTGTGTCAAGCCTCTCTTAGCGAAGATGCGTTTGTCAGTTACTGCACAGATCCACATTCTGCCTGCTCCCATCCCCTGGTGAAACTGTGTGCTTTAATCCCCAGCAGTGGAAGATTTACCCTGGGATAATGGAGCTCATCCTTCAAAATCTGTGTGTGTGTGTGTGTGTATGCCTGTCTGTCTGTGTGTGTGTGTGTGCTGTCCTGGTGTCTGCTCACTATATTGAGTAGACCCACGTATTTGTCCCCTCCCATCCAGGTGGGATGTCCGCAGGCCATCTGACCCCCTCTCATCCTCTGATGAGCTTAAAAGGCGCTGGCACTCTTCTCTGCATGGATCAGTATTTTAACTTGCAGTTACTGTTTAAGGTTTACACGGATCCTGAAATGAATCGGTATCCTGTACCTAGCTAGTGAGTGTGCATGAAATTAAAGATAAGTGAAGAAATGAAAACAAACCAGAAGAAAGAGTTTAGTTGAATGTACCGATCTCTCTTTTAATGGATCTCACAAGGTATATTTGGAAACTGATCGGTCTCCCTTGAGATCTGTCTTCTCACCTTAACACTAGCTGCTCTGCCAGGAAAGTTGCATCAGCACAGGAGGGTGGGGTCCATCTGTGTCAGGAGACTGATGCATATCAGTTCAGTTTTAAGGAACTCTGTTCCTGAGCCAACAGGCCTAGGTGCTTCTGCGGGGTCCAGACTGGACCGTTACACACTGTAGGTCTGCTCTTCTTCCCCCTCAGGTGCAAACAGCTCCTCCACCACTGCCAGCGCATCACCTGTGCCCGAGAATTACGAGGCCCTGGAGGGAGGCGGCTACCCAGGTAATGCAGCGTACGCACGTCTTCACAATTCGTCGGGTTGTCCCGTGTGACACCTTTGGGCCAATCGAAGCTCGAGGAAGCAAAAGGCAACTCATCTGAATGCTTTCCCAAGTTAATAGCTGAATAAACAAAATTCAGTCAGTGGACAGTATATGGTTTAACATATAGTAACATATATTAACACAGCATATGATAGTCCTGTTGAACAGGATTGCTAATTATACCCTTCTCGGTGATGTTAGCAAGGTACTAAATCTAAAAGAAACATAATTCGTATCTGGTTTAGAATGAGATGTATGTCCATTTCTCTTGCTAAGCCACTGACTTGATGGCTGGTACTATCAAGACCAGCAATGTCAGTGTGCTGATATCGCTAACTAATTAGCTACCACACTGTTTTATATGCTAAGCCTGCTGCCAAGAGTGGTCGATGACTGCCAGTCGCAGTTTTCTGAAAGGCACATGTGCCAAAGAAATATTTCCCGTGGCGTTCCCGTGGGGTTATAGCGGCCGCTGCCTTATATGGGAGCCGGGCCACATGCCAAACCGCTGGCGGCCGCGGGACCGTGGAGCCAGGTGCACCGCGGCAGGAGCGCGGGTGGCTGTCCAAGGTGCTGACGCCCCCTCGGGCCGGTCACAGTGCTGAAGGGACAGCGGCCGCTCTGTCTGTGTCCCGGCTGCAGCTGCACCTGCCAGCGCCACCATGCCAGTGACCACCATGCCAGTGACCCATATCATACCAACACCCCCGCAGTGCCAGCCATCTGAAAGAGCAATGTTGTAGACATATCAGATTTCACTCAGAGTGATCAGGGACTGAGCCAGGAGAGAGATCCAGGAGATATGTCCGTATGTGTTTGGGTATATATACACATGCATACAATAAAAATACAGATTTTTGTCATGCCAATAAAACAAACTAAATCTACATCTGTATCTTTATGTATAATCTGTGCTCTTATTCTGCTGTGTGCAGATTCCTCGGCATACGCTCACCAGCCTCCTGCCTCCAGTGCAGCGCCCACGCCCATTGGTTATGGATATCCCAGCCTCCAGCCAGCCTATCAGCAGAGACCAACCTCCAGGACAGACTCCTCCCCTTCCCACGGAAGGTACAGCAGCCCACCGGGGTACGAGCAGTATCCACAGGTAAGGGGGTGCTTAGACGTTGCTCTGGGGAGGCACACTGTGGGGTCATGGTGGTTTTCTTTTTAAGATGGTCCACGGTCCATTTAAGAGGTCCATAGTAAAGACAGTTTTTTTTTTTTTGGTTTCTCTGTTCAGTTCTTATTTCAGTTCAAATGAGCCCTTATAAAAGTGCCCTTGTGAAAAAGCGTGATCAACAGATGATGACTATACGGGAGAACATGCACTGTCATAAAAGCACATTCTTGGCTATATAGAAGCACACTTGGTCGTAAAAGCTCATAATTAACTAAATAGGAGTACACAGGTGGTCATAAAAGCTCATTCTTGGTTATATAGGGGTACACATGCAGCGATAAAAGCTCGTTCTTGTCCACCAGCAAGAGAATGGTTTGATTTTATGACAGGTATAAAGTGAGGTGTTATGAGGTGGGCCAGAGGATTTATAAGCCAGGAGATTTACAAACATCAAAATAAACACTTTTCATTAAGTCTTGAGTGTTCCCGTTGTCAGTGTTGTGTTCAGTGACTGAACCCCCATTGTCAGTGTTGTGTTCAGTGGCTGAATCCCTGTGTCAGCGCTCGGTCTGCTCCTTTGATCTCTGGATGACTGAGCTCCTTGGCGTGTCTCTCCCAGCAGTCCTTCCCCTCCATGTCGCAGCTCTCCGCGGCACTGGGGGGGCTCGGCGTCCCGGAGCTGGAGGCGGAGGGGCTGCGGCCCGTCAACCTGCTGCAGGAGAGGAACATCCTGCCCCCCGCGCCCCTGCAGCCCCCCGAACCCAACCTCAGCGCCGACCTCAAGAAGGTCAACTGCAGCGGGAAGTGAGTGTGCATTTCCACGCGTGTGTGTGCGCGCGTACGTTCATCTGCTATGCTTGATTGAGATTCCGTGTGTGTGAGCACACGCGCATGTGTGTGGGTCCTCGTGTGTGCACACGCTTGCATGCGTATGAGCCCACCTGCTCATGAACGTGCACGTTTGAATTTCTGTTGTGTATGCGTGTGTGTCTGTGTGCAGGAGTGTGTGTGTGCAGATTCTTTTATCACATGCCAGCCAACATCCAGCCAGCCCCGCTGGATCCAGCTGGCTCTTGCTAAGCTAGGCATTGCCCAGAAAATGCGTTTGATTGTGCTTGGACTCCCGTCTGCCGGCTGGGTGTTTGGAATGCAGTCTTTGTGGTTCTGCTGTAATCGCTACGTCACTGCCCTTTGGTGACCCTGTCCTTAACTGTCCGCAGCACGTTCAGGTGCACACTGACCAACATCCCCCAGACCCAAGCACTGCTGAATAAAGCCAGACTACCCCTCGGGTTAATCCTGCACCCATTCAGAGACCTCACGGTAAGATCCTGGCAGTACTAATGCATTCACACAAAGCATATTAAACAGATTCCACCCCACTAAACGTAGGCTGCAGCTATTATTTCAAAGGTGTGCCTATTACATTAATCTTACAGTATTCCTGTTATACTGGTTAAAATTATGTTGATTAATGGAATAATGTCTGAGAGTATAATGGAAAAAGAATACAACCCGCATAAAAGAAATCCTCATGCAAAGAGATGTTCATGCTGCGCAGTATAGAAATTGTGAAACTGATGTTTGTCTAACTGATGCACCGTGGGTGTCTGTTTGGCTCTCCATAGCAACTGCCTGTCATAACATCCAACACCATAGTGCGGTGCCGGTCCTGCCGGACCTACATCAACCCCTTTGTGTCTTTCCTGGATCAGCGGAGGTGGAAGTGCAACATGTGCTACAGGGTCAATGAAGGCAAGTCACATACTCTTTGTCTAGGAAAAGGGTGATGGTGTGGAGGCCAAAGCCTGCTCATACATTTTCTCAGTCCTTACTGCTCAGCAACACTGATCTCAGATCAGTGTGGAGCATGTGACCTGTGGAGGATTGGGAAGTGGCCCACAGGTAGGGCGGGATGCTCTTTGTCTCAGGTACAGCTGACATACAGCTAATAGAATTAACAGGAAAATGATCCAATATGTAATTTTTTTTTACTGCCGATTTTTGTTCTTGTTTAATCAGGGATATGTATTAATGTGGAACAGGGTGATGGGTTGACGAGATGTTTTTGTCTTTAACTTTTTGTTTTTTTAAATCTTTAGTTCCTGATGAGTTTATGTACAACCCTCTAACGCGGTCTTACGGGGAACCCCACAAGCGGCCAGAGGTCCAGAACGCCACGGTGGAGTTCATAGCGTCCTCAGATTACATGGTAAGCCACCTTCAGCTCCGCCCACCATAACGCCATTGCCTAGAGTGAATTTGCACATGGATCACCTTCTACACAAGCACAGCATAGTACAGTTACAATACCTGCTCTCCAATGTCTGCCTTTGAGTTTTCATTGGTTGCGGTTGATCTAAGTTCCCAAACTGATGTGTTAAAGCCCTCCGAAATCTCTTCTCCCGCCAGCTGCGACCCCCTCAGCCAGCTGTCTACCTGTTTGTGCTGGACGTCTCCCACAATGCCGTGGAGTCAGGATACCTGAGCGTCCTCTGCCAGTCCTTACTGGAGAACCTGGACAAGTGAGGGAACGAGCACTGACAGACACATACACTCTTCATCCCCGAGAGATTACACACAAACTGCCGAGTGTTCTCAAGCAAGGGACCCTTGCAGCTTGTCTGGTCTGAGGGTGTAGATTTGTCGGGTCTTCTTCATTCTGTTTGCACCATTTGCGAGACCTTTTTTCCTCTGTTTAGTGGGTTAAAATGTCAGTAACCAATTCTGTTATATACCATCCATGATTTGAATACAACTGAGTCTTTCAAAATAGTAAGTTGTGCCGAAAGCTTGATTTGAACTTCTGCATTTTAATATAGAGGAATGTTTAGAGGGGTGCAACTCACACTGTGCTTACCCTTGGCCTGTTTGTATGACTCAGACTATTTAGAGCTTTTTTGTTATATTGGAATGGGGTCAGATGACCTGCTGATACCGTAGCCTAAAAAGCAGTAAAATAAGGATCAGTGGGATCTGCAGAGATCCCCTGCCCGGTTTTACCATGCTGCGAGAGCTGCGCTAAAGCTGCCCTCCCTGACTTTTCCCAGACTGCCCGGGGACGCGCGCACCAAAGTGGGCTTCATCACCTTCGACAGCACCGTTCACTTCTACAGCCTGCAGGAGGGCCTGTCCCAGCCGCAGATGCTGGTGGTCTCTGACATCGACGGTACGCTAACTCTGAGATTACGTCATCTTTAGGCTCACATTCTGAGTCACAATGTGTCTGCCTTCAAGCACCAGTTCGGAAGGGCCTGAGACATATGGCCTTTATGTGGAGCATATGTGTGTGGAAAGTATATGTGTGGGTGTTAATATGTAATGTATTGTTTTAATGTTTTCATCACTATTGCCATTAGTAAGTATACTGTGCAAGTCATTTTGAAGTCAGCTTGTGTATATAATGTATAATGTGTAATATGTAATGTGTTCATGTACTGGCACAGTGGTCATCACCAGCACTTTAAACCATTTTAGCAGTGAATGTGCTGTGCTGAGGTCATGTTGAGGTCAGCAGTATTCATTCCCTTCGTGAGGGGAACATAAAACCTCTTTGTGTTTGGTCTCCAGACATTTTCCTCCCCACGCCCGACGGCCTGCTGGGAAACCTGAAGGAAAGCAAAGAGGTGCGTGGAGAATTTCAGAACATTTTCCAGACGTTTGATGAACGTTGTAATATAATTATGTTGTTCACTCACTGCTGTTGTTTGCTCCCCTGTGCGGGCCCAGCTGGTGCAGGACCTCCTCACTGCCCTGCCCGGCATGTTCAGCCACACCCGGGAGACGCACAGTGCCCTCGGCCCCGCCCTGCAGGCCGCCTTCAAGCTCATGTCGCCCACCGGGGGGCGCGTCTCCGTCTTTCAGACCCAGCTGCCCTCCCTGGGGGCGGGGCTGCTGCAGTCCCGGGAGGACCCCAACCAGAGGTCCAGCACCAAGGTAACCCTCCAGCCTCACCCCGGTTTTATTTCGGAACTCATACTGACCTTTCACTTTGAGAGTGCGTGTGTGTGTGTGTGTGTGTGTGTGTGTGTGCATCTGTGTGTGTGAGTGAGGTGGCAACCGATATGAATAGAAACTGAACCGAAGAAGAACCAAATTTGTCACACACATGTAGCGCCGTCTATTGCAGGCTGATGTGCATTGCATCCTGAGACATCACATTTGTGTGTGTGTGTGTGTGTGTTGTGTATTTTTCTTTAAATCATGCTATGAAGATTGTCAGTTGAAGATATTGTAGTTGTAGTGTGCACTTTCTCAGTATGCCTGTGGCTGTTGTTCTTGAAGGGGGTTCAGCATTTAGGACCAGCGACAGACTTTTATAAGAAGCTGGCCCTTGACTGTTCAGGACATCAGATTGCAGTGGACCTCTTTCTCCTCAGCTCCCAGTATTCCGATCTGGCTTCATTAGGTAAGCAAATCTTCACACATTCTCATGACTCGAGAGCAGAAACACTGAGCATTAACACTGTTGAAACCTCAGTACACTGTGAAATCCTTTTGTGAAAACATGATCCAAGGCAACCTCTTCATTAAAATGTGTTCCGCAGTGGTAAGGATTAGGGCTCATAACCCAAAGGTTGCCAGTTGGATTCCCCACTGGGGCACTGCAGTTGTACCCTTGGGCATGGTAGTTGACCAAGAATTGCCTCAGTAAATTTCCAGATTCATAAAAAAAAACACAGAATGCATTAAAATTGTAACTAATGTAAGTGGCCGTGTATGATGGCATCTGCTAAGCAACTAAATGCAGATGGAAATGAATATGGAAAAACACTAAAGAGGAAAATGTGTTTCCTGGTATGTTGCAGATCCTCCCTTTGGGGGTAGCTGTTTGAGTTCAGTTTCATGCATTTTAATATCTCGTCTGTGCTCTCAAAGCGAGCCCTGTCAGTGTTCAGTCTCCTCAGACCTGATCCAGAGCTCCCTTACGCAAGGACTGATACGGTTATGTTATGATATGAATACCATTAGCAGCTCATCTGTCACCGCCCACGTTTGTGCACTATGATGAACTGATCCCGGATCAGTGTGAGATCATGTGGAATGCAGGCAAAGCCACGTCGGCGTTCCATACTTACTGAACCCAGAGCTGCTCTCTCTCTTTTCTCAGCTTGCATGTCCAAGTACTCTGCAGGCTGCATCTTCTACTACCCCGGGTTCCACCACGTCCACAACCCGGCCCAGCTGGAGAAGCTGCAGAAGGACCTCCGGCGGTACCTGACCCGGAAGATCGGGTTCGAGGCAGTGATGAGGATAAGATGCACAAAAGGTGGGGGCCCTCCGCTCTGTTGAAATTCCTGTTTTAATTGTATATTCACCCCGAGGGTTTTAGTTTTGGAGAGTTATTGCTTCATTGCTTCATAGATTCACATATTACAGCAAATGGCAATGGATGGTTATGATTTGGCCATCTATTTTTTTTTTGGAATGACACTACCCCAAATGTTTTGTAGATTTCTATAATCATAACCAGCTGTCTTGGGTCATAATCAATCAAATATCACTTTTTATTCAGAGCATTTAATACTGATTTTGGGATGGGCTTGTTTCACTTAGAATTGATTAAAAGCCAAGCGTCCATGTGTCTGACGGTTTGTCATGTGTCTGTCAGGGCTGTCCATCCACACCTTCCACGGGAACTTCTTTGTGCGCTCGACCGACCTGCTGTCGCTGGCCAACATCAACCCTGACTCGGGCTTCGCCGTGCAGATGTCGATCGAGGAGAGCCTGGCCGACACCTCGCTGGCCTGCTTCCAGGCGGCGCTGCTCTACACCTCCAGCAAAGGTGAGGGAACCCCGCCCCTCACACAACAAACCCCGCCCCTCATAATCAAACTCCGCCCACCACACAGCCCACCTGCTTTATCCTAGCGCAGGTTTAAAGGAGCCTTTAGTAATGGAAACAACCTGTCAACAGTCTTCTCCTTTGAGGTGAACAGTACAAAACTGTGTGAAATTGCATAATTTTATAAGATTCACCCCATTCTTGAGCAGTCATGAACGAGAGTGAGCTGTACTTTTATTGTCATTCAGATAATTTATGAATGGCATTTATGATTAGCTAATTGATTATTTTGGGTCACACTTAATATAAAGTGTAGCCTCATAAGCAATTCATAAAGCACACATAACACTTATGAGCATGGCATTAGTACTTTATAAAAGTTATAAAAGCAAAACTTGTGTTGTGACATCTGACACATAATGCATGTTATATTAAAAAATCTATGTCACATTAGTAATCATAAAACTACATCAGTAATCATATAGCATTGCAGCTGTTGATAAATCATTTACTGAGTGTTAACACCGTGCTCATGAAGGCGTTCTGTTAACCTTGCCTGTATAAAGTGACCTGCATTTGACAGAGTAGTCCATGATGCTCCTACAATGTACAGCAGGACAAAGTACTTTGATAGTGCTGTGTGTCTTCATGTTAACACCTCTAAAAGGGTGTGTTCCTAAATCTGCTCTGAGTGCCTGAGTGGATGCTGGTCTGCCTTTCTGTCAGATCGGCAGAGCATTATTATTTCAAAACAGCAGGCGAAATAGTATCTATATGTAGAGGATGCAGTTTGGGGAACTCTGTAGTTGGACTTGCACCATGCACTGCTATACACCTACTGCTAGTAGAAATCCAAATATTTGTCTTTATTTTCTCAGTTAAATTGCATGATTTCCCCTGAATAGTGATCTGTAACAACTCCTGTGGTTTTGTGAATACACAAAAGAATTCCACCCTCCTTAGCACTCTGATGGGGAACCTCTGATTCTGGAAGAGAATGGGAGGGTGGGGGTGCATTCTGGGGAACTGACTCTCCCCTTCTTGTGGTTTGAAGGGAAGAGGAGGATCCGGGTGCACACCCTCTGCCTGCCCGTGGTGAGCCAGGTGACGGACGTCTTCGCCGGGGCTGACGTCCAGGCCATCACCTGCCTCCTGGCTAACATGGGTGAGTGGGCTCATTCCTGTGAGGTCGCCAGAGAACGCTAGAGCAGGTGCATTGTGGGGGACGGTGGCATAGTGGTAAGGGAGCTGGGGCAGAGACGGGGCTGGTAATTCAGAGGGCTACAGGTTCTAATGCCAGTAGGGGCACTGCTCTTGTACTCGTAAGTGTAGTTGACTTGAATCTGACTTGCTTCAGTAAGAACCCAATCGTACATTAAGTGTAAACGACCACTTAACCCTGGGAAAAGGTACTGGTTAACTTTAACGAACAGGGATTATGATGATGGATGATGATGAGGATGATTGACGATGGTGGTTAACATGTCCCCGTTCTGTGCGCTCTGGCAACAGCCATCGACCGCTCGGTGGCCTCCAGCCTGTCGGATGCACGGGAGGCCCTGGTGAACGCGGTGGTGGACCTGCTGTCGGCGTACCGCTCCTCCGTCTCCAACCTGCAGCAGTCCGGCGTCGTGGCCCCCGCCGCCCTGCGCCTCTTCCCCCTCTACGTGCTGGCGCTGCTCAAACAGGTGGGGGCGCTGTTCGAAGATGCTAACAGTGGGGAGTTTGGGCACACAAACGCACTCTGAGCCCCTGCACCTTGGAATTCCACTGCCTTAAAGAAGCACCTTAACTATAAGCCCCTGAAAATGTGGTCGGTCTAGATTTGTTGCAGAGACATCAGTTTGGACGCTGGTCTTCTGCTAAGAAGAAACTCAAAAGCTTGGCATTTTAGATGTAACAGGATGTTTCCCTGTAAAATTTCAATGAGTTGTGGTTCAGGATGTTTTTAAGGTCTGAGCAGCGTGTTAGCTAGTTTTCATGGGCTGAAGATGCACCTTATGACATAGGAAACCTTACTTAATGCTCATGAATGACTTTGCTTCTGTGGAGATAATTTAAATATAAAGCATTTAAGCCTGGCAAGACAACAGGGGATCTCCTTGGTGAAGTCATCTTCTGTGATGTCATTTCCTCCCATGGAGAGTCGAGCAGCCTGAACTCCTGCTTAAGACGGAGACCTCTCACAATTTCAGTGACGTGCTCCTCTGTCCTGCGCCTGACCCCTGCCCTCTGACCCCTGCCCTCTGACCTCTCGCCCCGTCCCCACAGAAAGCCCTGCGCACGGGCACCAGCACGCGCCTGGATGACCGCGTCTTCGCCATGTGCGAGTTCAAGAGCCAGCCCCTGCAGCAGGTCATGCGAATGGTCCACCCCGACCTGTACCGCGTGGACGACCTGTCGGATGAGGTGAGAGCGCCCCCGTGAGGCTGAGCGTAGCGCAGTCGCTCCACAGCACAACAGTGTAGCCTTTTTGGTGGGAGAGGGGTATTTCTCACGGCTCTTCAGAATGAATGCCATTCCACTGCAGTACACATCGGATGTAAAAAAAGCAATTCCGTGTGCCTGTCAACAGGGGGCGCTGCAGCTGAATGACCACACAGTCCCCCAGCCCCGACTCCTGCAGCTCACGGCGGAGAAGCTGACCAGAGAGGGTGCCTTCCTCATGGACTGTGGGAGCGTGAGTACGGGGTCATTTTGGGGGGGGTGGTGAGAACAGGGCTTCGGTCCCCTGTTAAGTGTCGGTGCTGAGTGCTGTTCTTTTACCCTCCCTCCCCCCAGGTCCTGTATCTATGGGTGGGTAGAGCCTGCAACGAGGGCTTCCTCAGAGATGTGCTGGGCTGCCAAAGCCACACATCCATCCCACCTGATATGGTAAGCACAATCAAAGGTGATCTATTGCAGCCAGATACTCAACTCTTGTAATCCTTCTGCCTGCTATCTAGGAGGCTCTAGGTCATGCAAGGTTCTGGTGCTGATTGTGTTCCTTTGTGTTCCTAAGAGATGTACTGTTTTAGACTACACCTCCCTCAACAATATTCATAATGAGCTAGAACAGTGTTTCCCAACGGCAGCACACTGTCCTGCATATATTCTGTCTATCCTTGCTCTACCTACCTGACTGAACTCATCAGTGGCACGTTTGATTAGCTGAACTCACCTGATTTAATCCAGCAGCAAGGATAGATAGAAGATATGCAGGACAGTGTGCTGCCAGGAGTAGGGTTGGGAAACACTGAGCTAGAAAATCGGAGCACTTTTAGCATCAGCAATGGCACAGACAATTTTCAATGTAGAATGCACGAAGCTGACTGCTGGCTATTGATATATTTTTCAAATTTAATGTTTATTTTCTTTCTGGCTGTTCTGAACCTGTTCTTCCTTCCCCGGCAATATGTATGGACCATACACTGCATATTGACTTTGAGATTTGGTCTGGAAGAGAGTATAAATAAATGATATTTTAAACTACTAATTTTTGATTTGTACCGAATAGTACTTAAGTGAAAAAATGAAGAACAGCTTTGGTGGAGACCTTTATGAGGTCTCTTTGTGGCATAGAGCTTGTAGTTTTGATTGTGCATGAAAGAAACAAACTGATTGCCTTTGAGTTTAAAAGTTACTGCAGTTCTGTTTTTATGCCTTTCTTCCAATTTGCTAATCGGTATCACTGATTCTGCATTAACAGTGTCAAATGCCTGCCAGTGTTTTCCAAATTGAGACCCCTCAGAGACTAATCAAAAGACTACTATATTTCTTTGATCGCCAGACTCAACTTCCAGAGCTGGAGAACCCCTCTTCAGAAAGAATGAGGTCATTTCTGAGTTGGCTGCAGGAGTCCCGATCTTTCGGTCCGACTCTTTACGTTATCAAGTAAGTACATCACAAAGCCTTTGCTCTGGGTGTGGTGATGAGCCCTGCCTGGACAGAGTGGATAAGGGAGACATTGTGGAACTCCTGTACATAGATGGATAAGATCAGTAACATTAGCTGCCTGTCCCTCTTTACAGCCTTCTCAGGATATATAAGTTCGTATCTCCTGTCTGCAAGTCAAAGTCATTGCAGTTTTGTTTAGAACCCATTGCAACTATTAGCATAGTATTCTGATGGAAGCTGGTAGTGCTCTCATGTTAGGTTTGTATTGTATTAACCACAAGTGTAGTGCGGCTGAGTGGATTGGATTGCAACCTTCATGATTAAGTTTCCCTCTTCTCATCTATATCTTTTCGAACCCATCTCCTCTTCCTGTCACTTTCAGAGACGACACCTCGGCGAAGACCAGCTTCTTCCAGCAGCTGGTGGAAGACCGGACGGAGTCTGCCTTCTCCTACTACGAGTTCCTGCTCCACATCCAGCAGCAGATGTCCAAATAGAGAAGCCGTGAGCCCAGCGGCTCTGCAGCACGGAGGCGGGGAGCGTTTCACAGGGCTTCGGAGCATCTTCAGCTGGAGACCCCCATCTGACTTTGCAGGGTGGGACCAAAGAGGTTTTAGAGACCTCGGCGCACCAGCCAGCCAATCACAGAGCGTGTGGCTTGGGGCCTGGACAAGAATGTGGACAAACGATAATGATGATGATGATGAACTTGAAGGGACATGGGTGGGGCTTTCTGGACTCCGCCCCCACCGTATCGTAATGCAGGCACGTTGTGCGTGTCGCTCAAACACTGATTTGCGGCGTCAGCTCCGCGTTCACCCGCTCACCGCCAGCCAATCAGCATCCGAAGAGGGAGCGCCACCTCGCCCCATTGGAGGAGAGACGCTCTTCAGCGGGAAAGGGCAGGAGCATCCCCAGCTTGCTATAGCTGCTCTAACCTAGTTTCTAAAAAGTTCACGTCGCTGCTAAAAGCAATGCCTCCTTCCATTTTTTTTTTTTTTTTCCCACAAGTCACCAGTGATCCAGTTGGTGACCACAGTAAAGCCACGCCCAGCACTACCCTGCCGAACCAAAGCCAGGGCAGGCGGTCACCTCAGCTTGAATGGAAGTGCTCGACCGCAGTGACTAATCTGCACCTGGGGGGGGGCAGAATCTCCGCTTTTTGGGCGATGACAGAAGACCCTTTGGTCCTGCTTTGTATCTCTCGCGCAAAATCTTTCATGTGAAATTATTTATAACCTGCTTATTAAATAAAACACTATTTTGCTTTCTTGCTGCGTCTCAGTGTGCTTGTCACTTCTACATGCAGTTCACCAGGAAAGCCTACCTCCTTAAATTACTGGCATTATGAGACCCTTAACATGTAGTTCCATGTCCCTCTGTAACAAGTAGACTTCATTTTTGTAAAAAGGGATCTTGGATGTTGCTAAGAAGTATTGTACAAATGTCAGGCTCATCTGTGCTCAAGGCTGGATTTGGGGTGCATACTGTGTCATCTTACAGAGCTTCCACAGAATGTATTTGTATAGCACTGTACAAGAATGTATAAATCCTAGTATAATTACAATGAACTATACTTGGAGTTAACATGGAATATTTGTCAAAGGGGAAAAAAGCTGTGCTGTATCTTCATACAGACGGGTGACAAATTAAAGGAAAACCCTAAATAAATGAGTGGAGAAATATAACGAATGCAGATGCTTCCACACAGATGTACTGCATGGTACAATTAAGCAATTAACATCCAATCATGCTCTGTGGCATGTATAAAAATGCTGAGCAGGTCCAGTTGATCTTGATTTTGGATCAAGATGGCAAGAGGAAAAGATGTGACTTTGAAAGAGGGTTCATTGTTGGGGCACGGATGGCAGGAGCTTCTGTCACAAAGACTGCTCAACTGGCTAGTGTTTCAATAGGAACAGTGACTAAAGTGACATCTGCATTTAGATCTATGGGAAAGACATCAGTAAATATGGTCAGAAATTGTGGTCGACAGCGCATATTTGATCCGTGTTGCTCGTGCATTAGTGCGGTATGTGAGGAAAAACAGAAGAGCAACTCTTCCTCAGGTGACAGAATGTCAATGCAGGACGTTATCAGACTGTCAGCAAGAACAGTCTGTCGACAATTACATAGAGAGGGATATTATAGTAGGGTTGCAATGCATAAACCCCTCATTACAAAGATGAATGCACATTTGAGAGTTCAGTGGTGCAAAAACCATAGGCATTGCAAAGATGTGGAAAAAAGTGATATGGTCAGATGAGTCATCCTTCACCATATTCTCAACGAGTGCATGTGTGGCATACACCAAGAGAATGGTACAGGCCTGAATGCTTGACCCCTGCAGTGAGGGGGTCCGGTGGCTCTGTTATGCTGTGGGGGGCATTTTGCTGGCATGGTTTGGGTCCACTTGTCCCCTTAGAGGGAAGGGTCACTGCAAATCAATACAAAGTTGTTCTGAGTGATCACCTTTATCCTATGATGAAACATTTCTATCCTGATGGGAGTGGTCTTTTCCAGGATCACAGTGCCCCCATCCACAGGGCACGAGGGGTCACTGAATGGTTTGATGCGAAATGATGCGAATCATATGCTATGGCCTTCGCAGTCACCACATCTCAACCCAGTTGAACACCTATGGGAGATTTTGGACCGACATGTTAGACGGTGCTCTCCACCACCATCATTAGAACACCAAATGAGGGAATATCTTTTGGAAGAATGGTGTTCCATCCCTCCAGTAGAGTTCCAGAGACTTGTAGAATCTATGCCAAGGTGCATTGAAGCTGTTCTGGCGACTCGTGGTGGCCCAACACCTTACTAAGACACTTTATGTTGGTTTTTCCTTTAATTTGTCACCCATCCGTACATACACTGTGTAAGATAACATAGCTTTGTACTCGTTTTACATCTTTGTGCGCACACACAACTGGGCACACAGAGGTGACTTAGTTTCTTAATATGAACCATGTCAAAAATGAGTGAAAACAAATGTACGTAACAGACAAACATTTAATTAAATAGAAAGTAATTTCATGTACTGTAATGCATTTGTCACATACACATTTTATATACAGTATAAGGCCTGTTGGGTCAGTCATTCAGGGTGCCTTGACAGACTGTGTCGTACATCATGGATGGTTTGTGTCTTCTGCTTTCATCTCTCGCCTACTCGGCTATCTGCTCAGCCATCTGAAAGGGAGAAGAGGGAAATTTAACTGTACCTTATGGCACAGAATATTAGAAAGAAGGTCTGACCTATTGAGTGAACACTGACTTACTCTGCCCATAGAGTGTCAATCCTGCCGAGTCGTGGTGAGAGAGCATCCCCCTACTGGATCTGTGTTCACCTGTCAGGGGAGGGCAGTAAGAGTCTCTTAAAGGCTGCACTGACCTAAGGGGTCACAGGGGGCAGCAGAGAGTAGTAGCTGGACGTGTGAGTTGGAAAGTAATCATAGGCACACCCGTTTTGCTCAGTGCAAAAGCACATAATTAAATTAGTACGCATTCCCTTTGGCCAGTTGTAGTTTCACATGCTTCCATGCAAACATGTTAACATTTCATGCCTTGTTGACCTCATAAGTTGCCCTGGATAAGCACATCTACTAAATCATATATGTAGATGCTAGTTGCCCTGTTATCTACATGCCAACACCTATAGGACATCTGTTAGTGCACTTGATATGTGACAGTTGGTTCATGAATGTAAAATGAACCTGCTATGTGGCCTATGTACAGTGAACTACACTATGATTCAGCTGTATCTCACCTGTTGTTTTCTAGCTGCTCTCTCTCTCTCTCTTTCCAGCTCCTCCCTCTCCTTTCTCTCTCTCTCCATCCCTTCCCTCTCTTCCCTCAGTCTCTCCTTCTCTCTCTCTATCCCTTCCCTCACTTCCCTCAGTCTCTCCTGCTCTCTTTCCATCTGTTCCCTCTCCTTCCTCAGTCTCTCCTGCTCTCTCCAGAGCTCCTCCTTCTCCTCCCTCACCCTCATCCTCTCTCTATCCAGCACTGCCCCCAGCTTCTCCATCTCTTGCTTCTCCTTCTTCATCCTCTCCCTCTCTGCACGTGCCTCGTCCTTTCTCTTCTTCATCCTCCGAATCGTTCTCTCCATATCCTCCCTCTCCCTCCTGAGCTCCTCCCCCTCTGACCCATCCCTCATGCTCCACTCCGCCTTCATCCTCTCCACCTCTTCCTCCACCTCCTCTGTGTCACTTGCCCTCCATCTGTCCGTTTCCTCCCTCTCCTGCCTTGTCCTCTCCCTCCCTCTCTCCATCTCCTCCTGGATCCTCTCGGTCACCTCCTTCACCAGCCTCGCCCTCTCCTCTTCCATTTCTGCTTCTTGTCTTTTCTTGCTCTCCTCTAACTGCTTAATCAACCCCTGCAGCTCTTTCTGATCTCTCGCCCAGTCTTCAGAGATCGACCCCATCTCCGCCTCCACCAGCTCTATCAGGCTCGACAGCTCCTGGGCCTCCGCCTTGCACGCCTCCATCTCCCTCTCCACCTCCTCCTTCTCCTCCTGCAGCCTCGCCATCTCCTTCCCCATGTCCTCCCTCTCTTTCGTCCTCTCCTCCAGCTCCTGGTTCTTCCTCCTCCACTCCCTCTTCTCCCTCCTCCACTCCGCCAACATCTTCTCCATTTCCTTCTCCACTGTTTTCATCAAGTTCACCCAGTCATCGACCTCCCGCTGACTCCTTTCCAGCTCTCTCTCCAGCTCCTCCTTCTCCCTCCTTACTGTTGCCACCTCTCTCTCTTTCTCCTCCTCCCTCTTCTTGTCCCTCAGCAGGGAGCGGATGGTCTCCTCTTTAGCTGTCAGCGTAACAGAGATCCTCCTGTACCTCTGGCCTACAGCAATCTGAGAGGAGGCACAGAACGGGGAAGACGGCAAAGCAAGTGAGAGTTCAGTCACGTGTCTCCCACACTAACAGGCAACATTTCTAGGTCTGGAGAAAACACAGTCGCATTCCATAATAGTCGCTGGTGCTGCCCCCTTCTTCACGCGTCCTTTCACATTCCTTGCAATAATCCATTATGGGGCTGATTATGATTTCTGTCAAGTCTCTTGTGAGTGTTGTAGGCATTTTTTTCTGAACTTTTTTTTGGTTTTCTGATTTGTTTGTTGGTTTTTTTTTTCTTTTCCTGTCCAGCTCCAACTGGATATTTATAGCACCTCAACAGGAGGTATGAACGCAGCTCAGTTTACACTCAAAATGTTAGGCATGTTAAAAGTTCAGAAATGACGAATGTGTCCAACGTTGTCATCGAAAGTAATGAGATAAAATCGGAAATCTTACACCTTTAGGGACCACAATGGTCATATTCCCGAAATTTACAGTGGGTGTGTTCGGGAGGCGGACGACTCCGACAACCAGCCTTAAAGTCATTTAATGTGGGAAAAACTTCAAACACCACCGTGAAACGCTCGGCTGAGAACGAAGTGACACCTGTTACGCGAAGGAACGCGCATAATTCACTTACCGCCCGCCCGGTCCTGCTGCGCTTGCCGCGGTTCATTCTGCTAGTTTAGATCAGAAGCTGCACTATCTAAAGCTGTAACTTTGTTGTATCAGGTGTGCAACACTGTCTGATAAAGTAGCGTCCAGTGTACGTTTTCTTTCTTTTTTTTTTTTTTCTAAACGAACGTTTGCCGCAAACACTTGCAGCTGAAGACCCCTATGATGTCATAATTCTCATCACGTTGCTGCCGTGGATTTTCCATCACCACAACAAACACATTTGAAATGAGAGACGCTAGTACCAAAAGTTAACCTAGCAAGATAACATAGGATCCCTAAGTTCGTTATATAATTTTAATGAAAAACCTTAGCCCTCTTGTATTATTATTGCCATGCTTACAGAATCCCACCAGCCGTAACCTGATCCAGCTCGAGCGGTATGATAACATTAGATGGGATCTACATCAAAGTGCATCAGCTCTCCAGCTATTCACATATTACCATGAAAAACATTCACTCTGCGTCGCTAGACCACCCTGTATCGTTAGATAGGAAACCCTCAACATCCTTCCCCTGCCCACGCTTTGAAAAGACCCACCTGTAGCCTGCAGTTGAAAACTCCCCACTCAGAACACAATTTAAATTTCCTCACTAGGGGGCGCAGGAGTGTCTTCACCGAAATATGTGTCGTAATTGTTTAGATTGGTGTGCAGGCATGTATTTTATACGCTACGTTTTGTAATTTTCAAACTCTTTCATCCAGAGTGGCTTGCAAAGTGCATCTGATAAAGGAAAGACGGTACATGCAGGATACAACTGCCCAAGACAGAATACATGTCAGGCCTTTACACAGTGCTGTGATAATTAGTGTGCAGATGCTACATTACATAAGTGAAGTGTAGCACACCCCACAACAAAACTACACATGTAAGAGATGTGGAATCATGGTCACCTATTGTCCTGGCATTGTTATGTGTCAGTCACCAAATTGTCAAACGGCATCATAAGAAATTAATCACATGTCACATACATTATTGATATATGGGTTTGCATAAGACAATATATAGCCTGTTTATTGTAACACTAAATGTATAGTGGTTATCATAAACATATAGCAATTACCTTCACCTCTCTTATTTTCTGGTCAAGTTGTGATAGGAAAGTCCTCATTTAAGGACAAAAAAGTACCCAAAGAATCCCGCATAACAATGTCCAATAAAAAACATGAGAGTAACAACAATATTCCAATTTAACGGTCCTATGGCTGAGTATGGCACAGCATCCAACAGTACAATTCAATTCAAGCTGGCACCAGAACAATTCAAGACCAGCCTTAGTAAGTATGAGTGCCCAATGCACAGTCAGTGGAGCTACTGTTGTACTCTATTTGAAAGAATGCTGTTCAGGAGAATTGCTGGCGGGCAGAACATTGCCAGCTAAGCAATGTGTGTCAGACCATTACAGCTCTATCTGTCTATACAAAAATAGGTTTTTACAAGCTCATGAATGGTCTATGGTTTTTCAACAAACCCATACATTACACATTGAATTTGATAGTGCAGTTTCGTGACGTTTGGTGTGTGTAGCTTGAAAGCTAGTAGGAAATAGTGTTTAATAATCATGTAGAAAATCATGAAGCATGAAGATCTCGAGCTTGGCATCTGTAAATGAATTGGGTTGGCATGGTTATGACCAGGAGGGGTGATTTTGTTTCTGATTTATTAGAAGTAGTTTTAATCCTGCCAGTCCCCAGAATTATAATTTATGATCAATTAAACCTGTTTTCAGTTTTGGTAGTTGTACCTTTAGACTCACATAGAAATCTATTCACGTGCAGGTGTGGAGATGATAAAAAGCCAAACACACTTTAACCCTTTGGTCCAAGCAAAAAAAATCCATGTTTACCATGTATGTTGTTGCCTTGTATCCATTTTAGGAAAGCATTTGCACAATGCAACTGGGATCTCATGGCTATGAAAATGAGGGGCCCAGTTTGCATGTGTCACTAAGGCAAGAGTTATGATGCCTGGGGAGGCTACACCAAACTTGATGGGCCCTCATATTGATCTTGTCTGGTTGGGAACATTGCAGCACCGTATGTCCCAGGCTCAATGCAGATGCGTCAGCTTTCAGAATGCTGCGTTTCCAGCCCAACCATGTCCTGAAGGCCTTACAGCTTCAAGGCCTACAGCACACAAGTGTTTTTGCTTCCCTTTGTACCAGTTGCAATAAGTGTACGTCTAACCTACAGGCAGGCTTTGGGCATGATGGAAATTGCCTTTGTTTTGTATGAATAATTAAGTACTTTTGGTCATCTTTCCAAAAGTATTCTCTCTGTATTGCGAGGAAATTGCTGCAGCGCACATTAATTATTAAGTACTTGGCAGTCACAACAGCCGACAGTGCAGTTAAACATGAGAACTGCAAGAAAATGATGACCAATGTGTTTGTTTGTGTGTGTGTGTGTGTGTGTATGTGTGTGTGTGTGTGAGTGAGTGATCACAAAGGTTGGTTGAAGGAATGCCACCTACAAGACAGCACCACAGACCTTGTTTTTCAGCAGCATTCACCTGGAGTCAGCTGAAATCAAACGCTGAGCCACAATTACCTTTGCAATGATAAGCATAATCACATAACCTGCATGCAAAGCAAGGGGGCACATTGAGCAAAATGGTCAACAGGGTATGGTTCTAAAAACATTTCAGACTAACTCCCTCTCTCTCCCTTTCTCTGTGTCTCTCTATCACACACACACACACACACGCACACACACACACATCCCACACACAAACAAGCCTGTTAGCTTTGAGTGGCTGCTCAAGGGCAGTTTGGGCTGCCTTGACCTTCTCCCTTAATCCCAGGCTCTTAAGTACTTGTCAATGAGGTGTTCCATGCTATTTCCCAGGACAGCAGCGCTCAACAAACACACCACTGTTGACTGTCTATATTTAACACACACACACACACACCCATGCACACTGCCTGCCAGCTCTACAGTACACATTGATTGTTATGTGCATATGGTTGTATATGTAAATAGTTTCTCTGCTTACACTAGCATTCCCTATCTTATACCATAAGTGCATGACTGCATCTTTCTTCATCAAGAGTTGGAACATATTTGGGGTTTCCAGAATGTAGTTGGGTATCTCCTGCGATCCCCTAAAAAGTCGATGGGGAAAAACATTGCAAGAACCTATACAAAAAATTGAACTGCAAGGATCTAAAAACAATAAAAAAGGAGACAGATGAGGTACGGGGGCAGAAAAATCAATGTGTTTTTGTTTCAGTCTTGAGACCGTCATCCGTGCTTTACACACAGACTTTTTGCTCACAGCTGTTTTATGGACATGAATTCTTTTGGTTCTATGTTCTGCATACCATGGAGCATTATGTAACATAGGAACCAAAACAAAGATTTTTTTTTCATTCTCTGGGAATGTTCAAAAATAAAATGCTGCACAGCTCAGCTTTGTTGTTCTGTGTCATACGATGCTTAGACCACACCACTTTTCACCAACCATAAGTCTCAAAAGCGTGTCATTTTAACTGCGGAAGGTGTTTTGCTTTCAGTGGGGCTTTATGAAAGATTAACTGGCCTGTTCTTTCTGCACACAGTAGGTAGGGTTTGTGTTCATTGGCACCGGGAGGCTTCCCATACAGTAGATGTACACAGACGTCCATCTTTTTTTTCTTCCCCACATACTCCTTGCAGTAGTGTCATAAACGCTATTCAGTTTCTCATCACCCCCCTGTGAAAAGTCTAGCACTTAGATTTAAAGGGGGGAGAGTGAAAAATGGTATTTATTCAGCTGTCCAATGGCTTAATGCAATTCTAGAAAGATCTTTTACCAAAAAAATTAAATAAATTAATAAAAAAGACAGGAGGGTTTGTTTTGATGAGTGCTCCCTCTTCAATAGCTGCGACCTTTGACCTTCAAGCACACAAAGAGAGTAGCTATAGGATGGAGCCACTCCAGGGGGTGTGAGGGTCAAAAACATGTCTCTAAAAACGGAGGGATATATGTTACAGATTATATATTAAACTCATTCTCTTAATTTTGCTTGATTCTCAAAATGAGGGAACTGCCACTCTAAGTAGAGCTGCAAACAGGAGATTTATGATGATTATTATTATTATTCTGATGACGATTATTACTATTACTATTATTACTGCTGTTGGTTGGTTTAATTTACATAACATTTATCTTGGAAGGACCATCCTCTTCTGCCTGGTATTTTCAAACAAATACTCCCCTTGAGTTTAATTCAAGCTTCTTAAGATGAGTTTCTTCAGAGAAATAAACAAGTTACCCTTTGATTAGACACATCTGTTAGATGATCACAGTGAGGCTGACATTTTTGCCAGAGAACTCTGGGTGCTTTTTGAAAAGATGCCACCAAAGCAGCACCTCAGCAGCATTCCTGAGCAATGTTACTTCCCTAGGGAAGCTAGGGATTATTCTAGCTCCAAACTGCTCTGCTGAATCTTCTCACAACTGGAGTGTCTTAAAGCGTCATGCATTGGGACAGCCTACTGTGACTTGACCTGTTTGACCTGGACTGTATGTCCCATGAGGACCAGGGAGTCATTCTGACCCTCACGAAACGCATCCTGCCATTCTGCTCTTAAGAGCCCTCCTGACACACACACACACACACACACACACACACACACACACACACCTTCCCCTCAGCCCCGTGCAGTGCTGGACCCGCCCCCACACCCGCCCTCCCAGCTTCCCAGCTCTGTATTGGTTGACTTTATGCTCTCAGGAAATGGCTTTTTTTTGCTCTTTAGGTGAGCTGTGCAAGCCCTTCGTCTCTCCCTCGACTCAATGCCCCCTTCATGGAGAGGCAGACGGCAGGCACCGGGAACGAGGCGAAGGCGTGGTGATGCCCTCTCGACAGGCCCCCAGATCAGTGCCGCGCACGCGGAGCCCCCTTTCCTCTCTTCCAGGCCCGTATGAATTCCAGATGTTTTCCCGCTTCCCGGGGGACCGGCCGGGACTTATGTAAGACCCGCGTGATCGGCCGCCTCCCTGAAAAGCCTGACCGGCCACTGCTGCTCTGAGGCAAGGATGGGGAGGACTGTTTTGGTTAGCTCCCCTAGGGTTTCCAAAGGGAACATAACCATTAATCTACAAACCAGGCCAACCTGTAAATCAGCTTTCCATTGGGGGGCTCGAACTGGTGTGTTTGGTCTCATCTCATTCGTCCCTTATTTGTCTTAATTGCCCTATTACCCCCAGTGACTGGGTGGCAGTGCACAGCAGTGGTGAAGGAGATTGACTTGTTGACAGTAGGTTGCGGGTTTGAATCCTGGGTGGTGCTGTACCCTTGAGTGAGGAACTGAATTCCATCTGGAAACATGTGGCTGTGAAAATGGGACCGCTTTTCAGATGCAAGATCTGGAGGTTTCTCGGGATGGGGACAACTGGAGAAAAATAATAACAATAAATAACGGTACCATCCCACACAAAATTATTGTCTATGCATCTGCTTTCCTGTGTAGAGCAATGATGTCACCATACTCTGTCTGATATCCACTGTATGTTAATTTTAATGTGTGTGGTCACATGCAGATGCACCATAATATCACTTCTATTTATTACATAATCTTTTTGTTCTCACTACTTATTACAGACCTTTAGTATTTGAAGGTCTCTGCTACAAGGCCTTCACTGCTAAAGAACCTTGGTATATTGATTGAACTTTGTCAACACCCCTAAATTAAGCATTCTTAATGGGGGAGAGTGATATTTGTTCAGTGTTGTCTATTGACCTTAATGTGTTTGTCAGAACAAAATATGCCAGATGATGGTTTGGCAAAACACAGCGGAAAATATTGGTAATTAAATTTGAGAGTGCCCCTTATTAAATAACCCCCATCACAGAGAAACGGAATGTTGTGTTATCTAAATGATGTAATCTAAGTTGTGTTATCATTTTTTTGGCCTCAGGAATTCTTGTTTTTCATACATTTTGAAATGATATGTCCATGAATGTTCCACATCTTCAATGACATGCAGTGGATAACATGTTTCATTAATTGCTGTACATAACTGTATTACCATGACATAGTAGTACACCATTTATCAATACTGCCAAAAATATACTATATATATGTGTGCATACATATGTGTATACTATATAATATACTTATATATTACTTGTGCTTCATAACAATATTATTCCCCTGCATCTTTCCAGTTACGTTTTAAGTTTTTAATTATTTCAGTGCTGAGGTGGGGACTGTTTTCATGATTATATTAGTGTTCTTGATATAAAACAGCATCAAACAAGAGTAATAACCAAAGATGTAAACAAGTGTTTGGCAGCATTTATCATACGTTCGTGAGAAAATCAACATGACTCACGGACGTTGACCTCACAGAGCTAGCCAAAGCAATTAAAAGCTGGGGAACACGACAAGGAGTTAACATGGGAACAAACCTCTAAGGGGCAGTTTTGGGAAAAAAAAGTAGTGCAGAAAAAAAGACGTAAGTAATTATTCTACAATTATCTTAATCCTTTTTGTAGAGCCTGGGCTATTATTTGTTGTTGGTTTTCTCACTTGCAGCACGCCAATCAATTATTCAGTTCAACTAAACACGCTCCTCTTGAATGTTTAAAATGTCCTTGGTGGCAGCGGAGAACTGCACATTCTGGTCACATAAGCGGACTTGTTTGTGAACGCGGTGATGCGACATAGGCCTACCTGTGAAAGCGGGTTCTACAGGTGTATCAACTAGCAGCGCTGGTGGCATCATGACTGACTGACGTCACCTGGTATATATTTAACAACCCACAGCGTTTCAGAGAGGCATAACGTTATGCAACTGGAAAGGCGACCCTTCACGGTACATAATATTGTGTATTATTTCTTCGTCTTCTTTTTTTGCCGGTGCCTGACTTGCTGTATTTTATGATTCGTTGAAAGAAGCTGGCTTGAAGGGGAGGGTCTGCTAAACGTTGAATTCCTAGCTGCATGTTGGCTGTTCTGTGTTCATTCACACGGTGCAAGCACTGGAGTACAGCGCGTCTTTTGTTTAGTCAGCAAATTGCAAATAGCTGTAATTGCTAAAAAGTGCCTGTTCGTCTAATTTTATTTGCTAACTGTCGTTGGCATTCCCTGCGAGGCAAAGCATCATTTGTGCGTGAAATTCAGCCTCGACACAGAAGTACTCTGGAGCGCCCATAATAACCTGAACAATCTCTGAAATTTTAGAGGGAAACAGAGTGAAATGGCTTCTAACGGGGGAAACGCAGATGCTGCGGAAGGCTTGGAGCTCGCCGAGGACCAGATTAAACTTCTGGAGGAGAACTTCATGAAAGTCAGCAAGCATCCGGACGAGACGACTCTCATGCTGATCGCAGCCGAGTGCGGTCTGTCCGAGGAGGACACAGCAGTGAGTATATTACTGGAGTAAACATTTGCTTTAGTTGTTCGTCGAAAAATAACAGCATTTCAAAGCACGCACACTGGTTAGCTGCGGTCACAACTTAGCTTTGTAAGCGCGCATACAGCAGAAACTAACATTAACTAGCAACATTACAAATTATCTCGACGCATTATGAATTATGTAGTTTACACAGATAGCAACACATTTGAATACAACACAACTTGAAGATTTTATGCACCTTCTACCTTGTCTGTTTTGAGAAGATAAATGTTTTAGAGGCTAAACACATGTACTTATGTCAAAAATGGAAAAAAATCCGATTCTCAAACGTTCAAAGTGTTTCTTTCAAACGCGCATCATGATCCAGCGTTAATTGCTACAATGTCCGGTAGAAATCGCTAAATACACGTTTAGAAGTGCCTCTATGTGCCGATATTAACTGTTAACTGCATTCGGTAGAGACATTTATTTGATAGGACACGTTTGATAGCTTAAACAGTGGCCTGCATTTCCTAAAAAAACGGATCTAAGTAATCAATTCGTATTTATGGCTACACGGAACGAACCAGAGATATCTAATATGTCCGTTGTCAGGAAAGTCTGCAGTTGGTTGACACATGAAGTACTTTGTCTCTGTTGTTTTCGCTGTTTTGTCACCGCTGTCACCACAGTCTCGCGTGCTATGATCGCTGCTCCGCGCGCAAGCGTTGTTTGCGGGTGGCTCGACCGCTTCCTGTCCTGATTTCTGCTGCAGGTTTGAAAGCCGTTTTTCCCTCCGTTCGTTTCAGATTTCACCCTACCAGCGCTGTGTTTTTTTGTATAACACACGCTCTTTTCATTGTGTGAATCATATGTCATGCACCCGGAAGTCCCGTGGAATTCCAAAGTGCACCAATTAACCTACCCGCGCAGAGAAGGACAGCGTTTCACTAGTTACGTAATGCCAGTTCTACATGATGACATGCCATGCGTGCATGCATGCCACCGGACCTCCAGCGACGAACTCGCTGATTAACAGATAATGAGCCTCTATGTGGGGTTCAGACAAAAAGGCTTTTTGGCACAGGTAGGATTTGGATTTTAAGGATAAATTAAAGCGTGAAACGCTTCAGAAGTCCAGGTTTTGTGTAGTACTTACAGAGCTACACGCCTCACTCTCTGCCCCTGTTAGCAGTTAGAAAGGGATGCGTGTTGAAAAATGGTTTTCATTCAGTGGCGCAGTGTGTAAATGTGCCATAAATGGATAGGTGGAGTTTATGTTACACTGTGCAGACTCTGCTTCAACTTTACATTCATGACCAAAACATAAATCATGATTCTATTTAAAACATTTCCTGTACTAAAGACACATTCAATATGCTGTGTCTTTTTAAGAACATCAGATCTGATTTTGCGTTCATTTTGTGCGTGGATGCATTAGGGGCTGCTGTGTCTGACCCCTCCCGTATCCTTGAGCAAATTTTTAAATGTGACAGCATTTGCATACTTTGGAGGATGGTTGGCTTCAAAAATTCAAATCAAGTGATGACATATTCTTCAAAGGCTAAGCGCAAACCAGTTCTTCCTGCCCACATGCTTGCTCAGTCACAAGGTCAAAAATAAAAATTTCCATTGTCAATTTACAAATGTAGGTATTAACCAGCACAAAGGCTCCTCCGTCCTCCGCCTTTATGGTGAACGAATCCAAGGGCCTTTAACTTGCACAATATTATTAGCTTGGAAATCGTGGAGATGATCAAAATACATTTTTAAAACCCACGGAAAACAAATCTTTTCTGAAATGTTTTCTTTTAAATAACTAAACTGCATTTGCGATTAGATTGAATACCTTAGTTGAATATCCAAAGTAAAGGGAAAGTCAGACTGGCTTTGTTTAAAGCTGATTTTTTTTTGCCCCTTGTTTCTATGTTAGTGAAGATATGAGCTGTGACAGGAACAGCTTTGCAGGGGGCTATACCCCCACCCATACCCCCCTCCCTCTGGGCATTCACACTATGCTGTTTTAACTCAGCCAGCTGACAGACTGTGCTGTCCAACCACAGCAAGGCTTGTTTGGAGGGGTGGTGTGTGTCGCCATGGTTTCCATGTGCAGACTGTCTCAGGATCAGTGTGAGAATGTTTCTAAAGGGTGCTGTCCTTCTGCGGAAGCAGGCCTCTCTCTGGGGATCACTGCAGCTGACTGCTCGTGCTCCGCAGAGTTCATGCTCAGCTATGAAATGCTCAACTCAACTCAAATGGCTATGACCAACAGTGTAGCCTACAGTGCCTCATTGCATTAGCTTAGCAGACAGATACATATCCAGACCAACTTACACACATTTACATGGCTGCATATTTACTGAGCATACAAAAGGCCCACCTGGAAATTGAACTGGCCCAACTTCTTACTGCTGCACCAGACTTCTGCTCTGCAATGACATGAGCTAAGGAGATATAATACAAAAGGACAAAGGAGTGGGCCTTCAGTCTGTGAATACACTGTGTGAATACTCCCAAATGGTATGCTGCAAAAACATGTCTACCCTTACATGGTCTTCTATTGACTTCAGAGTCACATCCAGTGACTTCAAAAACTACTTCAAAAACATGGTCTTGGTCCTGACCTTCAAAATATTTAACGAAATATAAAATATGAAAAATAATAATCTGACATATTTGTTACTAGGAGTAAAGTCCAAAGAAAGGACATCAGGCATCTGTTTCTTCACAGGACATATTTTTCAAATGTGCCCGTGTGGTTTGCAACAGACCATAATGTCTGGAAACAGTGCTGGCAGTGCCGTCTGTTACTGATGTGGTTTCATGAGGTTTCACAACTTTTGTCTGTAAACTGTGGCATCGGTGCAGCCTGCCCTTTGACAGCATGAACCAGCTCACAGTTGTATTGCAGGCAGGATATCGGCACAACAGTAAATCATTTCATGGCTTTCAGACCACAAGGGAAGAATGCACACTTGTGCAAGGACGTCTAGATCACACAGCTGGGCGTTGCAGGAAAATCGCTCGCAGTTTTCCTCACAATTACCACTTATTATGTAGATCTAATTGGAGGTCATTTGACTCGAAGAAGCGAATGTTTGTTTGAAGGCAAGATTGAGGGAAAGTGTTTAGTTGGACATTCCAAGCATACATAAACCGGCCCTGAAAAGACGATTCAGACACGCTGGGCACTGTATGTCTAACACTTTTCACGGATTTTGATTTTCTCATACACACACCCCAGATGACTTTTAAGGGTGGAACAGGAATGCCTTATTTCCGTACAACACTACATGCAGAAAACGATTTGCATTGCCTGCCTCTTTCAGAATAGGCATGTGAATGTACTGTAAACCAAGATTACATCACAAGTATTTTATCTGTATCTTCCATCACTATCCATGGAAGGCTGCAATGCACAATTATGTTAAAAGGAAGCGATACGGTTATTTTGTTGTACAGTTATTATGACCTGTAGATTTGACTTAAATGGCCAGTAGCAGTTTTGTCTGTAGTGTATAACAGCAGTATGGTGTAATGGTTGAGGTTAACAGCCCAAAGGCTGGAGGGGGGTCAGGTTAGTGGTAGGCCGTTCCCAGGGAGGCCACTACTGTTGTACCCCTGGGTAAAGTATTAAGCTCAAACTGTCTTTGTAAACATACAGCTGTATAAATGGATAATGTTAAAACTGTAAGCTGGCTGATTTGATTAGTCCTGATATGGTTATGTAGGTTTTTCATTACGCTTCATATTTTATGGTCATATGAATACAGTACAGGACATTTTATGTATGAGACATCTCCAGTTGATTAGAAGCAACTGTTTTGCCTGTGGGAAAAGACATTTGTGGAAAGGATGTTTAAAAAGGCCTAGAAGTGATCAAACAACAGGCCTTTTCCATGCAGTATAAGCACAGACTGAATTACGCTCCTGTGATCCGGTGAGAATTCGTCTCTATTGCTTTATTTTATTAGTTTTTGTCTCCTTCCTTTAAGATATTTACATATGGCTGTATATGATCACATCTGTTTGTACATGTTAATTTATATTTTTGAGCAGTGAGAGCCTGCTTTTTAATGTGCTAAGCAAAAGATGTTACCTTTAATCTGACCTCAAACTCTACAAAACCTGTTTGTGTTCCAAGCTTTGTTGGTGTCTGACTGCTGTGCCAAAACGTAGGTGGTCAATCAGTCCACTGCTATGGTGTTTTGCCCATACTTAAACCAGTTATAGAAAGTACAGTGGTCCCCCCTTATCCGCGGTTTCGCTTTCCGCGGTTTCAGTTACCCGCAGTCAACCGCAGTCCGAAAATATTAAATGGAAAATTCTAGAAATAAACAATTCATAAGTTTTAAATTGCGCACCATTCTGAGTAGCGTGATGAAATCTCACGCTGTCCCGCCCGGGACGTGAATCATCCCTTTGTCCAGTGTATCCACGCTGTATACATTACCCACTACCCGTATGTATGTATGTATAAGAAAAAAGCACAGTATATATAAGGTTCGGTACTATCTGTGGTTTCAGGCATCTGCTGGGGGGTCTTGGAACATATCCCCCTCGGATACGGGGGGACTACTGTATTTATATTTTCCTGTTCTCATCCATCATCAGAAGTTCAGTAGCGAATGACATTAATGAAACAAATGTCTAAGAAATATAAAAAAACTATTTCTCAATATTTGTGACCTCCAGTAAGGTTAAGAAGTACCCCAGCTGTCCAGATAGGTTGTGAGATTGCAAGAGTCTGATTGGTTTAAGCAGTAGCCTCACCGGTCTTCTCTGAACGGTCTGCTTACCTCTGCCTCTCTTCCAGAAATGGTTCAAGCAACGGAACGCCCAGTGGAGACAGTCGGAGGGCCTTCCTGCTGAACTGGGATCAGTGATGGACTGAGAGAGATGAATGCCACCCTATCACATCTCAGGCCGACCCGGCTGACTGCAGCTCAGGGACAACGCTGCGGCCTTTCCTTCTCTCCCCTCTACTCCTGTATCTAGACTGTACTCACTCACTGAGTGTGAACCGCTTGTGAAAGTCTTATATAGAATAGAATACATTTTACTTTACTAAAAGGGGAAAAAAACACATTTAACTATTATATGTACATAAATGTTATACATGCTTGATATTTACAACACAGTTACAAACCGCACTGTATACAAATAACTATATGTATTTGAAAATAAGAATATATTATATACATATATATATATGGAAATGTTGTGGTCTATATAGGCATAGAATGTACGGCCCACCAGAAGCAAGGGTGCATTTCTCTGGCACAGGGAACTCTGAACTGTTATCTCAACTCCTCTTGGAGGCTGACATCACTGTCCGAGCACACATCACTGAACACATGCGTGTGTGTGTATGTGCGTGTACCTTGTATGTAGTTATCCGCAAAACACCTCCTGTTTTCACTACGCTGGATGTGAAAGTGACAGGCAGCAGGTAGGGGCAGACAGATGTCCTCTGCGTGTGAAATGCGATGGGGAGGCAGCGCTGGGCTTTCACAGCCTTGTTAAATATACATGAGGCCTCTCCGGTTAACCTCCGTCAGGCTGGATGCACCTGCTCTTTATGAGGGAGCCTGGGCGGCGGCCAGAGTTCTCCACAGGCCCTGATGAGGCCAGCAGGTGATTAGAGAGCTTTCTGCTCCAGATTCTATGCTTCTTTTGCAGAGTAGTATGTACCCGCTTAGCAGCAAAACCTGCATTTGTCTGTGCACAGATGTGTGAGAGAGAGTGGTAGATACACAGAGACAGAGACAGGTAGAAAGAGAGTCAGACACAATAAAACAAAGACTCACTGACAGACACGAAAAGAGAGGGAGAGAGAAAGACAGACACAGATAGCCCGATATATCACAACATGTCATAGCCTAAGCGACCAGCGATCAGCACTCTGCATGAGAGAGGATACTACGATAGTTCAATTTACCGGCACTTCACTTCTGTACTCTTCTTACAATAGCCTACTTTTTTATTACGATTCCTTATGTGAGGGAGAGAAAGAGAGAGAGGAGGTGAGAAGGAGAAGAGAAAAGGTTTCTGTTTTAACAGGTAATAGGCCATATACGTAACCATATAGGTACATTAATACAATATTGCATTTTCTTAGTAGAGCTAAACATTTTGTTTTTGTTTATGTATTCTGTGTATGAATATTTGTTTTGTTTTGGCAACACTGATATATTTGTCCTTCCAATAATGCCAATAAAGTTTATTGAATAGAACTGACGAAGACAGCCATACACACCAACAGTATGACAGAGAGAGTCAAAGAGTGAAATACATATATTTCTGTGTCTCGCAGTCACTTAACAGAGTGATAGAGAGTCAGGCACCCCTAGAAAAAGAGTGACAGGTAGAGGTTGACACAGAGAACTCTATACTGATACAGGACATGTCGGTCATTCACAGTGACCAGTGCTTAGATGGCAGGATCCAAAGTTCGTAATCACAGACTGAGTATTGCTGTTGTTCAGGACTACATGGTTAAGGCAGATAGCTTCCAGGGATGTGCTGTTCTGAACACACCTGCAAACACTTCCTGCAAAGAATGTCTGGAAATGAAGAGCGCCCATAATCACATGAGTTTGTTTAAAGCCAACAGATGTGAATGTTTACCACATACTCTCCCTGCTGAATCCATGAGCCTATTGCTGGTTCTTCATTTGTGTTGTCCTTTAATAGGGAAACTGGTATTTCCAAAATTGGGTCCTGCTGTTCTATTCAAAACAACTTATGTGAAAGCATTGTATACTACTTCCATTTAATATACATATATAAAACATAAAGTTAAAACCTTGAGAAGATTTACTTTGTCGCTAATATTACTAATTCACAAACTCTGATTTGCCATGAATATACAACCTACGTTTAGCCTTGTGATATTAGTACTTGGATACACCCGGAAAACCTTAATATGTCTATAAAAACAAGTGTAATTCAATCAAAACACGAAGCTTACTTTCAGTAACAAACTCAAGCCAGCTTGACTTCGTTTCATCACCTTCTCTTTTTTATTTCAGCTCAGAATAAAATTTAAATATTGTTCAAATAAAAAAGGAGCTTTTAAATGGTGTGTGGTAAGTTGTGTGTGTCTGTGACAGGGATGGACATGCTATCTGCTCCAATGAGCAATTTTCACTGGATTAGAAAAAAATTATCATGCTCCATCCCATCTCATTGTGGATGATCTCATGGCAGGGAGAAAACCGTGTGTTGACAGTGGGGACAACACCATTTCCTATACTGAAATGGTATATATATGTAACACAGTGAAACCCTGTTGCTGTGTGTGCCCTGTGAAAGTATCCGTGGCAAAAAAGCATGAAAAGAAGGGACCAAAAGCGTGCCAGCTGCAGAGACGTTGCTGAAGCCGTGCGATCCTCGTACGCCCCATGAGGTCACAGTGTCAGCTCATCTGCCCAGAGGGTGTCAGTAAACACATGTCTCCAAGTCCAATTTTAAGAGCTACGTTACCTCAACCAGGAATGGGAGTCAATACAGTGAAAAATACTGCATGGATGTACCAGGCAATGAAAGCAAGGTGTAACCATGCCTTACAAAGGCTGGTGCGGAGTGCTGTCACATTATCTGCCATCTGCGGTTAAACCTGAGCCGGGGCTACCTGGAAGTTAGCTGTAATTTAGCTTGGTATACAGGTTGGAGGGGACTTGGCTCTGGGCCAAGGTTAGTAGGGCAATTGGCAGTTTTCTGTGGTTGGCCAATTGAATCCGATAGCTTGTTCATTCACAGGGATGATTTCTGTGGAATCCGGTCATTAACCAACACATTATACAC
Source organism: Megalops atlanticus (assembly GCA_019176425.1). NCBI lineage: Eukaryota > Metazoa > Chordata > Actinopteri > Elopiformes > Megalopidae > Megalops > Megalops atlanticus. Next base: position 20,774,114 of record CM032894.1, read on the forward strand.
ACGTGGATGGGACAGACGAAACTGATGAGTAATGAAACTGTATTTCAGACCCATAAAATTGTATGACACAGTTCCTACTAAATGCGCTTATCAATGTGTTTTGACAGTTTATGAGTCTGTAAACAAAGTCCATATGCCACTCACTCCCAGAGACTTCTGTCGTCATGCCTACAATGGGAGCACAAGAGGACTAAACATTGGTCACTGGAAAAAGGTATTGACTTCACCACCATTGCTGTAATAAATCAAGTGATTACAAAGTATCGGCTGATTTTAGTTTCTCCAGAAACCATGGCAAGATTCAATGAGTTTAGGATGGTCACATTTCCAAAGTGCCTTCAACAACTTGATTTTCACTTGGTATCACACCTTACGCAGAACCACATCTTTTTATATGCATGTTGTCAATATTTTACCTATTATGTTATCTTTTTAATATTGTTGCAATTTAAATAGCAGGCAGTTACCACGTAAATTCTCTTAAAGAGACATAGGTCTTGCCACATGGTATTTTGGAGTTTTCAGTCATAGTTGCTAATTTGGAATGGTCCTATCGACTGCTGAACGTGTGGATTTTATTCTATCGACAAATTCTACTGAGGATGCGTGACTGGTTACCACAGCATTGTCATTCCCTCAAGAGTATTCTAACCCTATAGAAAAATAAACTCCAAAATTTACAAACAATAATCCTAACAACACGATATCATTCATATGTGGTTAAAGAAGAGTGTAATAAAATACTTGTAATCATTATATTGCACCGGAAAAGTAAAATCTTGGGGAGTCCACAGGAGTCACAAAACGTCTTTGTAACGGGTAACTTAAAACAGAGAAATGCAAAAACAGCGCCATCTGCTGTTGACGCGTTCCACCTCGCTGTCTTGCGAGCTGTACCGTTTCTCGATGTTAATAAGACACGTCTCAGCTGAAATTCACTGAATATTTGACTGGTGGAAATACAGTTGAGATGACTCAGGAATACGGAGGCAGTTATGGTAAGCAATATTGTGGTTATGGAACCCGAAGAACAGGTTCAAATCCAGTCAAACTACGGTGCCACTCCTTAGGACGATACTTCTTCCATTATGGATTCAGCTGTGTAAACAGATGATTGGCTGTCCTTGAATATTGGTGTCGGTTAAACCAAATTAGCTGTCAAGGTTAGTGTTTGGACTAAGATTTTACAGCGTGGTTCTGTCCAAACAGTTCGGAACACAGAATTTTATGATTAGGTTGAATATAGTAGGCATGTTCCACTATTTACCCCAACTAAGCAAGGATAAACATGATTCAATCGGCAAAGGTATTCAAAAATTTTTATTTTCGTCCGAAAAGTTTCCAGGTTCACCACAACGACATTGCTCCGCACACAACATAATTTTGTATATATAAAAAGAAAAAAAAATCTACACAGTGTATTAGTTAAATAAATGCATAAATACAGAAATCAAAGGCTAAAGGACTTTTTAATCTGTCAGCAACATATCCACATGTATAAACAGTTATGCCGTTCATAAAATCGGTTATTCATGACAATTGCTTCCTTTCAGTGTACATTATGGACTTAAAGAATACAAAAAAAAAAACAATAAATCATAAACAAACCAAACAAACATTTCCCAGGCTTTCCTACAAAGAAGCAATCCATCTTAGAAACGCCATGTGCCGGTCATAACGTCACAGTGAAACCAAGTACAACAGGCATAAATACCACAAGGTCGACTGCCACACACGGAGTTTGTTATTATAGAAGGTTTCTTTTTCCCATCTCAGTTTAGTTGGGCACCTTTAACATCCGTTTAACCTTTCAAATGATAGGCAATCCACGCCAATATGACCTCACCGAACTGTTTGCGAGTATGCATGTTGCTAAAAGCCAGCTATAGCGAAATATTACAGTTGATATTTTCTTTAATATCGGCTGTATTCTGTTGGTCGATTTAAACAAATGAACTTAATGCTTATTTAAGCCGTATTTAGGCAATACAGGCTGTCCCCGTTTTACGATGACTTTTAGCGATGACCCGCATTTATGACACTGATAAATGCCAGCGTTTATTATTTCATCTACCTATTCAACAGACTGTAATCGACAAGAGAGCGAGAATAATCACGAGAAAAATAGCTGAGGTGACACAGATGTTTAACCCCGTCAGGTATCTTTGTTCGAGTTGTACTGTTTTCTCTCTTTGTTGATTTCATTCAGCGAACCTGAAAGCGGGAGCTGAAGATCATCTTTGCATTTTGTCCTTTCGATTGTATGTGCCGTCGTTCTCGCAGTCGCTAAATAAACACCTGTTCAGTGTCTTAACAGTGTTTAACATGTACACTGCCCCTTGCGTGTATCTAAGTTTAAATATGCTAATATAAAAGTAAAACCCACTAATAAAAAAATAGTGTCAGCCTTCCTCGCCTGTGTTCGGGAATATGACCCCCGCTTATCACATCGCACCTGTGGGAAAATAGTAAAGTCAGTTTAAAAGGTTTTCCACTTTCTTTGTATTGTCAAAATAGGGACCGCCTGTATGAGGGAAACAGCAGTATGTTTGCTTCAACTTCAACAAAAGCAAATGATAAATGAAAATAAAGGATAAAAAGGTACAGCTTTCTAAGAACATTGCTCCCTCTCAATTAATTAACTCGCCAAAACTTAAGTGCAAAAACACCGCCTGTTCAGACTGTGGTAATGTAGAAAATACTATGGACTATTTCCTTGTAACCTCTGATCTCTGCAAGTGCACAGAACTATCAAAGAAACGAAAAAACAAAACAAAACAAACAGGCAAAGGAATACTACAATGCAAGAGGTACCACATTTGTGCCAGTGCTTTGACAGAGTCACAGTTTCTCAATCTATGTATGAAATGATCGCTTGCTCTAGAGACCAAAGCGCCGGTAAATGACGACAAAAGCCGACAGTAAATTTATAAAATTATGATCACAAAAGATACAACAAAGCATATAACACAGTGACTCTGGGAAAACAGGTTACTAGTTACAAGTTAATGAAGAGAGATTCAGAGATGCTGATCCAATATGAGCTGGAATTTGACACTCATATTAACCTGTACTGCTATACTGGTTGAATACATTGTGCTTAATGTAGTTTTACCCAATACCACCACCACAGGATATGAGACATACGATTATTATAGAACAATAGTGGTCGTTGGTGCCCTTTTATTTCATGACTGAATATTGCATGTGTAATTATAAGCCTAAGCCATTACCTTTGCTTTAAAGGGCTCGCATACGGGCAACCCTGACAGAAACTTTGTTTGTCAGTGCCGGCTTGTGGCTTTTTAAGAGACTAATGAGGATGCGTGACAGATCTTTGGTGAACTGAAACAACGTCTGTCCTTTCCTTCGGACGGCACATTCTCATGAGGTGCCGATCAGAGGAGACGCTTCATCCATCTTGAGAGCCCAGCATAACTGTAACACTGCTTACAGAAAAAAAACTGAGTTCCATATACATGTCAGCAATGCCAAAGTGCTTTTCCTCCCATAGGTCACAACTCTCAGTTAGCGTTACTTGAGAAGATACTTTGCCTTACGAAGCTTCACTGACAAATCAGTGAATGCTATATCAAACGCTGCCCCACACTGTGAATATCAGTAGACCTTTTTTTTTTTTTTTTTTACTGGTGTCTTACCTCCAATATAAAGCCTGTGTATAAAAAGGGGCTAACCCACTGTGAGAATTCTGTACACAGGTTGGGCGTTCCAGTTTGACTCTCATGCCGCCTTTTTCTAAAGGATATATTTCATGCCATTTTCTGTTCCATCAATGAAGCTTGTATCATATCAGCCAGAGAAAATAAAATGATTAATTCAATTATTCAAATTAGTAAACAAGAGATAAGTAATATATTCTAAATATGTTAATTATGTCTATGTTAATTATGACATCAACAAGGTCTTGTTTAGGTTACTGTGAGACTGGACAGATATGCAGTAGTAATCTTGCATTTGTGCTATTAAAGAGGCCAGAATATTCAACCAAATCCCTTTTTTGCTTTTTACATTCAAAGGTTGCATGTATAAAAAGAGACCAAAAAAAAACTTGAATTAAAAAAAAAACTTGTAAAACAAGTCCCTGTCAAAGCGTCCATGTGAAGCCAGAACTTTTTTTAGCATTCTGAAAGCAGGTTTTACCAATTCAGGTTATTGCACGGACCTTTTTTTGTACATCTATGGATGGCTGGTCAGTTAAATTAAAAAAACAATAATTTAAAAAACCTTTCTGAAGCAAGCCCCGCCCCCCAAACCCCTCCCCCCATATCATTTTACCACTGCTGCCAACTGAAGTCATCGTTGGAGCAGAAGACTAGGAAGAATCCCAAGATGGTGGCGAAGATGACCACGTTCCCGGTGAGCACCAGAGCGCATGCTCCCCACGCGATCTGTACAGGAAGAAGAACAAACGCCTGTCACTCACATCTGCATCCCTCCTGACATGTGTCAGTCAGGATCCGCATCGACATACGGCACGTGGTTCTCACAGTCTTCCGGAACTTACAGAAATATTTCCTGGGCTCCTTCTAAAATATCACTGGATACCTCAAAGCAATGATCACTGATAAACAGACACAGGCCAAAACTGGAAAAAAATCGGGACCTTTGGAAATGTTGATTCATAAATATATGGACCAAATATGGCCTGATCTGTTGAGATGAACCCAGTATGACCTGATCCTCTAAGCTGATTCACCGATACCTCAATGACAATTGCTCAACTGCTTGTTCACCTAAACAAACATAATATCAAATTAAATCCCAGCTCAACATTTACACAGCATGTACTTTTGAGGGTGTAAGCCAGGTGTGTTCTTCACTGAAAACAAAGGCATGGTCAGTAATCAGATCTTGGCCATTGAAATGAGAATACATCAACAATCACCTGTGTTAATTAAAATACATGACACAGGTAGGGCAGGCAGAACTAACTGCTGACCTCCACCAAACCTACTTTCACCACACCAGTGTTTTCTGATTGCTTACCACTTCAGCTCTGGCGAAAATAATGGGAAGGCCAAAGGCTGAGACCACGATGCCCGTAGTTAGAAAGAGGGCCAGCTCTTTACAGGCATTGCTGGCAGCGTCCGTGTCATCAACGACCCTCCGCGAGATGCAGTAGGGGATGGGAGACAGGATGTAGAAGAAGAGGACAAACAGAGGCCAATACCGGCTGTGGAGGGAGGCGAGAAGTGGAAACAAATTACCACCGGAACCTACCTTCACTCTCCTTAACAGGCTAGCAAAAAAAGGAGCATTTTAGCTGGCGCCTACCACTATGAGCAATTAAAGAAGGCCTGGATCCAACTATGTCACTGCAAACCAACTATACCCCCAGAATACATATTTACATGTTGTTAAAAAAAAAAAAAACATCTGAATGCCTAGCGCCCTCTCCTCTGAAGTTAGACCACCCCAGCTTCAATGTGCAGTACACATAGGGACTTTAAGCAAAGACAAGTAAAAAGAACATCTTATCTGTAATGTAATGTAATGTATCTGAGTAAAATAAGAAGGGGAAAAAAGCATGCAATTTTAATCGCACTGTAACTGCTGGCCTTTCCAAAACAGAAGGTTAAGGCTGTCAAGAGCTGCAGGGCAATGTTGTCAAGAATGCACATCTCACCCTTCACTCAAGTTTAGTGTAATGGAGTGGAAAGCATTTTCCACACTTACTTGTACACCGGTAGGGCGCACCCCAACATAAGGAACATGAGCCCGATGGCCCCTCCAAACGACAGGCTGATGAGTGCTAAGGAAGGAAGAATAATCAAGAGATTACACCTGTGTAGTAGGTTATGTGAGGATTTTTAAGCAAAATCACAGTAGGATGTCACCTAGTACTCCCCAAAGTCAAACTTCCACTAAAACTGTACGTTTGGTGTTCTCCACACACATATACATTCATGACATGATGAGAGCTGTTAAGTTTAGCACCTTTCAAGATGAGCATCGTGTCACACAGCACCACAACATGGTACCACACCAAACATTTCTTTAAAAGTCTATATTTTTAGGCAAGTTTGTGCCATTTATGGGGGGTGCCAAAGTCAGCGAGCTGTTATTTATTATCTTTTTTAGATTTGACAAAATATTTCACTTGGAGCACATTTTACTTATCAAACTGGGCCTTAGACGGTTCTCGTTAAAGTATTAATGAGACAGACATTCGACCAATTGGGAGCCATGGGAAATGAGTGCATGGAGTTTCCGACCAGGAAATGATCGAAACAGCTGAACAGCCGACAGGCCGAAGCAGCGAGCTAACCAGCTGGCGAGCATAAATTCATATATCCTGGGCTAATGGTTTTGGATTTAGATGGTGGGTAATCAGTCATAGCGGAACCTAAAACGAGAGTCCCAACCCCGAGTGGGCCCATCTGGCGGTGCTTGATTGATATTTTCGGCTGAATGGTCGGAACTGTGGCTCCAAGCATGACGAGGGGACAAAAAAAAAATACTGAGATGCGACTGAATGCCCTCCGTAAACGCTGCTGTCGCTGATAGCAAACACTTCGCCAGCTACATGTGTTCATCCACCAAATTACAGCCTGGTTCCAGCTAATATTTCACGTCGCTCGAAATACTTCGATTAAACACATTTATATTGGGAATGTCAATTACACATTGCATGAATTCGTTAAAAATAGAATATCTGTAGCCTATACACACTCTTTCTACCTCTGTCTAAATGCTGCTGTGACATGTGAATTTCCCCGCTGTGGGATCAATAAAGTTCTATCTTATCTTATCTTATATCTTATCTTATCTTACAACAGGATGCTTATTCAGAAGGAAAAAATAACATAAGATTACAACTACTGAAAAGTTACAGATTTAACATACTTTTATGCAAGCATATATCAGGCTAGCGGGCTAGCATGCTATCTTACTCAACACACAAATACTTTATGCTGTACACAGAGAAAAACAACAGGCTAACGTTTCATGTAAAAAAAATAGTAAGGGGAGGGATGATTATCTGGTTTAAGTTATGTAATGCTTACTAGCTAACTACGCCTCAAGCCACAACCAACAAAAGTGGCGGAAGTGCAACCTCCACTTCTCCATAACAATAACTTAACCTTTGCAGTGGCACAGGCACTGTCCTTAAGTTCACCTCACAGTAATTGTTAACATATCTTAAGTTCTTAAGACATCTAAAATTAGACTTGAGCTGTAGCTAGCGATCGAAAGCAAGGAGTAACACCTAGTTAGCTTGCTAAATAACATTTCCTTCACGCTGTTCAGTGCAAAAGGATGAGAAAATGTTGCCGAACACATTACGAGCAAGCTCGTTTGAGCATGAAGTACACGTTATTTGAAAACAATGCGGCTAATTAGCAAACTCGTGGCACTCTGGGGATTGCTAGCTAGCTATCCAGCGCTTTCCTTGCGTCATGATGCCGACTTGCTAGCTATCTTTATTGTCTTTAAAGTCTTTTCTAGTATGGATAGCTTCGTTGTGCCATCACACCGAGACCCACCAAGAAAGCCAGCTAATGCCGTTACTCCCTAAACGATGAAAATCTTTACAATGTTCGCATCATTGTACCCAACAACATCTTATGTACCCCACGTATGTTTTTAACCAACAACCAATGAAAAAAGAAAACACACAAAAACCCAGTCTGGTTTGATTGCAAGGTGTTGGCCTGTTGGCTTTGCATGAACCATGCATGAACAGATTTCAAGAACACATTCGTGACGTGGTATATGAAAGCCAGTTTCTTCTCCATATTATGCGCATATCACTAAATATATTTTTATGAGGCAAAGCACTCACCTTTAATCCCGGCCATTTCAACAGAACATTTAATCCCAACAACACCAGCTGATTCTTGGTACAGTAACAACACACTGCACACTTTCGATTCCCAAGCCAGCTTCTGCGATGCGCATGCGCAAAGGACGAGCGCCCCATCATGACGTGCGACGGAATAAACAGCTCTGTGTGTTATTTGCATGTCTTTAATCGTTGTTGTATCTATCTTATTAGAGTGGTAACATTTTAGACTTTTGGTCGTTCATCATTTTAGTTACATGAAAGTTAAACTGTGTTGTATTGCGAGGTTTGAGATCTGTTGTGACCTCAGCAACATGGCTTCCTGAACACGATATGAGGACAGAAAAAGCCAATGTATAGTCAAGGAGGTGGGACCGACCAGACATAAACAATCAAGTTTTCATTTTTTATGGAATTCGGCTACGAGGCGAATCGCTTGTCACTTCTGTCTGTCACATTGTGCTCCATTTATAGCTTTTTAATATACGTTAATGAGAGCCTTCAATGTGATTAATGAAACACAAAATAGGATCGATCAGGACAAAAGTAACTAATATGTTTATATTGTTTTGTATAGGCTTACTCAAATATTAGCATAATTAAAGGATTTTTAATTAAACTGAATATTTATTTATTTACTTATTTAATTATAGGTTTCTCCGTATTTTAATTTGTATGATGTCGGACAGAAAGAAGGATACAGTATGGACAATAGCACTGCAACTTTAAAACAAACAAAAAACACCAAGAACAAAAAACTCTCAGCTGTCACTTTCGATGCGAAGCGTTCAAAACAAAACCGAATAGCTGGTTATAACATGTTCACTATCTGAAATACAGAGTAGCAAAATCTTTGCAAATTTTGTTCATAAATTAAGAAGATGACTGCATAGGATTCACAAATTCCAAGGGTCGTCAAGGGAGTGAAAGGCCCCGTATCAGTTAAGGAAAATCTGATGATACTTCTTGCCTCAGAACAGAAATATGTATTCCTTCTGTGCCATCGACCAATCTGTGCTGATTCATCATCAGAAATGACGAACATCCTTAGTATTATTTTCATTTTGTTTTAAAACAAAACTGTACCAATGCAATTCAGGTCAAGTACCATGCTCAAAGGTAGGCAACTAGAGGCCTTTGGGTTACCAACCCAGTTTAAATCTCTTTTCCGAAACTTTGTAAGACATTGTTTAAATTTTAGCATGTCACGCCATGCCGACACCGCACAACTCAGCTCAAATTCATTAATCCTGTACTCATCTCAACTGATTATTCCAATCACTTTGATTCTTATACAATCCGTATAATAGGCATGTAAAAAGTGAGTGTGTAACTTGATGCGCTGAACAAAAAATGGCGAAGAGCGGCGTCACATTTGCTTTGTCTCCCTCTCCTGGTCATGAAAACATTTAAACATCCCTTTAGTAATTAGCGGAATGCTGAATGCTATGTAATCACTTCTACACTGATGATTTTGTATCGCCTGTGGTCTTTGGCTAACCTTTTCGAATGCACTTAAGTCGCTCCGAATAAAACCGTCTGCTAAATGATTAAATGTAAATGCAAACATGGATTCAGTTCATTGATTCACCAGCAAAGATGTGCTCCTGATAGTCTTAAAAGTGCACCATTTTCTCAAACAGTGTTTGAATGTGCTTATTGGTGATAGTGTAATGTAATGTAATGTGTCACACATAAAACAGAAGGAGCAGACACAAACGTTTTTCTGCACCACAGACCACAGAAACTAGCTTAAGCAGAACCACAACTGCTGAAAGCAATTGCTCTCCACCCACACACAGATTTAGTATGCCTGTTGATTCGATAGGCGAAAGCTCCCCTTCAAACGCCATTTACGATTAGAATGTTTAAGTGTTTGTGTTTGTGAATTTTGTGTAATTGCCTGCAATCAATCAAGATTTCTAATCTGGAAATATGTCTTCTTCACAAGAGAAGGAGTTTCTGGAAGGAGAAGGAGAAGACCTAGCCATTAAGCATTTCGTAGGATCTCAAATGCTTGGTTCACTCCACTTCAGGTCTAGAGAGGGTGCTCAGAGACCAAGAATAACCTCACAAAGGAGACAGCAAAAAATCCAACGCTGCCATAAGAGGCAGAAGACACTAAAAAGACATGGTACCACTGCCACTGATGACAAAAAACCCTTGGTCTTCAAAACGGAACTGAGGCCAGACAAAGCAAGAATATAAAATCAATTACAATTTAATTCAATCTGTTTGAGACACCAAACATAATTTTTGGACGAATTTTTATCGAAATGAAAACATCATATCAGTTTTTGCGTTCAGGAACGTTAAAGAATCAATATATCAGTTAGTAATCAATTACGCCCTGCAGAGTTGTATATTGGCTTCATTTTCTGAAAAAGGCTGTTGATGGATACTAAAAGATTTTGTGAGTATACAAACACCGAAATAAACGTTTTCCATGAGAGCAAACACTCCTGTCTCTCCCCTTAAGTATGGGGCAAACTGTCACGTGAAACCAAAAGCTCTACACCTTGTCGAGGATATTTTAATCGTTTCTTCCCTACTTTGAAGTGAATATGTTTTTATATTACTTGTTGATAATGCTCATGTTGTCTTAATGAGAACACTAACAGCTTGTCTTTTCCAGCTGAGCCGACTTAACTGAATCGTCGTGTGGCTGATGTATTAAGACTGAAACCAAAATGAATTGCATTGTAAAATTTAATTAGGAACAAAAAACAACCATTATACACTACGGAGACTAAGTAAATAGTTCTTCCGTTGACATTTTGAGGGGGAAATAGTTTTTATTTTATGAGGCCAGACATCGCGGACAGGTTTCTGCCCACACCCCTTTGCCGCTCGTGGCTGAAGTACCGAAACGCTGAACCGAAAAGCGAGATGCGATGGGACGTTAATTACAAATGACAAGCGCGGTTGTGGTGACGTACCGCGCCGCGTTGTGACATTCCTTCCTACATCTAGTCCTCCAATGAGAGACTCGTTTACAGCTGAAAGAGAAGCCCGACGCTGTCTTGCCAGGACAGTTATATGGTTTTTTCCATTTGGAATACCATCCAGCCGTGGAAAGATAAAAACCAGCGCTGCCGTTAATGAAGTTTTATTTCCTATTTTTCTTGCGGTTTTCCAAGCATGGAAGTATGTGCACCGGAGGAGGCATTGCGCTGAGTGTCAGAAGTTCAAGAACACTGGCGAGCTTGTAGCTTTGCTCAAACCTACACCGTGGCGATAACTGAAGTTATGGCAAAAGGGGATGGCTTAAAGGGCACCTCACTCATTAAGTATTATACCTCACAATTATCATTTCCCATGTATCTCTGATTCAAATGAATCATTATTATTGTTATTTCATTTTATTTCTTTTTGGGGAGCCAAGAAGCTTTTGTATGTGAAACCAAAAATGTTTAATTGGACATCATCTGCCAATACACCAAGTAAATACTTGACATGTCAAACACTTTCCCTGTTTAATCTAATATTCATGTTGAGCAACACTAAACGCCCATTACATGAGTGTTCTAGTGTGCCATTTTGAGTCTCTCCCTACGTGTTTGTGTGGTAAATAATGTCAGTCAGTGTAAGGTCTGGTAGCTGGCTCATTTTGCACACAATTGCGCATCTGCTACCAATCAAGCTGAACACAAACTGTTTAAAGAAAGTTTTGGGAGTATTAATGAGGCAGTACTTTGAGACCACACGGCTCTTAGCGTTACAGACCATGGACGGTCGTTCCACCTTTTCGGCGGCCAGGGAAAACACACATTTCTTCTGTTACATTAATAACCATTTAGAAGTTGCTTCAAGACCGGTATTGTTAGGTGCTGTGCGCCATCCGTCTACCAACCCGCAAAACCAAACATTTATTCCAAGGAAACGGTTTATAAATAGGCCACACTACTCACGCACAGGCTTCGAGTCTGAAAAGAAAGTTTTACAGGCGACCGGTTTTGCTCAGGTTTTACCGGAGGTCAACCTGAGCATTACGTCCTGTCTCCTCGGAATGCACTTTGCTCTCCAAGCCTTTTACGACCCTAACCAAGTCAGGGGACAGAAACAAAAGTGACAAATCTTAAACGCTGGGCGTCGAGAGGGAGGAGGACAGGTTTATAACCCAGAGAGAGGGCTGCAGACACACAGGCCCTTCAGATCCAGCTCATTGCGTCTTGAGGTCGGCCGAGACGAGCGCAGGGCAGAGTCAGGCGTGTGTAACGCTGACCCCCTGCACGCCGGCGCCGGAGTCTCTGCCAGATGGGCAACTGCTGTTGGTGTCAGGAATCTCCGCTGTCTGTCTCACAGCAAATGGCAATCACTCCCCATTCCCATTCTGTGTGTCGTAACACTGTGGCACCTGCAATGTGATGGAATGAAAACACTGGGCACAAGCTGGACTGGGGCAAGATCCTTCTTTGTGATGTGCAAATGGGAGTGAGAGGTGCTACTGCTTATAATGTTGATGAAGACAAAGATGACAGTCGTGAGGGTAATAATGTTCATTAGATTACTATGGCACACATACACACACGTAAACACAAGCACACTCACTTTCAAACATCCTATGGCTAATTCTCCTTTTGAACGAGGTAATATGACAGGAAGGCCTTTTTTAAACATTCTCCCTACAATCTCTGTAAGTACACCAAGAACCAAAAGCTTTCTCCATTGTCTTTGAACATACTGAGACCCAAAAGATTTCTCCATAGTCTCTAAGTACATTAAGAACCAAAAGAGTTCTCCATAGTCTCTGTGGGCACACTAAGAACCAAAAGCATTCTCCCTATGGTTTCTATGAGCACACTAAGAACTAAAAACATTTTCTCTATGATCTATATAAGCAGACTACGAACCAACAGCAAGGGGTCAGTGCTGGTTGGGGGTAATGGTGGTCAGCCGTGGTGCAGTTACTGATGTTGACAATAACCATATCGGTCATGCGATTTTACACAGCTTTTCTGGGCAGGGTCAGAGCAGGCCCTCTGCAGACAAAGACAGATGACGTGTCACTGCGGGAACCGCCCACTATACAGCTGAGAGCATCAGTGAAGAACTGACCCCCTGTCGACCCCTCTGGGGGCCATGCTTTTACAGCAGCTAGTTTATCACCATTTATCACATTGTTTATTCAGCTTAGCAGATGCTCTTCTCAACAGTCCCTTGCAAAGCATAGACTTTTGTTAGAAATCATTCATTGCTATTACATGTATATATCAGGATATTTGTTGAGAAATTCAAGTTGAGCACCTTGCTCAAGGGTGCAGCTTCTGTGCCTGGCCAGAGAGGTTGAACCTGCATCCTTTAGTTAATAAGCATGACTTACTGCTGCCCACAGCTCATGAGGCGAACCCCAGGGGTCAGTCGTTGGCCCTACACCATGGGCCTGGACAGTATCACAGGGGACAAGGCCAGGAGTCATGACTCTTTTGGCACCTAAGAGAACAGACTTGTCCATGCCAATATGTACCATGAGTTAAAACAGATTGTGGAGGTCTACTAAAATTGTTGTGATTTTAATGTTATGCAGGACTTTATGCAACCTTCTTAGTATTAATGTGGATTAATCATAATTACAATACAGTTTTCAAACCTGATTTCGTTGTCCCACAATCATTTAAGCTTAGAATCTGAACAAAATTCTGAATGACATTACTAAAGCCTAGATGAAAACATTAATCTGTTTGTCAGCCAGAATGTCAGGGCAACAACAGAGCACAATATTTCCAAATAACTTTCAGTGCAATACCTTTGGCAGTGAATTTAAAAAAATGCAACTTGTCTGGCTCAGGCTGAATTCAAACAGTTCATTAAATTTGGACGTGTGTTTGAAATATTGCTTTAGTATCAATACGTTTACCACAAATCTGGCACACAGCACTTTATTCTCTGTAATTCTTATGAAATTCACTGACACGGTCTTTCGAAGATTGGGACCTAAATATTTTCCATTTCATCCCCCTAGTACAAGTTTGACAAAAGCAATTTATCAGCAGTCATAAGTCAGCTCCCATGGCTTGAAACAGGTCAGTGTTAGTTCACTACGGAGCAACACGTGAATTGACAAGCCTTCCTTTCAAGTTTCAAAAAGTATCCCTTATCGTCTTTTTCTCACGGACCTGCATTCTTTGAGCTGGACGGGCCTGAAAGATGATTCTATCCAGCAATGTTTCTTTTCTTTCCATCTCTCTCGTCATCTCCATCCTCGGCCTCTATGGCAGAGAGAGGAATTCCAGAGGAACAACAACCTAAAAACATGCAGGGGATCCTGGGAAACCGTCAGGTTCTATCAGCCATCACTAATGGAGGAGAAAAGGCTGTCTTATCAGCAGCACTCCCCTCTCCCCTCAGCCACATGGCTTATGGAGTTTCCCCATTGGAAATATCAATCAGTCTTTTGTGAAGGAATGTGCGCTTTCCTTCAGTCAGACAGCACGGTTAGCTGCTGACCTGCATGGTTTTTAACACACAGTTGAGCTGAAGAGTCCACTTTTTTAAAGTTAGTATTTGTTTTATGGAACAAAAGGATCCATAGAGGAAAAAGTCATTTAACTTTTAAACAATACATTTAGTGTTAAAAAAAGGTTTCAACCAGGAATCTACTAAAAATATTTAAAACAAATCAATTGAACATGTGTAATTATAGCATGAAACTATCTAATAATGATTTTCAGTCGTATTTCATATTGAATAATTTATACTGCTTTAAGTCCAAAAGAGATGTGGGTCATGGAACAATATGTTTCCAAACGGCTTTTTAGACAATGCGTTTGAGATTCAAACAGGATTTTCAATGGTCAGCTGACAAACACACACCAGAGGGCGCTGTTGCACAAGAGGTGAAGTGCTACTTTTGGCACAAAGTTATATCTTTCAAACATGTCTCCAATTAAACATGCATACCCCCATTGTATTCAGCAAATGGGTATGCCTATGGAATTACTGTGAGCTTCAGACAATCCCCGCTTGTTACACGGCTTTTCCCCAGCGAGCAGTCTAAACGCTATCCTGCTTGTCAGCAGGGTGAAATTTTAGACTTTTGTGTATGAGAATTCTCTGTAATTCCAGTGATCTTGCAGTAAACTAGCAGTCTGCCTGTGGTCTTAATGTGATGAATTCCTTTGGATCTTCTAGCCCCAAGCCATCTTTAACTACTCCTCAGTGAGCTGATAACTTCATCTTATGATAGCAGTGTGCCCTTTTTTGTATTGCTTTATCGCACAGATTTCCATTTGCAGGAAAGTGTACCTGATTCAATGAGCCCCACAAGATTTGGGTGAAGGGGAACTAACAGTGTCTGAAGGAGGAGGGAGAAAGGGTGAAAGGGGTCACTGGATTTTGGATCCAGAGGGCTTTCCTCAGCTGATGATGACAGGGGGGCAGGGGTTGTGTAGGGAGAAATGATGGACTTTGTCCTTTGTCTCCCCCCAACCCCCACTGCCGAACCATTTAGTCACGGCAATAAACCACATTTAGAAACGTAAATCGGAAAAGCGCAGCTCTTTTAATGTTAATGCTATCGCTAATGCACGATTGCCCCTCTCAGAGCCTGGAAGGAAAGAAGAAGGCCACGCCCCCGGTTCCTCAGTTCTGTCTATCAAAGTGCCATTTTCACTTTGGCCCTAGTCAATGGGCCCTCTCAGCCTGCCTTCAGTTCGGACGCGGTTCACTTTGGGTAATTCAGTTTGGAACAATTAAGGGCGGCGCAGCAGTCATTAAGAGGGTGTGCGGTGTGAGAAACAGGCACGCCGTTAATCTGGACGCCGGAGCGGCACGTCTGGTGTCTGACAGGCCGAAAAAGGCCCCTGCCTCTGGTCGGCCTGCGCAGACCCTGCCACGCTGGAACTCCCGGTCTGTCTGGGGTGGTAGCTCGCCCAAGTGACTCATCCACCGAGACAAAAGAAAAAGGAGAGTTTGATTTTGGGTTCTCTTTGATGTTGCTTTCTTGAAGCCAGCCACAAATCTGCCTGTTTATTTCCACAACGCAGTTCTGAGGCTGGCCTCTGTGACCAAACCACTCTGAGGTTGAGCGTGTCTTTGATAGGCTGCTTTGTCTCACGGTCAACTGGACCCAATTCTGAACAGCTCTGGTGCAGGAATGGGGTTAGTGAGCCCAGTGTCAGGCTGTAAGGAATAGCTCATAGTAATATGTTTATGGAAATAGATGTGAAAATTTTACATTTACATATACAACAGAGCAAATCAGCAGCTGTAGGCCTGATCTTTCACTCTTGCAGGTGGGGTCTATATGACCCTATGACCCTACAAATGCAGAGCAGCATACAAGCATCTTTACCACAGGTCTTATAAATTCAAGGTAAAGAAAAGTATCTTAATTTACTCTAACAACGGGCTTACTCAGTCTGAGCCAAAATCCAGCTAAACAATTCCACATATTCCCTTATGGAATACAACTGCTTCAAAAATATATAATACATGAATTGTAAAAACGAGCATACCTACATAAATTGGTCTGAGATTTGGCCAAATTTCTTTCAAAGCATAATACGATAAAAAATTCTCTCTCTCTTTTTTACGCTTGGTTTTAAAATTTACGGAACTTTTTGAACGCAGAACGAAAACACAAGTGTGTTTTCTTTACGGACCCTGCGAAGGCACTTTGACATCTGGCTCGATTAAAGTTTATGAATGGAAGATCAGGGGTGCCTCGTTGACACTCGTACTCAGGATTTAAAGATGTGATTGGGAATTTTTTTGCAGTAAAGGGAAAAGGTAATTTAAGCAGAGATATAACAAAAATATGAAAAATGTGGTTCTGACTGCCAAGTGTTATGAATTATTCATAAGTGCTACCTCGGTTAGTCAAACATTTACACATGGTGACCGTGCTTCTGTTTAAGGTCAAGAAGCGGTAGACCTAGTGGTAACACTAAGTGTTTAACAGAGGCCTGACAATCATGGTGTATTTTGCCCAGAGCAGAACACGGTTTGAATTCACTAAAACAACAAGTCCCCTGTAAGATGGGGTTTGAACAACAATAGCCGCTTTCCAATAATCTGTTTTAAATCCTTCTATGGCTATTCTATGACAAAAAGCTCTGAGAATTACAGTTTATGATAAATTATCATTTAATATTCATAACTATCCAGAGCTGAACCTGAAATTTGTTTGAACCTTTCTGAAAAAATGTCAGGGATGATTTAGAATCAGAACCTTGAATTGTATTTTTAATTGGATATTGGCTATTTGTCCTGCTTTACAGAGTCCTGTCCTCAGTGTGGATGAAGGGTGTCTCATGACCGGATTGGCTGTTGAGTTCAGAGGTCTGTCCAAAGCACAGGTGAAGGGGAAAGCTGGAACAATGAGCAGCTGCAGTTGATGCAGTAAAAAACTGGGGTGCCCTGAGTCAGAACAGGGCTTGTGGTCCATAAACCCCAACACTCCTGGCCCTGGCATTCAGCTTCTATATCACCCCACTGCATGCTCCTACTGACAAAGCCCTCAGCCCTGGGTTCCTTGTTGGAAGTTAAGGGGGATCCCATTGCAAGTCCTAAAGGGATCCCCAAAACCCCATGGACTTCAGTGGAACATTGCAGGCTCTATACAAGAGAATAACATCACTATAATTTTCTATACTTTGTTTTACGTATGACAAATGACAAATGATATGTGATTTGACTTCCAGATGACCCTGTTAAATTAGTGCTAAAGGATCCAAATTGTTTTTAAACATTCAGATTGGGAAAAAAAAACAGTTTCCGTTAAAGCCACATCAGGATTTTGCTCAACAACGTAACACACTGCAGCGTATCGTGAAGCCCCTCACGACTGTTTACCACGCGTGCTCTCCTCGCTCATAATCTAATTTGTACGCAAGTTCATTCGGTTTGGATATGGTCAGATTTGGTCGGGCTGTATCCCGTATGCAAAAACCTCAGTGCCAGCTGGCAGCCCTCCTGATTGGTTAAAAAGGCCGCGAAGAAAGCAGCGAGGACACAGAGTAGGCCAGGCTTGACCGCAGCCGTAGGTCAGCCAAGGCAGTTACTGTACATGGAAAAATGAACAATTGCCTCATAAAAAATGAGTGTACGTTGTCCCCCTGCAATCTAGGTTTCCCAGCCAAAAAGCTGAGCCAGATGTACTGTACAGCAGGGCTATTCAATTAGTTTGGAATGGAGGCCAAAATATTGAAATGATCCCAAATGAGGGGCCGGAGAAGTGTGGCCGAAATATATAATACGGTAAAATCTGAGTAATCACATTAACAGTTACAAAATACACTTGTACTGTGTAGCAAGACACATATAGGTGCATGGAACTGTAGCAACAACACTTGAGTGCATATTGTACTGTATTTTATAAATGCATAGAGATCAACAACATATGAGTGCATAGTATTGTATCAAGACACATAGGCCTAAGGTCATTTCCACATTCAAATGGAAACATACACCCTGTTCAGAAGTCAGTCCACGTGAGCCAAATCGCATCACTAAAATTTTGAATTTCACTCTTTTAACTAACAGACCACGTTCACTATAGTGCACACAACTGTAACAACAATACAGGAGTGCATAGTATGGCATTGTATCAAAACACATAAATCATTTCTACTTCCAAAAGAGGTAGAACGAATAAAGTTAATAATTGCAGTGACAAGGTCCACGGTCTGTTTTAACACAACACTACGTTTGGCACACAACAGACTTTGGTGGATAAGGCAATGAAGCAATCTCAACTGTGGAGTCACAGCAGCCAATTTAACTGACAGGCCCTGTGTCCTGACCACCATCACACACACACTGTCCACTACCGGCATATTAATAGATTGCTGTTGTTCTCCTCAAAGAATGACACAATTTTATTAAAAATTGTCTCACCAGTTGTGTGTCCCTCCAAAGGAATTAGTCCAAATAGATCTTCCCAAAAGCATTCGTAATGAAAGAATCTAACGTAGAGGCACAATTGTGCTGCAATTGCTGTTGTACGTTGATTCATCAAACGGCAAGGGACATCACATCGGCCTTTCTCATTCTGTCCAAAAGAGTCTCAAAGACGTCTGATGCAAGGACTCTCCTCATGGCTGACGTGTTTGATAATGGATTTTTTTTTCATTGAATTGATGCTGTTTTGGGTTTTCTCATCAGTAACCACCTCCTTGATTGATACTAGCATACACTCATTGACAGTCTCCACAGAATCCATAAATGGCCTTTTCTTTTTGCTAATATCCATGCCACTCGTAGCGATGCAGATGTAGCTCTCTCTTGCTCTGTAAAAGCCCGAAACATGGTGCTACATCTTTGCACATAACAGGAGATTAGCCCCTGAGTCCTCTGACAGTGAGCATCAGAGCCCAGAGGGAATGTTGTGTTGAAGTTAGCATGACTTGGCTTGAAATGCCTCTGTACGTTATATTCTTTTATCACTGATATACACTCATTGCATCAACACAGGGGCCTTGTACCAACTCATACAAACACACATTTCTCTGTCCATTAACTATTCAAGTGCTTTTTTGAAGTAGAAAGTGACATTTTGGCAGTGAAGCTTGCTAGCAACAGGTGCTGAGAGAGCACGCTGGGGACCACAGAGATTGGAATGTTTGGAATGTTTAGAGATGAGACGTTAGATGAGTGCAGAATGTGGGAGCTTGTGTCAGCCAGATATGGCTTGTTTAAACTGATTGGGGTGGAACAAACAGGAATAATTCTGATGCAGGACCATACAGAAATTATAAACCAGGATTTTTTTTTGTTTTGTTTTAATTGGTTGGCAAGAACTACTTACTAGTGAAATTTACTTTGCGGGCCCAGGCCGGGTCTGTAAGGTAATGAGTCCAATCCATTCATGAGAAAGGAGACTGAACCAACAGCTTCTGTGTAACGTACATATCAATAGGTGCATCAAAAGCAGTAAACAATACAATCAGAGCAGGATGTTGTGATCAGAAACACAAAAATGATGCACTGACTTTAGTCTTTGTTGGTAAGTTTGCAATTAATATTAAAAAAGAAATATAACATTATTGATTTGATAAAAACATGACCTGATGGAGTCTGATGATTAAGAGGGTGCTTTTAAAATACGACTTGATTTTTGCATGTTCTTGG
This sequence comes from Megalops atlanticus, assembly GCA_019176425.1. Lineage (NCBI taxonomy): Eukaryota > Metazoa > Chordata > Actinopteri > Elopiformes > Megalopidae > Megalops > Megalops atlanticus. Next base: position 20,793,993 of record CM032894.1, read on the forward strand.
CCAGAAAGAGAGTCTTTTCTGCTCATTATGATGATGGTCTATTAACTGTTTTGGTTTGATTGCTGATTTCTTTAAAGTTGCAGGTCTCTCTCTCACACACGTCCCTCAGTATTCTCCTCTATAACCACTGTACACTGTTCATAAGGATAGACATCCTATAGGGCCAGCAGGACCATCCTAAATGCACCTCAATTCCAGAATCACAGATGGCAACGGCCACTAACGCCGCAGGCATTTTCCTGGAGTCTGCCTTTCACAGGAGCTGATTAAATCACTCGACCCACAGCACAGGGGTTAAGTGGAGGAAAAGCACCACTCCAATGGCAGCTGTGTTGGCTTGCCTACTACCAATTTCCAGAAACTCTTGAATCTTAAACTCAGCAGTGTGTTCGGAGGAGGTTAGGTCCTTCGTGCTTCTGTCAGAATGTAACGTGAGGTCCATTGGAGTATGGTTCTTATAACATTACCCGAACAGGTACCTTGAAAATGTGACCAATTTCCTTCCTTTTACAATATAAAAACAACAGCATGGACACAAGACGAGTATAAAAATACTGTCTTAAAAAGAAGAAATAATTCAATATAAGAACAGGCTCTTGTTTTGCAAAGATCATACGGATATTAGCAATATGATGGATGCAGTACTGTGTACCAGCATTCTTTTTTCCAGCACTTAAGCCAAGTGAAAATTGCACAAGTCTATTAGAAGTAACTGTCTAAACACACGACACCATCTGAAACCCAGACAATTTATGTCACATGATCAGACTGTCTGCCTTGACCCCAGAGCACTGTGGGTTCAGTCCCCAGTCATGCGATACCAAGCACTTCAGAAGTGCCGGTTTGGTTGGCACCCTGTCCTAGAAGAGATGGATTGTGAGTAATGGGCCTTATGACAGATTGGCATCTTGTCCAGGGGTGTGCTGGCACATCAGTCTGCCTCATGCCACAGAAATCAGGACCAGCTCCCACTTTCTGAGCCACCGAGTCTTTGACATGGCTCGCGTTATTACGTCCAAGAGAGCAGAACGTTCTGCAAAAACAGAACTTTTACTTTCCTTGACGGGGTTTGTTTGAGCACAAAAACGCATGTACTCGCCCGTTCATTTCTCCTCTTCCAAAATCAGCCTGTCTATTTTTACTCTGCTTTTGGGAACGGGGGGACTTTGATGCTAAAATAATAGTTTTTTCCTGCAGAGGAAATGAGGGACCTGCCATTCTCTTAGTCCCGTTTTTATTTTTCAATCGGCTGGAATTTGCGGTAGCAAACCGCGGATCTGTGATGGCCCCATTTGTCAGCAAATGTCCTTCAAAAACAGTCAACAGAGAGGCTCCTCTTCCTCTAAAAGCAAGGGTGAATTAGACAGGGGCTGTGTAGCGAAGGGCGAGAGCAGTCACCCCTCCCAGCCTTGAACCCAGGTCTACGGGGTACCAAACATGCGACTTTGACCACGACGCCAAAGAGCCAGGCTCATTGGTATGGCAGTCAAAGCACATACTCAACCGCAGTGACGGCACTCCGTCACAGGCTGCCAATCCACAAAACTTAATGTTGTGCCCCGAGATTTCTCCGGCTGCAAGGACGTGGGTCGAGTGACCATGTGGTGCTCAGATATTGGCTCACTGGTCCTCTGCTTGCAGGGAGCTCATGAACCCTGAGGCACAGCAGTAACACCCTGGTTCATAAGAAAGTGCAGAATATGAAACAAAACAGACAAACCCTAACTCTAACTCTAACCCTAACCCTACCCTTCGAGAAGGGGAGGTGCCCTGCTGCCAACAAGTGGGAAAAAATGAGTACAAAAAACTGAGTAGGTTCAATATGACAGAGGAACATGGACCATGGTGGGGAGTTATATTAACATTATGGTTAATCTTGGGGAGTTGGTCAGGTAATTGATTCATGTAAACAAAAACAACTGTGCAATATAGATGAAATAACATGGGATATTGGCTGATACCCCCTTAGTTTTAATGTCTTCATTCTCCTTTATAGAATTTGGCATTGCCCCCTAAATTAGCAAGTCTTGGCAGGCAAATCATGTTTCGTTGTGTTGTTGTGGTGCTGTAGCCTGAAGGTCTTGTTTTGCATTAAACAGCATTAAGCAGTTTTGTTTATACACTTAAGTTCTTCAGGTAGTGATAATACTAGACTTTACAGTAGGCATTGAACAAGAGGCTGGGAATACCCTGCAGTTTCTTTCAGTGTCATTAGGCCCATTTTGCAACCCAAAAGGGTGATAACGAGATCCGCATGTTTCACTTAATTTGTTTGAAATTACAGCATCAGCTTGTAGGTACTTAGGGCAGATTTAGTGTGTTCCTTTCATAATCATATTTAGGGCTCTGGACTGGAGGACTTTGAATCAGTGCCATTAGAGGGTAATTTAGGTGTGCTTATCCTCTTTTAAAAAAACACATGCATCTCTCCCCGTGGCTCTCACCCCAAAGCAAAGCCTCACTGCCAATGAGACAACTTATTTAAGACCTGAGAGTCATCATAATTACATTGTCACACATTAAAACCACTTAACTGGCCAAGAATCACATTTCTTTACACAGCAACATCAGCAAATCTTGCACATCATTCATTTAATCTCCTTGTGTTAACTTCTCCCAGCTTGTTGCACACTGTCCTTAAGATTTTTTTCAGACTGAGACATGGATATAAGGACTGCACATCAAATCATACTATCATCATTTTTAAGGGGAGGAGGTACTAACAATGCCAGTTAAGCCATAAGCAAATTTCACGGCTCCATCCATTTTACTTAAATAAGCAGATATACAGTCCTGTGTTATTTAAAGGCATTGAATCCTTGATAAGAAAACTTCATCTGAGTCTGATTGCTTGAGAAGCAGAATGTTGTCCAGTCTCTGCCTCAGTGCTCAGCTTCACTTCTGAAGAGATGCTGAGACTGCAAACAGCCCTTTTTGGTCTAATGTTTACAGAGGCGCTTGACATTAATCCAACGAAAACCTCATCAGCAAACCTGTGTATCTTTAAAAGAAAGCTTGTAAACTTAAATAAAAATTAGTATAAACTAACCAGAATAGAACATATCCAATGCTGTTTTTTTGTAAGAGAACAATGACTGATTTGGGTGTGTTCATTATCCTGGCTGTATTTAAGCACTGTTAAATTAGAGTTGGAAAATAACTTAACGGCAAAAGATATTTTTTTTTCGGCAGTTATGATTACATTCCCGATGTTTGCCAACATTCATGCGTATTACTTCGAATGTGTGATGATATTTTGAGACTGCTTATTATTGTAGATTATTTTAAACTCTCCCTAACACAATGCTATTGCCATTCCAATTGGTTGTTTATACAGACTGTTGGAGTTTTGTTCTGGACCGACTACAGTGTCTCCGGGCACAATCCCTGCCCTCTCCTAATTGCCAAGCTAGAATCCTTGCTAAAAACTGTTGACTGTTGCTGTCACATTTCCACGATGACCCACAGCTTTTAATTCTGCAAGAAGGCAACTGCATTATCTTCCAATGGATAGAACCTTTGAATGATCTGTCACAAAAGTTTTCACAACGATGTTGCCTCAGCAGTTTCTACTGCTCACCCAATACACTACAAATTGCAATTCTGCTCTCTGCTTTTGACAGCAACTCTAAAAAATTGACATAAAAGCCATAAAGTGAAGCCACTATGAGCTTGCTTTGATTACTGATGACCTGCATGCAGGAATACTAATACTTAATACTAAGGAGTGAAGGAACTATTTCTGAGTAGAAGCAAAAAATATACCATTTTACGTGAGTTCCACAAACTCTTAGACAGGTCATTGTCCACAACTGTTAATGTATTTCACCTGTCAGGAGGCAACGAGGCAACTTTTGAGGAATGGGTTCGAAGCTTATCTGTTTGCATCAGCTCCATTCTCCCAACAAAATAATTTGAATAATTTAATAGTTTGCCTTCTTTAAGCCAGTCTGCTGCCTAACCTTCCAAGCTTAACGCAGGGTTTCCTTTTTTCTTTTACTGTGTAACATATCCTTTCATGTCGTTTTCTTTTCTGGTTTGTTTTTTGGCCGTTCCTTTATGAGTTCAGGAAGGGTCATTCTGGAAGTCGTAAGGACAAATAACATGCAATCTAACTGTAATCTCCCCTGTTCCTAACCACAGCAACATTAGTCTAGCAATAACATGTTGTTTTGTTTGTTTTACAGTATGTACCAGAGGCTTTCTGTGACTGGAACCAGGTTTACTGAACAGTAAAAGAGAATGAGTGTTTTTCATGGTTAGGTGGAAGTTCTGCTGGATATCTTAAAAATCTATTAAACACCAGAAACAACAAAAACAAAACCAAAAATATAGTGGAGCTATTTATATGAAATTACATTCACCTTCACATCACTGACCTTCAACAAAAAAGAGGGTATTTTAGAAAATTCATAAACTATCAGATAATGTACACAGGAGGATTTGTAGATTTCAAACCATAAGAAAAAATGGGATCCAATTTAAAAGGATTGTGCTTCATCTTTAGGCACTGCTCATCTGTTATGTTTAAGCCAATCAGATCCATCATAACCCCCTTCATCCAACATTTAAAAAATGAGATATCTTTATTATTAGCAAATGTTTAGATAACTCCCCTCCACACACACACACACACACACACACACACACACACACACACACACACGCGCGCGCGCGCGTGCACATGCCCACACACCCATACATGGACATATTGCTTATCCTTGCTTATGATGGAATATGCAGTTTGTTGTAAATACTGTGGCACACCAATTCTTCCACTAGAAATATACAGAATAGTCAATTTTCTTTCTCAGCAACTTCCTTTTGTCCTTTTTCACTTTTCACGTGTCAAGAAAAGTCCACTGTAGGTGTTAAGAATGGATATTGGGGGAAGAAAACATGAGACAAAGTCTTTTCAAGGAGGAACTAAATCAACTAAGGAAAAATTTTGAGAAATAATACTGATTTCAGGAAAAAATCCTTAAAACATTCTTGCTTATTCGAAAGTGTAATTTCTGCCATTTGATATCACTAGTTGTGGATTTGTAAATGGCAGACAGAGACAGGTTGGGCTGGGAAAAACTGCTTTGTTACTGCGGTATGAAATCCAGTATTTACGCGAGCTGGCGGGCGCAAACTTGCTTTTGGAGTGCGTAGTTTGTGGGGATATCGCTTGTGACATAACCTATGCTTCCATGGCTCCAGCATTTGGTGGGAAATGCTCCCTTTTTCCTACAAAGACATCTTGACTCAATAAATATTTAAAACGTGCCACTGACCTCACATTTCCAACAAAACAACTCAATTAAGGAGTGAAAAGCAATCTTCCCATTTGCAAAGCTGTGGCAGATTCAGGAACAGCATGCATCTAGTAAGCAAAAGAGGTCACACGTAGTGTTATTATCACAGAAAATACCCAATATTCCAGTATGACACATGGGATACATTTCATTCTTATTTCAACTTTAATATGCTGCACATTAGCTTGTAAATGTCTTAACACCTGGATTTGGAAAAAACCCACAAAATAATGACCGATAATATATTATCCTTAATAACAAAATTATCACATTACACAATGCTATAAGGTAACACTGCTCTCATAGATCATTATTAGGCTTGTTGTGAATGTATAATGTATGCATGTTGTTCTTAATGAGGTCCTGTATGTATGCTGAAACATTTGAAAATTTTCCACTGCTTTTCAGCCTCACGCTTTCTTATAGTGTTACTAATCTAACATGAGCCAGCTATGTATATCATGTTGCTCATTCCATTCCATGTGGCAAGCCAGTATACTATCACAACTTGAAATGTGATTGTTAAGATTTTGCTCTTTGGCAAGCCACGTCTCTGTAGCTAAATTATTGGGTCTGCTTAGTGAGGTAGCAAGCTACGGGATTAGCTACCTAAAAAAGCTACGTGAGAGTCACCTAACCCCGGTTTTTTTAAAAGATCCTCAGCACACATTCGTTTCTCACACTGGAACATTCCTTTGAAATTGTGAGGTGGCTAAATGATGTGGTGAGGTGGGGGGGGGGTGTTGCAGACTCAACTCATTTGTGTGTGGGGGGGGTGGTTTGCTCATTTTCCCTGACACCGCAACCTCGGTCCATGGCGTGGCCTCTCTCATTGGCCTGCACCGTGCCATGTGCCTCATTACCCTGAGGACAGAGTGTTGAGTGGGTGGATGGGGGGTTATCTGAGGGTACAAGCAGATGCCTCCTCGTGGTGACTGCAGCTGCGCTGGTTGCACCAGCGTTTGCCTCCTTCCCTTCTGGGGGTTTCAGAGGCAGAATGCTACCCCGTCTGATGCCTGGAAGGACCTGGAAGATGTTTCAAGTTCCTGTCCAATCAGTGGCTCCAATTAAGCAATCAACAACTGAAAGGATCACTAGAGCCACCTGGAACTCTACCCAGCATTACTGCTCAGGCCTCTTCAAGTAAAGACTAAGAGAGGGATGACCAGTTAGAGCTTAAACTGAGTGAAAATAAAAACCATTTCCAATGGTAAAAAACAAGAAGATTTAGTCTAATTTTGCATAATTACATTGATGTCATACACTCCCAGACTGGGTTTTAACATTATCTTGTAGATTCTGGAAGTTGTTCAAAACTAGAAGCTGTGTCAATTTTTTTTGTTCTACCACAACTGTCCTTGCCAAAGGAAGGCTGTCGAGACAGCCTTAGATGTGCGTTGAAATGAAGCCAATAAAATGTACACAAACAATTTGATTTTTAATGCCTCAGACTTTGGGACGTGTGTGAAACTGAACAGGAAATGTGCACCCTGGGACACCACAGACAGCCCAAAAAGAGTGAAACCCGGAGGTTGTGGTCACAGGGATGGGCCGAAAACAACCGCTGGACCGGTCTGGCCTGGGGCTGTAATTACCACCCCGAGTGACAGAGGGCTGGACAGAGGATGCCTTTAATGATACCCCTGCCTGCCAGTCCTCAGAGCCGGGAGAAGTGCTGGAGCTGTTGGAGTGAAGGATGGGGCTGTGATGAGTCAGAGAAAGGGGAGGGGGGAAAGGGGGTGCCTGCAGGTAAGTGATTCTGCAGCTAGATGGCGCTGCAGGAGTCGCCCCAGGCTCCATGGGGATTTGTGAGCTCTGGACCTGGGAATATCGAGGGCTGCCAAGCAGAGGGAGATCAAGAGAAAACACCTGTGTGACTGACTGGGTGTGTGTGTGTGTGTGTGTGTGTGTGTGTGTGTGTGCGTGTGTGGGGAGGGGGGTTGTGATCTCAGGGTGTTGAGTCACATAGAGTGATTGCCTGGAGAGGATATCGGGTTTCCCTGCCCTCTCTTTGATCCAGCCTCCCCCCATGGAAATGAAGGGCACAAGAGTCTGGCATGGGCTGTGGCTTCCCCCTCTGTTCATCCCTCTGTACTTTGTAGGTGTTTATTTTCCAGCAGCGTGGATGTTTGTGGTGGGCACACGCGGGCCGTGTGACCTCGCCAAAGCTCTCGAGCTCAGCTGGGGCCAGAATGCGCAATCTGCGTCGAAGCTGGCGGAAAACGCGCTCCAGACAAATCACCCATGGCAACAGGCTGGAGAAAATGAGGAGAGCCCTCGAAGCTGACTGAAAGCTGTAATCTGTTGCAGCTGGGGGCTCGGCCTGAGACTTTCTCCCCCATCTCCAAGGCGCAGAGATGAGCACAGCTCCTTTGCTTGGGGGAATTCCATGGTGTTCTATCTCTGTCAGAAAGCATACAGTGGTCAGAGTCACTGAGGCTGATGGCATTAAGGTGATGCTATAGGTGTTCTCCTGTGTTCTGTGACAAGCACACACACACACACACACGCAAACAAGCCACAGTTACTTTCACCCTGGGAAACTGTTTTGCAGACCTGGCAAAAGAGAAGCAGGAGAAAGCAATTTACCCATGATCCTCTGCAAAGGTTTGATTTGATTGTCAAGACTGGCTGTTCCAGAACCCTGGAAGAGGGAAAGGACAAGGAGTGAATCGACAAGCCTGTTCTCGAGATCAGAGTTCATGTTTGGGGTTTGGACCACTTTTTTGTTATGAGTTCAAACCTCAGTTTCAATGTACTGATGCATGTAAGATGAATACAGACTGTTTGATGGATAAATGAGAAAGGGAGATGTTGCAGACTAAACCACGCAATTATTTCCTTTATGGAAAAACCCCCCTGGACATGCCGTGCTGTTGAAATCTGGGCTCAAACGAGCACTCAAAAAATCAGATCACCTATCTCATGGCAACATCGGCCAGTGTAAGTGTAATGTTCTCATTCAGATGGCTTTGGAGTGGGGGAGAGGACACTGCGGTTTCGGGACAGAGCGCCTTCCTTTGTTCACAACAGACGGAGCATTTCGAAGGGGGACGCCGTCCCCCTTCGACGGCAGACATTGAGGGGGACTCCCGCCAGACCCGCTGGCCTTATTGTGACAAGCAGAGCTCCTTTTAATGACCTCCCAAACTCCACACAGCAGTTACAGCCTGGACCTAACCTTGCCCTCTCAAACACTGTGAAAAACATATTAATAATGACACAGCTCCATGTGAACGATGAATAACACGTGCGAGGGCTGAGAGCTGCCAGAGTGTCTGTTTGGATTGGAATCCCTTCGTAAACATCTTTTCAGAGTTCCCTTTTCAGCCCGTTCCAATTCGACATCAAATCATGTGATTTTTCTTTCTTTTTTTTCTCCCTTTGTTTTGCGCCCTTTATAAATCGTGTAATTTTTCATGCGGTAAGATACTACCAAGAAAAGCACATGATTTTAAACCATTTCTTTCAGCAGTGCTGTTTCACCGAGATGAGCATTCCTGATATTTAATACCCCATTTCACGTTTCTTTGTCGAGCTGCTGCTACTAGAGTTACCATCCAGTGTTGACTTGTGTTTTACTTGATGGTAGGAACATCATGGAAGATTAAATATTTAAGTCATGAACATGAAGGAATGATCACCGAATGTTCATTGCTCCTGAAGGCTGGACTAAAATATAAAAAAAACCATTGGTAATAAAATCAAAACTATATATTGTAAAATCATACCCAGACATGGCCGAAGGAATTGATCTGGGTGGAGATTCTCCTTCTACAATTCGTTTCATTCTCATTTTCTTTAAATTACAGCTAAGCCCAATATACAATTCCAGAATTGCTGGATCGGGCATGGCTGTGTACAGTTTGTGGCCAATGCCAAAACATACAGTTGTTGATGGACAGATGCAGTAGAAAGTAAAGGCTGCTCCCACGCTCCATTAATTCTTTTCAGTTGCCTTGCTACTTGTGACCCCTCTTAAGTAAGTTGCATAGCTGGTATGCAGTTTGACATATATAACTGCTATCTGCATTAACCGCGTATGAATCTTACCATAAAATGACACAGCAGATGTCACATTGGCTCGAACACAGTTGACTTTGGAGACGTGTAGAGTATACGACACATGCACGCACATGCACGCGTGCACGTGCACACGCACACGCACATGCGCGCATGCATGCACACACACACACACAAATATATGTACAATATGTTCTATGGGGTATATTGTATACTCTGTTCTTGCATAGGATGTGTAGCACATCGGCATGCTTGTCTTTCCTCTCTTCCCCATCGTATGTTGGAATGTTATCACTTCCCATGATATAAACCTCAGCCATATCAATGATAATAAAGAAAACCAAGGGTAATTTTTTCCTAAATCCAAAAGCAAATGTTTCATGTTGCCATCCTTTATTTCCCTCTTTAGCCCGTATTTTGGACCACTGAAACCAGCTAGAAATGAAAAACAACAAGACCAGCCTCTCATTTGGAAAAATGCTGTGTGTATGTCAAAAAATAATAATAGTCAAAAGTGTTTTGAAACAGTAAATCAGTGCACTGGATGGCTTTGTGGCAGACGGGGATGGGAAAGATGGCCTCGTTCAGGAGAAGAAATTGGAGTGAAAATGGACAATTAGAGCGAGGCAGAGCATCCATTTCCTGCTGATTATTTAAGCGATGTCCCCATGTGCATGAAACAACCTGAAACATGTCTCCGTTGCTGGGTTGCCTGTGAGCTCGCAGTCTTGGGTTACTGCAATTGCCTTTGCAATTTTTTCCAGACCTTGTTTATCGGCTTCATATTTTGCTGGTTCTATTACCCTATCCACGTTCACAAATAGGAGGCAAAAGACAGACTTGAAAGATGTAAAAAAAAAAAAGAAATTAGTATATGGCTCCTCTTGAGACTCCTTTCAGGATGTTTGTAGTAAGTTGTTTCTTGTATCCTACAAGTGGCCTCTTAAGAGGCATGAGCGCCTTCAAAAGAGTACCCCCACCACTACTCAAGTCAGCACCTTTGCTTCCATATCATAGAGCAAAGTAGCAAGCATTCTTCACATCTGTAGGTAATGCTGGTGATGTCGAACTGCAGTTAACATCCGCACTGTTGTGATGTGGAGAACTGAACACCTCTTCCTTATTTGGGTATTTCACAAATGTTCAATAGAGCATGACAATGAGACACTAGTGGCCTATCGGCCGGTTTGATATGCGTTCCTCATATTGAGTAAATGATGAGAAAGCCGCTTACACTGGTGGATGTGAGTCTACTGCACAGAGCAAGTGGTAACTCTTTCACATCTTTTGTGAATGCAATTCCACCAGAGGACAGTTTGTCATTGGAATCCCTTTAATAACATGATCCCATTAACTGCAATGTTATTACACTATAACTGAAATGTTATTACATTTGTGCTGTTAACAATTATCTAATGGTGTAAGTATATTCAAGTTCCACACAAAAATCTGCCCAAAATATGAATATATTGACTTTTCAACCACCTTTTACTGCTCATTTCTGTGTGCTCGCTCTGATCATCGGCTCAAACCACCGAGGGGCTCCAGGTGAGCGTGACTGAAGACACTGCATCAGTTAGTCTGTGCTGCAAAACACGCCAAAACAAACTACGCTGTTCCCCACTGTGTCCGTGAGCCGCTCACTGTGAAAGCCGAGCTTTATGTGAAAGTCTCAAGCTGGCGATACAAGAGATGCGGTTTTTATGGTCTTATTGTGGCAGGTGGTATTCTGTCGGAGCTGTGCACCGCATCAAACAGAACATGCTAGGAGCGTGCTTCCCGTCGCTTAATAGACTCTGCAGCTGCAAGAAAAGGGAAGAAGGGGGCGTTCTGGTGAAGGCACTGGGGTTGTAATTCAAAGCTTGCAAGTTCGATTCTCATGTGAGCAAGGAACCCAATCTGAATCGGACTATATAAATGTCTACCAAGTAACAACAATATTATTATTATTATTATTATTATTATTATTATTATTATTACATAAACCTCTCATAAAAGTCTCAACAGCATCTGTGGAGAGGCACACAGAATTCTCTCTTGTGAAAAAAGGATGGGAGCTCAAATTAAAAATGGCAACTTGCACTGTTTTTTTTTCCTGTCGGAAACTTGTCTTTCTTTCAAGACACTGAACGGAGGACATACCTGCTGGCTCCATCACTTTGATTGCCAGCGGCAATCCCTCAAAGAGCACAAAGGAAGGAAAATGCATTCAGTCTCAGCCCGGTTACCAGTCATTTAATGTTCACACGATTAAAATGCTAATGCAGCAAATATGGTATAAACACCTTAGGGTCACCCTCAGGAAATGGGTCAACGTGTAGATTCTCAGCTCTGATTATAGCTTGGTTTACACTGAACGACTGAGGGGCAAAATTAGGATTTGGCAGGTTATGTAAGAGCTCCGTGATTAATTACAACCTCAGCATTCTGGTATGCCTTCAGTACAAAGCTCATATCCAAGATGCTGCAAATTAATGCTTTATTAATTAACAAAATGTCCACACTAAGCTGTTTCATGCAATATACTGCTAATACACATCTATAATGCCGTATTACTGTTCTGTAACAATATTTATGAAACGATGAAAGATCATTATGCAGAAACAAAATGCAGAGCATTTTGAGTATCGCTTAAACAGCAGAAGCACAAGAGATTAATCTAAAGCCATAGTATATGTACCACTACTTCTACATGCCATCAGTATTACTCACAAATTATATAATTTGCAAATATATAAAATGCAAATAATAGAGGCTCAGCATAGAAAAGAAAGGACACACAATACAGCCCTAAAGAAAAAAATGTTGAATTGAAAATAGTTTTCCATTCTTCCTTAATGTTTGTCTGTAGAAGTCTGGACCTATTTGTTCAGAAAGTAGGCAGCATCCCAGCTGTTGCGTTGTCCATGTATATATCTTAATCAGCGTGGAAAACAGCCGACTAAAGATGATTGGAGATGACTCCTCCTCTCTCCCTCTCCAGTTTTATTCTCTTAGCTGATTGCAGGTGATGTAACCCCTTCTACTGCGATTAGTGTTATCTGCCCTGAACTTTTACACTGTCCTTGCAGTTCCCCAAACCCTGCACTTTTTCTGCAACTGATTAGAGCCAACCCCCTTGACGTAATAAAAAATGTGCTGATTATTTTGTCTGTAAGCATTTTTGTTGGGACAAAAGCACCCACGCGATCCTCAGGATAAACATAAAGTAGTCTTAGTTTCTGCAGTGTGTGCACACTGTCAGTCAGATTCAACATAGATTTATTATCTAGGTTTATGATGGAGGTGAACTGTTCTGGTTAAAGAATGAGAAATAAATACTAAGGTAAAGGCAAACACATGTGGCCCAGCGGGGGTTCTGATCCATAACTGAGTCATTCCCTTGTTCCCATTGTGGGGGGTAGCAGTGGGGGATGGTGCAGTCCATCTGGTAAAGAGGATTTTCTCTACTTCCATTATTCAAACCAAACAGCAAACCAGCACCTGCAAGAATATGCGCCAAAAGGCTTAGCGGGTTTTGTTTTGAGCTGTCAGAGGGCTGAAGGGCAAAGCCAAAAATATACAGATGAGTGTTAGCTTTGAATACCCAGGTCACTGCACCCCCTCCCACACCCGCCCCCCTGCCCCAGGTAATGTGTCTGACTGCATGTGACACGTGAGTCACCCTACCAGCGTGGCCTGTCTGGAGGGAGAACCACAGAGCTGTTGGATGGGAGTCGGACCTCCTTTGAAACTGTTATAATTTAGGAGGCTGTCTGAGCCGTGCCGGGACCTGGGCGCTCAATCCACGGAAACAGACTTCCATTGGCCCGGAGCTGCTCCTCGGCTCGGAGTTCGCTTCCAGCGACGGCGGCTTTGTTCTTTGAAGACCGCTTTGTGCCTGAAAGCACAATCAGTAACACAGAGCATAAAATGTAACAGGGCAAGGGGTGGGAAGAGTTATTGGGCTGGCATGAGCAGGTTTCCCTTTCCCGGAGTTGGTTACAGTTTTCACAGAATAAATAGCCCTCAGCCAGCTCTAAACTGAAACTCTCTGCTCATGTTGCATTATAACAGAGCTGTGTCACATGCAGGAGCACTGCAGTGCTTTGTAGGAGAGCGGAGTTCCCCTCTATTGCCCCAACATGATTGGTTGCCTTGGAAAAGGCCTCCCGTAGAGCTCCAACGTGATTGGTTGCCCTGGCCTGGGACCTGGGTCTTTAGCTCTGTGAGCTAATGGCATCTCTTTAAATGCAATGCAGATGGGGTGAGCTCCAGTTCAAAACCCACATCAGACTGACCTTGGTTACAAGAAACATCACATTTCAATGCCTCACATGTTCCTTGGGTCTTTGCAACTTTTTCCTACAAAATGATTCATCACCAAATGTAGATATTTTTTGATAGCCATTTGTTAGCTTTGTACATCCAGATATGAGTTTTTAATAAATAAGTACATATTATATATATATATATTTTATGGTTTATATTCTGTCTAACTTTGTGACTTAATTCTTATACATTCCTATTCTGAATAATTCCTGAGGAGTTCTGATATATCATAGTATTTTCAGTCAGTTATTGGGTGTGGTTTTAATATAGCAGTCATTACTAGCTCGTCCACTCTTTCTCATGCGCCTGTATAAGTATTTCCATTCAATTCATTCACTCATTTGGAGCTTTGACCAAATGCATTTGCTCATTTGGGGCTTCTGCTGAATGCAATTGCTAATTTGGAGCTTCTGTTCAATGCATTTTCTCATTTGGAGCTTCTATTCAATGCATTTGCTCATTTGGAGCTTATTGAAGTTCAACCCTGCATTTACGGGCAGCTGTTTTCACCAAACACAGCTGTGTGAATGTTAACAATTTTGTCCTTTTGTTCCGGTGTGAAACGTGATTTCTCTCAGAAAACGGAAAACCCTTTTATCCACTCTTTCCAGGGTGTAAATGCAACCGATATTGAACATTTGAAGAGGCCAACTGGAATGGTTTGCCTATAAACGAATCGCCTGAGTTTGGCCTCATCCAAACGGACTGATTCATCACATATGCTGATAAAAGAGTTCTGAAAACATTTGGCAGTGCTCACTTTGATGTGTGCACCATGATGGTTAAGTGCAAAAACACTGTTTTGTCATAATTAGAAATTATTTACTGACTTTCCTTGGCAACGTGTTTTCTGTCACTCTTGGTTTTCCAATGTCAGCAGCTCATTTCATAGAGAACTGGAGTGACATCATCACATGCTCTTTCAAAAGTGGCCTTTTCTGGTTCCACTGTCATTACTAAAACTGACAACTTCCACTGACTCACACCCCTACCACAAAATCCTACGCTGATACAGAGTCCCTTGAAATTCTGGCTAAAAACTGTAACATCCTTTTAAAGATTAATTTTTCCACTTTTGCTCAGTGATATTGCATTACTAAAACCTGTTCTAGTGGAGGCCCAGTAAAGTTAAACAAGTCAGATGAAAGCCTTTTTGTTGCCTGGAGGTGCTGCAAGGTACATTCTGACTCTTGTTTCTAGTCCTCTTTGTTTGATTCTTGGATAAAAGAGCAGGACTTCTAGTGTATCCTAAATTAAACTGAGGCCAATAGCAGGGCAGTGTGAATCATGAGCTCTTTTTTCCATTTTATTTTGTCATAATCAGTTTATGTACATTTCATTCGGGTCTGCAACACCTCATGCTACGCTGCAGAGCCAGCGCCGGGTCTGGCTTATGTCAGAGCGTTGTCAACGTACACCCATTCTGTCACTTCCTCGTCTGCCGCCGTTTAGCGACTGTTGGGTTGCTGCTCCACAGTGTGGGGAGCAAGCAAGAGTCTGAGCATTCAGGTTACGTTCCCTCACCATCCCCTCTTTTTTCCCCTCCTCCTGCTTCATTTAGCAAGTGTCATCTCGCTCGATCTTGCAAGATGGCTCCTTTAAAAACACCCCCCTCTACGAAACAAATCCCTGTTAAGCACACTTAAGAAACGCAAAGAGAGTAAAAAAAAAAAGGATGAGAGCAGGCGATAAGGATATTCTTCCATAGAATAAAATGTTTCTCTTCAAACAGTTTCACTTTAAAGTGATGCCGTGTGACAGATTTCTTCAGAGAGAAAATTCCCGCTGACTTACATGATTGAATAAAATAATTCCCCTCTTCTCCAGGGAGGGTGACATATGAATTGAGGTTACACCATCACAGCAGGAATCTAGTGCAACAGACAAAACAAAGATGACAAAATGTAACTGACAGGGAAGCTCTAACCACACAAGAGCTGCTAAGAAGTAAAAGCATTTTGACAGTAAGAATCAAATGAAGAACAAAGTACACAATCAAAAACAGTCAAGTTTCTTACACGTTTCTAACAGTTATAGAGTCCAACGGAAATCTCATAGGGAAAATGCAGCAGAAAATACACTACGGAACATTGAAAGGCCATTGAATAATTTGATCATAGGCCACTGTTTTATACAGCTACGGGTTTCAGATCAAACCCCCTGAGCAATTGTGGGCTGACCCATGGCTCCAGTAAAGACAACATTAAGAATGGTGATATTTGAAATTGAACATCCTTTCAGCTCCCAGCAAGGACTGATGGGAAAAAAAATCTCTGCACTCTCTAAGGTAGCTGATTGTAAGAAGCAGGTCCATATAACCCAAAGGTTGCTGGTTTGAATTCCTGCAGAGGAACTGCTCTCATGCCCTCCAGCGAGGTACTTCATCCAGAATTGCCTTAGTAAAATATCCAGCAGTATGAAATGGATAACATTTGAGAACTGTAAAATAAGTTGCTCTGGATAACAGCATCTGCTAAGCAACTAGGTATATATAAATAATTAGACAGACATTAAGATAAATGTGAAGATTGCCTTTGCACAATGCGGACAGTCCTTTCATTGATCTGACAACATGAAAGGTGCTCAGTAAATGTTACACTGCATGACATTTGCAACTTTGATCAACTAAAACGGGAATTTGTGTAAAACAGTGTTGTGATGCAAGCCTATTATTACATTATAATTGCTTAGCAGGAGCTCCTTGCTGCCAGACACCCATTCAAGGGATATAACCCTGCTTTAGGGTAAGGTAGGGTCAGTGTATTTTGGCTCAAGTATGCAATGTAAAACAGGCCTACTGAACGCTATAGTAGCACAAGTACAAAAGCGTGCCATTCCAGCAGTAATGCATAGTACAAGATGCAGATAATTTAAACACAAACAAGATAAAACAAAAAATCACTGGGTGCACAGGGAGAACTGTCGGAACTAAGATGTTAAATACACTGGAAAACCTCCAGAAATATATCAATACACTTGGATAGCCCCCAAATTTAAGTTTGCTTTACTCTCTGCAGTTCTTGAACTGATTCAAAGAGGCTGTGAGTATAGCCCAAAGCACTCTATGTGCGCAATAATAAAGCTCTGCAAAGAGTTCAGATTCAGATACCTCTGTTACTCATGACTAATAGAGAAATCTGAATGTGAAAGAGAAAACTCAGCCAGATTCATGGAAGCTGGATCATAGGAATACAGGTACAACTAACAAAGTAAACAGACAATGTGCGCACTGCCCCCACCACTAGAGGAAAAGACAGTAACAGCAGGGTGAATCCAAACACAGAGATAACTCAAGACACAAAAGAGCTGGTTCAAAGAAAATAAAGTTTTCTTTACTGAAGACTCGAGAAGCAAAGCAAAAGCAGGCTTGGTACAGGAGTGCATACACAAAGCATGGCAACTTAAGACTGAACGACAAGGAAGGCAAAGGGCAAGGCTTAAATAACAGACAACACAGGTGAAACCAATAACTAATCAACACAGGTGGAAAACATGAACTAAATAAGACTGGGAACTAACAGGAAGTTGAGGCCATATGGTGGTTTTCCCAGGAAGCAGCTGTTGGAAACCCTGACAGGAAGTTATGAGCCTGCCTGTTGGTCATCCTGGGAAGCAGCTGCAGCTGAACCCCTGACAGTAACAGTGCTGTCATCCACAGTATAACCCTACCAAATACGACAGCCAGAGGCTGTTTCTAGTCTGGTCAGGGACCCTATGCAAAGGTCACGCCAAAGGCATCTAAGACGAAGATGCTACATTGATATCCTGTGACGCTTAAGTTAACAGGGGCATCCCAGCAATGCTACCATTGAAAACAGGACCACAGCTCTCCACACAGTCTGTAAAAGTCACTGGTCCCAAAAACCATTAGGGTCTGGTTTGCCAGATTCTGATTAGCAACGTTTGGATCACTCTCTGAAATAACAACAGGCTGACCCAGTGCCAACGTAGTGGTGGTCCAACCTGGCTGGGGCTGCAACCATCTTACCTTTGGAATCACGCTCAGGCTCACAAACTCAGATGCACGTGCACACACCTGCATGTACAAACACACACACACACACACACACACACACAGTGACTTTTACATACTCCATAATCACAATGCCACTGGAATTTCCTGTGAGGGGTGTCTGAATATGATTTATCCATCCTCTTCACGCATGTTACATGCCTTCCTGTGTGATCATCTAGCATTTAATGTGAACGCTTGTCCAAGATACATAAAGGCACTAAATCCATGGCTGTTTTTGCTGAACATTGTGGGTTGATTAAAAATTAAATAAAAAAGGACATTTTCAAGCAAGCATAGCACATCTGCAAGCCACCACAGTTAAAATATGAATATGGCTGTAGAATGAAATCCAGCCTATCACAGCAGTTATAAGATAATACCATACTATGTCTTCACAGTGTGCATTTACTGCATTTTCAATGTTTTGCTTTCTTAAATGACTGGTTCAGAGTTATTACCATAAGTAAATGGTTTCTCCTGATACAGTCTCATGTTATTCTCTTTGGCTCAAAGACCCAAATAATGTCAATAAGAGCATGAGAAATATGTATGATTTCCTGCAATCCTTCCTTTCGGTAATAATATATTCTTCGGTCCTCAGACTGCAAGGACATTTGCACGGGCTGATTTCTGCTGCTGTGGTCCTGGCTGCCTCTAGCAAGCCGCAGAAAAACAACTTAACGGCACAGCTTATAGCCACATAACTCTGAAATTAACATAAATCACTGATATTTTCTACATAACTTTAGGTCCTGGACAGAATGTTTTTGTTTTTAGATGTGCTCCGATGGTACGTCTGAGCTGCGGGACCGTCGTGCAATAATTAACAGAGTTTCACGCGAGCAGGAAAACTGCTGCGCTTAAATCACGCTTCTCCCTCTCAGAGGAGGACCCTGAAGCCTGCTTTCATCCCGGCAACACAAAGGGCGAGCGTTTCACTTTCCACAGTCTCTTTTAATAAACGCTGATTATGTTAAAAAAAGAAGAAAAACGCTGGCACCGGTGGTTGCCGCTGACGTCTTATATCGGAGATCCAATAAAAGGATTGTTTCGTTTGGCGTCCCCCGTGTTTAGTCTGAAGTGGGGCGAGGTGCGGCGGCCGCCTCGTCTGCGCCAGCGTCCTGCGGCTTATCCACGCTTGCGCTCGGAATTGACAGGGGAGGCACTGGAGATGGAGGTAGCACCCCTGCCATGCACACACCATGGACAGGGGCAGCGCACCGTTATTTCTTTTTATTTTTTTATTAAGTACAGTAAGCACTCATTTGCTCATCTCTTTGCCGGCGGGCAAGGGATTGATGGGATTCTATCTGTATTTCCACTTGCTGTGCATCTCAGCCGTTAAACTGGCATAGTACACACCTGCATACAAGAAGAAGGCGAGACAACCACGTGTGACTACTAGTGTGGCAAAATAGTGTGTTTAGGAAAACAAGCATATAAACAGACAGTTGTAGGGCCAAATCCTTGGTGAGATTCTACTTATGTACCCTTCATTGAGCTACCATATTGGTACAGTAATTATTCAGGTGTAGCCTATAAGAGAATATTAAACTATAAGTGCTGTGAGTTGCACAAACAAACATGCATGACAACACAAACGGCAACACAACTTCCCTGAATACACTTAGCCTGCCTTCCTGCTCCCTTTATCCAACGTCAAACGCAGCAGGAAAATATATTCTGACTTTCCAGGAGCCATGACGCTCCACATCTCACTGAGATTACCTTAGCTGTTCATTACTCTCTCTCTGGGGTGATCTCCCAGCATCCCAGAGCCACTGAATATCACTCTCCACCAAACCGCCGCTGTGTTCCACACGATGTCTCTGCGTAAACCCTGGAGGAAATTGCCTTGGCATTTGGGGAATAAGTGGGATTGCCACCCTGTCACTTTATATCCATACACATGCCATCAAGTGCGGTTCTGTAGCTTCATAAATCAGCAGGTCGGAGCGTTGGCTGTTTGTCTTGGGCGAGACCTCTCATATTTGCAGCTTGGTTGTGGGCACATCTGCCAGCCTCATGCCACACAGAATTATGTATCTAATGGGAGGAACACCACAATCATAATACTGTTAAATATATACATTTTGAATGTTGGCTCAGTCACAGATGCGGTCACTGCAATGTACAATATATACATATTGCACAGATACAAGTACCTAGGGTAAGTTTGTATCACACTGAAGACCACAAGTAAAAACAAAACAGTTCTTCTGAGAAATAAAAATGAATATAATGAAATGTTCATGTGTTAAGTGTGTCTTGTATCTTTCCTTATGAAGATATCTTTGTAACAAAAAAGAAATCTTTATCACATGTAAAACATTGGAAACCAATCAGAAGAGAGCAGAAGGTCATCAACCATTATTGAAAATCGTCAATGAATGAGCAATCATGAAATTAATCTGAATAAGAAAAAAAAACAGAGTAAGTAGCTTTTTAGCATTGCATGCAGACATCGGCATGGAATACTTCTTCTGACATTTCAGACCTATAACATGACACAAATCAAATGCATTCATAAACTGATTTAGTGTAATGTATGATTCTGCCATTTTTTACAGTGCACAACTTCTGGCATATAGGGTTGTTACTCTTGATGCAAGTTACCAGTGGCGTCTCTGGCACGGAAAGCCTGGTGGGGCACAATAAACTCTGCATGGGCAGCATCCGACTCGTCAATGAAACTACACACAAACCTACTTGCTCAATGAATCCAAACACAAACGCGCCTCATCAATGAAATCACAAATGCACACATTAACGTAACGCGTTAATGTATTAATAATGTAACATGTTAATATATTGCCTTGCTATTAGTAGTGGCTAACATAACTGTGATGACTAACAATGGCTAGCTGCGTAGCAACGCCGATACTGTAAACAACGTTTACTAAACGTCTTGACGTATGTCATTCTATTATTTTATATCGGCTGCTCTCAGCATGGGGCCAACATGATCGTGCCCCACAGCTCATTCTCGAAAGCGCGTTGAACATGCGCACAGTGTTTTAAGCTGCTCACTTGGTTAAACAAACGCTGATGGGCTGGCCCCATGCTCACCAAAGGAAGACTGCTAGGAGAAGTACTGACCTTTATGCAACAGGTACATGAAGATATTTGGAATGTATCTGACAGCGCTACCGTTGTCATATGTAATAAACACGCAACAATGTTAGTTATGAAGAGAAAATATATATATTACTTGTTACACTGAATTATTGATAATGTTGTGCACTGCCCCACGTGACATCTGGTGGGGCCAGGCTCTACTGGCCCCTAATGTAGAGACGCCCCTGCAAGTTACAGCAAATCTCATTTGAAAGAATAGCATCAGTCCTCACTGTTGATGTTGAAGTTTCAAAGACGGACTTGGTCTCGAATACTGACCAGCAGACTAGGCTGTAAAAATGTCCATTACACTAAATGTCAAAGACCAAAATGAGCTTCCTGCTTGTGATTTACCTCCCAGTTTCTCTAACTTCATGATGGTTAGCACAGAAGAGTTATCCACTACATGCCTGTGCATCCTAATTTTCAGTCTGGCTTGCTGGGCCCTTTACCTCAGACACATTTTCCATCAATAAACAGTGAAATGTTCAAGAAATTCAGCATGCTGAGCTGTATCTGAACTGAAAGCCAAGTCGACACACATAAAACTGTTGAGTAGAGCTCTGCAGGGGAACAGCAACGCGAGCTGCGCTGAGGCCCCTTGATACATGAGAAATGGGAGTACGATGCTTGTGCTCCTGTGGACCCAGTGCAGCCATCTGAAGTTCCCCCCGCGTTAGCGATGAGGGCAGTAAACAGAACTGTTAAAAAGGCGAATGTTTCCCCACTGGGACGTGGGATCGTTTAGCTCCTAGCTTGTTGGCGTGATAAAACCATGAGATAAAACGGATTCCAGGCGATCCAGGTGGCCCGCAGCTGAGGGGATCTCTGGCCCTCCGTTCGCGAGCCTGTATTTCTCAGCTTCGCTAGAGGCCCTTTTAGCGAGCGCAGGGGAGGACTTATCTGTCCAAAGGCTAATGCTAAAGGTTCCTCAGGTAGACACGCGATACGGGAGGGCACAACCGAACGCTGACATTTATGGGAGCAGTGCGACCGTGAGCCATCTGCCTCCATGTGTTATGGATTATGGAAGCAGGGTATTACGATTTCGATCTGTCACGACCGATGCTCCGCACCGCTTTACAGGAGGAAACGTTTGATTTACTTCTGGGCGAGGTTTCTTGGAATTATGGGAAACTAATCCGTGGCTCTTGTGGGGACTCCCTCAGAAACCGGGGAGACTACCCGACCTTTTGTTCTGTAGCTTCCTTTTCCTCAGTGACACACTCAATACACCCACAGATCTCAGAAACAACTTACCTGCAAATAGCAGTAATGCAACACTGTGAAAAACCTTTGTGAGACGTCTGTGTTTCCCTCTCTGGCCACACTTCAACCCCTTGCCAAGGCAACTTGCATGTCCTGAACTTTTCCATGGGATGTAAATGTTGAGGGTGATTTACTGTGTACCTGGACCAGTCCGGCAGGTACCGTTTTGGGGTGGGGGGTGGAGGGGGGTAAATGAGCCAGAGGCCACCCACAGACTACTCTATTTATATGATGAGAAAAACCTGTGGATTTACAAGCACCTAAGTTTAGTTCTGTGGGGAGATGAATCCCAGGGAAAGTGTCTGGTTGGACGTGCTAATCATTTCCCAGTCTTAGCTGCCTGGCCCTTGCATCTCCTATTATCCCAGTAAAAAGCACCGGACTAATTTCAAAAGCACTCAAGAATGCTTTATGTACATGTGCAAATCACAAACCCGCGGCTGACCTCCATGTGAACTATTTATCTGAAACGAAATCCTGGCGGCTTTACGCGATTCTCACCCAAGGGAGGTGAGAGACAGTAAAACTCTACAGAGGCCTTATGAAAAATAACAATCCCTTCACCAGACAGGAACAGAATGCTCCCATCCACTCTGCTTTTTGCGAGGCTTTCAGGACACACTACAAAAACATCAATATGCCTGAATAAAACAATGTACAGTATTTCTTGCCTTGACCTAAGGAGCTCCCTCAAGAAGAAGTGGCTTGGATTTTACAATGCTCAACAAATTAATAAAAAAATTCCTTTGGATACTGATTTCTGGGTGGTTTGTCCATTGACCTGAACATAAGGTGATTTGGACCTTTTCCAACACAAACTTCTCTCCAACGGTTATACCCTTTGGACGGCACGAAGCTTTGTTTCAAAATGTGAGGTCTCAGACAAAGCAAATGGATTCCCAGGCCCAGATGGCTTTGGAAATATGAAAAAAAACCCTCCATTTCTAATCTCAGTTCAAAAATAAGATCATATGTTCACATGAGGTTTTTAACCCATTTGTGTAAATGAAACCCAAATGGTCAAATAAAAAGTTGTGTTTAGAGAAGCAATGGCGTGTATTTATACTGGTGTACACTTATTTACAGATTGCGATTTTTACAGCAAACATCTTGATCGGAGGGGCGCGGTTCTTGGCCCTTGAAGGATTGGGAGTGCGTTGTGTTTCTTCCTCCTGAGACTGAGCTGCATCAGGTTTGATCGTCTGGAAGCACACGCACAGTAATATTACCATAACAGCATTGCTGTGACCCCCCAAAAACACCAGGTATACAGCTGTTACCCTCCCCTCTGACAGCATATTTATGCTCGTATCCATAAATGGGTTTGGCAATTTGCATCTATAACCATCGGTAAACATTGTTCTCCACAGAACTCCTGACTACCTCATGTGAAGAACAGCCTTTGATAAATGCTGAAATTTAAAGACCGGCCAAACTCTGCACAGCTCATTTTCGCATTTGGACAGGATTGCCGTGGCACTAACAAACTCAAAACATTCCATCTGAGTATTTTCAGGTTCTCGTTTTGTTTTGAGAGTTTCTTCAGGTGCCAGGCGATTGGCTTGATTTCAAATATAGACTAAATTAAGAGTGTGGAGCGGAGCTAAGAAACAAATTTGTCACAGTTTCACTCCCAATATCCTGAGGCTTTGATATATGTGTAATTATACACATTGTAGGCATTAGTAAAACTGTTAATGATGAACATTCTGAAATTAGAAATATTATTTTATGTCACGGCTATTTGGTTGAACACTAATCTTTTAATAATGGATCTTGCTATTGAAAACATTTTCAGGGTTTCAGACTCATCAGAAGCAATCCTTTTCTGGCAGCGACAAAGCCTTATGTTGAGGGGGATGTCACTGTAGTGAAGTCCTTACAAATTTATATACAGGCCATCAGCCAATAGCATTCTGTAACTAACTATCACTAGATCACTATCATAGGTTATGTATACAGCTTTATGGATTTTAGGTGTAAAGCTTTATCCAGAAGAATTGGCAAGACAAAGCATTTTATAAACATGCAATTTCAGGTCTCATCCACATTAGTTAAGAGGTAACAGTTTGAGGCATATTTGCGGCAGATGCTAGCTGTTTTTCCCTGAATTCCAAAAGCTGATATCCTGTGACAAATGTGAAAGTGCTGAAAACCCAGAATCTGTTTGGAGATTTGGAACTAACAAAACGGTATTTTCGTTTCACAGGATCAAAAAAGCATGACCATAAAGTTGAGGCTTCATTTGAAGCCTAAACCACCGTGAGGAGGACATTGTGTTATTTCAAATATCTGATTTTCAAAATAACAACGTAAAAAAGTGAACTGTAAATATCCGTCTAACCGCAAGATTTTGGCACCAGTTCACCTAGTATGTAGCACGAATGTTTGGAACACTCTTTATCCACTCCCAAACCGGGCATCCTGAGGGCTAGACAACCATGCCCAAACACACACAACCCTGTCCTGATAATATCTTATTCTGGCTAATATCTCATTCCATCTTAACTATGCCATACCATATCATCATGTCCCATAGTTGATAAATCTATTTAAAATAACCTGAATTAAATAATAAATATATTTGAAAGAAGTCAGCCTGTAGAGGCTTACAGAGGTGTAACAAAATCTACTAAAATGCTAACTGATTTGATGCTCACAAATAGAGGTGAATGAATTACAAATAATATAAAATTTAAAAGTGGGTTATCCCATCAGAATTGAACTGGGGCTGTTGGTGGGAAAATGATAAAGCAATTAATCTCTGAGGCGCCTTTGAGATGAACAAATTGGAATGGGATATTGTCATAGATGTTCTATATATATATCAGATACTCAGACTGAAGCTGCAAGTCCTCTGACTTGCTGGCTCATTATTAACATTCTTGAAGGGACTGTGATCCAAAACAGAATACCCATAACTATACCCAACAGAATACCCAATACAGTAGCTTTGAGGTCACGCTCTACCAAGCTCTACCGACAAAAAATTGTTTAAAACTTTCAACTTTGCCTCGGTTAAATAACTCAATAGGGTCTCGTCATTAACAGTTACTGATTCAGGTCTTCGCCGCATTTTCAGACTTTATACGAAGCAGATCGGGGATGTCCAGCTAAGCCATCCGCGGTGAGGCACAGACGGGAGGAGAGCCGGTTCTATTTGCTGCAGCGTGATTCATTGTTTGAGCGCCGAACCAACTTTCACACACCGCGATTTATTATTCACAGTAAAATGACACGGTACAGCTGGCGACCATCATGTGCGCTGCTTGACACCAGAGCGCTCAGCTCACAGCTATTCCCCTATTCTGACACATGCACGCACGCGCACGCACGCACGCGCACACACACACACACACACACACACACCTTCCACGTTGTACAGATTGGATATCTTTCTTTTGGAGTGTCACAAGCCTGCTTGCAAAGATGATCAGACGATTACGCTCCGAGAGGAAGTGCAGCCTTTTAAACGTCATCCGTCGAAAATGAACTGTCTGTTTACATTAATGGTTTTCATTAATACTTCTTGCTTATAGTGCCTATTTTCACAGTCCAGGAATAACCATTACCTGGTAGCTATTAATAACTGTAAATTGAACAGTGGAGATCTTGGTGGCTTGAGGTGGTTTTAACTCAGAGAGGTAACAGGTGACCAGCCACATAAGTTGGGTTGGACCTCTGTTTTCATTAGCTTTTTGACTGGCTGTTTGGTAAGTGCAAATGGAGTGGAGTTTGTTGCTATGGAATCCATGTTTAGCCAGCTGTGGTATGTAACTGCTAAGGCTTCTTTATGTAATGTGACAGCAGATTTCTTAAGCATGTTAGATTTGGATTTTATTAATTGGTTTAACTTTGGTTGAGAGCACACTGTAAAAAAAAAATCTGTTGTTTTTACGGTAAAAAACTGGCAGCTGTGGTTGCCAGAATAATTCAGTAAAAAATACAGTAAAAATGTAAACAACTTTACAGAACAACCTGTAAATTTTACAGTTTAAAACTGTTGTAATTTACAAAAAAATACATTTAAATCAGTAAATCCAACAGCCTTTTTCTGCTGAATTAGCATGACCACATTGCTATTAAACTAATTCTTTCAGTAAGATTTACATGCAGTTGTCACTTATTGTACATTGAATCCCATTCAGTTTCACTGAAAAATACCAAACAAATAACAGTTTTTAACCGCAAAAGCCTCATTATAAGACTGTCATTTAATGGGGTGCCATTGCGTGGAAGAAGGAGGCATACGTTGAACTTCTGCTTACTCATTTGAGTACTCAAAGTACTTTACAAGTTTATGCTTCATATCCACCTACCAGTGACAGAGGCTGCCATACAAGGTACCAACCATCCACTGGGAGCAGTCTACTCTAACCATATATAAATGTTGCTGTGATATTTCAGCATTGTGATAACCTTACTAGAATGCTGCAACATTATATTACATTACATTCTCATTTAGAAGATGCTCTTATTCAGAGTGACTGACACAGGTTACACTTTTTGCATGTTGTCCATTTACACAGCTGGGTGCTTACTGTGGGTTAAGTACCTTGCCCAAGGGTACACCAGTAGTGCCCCAATGGGGAATTGAACCAGTAACCCTTCGGTTATGAGCCCTGGTCATTACCACTGTGCTACACTGCCACCCCTGTGGTACCCATGTGAATTGCATGTGTAAACCAAGACAAAGAGTCTCGGCACTTCTACATGGCCGGACGTTCCCAGAGAGGATTTAAAGTCTGTCTGACACCAAACGCTGAGGAGCACTTAGTCCACAATCCTAAGGCGTGGTTCACTCTGGGCCATATCCTCAACTTTTAAAAAGGATTCGGTGTCGGCTACATGTGTTCCCGTTTAAAAAACGCGGCTTACTAAACGACATCACTGCAGGAAAAACTCAGCATGTTTAATATCAAGTAAGTTCATAAATGCAATCACAGATTTTTTTAAAAACTGATCCCATAATCTTAAAGCTTGGGCGTGTCACGAAAGCTCTGGGGTCCGTAAAACGTCTGAACAAATACAAAGTGGCCTTGATTTTCTCCAGCTTCTCGCGCTGCGAGGGAGGGACGGCTCCATCAGCTTGTCCTCTTGCGCATTGTAATTCTTCTGACATCATGTTGTTAAATTCTTAGTGGTGAGCAGCCCAAACAGTCTCTTTGTACTTTCTAATGTAACTTTCATGCATTTGATCATTGGTTTCTACATAAACCCTTGTCCACTCTTATGGACGTGCCTAGTCACCCATTGCATGAGTCTTATTGGCCAGAGAGGTAATCCAGGGACATGCCATAAGGCAAGCCGTGCCTAGCCTTCCAGTGTATTGAGTCAGGATCATCTCTGGCATCAAACACATACTGTATTTTCTGTATGTTTCAATACGTATACTTTGTTGGTCCTTTCTGTCTTCCCAAACCATGCACTAAAACTAAGTCCTGGAAATAGAAAAGAAAAACACAGATTTCCACTTCTATTTGTTGTGGTAATGAAAGACCCCCTTCAGCCTTATGTTCTTCTCATTATTATACATGCAAGAGTCTCAGATTCTCAAATTCATTCAGACGCTGTCATCGGTTTGAGTTTTGATGCTTTTTGTTCTTTGAAGTTGCAACAATTAATCAATTGTCCTGAGTTGAAAGGGGAACCCGTAGACTAATTTTGGATGGAGGGGTCATGTTTCCTCAGAGGGGTGGTATATATTCTCTGGACACCTAGTGTTAAAAGAGCCACCTTACGGAGTGAAGCTATGCCACAGGTGCAGCGTGGTGAACAAAACAGCAGCACAAAAAAGCGTTTCATACGTAACGTCACAAAATGTTTCAGCCCTGTTAGTGGGCAGAGCCAGACTGTTTGGATGTCGTTTTGACGGCCCCCTCTGGAAACGTTCCTGGCTCCCACTTCACAGCATCTGAATGTAATGCTATACCATTTACTGGCTCCCCTAAGACCTACATCCTATCCCTCTGCGGCACGGCCACAAGAGTTTCCAGGGTTGTTTTCCGAATATAATCGTTTTACGCGCGAGCAGGTAACATAAACATGACAATGTTCAATGCATGGGTTCTTTGTTGCCCATGCTGGTCACAGAGAAGTGTTTTGTTTCAACAAATGCCACAGAACTGGGGGAATCTGCAGACCACCTTACAGAAAGAATGCGTCAAAGCACCTGACAAAAAGGACCAGTATTTCGTAGATTAATGGGTTTTATTTTTGGAACTTTAAGACACCCGTTAAAGCCATACGGATGTTTTTGTTGGTGTTGAAACAAGAACAGCCCGTGACTTTACCCCAGAAATGAAAAAACCTTCTTCAATATGCAGAATATGCACCTTTCATTAACACTGGGGAATAGTGTTAAACACGGTGCATCAGTTTCCTGTAATGAACTCTGTTTATTGATGTTCATGTCTGCACAGATTTCAGTGTGCGGACATATTAACAGTTGTGCTCTCCCCTGTCGCGTGGTCAATTTCTGTGTTAACACACAAGAAATATTAAATGTTTTCTCCTGGACATTCAAGCTTAAGAAAATAACATTAAACTCTACTATTAGAAATGATACTTGAACATGCAGGAAATAATGACTGACATGTTGCTGGATTTATGGGTCTAACCTTCAACCTGGGTAGCAGTTTATGGTCAGTGTGTGGCAATGGGGTCTCCGTGGCACCTCAGCCAGTTGGAGCAATAAAATAAAACCATAATTCATGTCATAGGGCTACAGCATCTGTGTGCCACTCATAAATTATGACCATGATTCCAACAGGTAATGTCTCAGTCCAAACTTACCACACTGCAACGCTCTCCTGGCTGATAGTTGAAGCCAAGCAGGCTTGGTTTATGCTTGGATGGGAGACATCATGGTTGCTGCTAGAAGTGATGTTGATGGGCCAGGCTTCCCTCTGGACCTAACAGGAGACTAATTCTAAGGTGCAATGATGGAAACACTGTGCTATAGGAGCTGTCTTTCTCTCTGTGGTCGTTAAAGGTCAAATGTCACTTGTCACAAAGAGTACATGGTTCCCTGATGTCCTGGCTGAATTCCCAATCAGACTCTTTTTGGCCATCTAATAACTCCACCAGTTTAATTGCATAATTCATTCCCTACCTTTCCACCTCAGTGTTGTGAGCATTCTGGTACAAAAATGGATGCCATGCGTCACTCAGGTGGGGGATAGACCCCCAGTGGTTGAGGTTAGCCACACCCCCCACCTTTACTGTAAAGCACTTTGAGAACCTTGAAAGGTGCTATATAAATCCATTGATTGATTTATTCAAAATTGCTGTTACTTCTTAAAGCCATTTGCAGGTTAAGCTGGTTAAGCTGCTAACAAAACAAGGTTAAATAGTAGTCCTAACAGTAGCAATGACTCTTGTCAGTTTAGTTCCGATAAACACATATGATTGACTGGAATGATTGCTTCAAGAATCATATTTGCAGTTGATAATGTAGTTAGCTATTAGGCAGTAGCCTACTGGGAAATGACATCCCATGACCCGCTGCCTGAGGAGACTGCACATCAAAGGGACGCAGTTTCAACACTGCAGACACACTAGTTATGTTCTGTATCTGGATGTTCCCACCCACGTTCTGTTGAAGGTCGCTGCAGCCAGTGGATGTGAATCCCACCACAGTAAGCCAGTATTTGCTCTGCGTTTCTGTGATTTGCTGACTGTGCACTCAGTGTCCAAGAGAGGCACAGTGATTCATTGCTTTCACTGAGAAAAGCTGACCAGTTTTCTCTCTATGCTAAATGTCAATGTTTTGAAGTCTAACCTCTCATATTGTCATAGTTGGCAACATGTTGGGAGAGATGATGTGGCGGGTAAATGTAATGAAAAAATGGCCCAGCAGGGGACAGTTACATGTGCCACTATGCTATAACAATAGGAACTCATTATTGCTGATCATTACCAACTTAAATGATTTAAATTAAAAAAATGCCAGTGAACCATGTTTAATTAGCAGTGCAAAAAGCAACAAGCAACAAGCCTAGCTGGTGCAGTCAAATCCACTCCTCCTGTCGTGAACAGACAAATACTGTATCAAGGAGGAGAGCGGCCTATGAAGCAGCGGGTTCATCCGAGTTCGTCTGAGCTCCACCAAAGCAAAGCAGTGAGAGATTTATTTCACCACACCGCCGCAATGTTCCCGAAGCTTCCTGCCCACGTCCCCCCCCCCCTCCATATCTGCTGTGGTCATGCTCGTCTCTCAACATGTGTCCCAGAAGGAGGCCCGGACTGATGTGGTGGTCGCTCCGGGAGCTGCCGCAATGACCCTACACAACCACGGGGGACGGGGGGTTGGTGGGGGGTTTTGGAGGGTGCATTGTGCATTATCCGTTAACCATAATGCTGCAACCCAAGGGGGAGTTCTGTCCTGCTGTATCAGAATGAGTCCAAAGGCCATTATGGTGAGACATGCTGAATGCATATCACAGGAGCTGCATGAACAAGAAGGGCAAACACACAGAAGAACAGTGACTGAGGACCCAGCTGCAAAACAGCACTGAAATATGAGCATATGAGAGCGCCCATTTCGGCATGCTTGCACTCCGCTCCAGTTATCCTTGAGACCATTGTACCTGTGTTGTACCTGCGTCACACCTGCGTCCGCACAGAGATTAATACTGATCTGTGCAAGGGACGTTACGCAGAGTGTAACTCTAGAGCAGGGGTCGGCAACCTTTTTGACAAGAAGTGCCAGTTTGAAATGTTCTTGTTAATTAGTGTGGCATATCAACATTAAGTTTAACATTAAGTTTAATTATGACACCACATCAAAAAACATTTCCAGCAGACCTGGAATTTTATTCCATCCATATAGGATACATGCACAGCAACAACATTTTAAAAGAAACATTTTTCTCTCATAATCAGGACATTGTAATGATCATTTTAGGTCATTAACCCCACCAACCTCCCACTCATCTTGTTCATCAGCAATAAACTTAACTAATTCTTGTAAAATTTGTGCCCCCCCAATGGGGTTACAAATTATATGCATGGACCTCATTTCAAAACACTGCTTTCAGTAATTCATTTACATTTACAAATATTGCATTGGGAGCAAATGTCAAAAAGGGAGACTAAAGTGTATCAAACAGAAATATCAGAACTATACAAGAATGCTGCCATCCTCATGAAAACATTCACATCTGAGTTGGCAAAAAAAGAGGTGGACAAACAGCTACATATGCAAACCTATGTGTACTACAAATAAACAGATGCCTACCAGTCAGTGTGATCCCTGGCCCTGCTTTCCTTTGCTGAGCTATCTGGGAGTTGTAGTTAGTCACTTTAAGTTGCACACATGCTTCGGAGTGGTCGGTTGTCAAATGACTGTGGGAGGGGCTGAGCACGTCCTTCATGTGCGAGAATATCTGCTCACAGAGGTACGTTGACATGAAGACTGTCAGCAAAGCCAATGCAACGTTCCGGAGACAGCTGATCTTATCCGGTACAGATGTCCAGCAGGTGAAGATGCAGGTTCTGTGATCTTGCACTGCTGTGGTTTCTAGTTGTTTCCGTAGCTCTGCAAACTTAGTCACCCACAGTGTTGAACTCTTCAGCTCAATCAGCTGCATTTCTATGTCCTGTGTATCCAACCAGTCTATCAGAGATAAATCCAATTTGTGTCCATCAAAGCTGTCGGGCTTGCTCAAGAAAGAGAACATGGGTCCATACTTCTGAAAGTCCCCAAATCGTGTTGTGAACCCCGACACAAGCTATTGTATTTGTATATTTCTGTGGTGCTGATGCTGTGCTGCGAGGACAGCTCCCTTACGTGTCTGAAGTGGCAGAAAGTGGAGGTAGCAACATCACTTGAAAAGATTGCTAGCTTGCCGACAAAAGTCATCCATGTGTCAAACATATCCAAAACAGTTTGCCCTGCACCTTGCAGTCCGAGGTTGAGCTTGTTGAGGTGTCCTGTAATATCCATGAGAAACATACGTTTCACAACCCACTTCTCGTTCTAGAGTTCTGGGTAGTCTTGGCCTTTTTCAGCCAGGAAGGCCTTGATGGCATCAAAGCAGCCGACAAACCGCTCCAAAACTTTTCCGCAGCTTAGCCACCTAACCGCTGAGTGGAGAGGGATATCTTTGTACGTGCAGTCCATTTCCTTGAGCAGGGACTAGAACTGTTGGTGTGTCAGAGCAGATCGCTTAACTATGAAGTTATTAACCTTTACCACCGTAGCCATAACCTCATTAAGATCTGAATTTGACATCTTTGCACAGAGGTTTTCTTGGTGTATTATGCAGTGGAGTTTCATGATGGTGTGACCGACATTTTCCTCAATTAATCCGACAGCTCCCCTCTGTTTCCTGACCATGGCGGGGGCACCATCTGTTGACACTGCAAAAATCTTCTTGATGTCAATCACTCGCTCCTCAGAATGTTCCTTAAACACCTTGGCTATGTCCTCACCTTTTGTTGTGTCAGACACTGGCCTTAAGCAGCAGAGTTCCTCTCTTACAGTCGAATCACAGTATCTTGCCATGACTGCCAAACGTGCTATGTCATTCACATCCACGCTCTCGTCAAGTGCAATGCTAAATACCACAGCATCTTTTAACCCAGCTGTTTCAGTAATGCATTTTCTTCAATGCATTGCTCAACACTTATGGTTGACATGGGAATATCTTTTATTCTTGATTTGATTGTCTCTTTGTTTTCTAAGCTTTCAAACAGAACCGCTGAGCTACAGAGAAAAGCCTCCTTAATATATTCACCATCAGTGAATGGCTTTCCGCGTTTCGCAATGCAATGAGCAATGTGATAGCTTGCTTCAGTCGCATGGTTTTTAGCAGTGGCAAAGACTTTGAGGGTGTTGGCTTGCTTCCCATGACTGGACACGGCACGTTTGATGGATTCTGCCTTGTCTGCCTGATCTGCCTGAAGTTTTCTCATGCTTTGGCTCAAAATGGTGCTTAACACTCAATGTTCAGCAAACAACATTTTCAAAACATTAAGTACACACAGCACGGTCCTTCTGAAAAACAAAACCGCACTCTTCTGTACATGAGGGCTGAACCATTACTTTAGCTTTCTTAGCTAGCGGGGTCATCTACCGAACCTGAACCGCTGCACCGCGATTCCTGTGGGAAATGTGAGCAGGAGGAGCAGCTTTTTATGCAGCTTAAAGGCTTTGACTAGCGTAGCACCTATCAATATGCCTGCTGGAGAAATATTATTTTTGATAGCACAGGAAAAGCTGGCTCGTTGGTTGTAATTTCACAGGTGACACTTCCCTTGAGGCGAGGCATCAATCAGAAATACACAAACTACACAACATAGGGCAATAACACACTGTCTGTGCATTGCCCATGCTAACCTTTCAACCATCCACATCTCGTCTGTGTACATTTCATAATTCAGGTTCTAATTATACTGCAAAGAGTACCACCACTGCTATCAATAATCTACCCTCCACACTTTCCAGTTGCTCTTAAAACCAATGGATGCACCTCTGGAGGTCAGTGTAACTGAATGGAGGATCTACCCAGAGCCACTCCCAATGTTGGCTGTGCAGTTCACTATCACTCAGACCAATCATAATTACTGTATTTCGTGTGTGATATTTCGAATTACAATCAGGGGTGGGTTCAACAGGATGCAGAGGCTGGAAACAGTGCATTTTTTACGCTTAATTTGCTCCACCATTGCCCCGGTTTAAGCAAGGGCACCTTGCCATTTGAACGAAATTTTGATCTAATTTCTATGCATGGCAGGTGGAGCAAAAACACACGTAAGAATCCATCGGCCAACATGAAGTCTCTGAGGCCAAACACAGTTCAAGGGCAAATTACACTGGCAGGTTCTGTTTCCAATGGGAACTCAAGAGCGTGTGAGTTCCTCCACCAGGAACACACTGCTGGTTGTATTGCACTCCAGGGGGAAAAGCTCACTTCACAGGTGCTTAATGCACATTGGATTATAACATTGTGGTATGGCGGTTGAGGCTGGCCCAAAAACAGGGAGGTTGCGGCTTCAGCTCCATAGGTGGGGCCCCGTTATTACACGTCTGAGCATGGCAGTTTGCCTTTACCACTTGAATGATATGTGAAAATGCAAATGATGCAAATCACTCTAGAAGGCATTTGAAAAAAGCAAATTCATAAAGAGGTATTATTATTGTTGTTTTATTTTTGCATAATTTTATTAATAACAATCCACACAACTTCCCTAGGGTTTTGGTGCTGTAGACTGGAAGCACATCTGCAGCGTTTTGGTGCTGTAGACTGGAAGTTCAGTATGATTTTCAGCAGATGGGTCCTTTATGATATTTACTAGAGCTATAAAACAGTGGTCAGATCCTGTGT
Organism: Megalops atlanticus; assembly: GCA_019176425.1. Lineage (NCBI taxonomy): Eukaryota > Metazoa > Chordata > Actinopteri > Elopiformes > Megalopidae > Megalops > Megalops atlanticus. Next base: position 20,828,360 of record CM032894.1, read on the forward strand.
AGACTGAAATGCTGCTAATACCTGTTTTTTGGAACTGTGCAATTTCATTGCATAGGTTGAGTAAAGTTCCTCATAGCCATTGGAGTCAGTGAAAAAACATTCCTTGCCTAGAGGCAAAGCAGCTTAACCATCTTCATTAATGAGTGACCTGCCTGAGCCAATCACAGTGCTTCGTTGTGGGCATTGAAAGCACCTTGAAATTGCTGAAAGAATTAAAGGGGAGACCATTCCTGATGAGGCCCTGTGGTGACCTGTCCATACGTTTGAGAAATGCTTAGTTACACCACATAATTCCACATAATTACAGTACCACATTTCCCCTGCAATTAAAGGTATGGAGAGCAAACACAGGGGGGATATCTGTCTTTGAAAGTGAAAGGAATCTGGGTGAAATAGGGAGCAATTCAAAAGAAGGCTCTTGCTTTATACTTAATAATCTCAATGGAAAACGCTCCATCTGGAATACTTTGTCATGATACCAACGGCAGCTGAGATAGATTGTTATGGTGTTCGGAAAGAACGTAACTTAACAGCCAAAACGGCAGTAACTGATGACACTGAAATTGTGATAAATCTTCACAGCTCGTATGTATATTTCCATAAACCATTTAGAGTAACCACCATCAAAGTGGGTACATGGAAAAGAGGAAAAAAATATTACACACCAACATGTTTGATTCATTAATTTTCAAGGGCAGAGATACAGCTTTACATTCAAAGAACAGCACTCTGGTCTGTCATTGTTTTCATTGAAGTATGTTGTATTTTACGAATTATTGTGCACAAGTAAGATATCCTGTGATGAATGTGTAGAGATGTCGTAAATTTTTTATTTTGTCTTTTTTTTTTACATGAAAGCATGCATTGCGCAACTGTACTGGATTGAAACATTTCTTCTGTGCGGAGAATATTGTGATTATGTCGTATAAATTTTGTGATTCATGGTTCTTCACAGCATTGTCCATTTGTGGTACAATACACACTGTACGTACTGTCCATCCGTTGGAATAAACAAGACCCTTCCCCCTTGAAAATGAAGCCCTCTTTGTAACTCTGACTCATGTTCATAACCTAGCTGACCCCCCGCGATAGCCAGCCATGATTAATTGCACTTTCATTTATGGCTGCCATGGTCAGAAACATTAACCTCTCTGCAAATGTATAAGCACACAGATTTATAATTTATAACCAAGGCAGGAGTGAATAAAAAATACTAGCAATTAATTTTCACAATGGCAAACATAAACAAACACATTGTTTCGGCTGCGTTGCCATGGGAAATGTAAATATCCCTTCTCCAAAACTGAGTTCCAGGCATTGCCAGTAATCATAAAAGGAGAGTTTCTGCCATATGGAGATGAGTATTGAGTTGTACAAGCTGACTTATTTGAGGGTCCTTAACATCCATCAAGTAAACTAACAAGAACTGCCGACACCAACAGCAGAGAAATGTTTGAAATAAATTAAACCACATTCAGCAGTACGACTGTGGAAAGTGGGGCTTATTAGATTGCGGTTTTCTTATTAGCTATTGGATAGCTATTAGATTCCACGACGCAGCACGTCTCTAGCTAACAACATTTTATTCTAGCTGACATGTGTAAATCTTTTTTATTTTTCCCAGCTAATTCAAGCATACTTTTTCACTGGCGTCTGCTGTCTCTCATTTAGAACTACTTACACTGTCTTATTTATTTATTTGCTCATGCTTATTCATGACACACAGTGGTGCCTAAAACTTAAGTACCCAAAATTGTATAAGCACAAAAAATTGAGCCAGTTATGTGTGCTTTATAATAATAAAAACATTGTGCACATTTGCTGAAGTTGACTCAGAGACTTAATAGCATGCCACGTGTACTTTATTCACTAAAGACATTAGTCCTGGCCCCTAGACTTGTCGGTCAAGCCTCCACAGTATGAAAGCAAAATGGCACGTTACCTCAGGAAACTTCCTGCCAGAACAAGGAAAAAGTTAAGGCCAAGTAGCCTGTTGACACTTATCTCCCAGTGATGGACAGTCCATTGGAAACAACACTGGTTTAGAGTCTCTTTGATTTTTTCAGAAAGAGGGAACCTTCTATTCCTTCAGAGTGACACTTTCATTGAATGAAAGAACAGAGGAGGTTTGTGTTTCACATACTTGCTGATGCAGAGTTTGTAAAGCACATGGTTAATCTGATATGGGTAAATCTGACCATGCCAGCCTTCCTTTGCAGCTGTTGGCTGACCAATAGCAGGTGTGAGGGCCAGTGACATGGTCCTATCACCAGCATACATCCTCAATGCAGTATTGATAAAAAACTCATTTCTCACCTACACTGCTGAAACCCTTTTCATTTTATATTCAGCATGAATACATATGCATATTTTACTCCTCGATTTTCCCCAGTTGCTGGCATCATTTTCAGTGTAATTTAAAGACAACATGTTGACATGTTTCTAAATGTGAAACAGGGCTGAATTTTGAGTGTTCCTGATAAGGGCCCATTTTTCAAAGCTATCACATACAAATACCAATGATGAACGACTCCTTTGCCCAGAATTCAATATCATTGGAAGAATGTGAGGAAAATTAGATGAAAAACACTATAAAGTGACCACAAAAGGATGGCTGAGAAACACACACAGAACGCAGCATGCTGTATATTGTAGCATCGGTGCTGCCAGACAGCTGTTCAAGGAACTAATCAGGTCTCTGAACTCTTGACCAGAGGGTTTGGTTTCAGGTGTTGGGTGGAACAGCGCTCTTGGGTGAGGAACCTTGCAGTAAATCTAAACTTCGGTCACAATGAGGCCGGAGGAGTGAATTGGAAAGAATGCTCGGCTTTTGAAAGATACATGTGTCAGGCCAAGTCGCTGAATTATAATTGCTGATGGTCGTTATAGGCTCTTGCGAGCCTGGGAATTTACCTTGGCCTGGGTTTAATTCGGAAATCAAAACTTGTTACCGCCTGTTAATAATAAGAAGCGGCAAATCACTGTTCTTCCTCCAGTGCCGATTAGTTTAATTATGCTGCAGGTGGCTCCAAGCTGCACTCAGGTCAGAGAAACGTACGCCACCATGATTTCACCTTTGAGCAGAAAGAGGGATGTTCGGCCCAGTATAAGGAGCTACTTTAAGGAGCACAAAGCTTTATCTGTGGGCACGGGTGAGCAGTTGGTTACAACACCATGTCTGGCAGATAATTAAACCGTTCCCAGGTAAAAAGGAGGACATTTACAACCATATGGGGAAAATGCACAACATGGCTATACTATTTACCAAAAGTGCTACTCTTCGTTTTTGTTGCAAAGGCAGAGCCTCATTGTGTTTTCATGGTTCTGCATACTCATGTTGGGGTCAATACACTCTCATGGTCCCTGTAGCCAGTCTGTTCAGCCCTGTCTCACAGTGTAATAGGACCTGGTGTTTTGGTTGCAATTAACAGCTCAGGATAAAAGAGCAACGATGGTAAAAGCACGGTGAAAATTCGATACTGACTGTAAATTACCTGAACGTTGCTTGAAGTGTGTGGGCTGTTACACGAAAGTACAGAGCAAAGTAACTCTCACTGAAACAAAGGGGCATTGGAGCTGTGAGGTTAAGTGCCACTGGCACTTTTATTTTTATTTTTAAAATAAGCATACAAAGGGTAAGATTCGGAAAACCTTCACACACCCCCCAACTCCTCTGAAGCAGGAGAGCACAGATGAACTCCTAAACAGTAGCTACTGTAGTGAGGCTGCATCATCTGCAAAATAGGTGGTGCGATCATTCGCTATCAATGACTCATTGACTCGACCCTGTTGTGCTGTGTAGAGCACTGTCCTCAGATTTATTCACAAGTCTGAGATTAAGGAGCTAAATTCCACACATGGGGTCTTTGGCTGCACTTGATGCTGAAGCCTACATACCGGATCATCTGACAAACAATGAGCACCAGCATCTTACCTTGTGAGGTGTTTCTCATGTTGCCATCACTATAGAAACAGCTGGTATCAGTATGCACCACGACGCTATCATGATCGATGCTTATTCCTCATGCGCTAGGACTCAACTGCAAAAAAGAGCAACACATGGAATAGCTGGACTTGGGTGCGGCGGCGTCTGAGGTCGTGACCCCGCGCTCTCACCCCTGGATGGACCCCAATCTTCTCCTCGCGCCCAGACAGCATTAATCAGCCTCTAACGCCTGCCAAGGTCTGCGGCAGCGCTGCCATATGAATGAAGTATAAATTAACAGGCATTCGGTGGCCATTATGCCGCCAGCCATTCCAGGTTTATGCTGTTGTGACAAAAGGAGGATTTATAGACGGGCAGTTTTTCTCTCCAGCGCCACGCTGCCCCTATACGTTCACCGTCTGATGTGGTTTATGTCCCGTAACATCTGGCAGGTCTTAAAACATTTATCTTTAAGGCCTTTTTGGGGGAAGATTATAGAAAAATAAGACAATTAAAATTCACGTTTGGCAAACCTGACAAGTAAAAGGGAGTCACACAGTTGAAACCCAAATGACACCTCAGAAGGTAAAATGATTAATGTTTCAATGGACATTGATGGAACTGTATTAAAACATTAGTGTTAATTCTTTTCACCATAACATTTAAAATGACAGCTCAAAATGTCTCCAAGTGCATACATTGCGACCCTCTCAGTTTATTATTGCTTATTATGAACTGGAGGGAGTGCAAAGTAAGGTAAAGGTACCTGCTTTCTGCTTCATTTGTTAATAGGGGAGCCTTGTTTAAATTGGCATGCTTGTTAGTGGTGTGAGACAGTCAAAAATAACTTTGGGATAATTATCAAATAAAGGTAATTGCTCTGCGTCTCTGTTTGTCGCTCACTGTCTGCTACTGGTGCAGCGTCAGGAAAAATTTAGCTCAATCCCTCAGATTGCACAGGAAAATACTGGTTATTTGATGCGTTCCGTGAGGTGGAATTTAAAGTGCTAGGCTCCGCACCTGACGATGATGGGCCTCAATCACAATGTGCTTACTGCTCCTGAATCACTGAGCGATGGCTCCTATACAGGTTACGTAATAATTACAGTATGTGTGAGGTTTATAAATGCATGCATTTTGCTATCAATCACCATTTCAAAGACTTTGCCCTCAGTGGGCAAGCAATGTGATTTGTTCAGATAATTGTCATTGACACCTCCACCTGATCAACGGTTCATGATTCCTCAATTTTCCATCATTCAGTTCTCCTGAATAAGTGCAAACAAATCTCATTCTTCCATATTTAGGGTTGCTTATCTGTAACAATGATGAGCATATGTTTTTAATCCAAAAGGAAAACAGATAAAATGACAGCCTGGAAAGGAATGCATGGTGTCTGTCCATATAAATAGAGATCATTGACCATTTTCAATTCTTTCACATGGGATATTCAATGGGGCCAGTGTTTGGGCAAATGCACAGATGAAGAAAATCACCTGTCATTCAGGCTTTTTTGAGGAAAATATAGGTATTGCTATTATTAGTTGACAAATGACCTTGTTGATTGAAAGAAATAGCATACTTATTCCCCTTACCTAGCCATACAGGCATTATGCAAGCAAACCATCTACACTGAACGCACTGTATTCATGCTAAATTTGGTAGTTTTCCAATACATGTCAGTATGGATTGTATCTATCATTCCCTTTTTACTTCCTGACTTACACAACAGAAGTAATTCAATTAAATTTTTCCCCTGATTGACTCTGGGATACTGAATGAGTGCTTATCAAGGCGAATGTGGAAAACTACCTTATGATTCTTGAAGGAAATACAGACCATCAGCACGTGTTTTAGGCATATGCAATGTGGCTCTGTCCCATGGAACCAGCATAGTGATTTAAAACACCCTCTTTAGAAGGTTAAACGTATTAATTACCACATTATTGTTTATTTTTTAGCATGAGCCATAGCTTTTGAAGCATCCTTTCGGGCCAAAAAATATTTGAACGAGTCTGTTAATGCAGTTAAATGTTGTGATCATTGGCGTGGATACAGTCTGAACATGGCTCTGAGAGTCTATGGTTTGTTCTTCAGCTGGAGGCCAACTGAAAACTCTCCAAGAGGTCCTTCATTCACAACACACTGCAGAAGACAACCCTGTGGTTAGTCTCACTGATTAATTTACACTACTCTGTCTCCATCATTTGATGTTATCGAAATGTGTATGAGAAGCCATTCCCCACATGTTCAGAGCCTGTGAATATGCCATAGATAGGAGCTACGGGTGCTGCCTCTGAGGAAATTGGAAATTGCTTCACCTTTAAGGAAAGCACTGTGCCTGTGGTGCTGTCACTGTACCAAGAAGCTGATGACACTATCAGTTTCAAGACAAAACTGTTGGATCTCCTTAAATCCTCAGCGTGTCCGTTAGTGTAGTCTTCCCCTGTTTCTTAGCATGGCATTAATAATTTGGTTTATCCTAAGGAATCCTCCTGGATTATGTCATCTGTTTGCTCAATTAGACAGGAATTGAAATACGCTGCTCTGTTAATGAAGATAAAATGGTCTGTGTTTCCACTTTACTGAAATGTATGAACTGGTTGTTAAATAAAGTTACAACTTTGCTACACGAAAGCAGTCTCTTGTGTAAGTAATTGTTATTATGTGGGTAAGACCAGAGACCACACTTTTTTTAGGGTGCCAGATTGTGCCAGGGGTTTGTTTGAGGATGTAATAGTGTGCAAATCAGTCAATCTGCGTTCACTGACTGATCTTTACATCATGTTGCTGGCTCATCTCACTCACTGGGCCCACCTTATCAGTCATCGCATCATAATTTTGTGCACCACAACCCCTGCAAATGTAGCCAGCTTTTAAAAATGTATCCTTTAGCAGATATATTGTATGTTTTAGAGGAAGACAATACTTTCTTTGTACATTACATTTCACTGTTTTCCCTCAGGGTGCAGTTTGCATGTTAAAGTGCAATTTGACGATACAACATGTAGTAAAAAAAAAAACCAATGAATGGACACAGAAAAAAGGAGCCCAGTATTATACAAGATGAGGATGGGACAATGATCCTAAAAACAGTCGCGTGACCTTGGAGTGCTAGCCCCTGTCCATTTCCATCAGTGCTGGGAGTCACGTGCGGGTTACAGTCCTGCCCCCTCGACCTTGGAGAGGCGCTCCTCACTCCCCTACGCTCCTCCGCCCCTCCAGGCCGCCTCCTCGAACCCTGGCCCTCGGAACAAAGGCTCATTTTCCTGCGCTTCGCTCCCGCGCAGCCTGCGGCTTGGCAGCTGGCGTCCCCTCAGATTTCAACCACATGTACTCCGCTGGAATCAAACGGGCCGGCTGCTGGCGCAGCCGCCGCATATCTGAGCGAGAGCCGCTCCGGGGACAGGCGCGCGCGGGTAATCAGGGCCAGGACACGGGCCCACGAGCCCCTCCAGAGCAGCTGATGAATACCAACGCCCCTCTGGCACGGCACAGGTAAACCCGTAATTAACAAAGCTCTAACGGAGTGTTATTTTGTCACCCCAGAGGTAGCTGGAACCCTCACTTGTCGTGATCTGAATCCGTTCCCCCGCCTCTGCGCTGAGCCGTGCCGCCAGCCCCGCTGAAATCTCACAGGAGTCCTTCTATGTAATGACTTTGGAAGACAGCGAATTGAAAGTGAGGGCTGGTTTGGGTGGCAGTGTGGCATAGTGGTTAGAGGAAATGGATTCCCACCAGAAAGCTGTAAGTTAGATTCCTAGGTGGGACGCCGCTGTTATACCCCTGAGCGAGGCACTTAAACTGAACTGCTTGAATAAATACCCAGTGGTTTAAACGGATAATATGTAAAAAGGGCATGGTACTGTATAAGCTGACCTGGAGGAGGACATCTGCTAAGCTAAATAAATAATCCAACTCAACAGCTATCGTTCAATGGCAATGGCTAGCTTTCTGGCCCCCTAGTGGAAAGACAAGCTTATTATAAGCGGGCTGCTGACAAAGTTAAAGAGATTTGAATGAATCTGAGTGATTGAGTGAGTGAGTGTCCCCACCATTTCCAGGGCTTTCTATTCACATCTGAAGTGGAGAGAATGCAAGCCCGAGGCATGATCTCAGAATGGCCTGCCTTGCTTTGTGAAGCAGAGGTCTCTGAATTGAGCAAGCAGCACTGTGCAGCGCAAATTTCAGGCATGACTTCATATCCAAAGCATTCCATGTGGACAATTAGCATAAGCAACAGTTTTCCGGAGGTCATGGAGGTTAAAGTAGTAGTTGGCAATAAGAAAGAAATGATCAGATTTAAGTATTTGAAAACCCCACTGTCAAATCAACTGTTGAGTCTTTCAAAAAAAGCACATTTACATTATTGGTATTTAGCAGACACTCTTATCCAGAGCAATACAGATTACACTTTTTTCTTGTTTTAACAATGTTATCCATTTACACAGCTGGATATTTACTGAGGTAATTGTGGGTTAAGCACCTAGCCTAAGGGTACAACAGCAGTGCGCCAGCAGGGAATCAAACCAGCAACCCTTTAGTCACAAGTCCTGCTCCTTAACCACTATGCTACACTCCCACCATGTTCACCACAGATCACATAAGATAAATAGTTTGGCTGATAAATGCTACAAAGGCGCTGTATTTTTCTGCTCGTTTTGCAACAGAGGAGATAAACCAACAGAGGAGATGAACCAAGCCATCACTGCACATATGAAAGAGAACCAAAGGCTTTCCTTCACATCTGAACGGTATCCTACAGAACTTAACAGGCTCCATCCAATGACATTGCTCTGTTCAGCAAAAGCCCCGCCTTCTCTGGACGTATTGTGGGACATAACGAACTGCTGAGTTCTGACTGACATATAGATGGTGCCAAAATGTCCTATGCTCACAAAGGTGGCATTGAAAGGTGCCTTCGTGGATGGAATCATTACCCCAGCTCTGGATTTGATCCCACAACAAAGAGGCCAGGTCCTTGCGTCTGTGACTAACTTGTCTTTAATATGCCATAATCATAGTACAATTATGTCATACACTTATAAACCCTCACTGTGTGAATATCCACAAAAACACAGAGGTGATAGTATTGTGATGGTAACCCTGGAGACGAGTGCATTGCTGTTGATGTCATAATATAAAGCAAACACATGTATTTCTTCAAAGAATGAACTTAACAGTGTATATTAATTTTCCTTGGCAACACCATACTAATATTCTTGAAATAAATTGAATATGGATCCCATTATCTACGTTGTGTGAATATGTAAAGGAAATGCGAGGCGCATTCAGAAAATATCATTTTTGCCAGCAGCATATATTATACAAATATAAACTGCAGGACATTGTGGTTGCCAAACCAATCAAGCTTCATTGCCTTCAGATAGTAGCCATATTATTCTAATGGCTGCATGCCACTCCGAGTACCCATGATTTCAGAAAGTATATACTCCAGTTCATCGTATATCACAGCGCTGAAGCACTTTTCTATTTTTCCTGGAGAGGGCATTCTTAATCGATCTGCCAGACCCTGAATGCTTATTTATCCAAAATATACAGAAGAATTGTTCCCTGAAAATATAGGCCCACAGCAGGAAGGGAACTGACCCCTTCTGGAAAATGACTGTGTGTATTGAACAACCTCTGATGAATCATAAGTGATTTTTACACCAGAGATAAAATTTCATTGTGGTTTCAAACCTTAGCATATAGGTTGACTGGTCTGATATCTAAAAAAATCTTTCTTATATATGTAAACATCCATAAGTTGTGAATGACAAAAGAAAACAGCATGAGACAACACTTGCCCAAATACGCTTCTTTAATTCATCATAAAACGTGACTAAAATAACTACATATCTAATATGTAATAAGTACAGCATTGTAATTTCAATTTTTTCCAATCTGATGTTTTATCATGTTACTGTTTTAGCATTAATATGTACAGTCACAGGGTACTGTAGTCTTTTCAATTATTTAGAGGGCTCGGTGTAAGATTAAAAATGCTCACAAAATAAAAGGAAAACATTCAGTGGTCAAAGTACTAATAGTGAAAGTCTGAGCTTATATATTATGGAGTCCATGTTTCATTCATATTTAATTGAACACTGCAGCTGTGGAGTGTGGTTGGTCAGTGCAACACAGCCAGAGATGCAACCACAAGCCCTCTCAGAAAGATGGCAACCTGACACACCCACAGATGTGTTGGAGCAGAGTTTCAACAGATCCTGGATCAGGCTCAGAATTTCAATTTAACTTGTTGGGGCGTAGATTAGGGGCAGTTGAACTGATTGTAGACCTGTTGTCATGGGCAGGAGGTGTAAGGAGCTGCACATTGGGTCTTGCTGCATTTGGCCTTTAGCATCTCTGCCAGATCACAGTTGCAGTACTAGTTTACCCTGTCCTTGCAAAAATGAGATATAAACTGTCTGCATCCAGCAATATGAAGAGAAGCCTCTCCCTTTTTCATCATTTTTTACCATTCTGCATCCTGGCATAAGTGTGAGTGGCAGTCATTTAGCTAATGGGCAGACTGGAGTCTTTATTGCTTTCCTCATAGAACTGAACCAAGGGGCAGAGAAGTTGAACCCCGTTCAAGCTGTGGCAACGCTACTAAACGCACAACATTTTTAAAAGTTAATTTCCTAAAATATAATTTTTTTAAGACTGTGCCAGTATATAACCCAGGTAAAGAACATCACCTCCAGTTACCTACTGTGCTATAGAGAAGGCTGACTTGATGGGCAGAGCAACAAGACTTTGGGGAATGTGTGAATGAAACCAAAACTGGGGAGAGCCACCACGATGTTTATACTCTGTGTCCTTGCTCTGCAATAATTTATCCCTGTCAACACGCGCTCACGTCAGCCAATTCATAATTTAATACGTATCAGCCTGCATTCCAATCCACAGGATATTTGAGGCAGCAGAGATTCACTTACAGCAACACTGAGAACATTTCTGCTCTGTTCAAAAGCTGTTTAGGCCTCTGACCACCCAGAGAGTGGGGAGCTGTTTTTATTTAGGGCTAAAGCCTGGCTGAATAATGACCAATAGAACATCGACAGGTTTTCCTTTTATACGTGTTAAAGTGGATGGATTTAGTGTGAAGCCAGTTTGGAGGGAAAAAAATACGGAAATATGTCTACACATTCTACCCCCACCTCTCCTCACCCCAAAACCCCCAACCCAACTCCCTCCACCCCGACACTAAACTTTGAAGTGAATTACTATGCTGGTTTCATGTTATTGTTCCTTCAGGGCTTAATTCTACCTAGGAAAAAGGGATGTATTATTTGGCCATCAAATTAATCTTCAGAAACCACAGAAAGGATCTTGTGATTCAGTGAAGTCCTATATTTGGAAGGCTTGGGAACGGTAAAGATATACATTCTTACAAGGAGACTTTTGACTGTAAAATGTGATTCCTTTAATCAGTCAAAAAATTGTATCTGCTTTTCCAAATTATTTTTTTCCCTCAAAGCTCAAGTACAAATGGTATATCTATTCTTTGCATTAATTACAGTGAACACAAATCTTACAAGACCTCTCAATTTCATATGCAGTACTGTTATGCCTTTGGTGAGTGGCTGGGGGGTTGTCTGTCCTGATATCATAGCGGTTTTCACCTGGTAAATCTCCTTAATGTCTTCGGACAACAACAGAACCTTGGCCTCTTGGCTTTTCCATACTTTTCCAAGGAAGCGAATAATTTAGGACAACCGTGAAAACTGGCCCAAGAGAATGTTTTTTTGGTAGGATTCCAAATACACCATTGAGCTGCTGGGCCCCATCGACAGTGAACGCACCTGCAATAGGTTTGCCTGGTTCCGTTCATTTTATTCTCCGTGCATATTTCCCTTGAAAAATATCATAAATATGCTTAAGCCCCTATTAACAATACTTTAATTGAGCTCCATCTCTGAGTGTGAAATAGCAAGCATGTAATGGCTCCCAGACCATGCCTCTCTGTAAAATGGCCAGCACATCCACTGCACCTTATTGGACCACTGGATCAGAGATGACTGGCAAATCCAATAAGATGCCTGCTAATAAGTGAAATGGGGTTTGATTGATTTCGACAAACCTTTTATATTTGCCAGGAAATGAGGTTAAGTCAGCACCGCATGAACCCTTTTTTGTAGGTCTTGCCTCAGAGTCAACACAAAGCACTCACAAATAAAGCCTGCTAAATGACTAAATGTAAAAAGTAAAATGTCTTGGTTGGCAAAACATTCTTTCCCAAGATCATAATTTTTAATGTGCATCCTTTTTCTGATGTCAGAGCTCACAGTTTAAATTGAACAAGATAACAAGGATGTCATTCTGGAGCTAGTCACGATAATGCATATCATTTGTGATTGTAATGAAGAAAATGCAAAAGTCTACTAGTCAAGTGAATCCATTACTGGAATTGGGCAGATTCTGAACATCCATGTTATTTGTAAATACTTCTAATTCTATGTGATATCTTTGCAATGCCATGTGATGCACAAAAGAAAGTGGAATGAATGAGAATCATAGTTGAATATTTCTCCACAACTTCAAATAATAACATGAAAGCTACACTAAACTTCGAAACAACTCTATGGTCATATTTTTGCACCCCGTTTTCTTCATTTGGCATGCAAATTAGCACTAAATAGATTCAGGAGCAGAGAACACCCCAATTGGTTTCTCAATTTCTATGCCATGCATCAGTTTGCAACATTTCCACATTCTGGGAAGTGAGAGGTGATTGGATACTTGAGTTCTGACTCACATGCAACAGATCAGTATTGTTTGTGATCTCAATATGAACCCTCAAAGCATGGGTAATTGGCTGTCTTGGATCAGCTTGGGCATATTCTTTTTTTTTTTCCAGGGATTTAATATTGGAAGATTTCAGTTGAAACGGACAGTGATATGTTCAACATATCAACTCTCTGCCTCCAGCTCAGTTTGAGCATCTACTTTCATTTTGGATGCAAAATGCATTCTGGAGTTTGTGTGAAACTTTGGATTGCCGCACAATTGCTCAAGCACCCACAAAAGAATTGTAAATTAACTTGTTTTATTGCTTGATGTTGGCTTTCAACAGCTCGGTCTGAACAGAGTCTACGCCGGGTACTACGCCCGCCATTATTCATTGCTTTGATGGCAGCTCTGATTTCTGTCTTGTTTGGTGGGCTGGTGATGATATTGAAGACATTGTTCATGGTCTTGTCCTTAACAAGGGCAGATTTGTCAGTATTATTGACACAAAGACGCTTGGCGCTCTCATAAATGGTACTCGTACCTCCTCTAGCTGTGGCCTGCTCAGGTATATAGCTACATCCTCAACAAAGACCAGCTTGGTGTTCCTGGCAGTTCTTTATCTCTGTATCCTTGTTCTTATAGGATATCTCAGCCTGTGCTCAGAAGCTTCTCCTACAGTTGTCTTCTTTCCTTGATTTTCTGCCATGTGCCTGATGTTAACCTCTTGAGTTTGCTGATAGCCTTTCATTTAGGCAGTCTCATTAGTGAAGGCAACAGTGCACACAAAGACATGGAGACAAGGCTTGGAAAAGCGAATGAAGCCTTCTTCAACACAACTTCATCCCATCTGGAAGCTGAAAGAGTACAGCCTAAAATCTGAGATCGATCTTTACAAAAACAATGTTAAGTCTATTCTGCTGTATGTATCAGAATGATGGCATATCGTTAAGACTCACACAAAGAAGATACAATACTTTCATACTCTGTGTTAAAAAACAGGATGATAAAGTGTCGTCCAAAAGATAAAAAGTGACATATCTGATGGCTTGGACATACTGTATTCTGAGAATGGACCGGGACCAAATCCCTAAAAGTAGCCACAAGATGGACACCACCTGGCAAGAAGAAACCTGGAAGGCCAAAAAACACTTGGCATAGGACAGTGATGGCAGAATTGGTGGAGATGAATCTGACTAGAGGCAAGGAATAACACAATGACATGGATGAAGCTTATAGGTGTTATGTCTCAAAGGGAACAAAAAGGATTAATTTAGTAAGTAAGTTTTACGGTATTGAATATACCTATTATCCATAGAACTATAACCAGTGCAGGTATGGCTCAGTTCTGGAAATCAATGACACCCCCAGGACTACATGATCAAATGATCAGATGTTATGTCTTTGTGAATCTGCTTCAAAAAAACAAAAAATTGAGGAAAACAATAGAAAATTATAAACTGTTTTGTATTTCATGTATCAGGTTATCATTATTTCAACTTAGCATCTGCAGCAAGCCAGCTTTTCCACGTAGAACCCCAGAATGCTGACAACGTTAGGAAAGAGAAATGAAGATGATTGAACAAAGGAAACACATAATGTCATTTTTGCCCTAATGTCAGGCCAAGACGTCTAGAAACCTTTCCAAGATTATCAAGAAGGAACATCGTGCATATCTTTTTACCCTGTTATATGCATTTTCCAAAAGCTAATTCTATCAAAGATGCTACCCTCTCCCACCCCACAAGCCTGATAGTTTTGTTTCATTTTTAGTGGAAGCAGTCCCTAAAAAAGCAGTGTCTGTCACTGGATATGTTTTCTTCAGAGGTGCTAGAGTCGAGCATTCAGAGTAGATATAAAAAAAACTGTGCCAAGCACAGAGGAGAAGGGTTTAGACTGCCTTTAACTGTATTTAAGAGAAATGATCTCTTAAGCTCTGCTTTCTGTGAGTTGCAATGTGCTATTTTGCGTCTGCATGCACACTTTGTGTAAAGGAGACATATCCACTGACTGACTGACAGACTCACTGAATGAGTGGTTCCTGCGATAACAATGTTCTGCCACTACAAGGCCACAAAACCAGGGCAATATGAAGTAGCTGTTCAGTTTTTATTTTTGTATGGGGTTGCATGCACCTAAATATCGTGCACTACTTATTCTTCATTAAAATCAAAATACAAGATGATTTTAAATAAATGTGGATCACATTGCTGCACAGTTTGTGTAGACTGATATATGCTGTACAGTTTACTGCCTACAACAGCAACCTATGAGAATACATTTTCATTTCCTTATATTTGTGAGTTTCCACAGTTTTGAAATTATTGTAAAGAACCATATAACTGTCAGGATGAGAAAGCATTAATTCTGTCATTCAACATATACAAATAGTTACAAATTGATCTCGATTAAATAGTAATGATAGCAATGATTGATGGAAGAATAAGTGAGTGAATTGGAATGGCTTTTCTGAACCTTGGTGCTAGTGAGGTTTGTACCAGCTGAAATTAGTTAATGAGGTCTGATTGAATTAATTGAATCCTGATTTTGATTTGGCATCTGATTTGGCATTCTGGATTTGAATACTTATCTTGATCTGGCACATCTAAACAGTCTTAGAAGTCCTTAATTCAGGTTTTGGAAACATTGGTTGTTGATGAATGGCTTTTTTCATTTGATGATGAATGTGTTCTCTCATTTGTTTAATGCAGATCATTTCTCAGTTCAGATGTTAATCAGCCATTTTAAGGTTTAAAACAATTAAGTTTTAATTTGTTGTTTGAAGCATTGAGTCACGAGGACAGCTGTCCAAAATGTTTTAAAAGGCAGTCATTAATAGAGAGTAAAAGGAATGTGTTCCCTTTTTGTTACAAATCACCCCAAATATCCCTTTCATCATGGAAATAACAGCTGATAACTCAAAAGATGTCATATCCTGGTGAGTATCCAATTATCACCTCAATCAGCACTAATTTATTATTAATACCCATATGGAATAAAAACCGGTATCATCCAATACATCAGTCATGGACATAATGCACATATATAAAATAATGTAATAATAATGATATTATGATGATAATTGCTTTATATATCATAATTCATGGTTACGCTTTTCACTGTACAAAAAGTGGACATCAAGCCTGTGGTTTCTTTAGATTGGGGACTCATATGCAGTCTGTACAACATCTGGGAAGCAAATGATATTCTTTGGAGAAGTATGGGTGTCATCAGTTTTGATACTGGGACATGGAGACAGATTAATGGGATGGAAATGGGGAGGAAAAAAAAACAGGAAAGTCATAAATGTGTCAGAATCTGTTGTGATCAAATGAGGCTCATTCACAAAGCTGGCAAAAAATCGGAAAAACGGTAAAGAGAAGATTTATGGCTTCAATTTGAGCATGAAAAAAAGCTCTAAAAACTGCAGGTTTCCACAGCTTATTAGCCATAGCAATGTACAGGGTATATTCTTTTCTCTGTAAACACACAGGCAAAGATGGCAGAACCTGTTGAAAGTGCGGGAAGTTATACATTTCCTGAATTGACCGCTCAGCATTCCTGTTCAAGTAAAGTAATGGGCAAGAGCATGAGCTAACCTCATGTGCCATTTATGTTTCTGATCTCAATACACATATATTTCTAGTCAATTTGATAGAAGATACAATATAAATATTGTCTGTAAATTTTGAGAACAAAGTAAGCCACCAAGCCCTTATAAGATAATCAAAGTTGGTTTTCCTGATATGTGCAGAACTGAATGTGTATAGCTTATTACCATTCAAGTAACTGAACTCCCACGCCATTGAAATGGATTTTCGCACTGGAAAAAGTATTCAAAGACCATTTGAGCCACTGGCATTTTCCACACAATGTTCTCTGGACTGGAACTGTGGCATCTTTTGGCAATCTGTACCATGGTACCCTGGTGAAATGGTAGTCACATGCCCCAGTTGTGTCCTCTGTCTGTTCTGGGGCCATTGTCATGGAATGAGCTTCCAGGAGTGGGTAGAACAGCAGAGTCAGAATTTTGCCATGAGGTATGTTGTGTAGTTTTACTGTAGTGCTTGTTGTAGCTTTTCTGTAAGGTTTATTCTTGCTATAGGTCATCTAACATCACACTCATGCATTGATGCTTGTCCATATTACCTATCTCAGCTCTCTAAAAAATCTGATTTATGGAACATACGGTAGTGTTTGTGTGTGGAGAGTGTGCTCATGGAAACATTATGGGTACCCATGAAAATGTTCATGCAAGTTTAGCCAAAAAATGCAAGGTTTATAGTGTCCATGAAAAAATACAAATTATGTATTACATTATGACACAGATTTATCTGCACAAAGCAGATAATAAATTAGAATTGAAGAGAAAGTTTGTTTTACCTATGTCACTAAAACAATTTTACCTTAGAAAGGATGTGAATGAGAACAGGGTAGAATAACCATGAATGGAAAAAAATGAAGGAAGCAACTTTCTCCAAAGGGATTACTAGTATGAACAACAATAACCCCAACTTGTGTATGTTTGCATGCTTTGAGTATTTAGCAGATGCTCTTCTGCCATGGCTTCCCTAGATTAAAGGTTAATCCATCTATTTTATCCATTTTTAAAGTTATCCATGTATATGGCTAGATATTTTCTGAGGTACCTAGCCAATAAGCCCAACAACAGTGGCTCACCTGGGAACCAGACCAGCAACCTTTGGATTATAAACCCTTGTCTTTACCATTACACCATCCTGCTGCCCATTACTGCTACTTTACATCAAAACAAATGTGAACATACAGTATAATGGAGCCATGAAGACAGCTAATGGCATTATGTCAAAATTGTGTGTGAAGGGTGTTGAGGGTGTATAGTGAAACTAGAGTGAGACAGCCTATCTTGTTAAATTGCCCCCCTCCCCTTCATATTGCGAATGTATCAGTCTGAAAAAGAAATTAGCCATGAGATATTACATTCTTACTTCCAGGCTTATGATCAAGTCTAAAACAAAAGGGTTGCAAGGTCAGCAACAATAGAAAATTATAAACTGTTTTGTATTTCATGTATCAGGTTATCATTATTTCAACTTAGCATCTGCAGCAAGCCAGCTTTTCCACGTAGAACCCCAGAATGCTGACAACGTTAGGAAAGAGAAATGAAGATGATTGAACAAAGGAAACACATAATGTCATTTTTGCCCTAATGTCAGGCCAAGACGTCTAGAAACCTTTCCAAGATTATCAAGAAGGAACATCGTGCATATCTTTTTACCCTGTTATATGCATTTTCCAAAAGCTAATTCTATCAAAGATGCTACCCTCTCCCACCCCACAAGCCTGATAGTTTTGTTTCATTTTTAGTGGAAGCAGTCCCTAAAAAAGCAGTGTCTGTCACTGGATATGTTTTCTTCAGAGGTGCTAGAGTCGAGCATTCAGAGTAGATATAAAAAAAACTGTGCCAAGCACAGAGGAGAAGGGTTTAGACTGCCTTTAACTGTATTTAAGAGAAATGATCTCTTAAGCTCTGCTTTCTGTGAGTTGCAATGTGCTATTTTGCGTCTGCATGCACACTTTGTGTAAAGGAGACATATCCACTGACTGACTGACAGACTCACTGAATGAGTGGTTCCTGCGATAACAATGTTCTGCCACTACAAGGCCACAAAACCAGGGCAATATGAAGTAGCTGTTCAGTTTTTATTTTTGTATGGGGTTGCATGCACCTAAATATGCGTGCACTACTTATTCTTCATTAAAATCAAAATACAAGATGATTTTAAATAAATGTGGATCACATTGCTGCACAGTTTGTGTAGACTGATATATGCTGTACAGTTTACTGCCTACAACAGCAACCTATGAGAATACATTTTCATTTCCTTATATTTGTGAGTTTCCACAGTTTTGAAATTATTGTAAAGAACCATATAACTGTCAGGATGAGAAAGCATTAATTCTGTCATTCAACATATACAAATAGTTACAAATTGATCTCGATTAAATAGTAATGATAGCAATGATTGATGGAAGAATAAGTGAGTGAATTGGAATGGCTTTTCTGAACCTTGGTGCTAGTGAGGTTTGTACCAGCTGAAATTAGTTAATGAGGTCTGATTGAATTAATTGAATCCTGATTTTGATTTGGCATCTGATTTGGCATTCTGGATTTGAATACTTATCTTGATCTGGCACATCTAAACAGTCTTAGAAGTCCTTAATTCAGGTTTTGGAAACATTGGTTGTTGATGAATGGCTTTTTTCATTTGATGATGAATGTGTTCTCTCATTTGTTTAATGCAGATCATTTCTCAGTTCAGATGTTAATCAGCCATTTTAAGGTTTAAAACAATTAAGTTTTAATTTGTTGTTTGAAGCATTGAGTCACGAGGACAGCTGTCCAAAATGTTTTAAAAGGCAGTCATTAATAGAGAGTAAAGGAATGTGTTCCCTTTTTGTTACAAATCACCCCAAATATCCCTTTCATCATGGAAATAACAGCTGATAACTCAAAAGATGTCATATCCTGGTGAGTATCCAATTATCACCTCAATCAGCACTAATTTATTATTAATACCCATATGGAATAAAACCGGTATCATCAATACATCAGTCATGGACATAATGCACATATATAAAATAATGTAATAATAATGATATTATGATGATAATTGCTTTATATATCATAATTCATGGTTACGCTTTTCACTGTACAAAAAGTGGACATCAAGCCTGTGGTTTCTTTAGATTGGGGACTCATATGCAGTCTGTACAACATCTGGGAAGCAAATGATATTCTTTGGAGAAGTATGGGTGTCATCAGTTTTGATACTGGGACATGGAGACAGATTAATGGGATGGAAATGGGGAGGAAAAAAAAACAGGAAAGTCATAAATGTGTCAGAATCTGTTGTGATCAAATGAGGCTCATTCACAAAGCTGGCAAAAAATCGGAAAAACGGTAAAGAGAAGATTTATGGCTTCAATTTGAGCATGAAAAAGCTCTAAAACTGCAGGTTTCACAGCTTATTAGCCATAGCAATGTACAGGGTATATTCTTTTCTCTGTAAACACACAGGCAAAGATGGCAGAACCTGTTGAAAGTGCGGGAAGTTATACATTTCCTGAATTGACCGCTCAGCATTCCTGTTCAAGTAAAGTAATGGGCAAGAGCATGAGCTAACCTCATGTGCCATTTATGTTTCTGATCTCAATACACATATATTTCTAGTCAATTTGATAGAAGATACAATATAAATATTGTCTGTAAATTTTGAGAACAAAGTAAGCCACCAAGCCCTTATAAGATAATCAAAGTTGGTTTTCCTGATATGTGCAGAACTGAATGTGTATAGCTTATTACCATTCAAGTAACTGAACTCCCACGCCATTGAAATGGATTTTCGCACTGGAAAAAGTATTCAAAGACCATTTGAGCCACTGGCATTTTCCACACAATGTTCTCTGGACTGGAACTGTGGCATCTTTTGGCAATCTGTACCATGGTACCCTGGTGAAATGGTAGTCACATGCCCCAGTTGTGTCCTCTGTCTGTTCTGGGGCCATTGTCATGGAATGAGCTTCCAGGAGTGGGTAGAACAGCAGAGTCAGAATTTTGCCATGAGGTATGTTGTGTAGTTTTACTGTAGTGCTTGTTGTAGCTTTTCTGTAAGGTTTATTCTTGCTATAGGTCATCTAACATCACACTCATGCATTGATGCTTGTCCATATTACCTATCTCAGCTCTCTAAAAAATCTGATTTATGGAACATACGGTAGTGTTTGTGTGTGGAGAGTGTGCTCATGGAAACATTATGGGTACCCATGAAAATGTTCATGCAAGTTTAGCCAAAAATGCAAGGTTTATAGTGTCCATGAAAAAATACAAATTATGTATTACATTATGACACAGATTTATCTGCACAAAGCAGATAATAAATTAGAATTGAAGAGAAAGTTTGTTTTACCTATGTCACTAAAACAATTTTACCTTAGAAAGGATGTGAATGAGAACAGGGTAGAATAACCATGAATGGAAAAAAATGAAGGAAGCAACTTTCTCCAAAGGGATTACTAGTATGAACAACAATAACCCCAACTTGTGTATGTTTGCATGCTTTGAGTATTTAGCAGATGCTCTTCTGCCATGGCTTCCCTAGATTAAAGGTTAATCCATCTATTTTATCCATTTTTAAAGTTATCCATGTATATGGCTAGATATTTTCTGAGGTACCTAGCCAATAAGCCCAACAACAGTGGCTCACCTGGGAACCAGACCAGCAACCTTTGGATTATAAACCCTTGTCTTTACCATTACACCATCCTGCTGCCCATTACTGCTACTTTACATCAAAACAAATGTGAACATACAGTATAATGGAGCCATGAAGACAGCTAATGGCATTATGTCAAAATTGTGTGTGAAGGGTGTTGAGGGTGTATAGTGAAACTAGAGTGAGACAGCCTATCTTGTTAAATTGCCCCCCTCCCCTTCATATTGCGAATGTATCAGTCTGAAAAAGAAATTAGCCATGAGATATTACATTCTTACTTCCAGGCTTATGATCAAGTCTAAAACAAAAGGGTTGCAAGGTCAGGTACCAGCGAGTCTCCTCTGAATCACTGTTCTTCTGGTTTTGGTTCATGTCAACACTCATCACCTTGTGGCCTGTGTCCAGGTCAGACTCATAATCCTGTAGGGGAAACCAGCAGCAGCCCAAGGCTCATATGATGATGAGTCCTCCTTCTCCATTTGGAGTGATTAGTCTCCTGGATATTCTACTTAGGTACCACACATGTTGCTCCTTACACTCTTCCCTCTGTCCCAGGACTGTGCCAAGTGAAATTGTTCAGGCGTTCTCTTGCACCAGGAACTGCCTATAGCTGTTGTTTCTTTGGACAACTGGTGTAGAGAACCATTATATCTTCAGGGTCTGGAAATCTTGCTCATGTTGTGGATTCCATTCTACTGGATTGCATCTGGTTTTGCTGGCTAAGATGGTGAGTTGTGTCCATAATGGTGGAAAACTGAAAAATTAAAAGGCCCCTCACAAACCAGCCCCAAGAGAGTAAGTAGCTGACATTTTATATGTATATCTGTAGACTATTCTGAAAGGCCTCAACTTTGTCAACCTTTGTCTCCTGATACCTCTAATACTTAAGCTTGGCCCAGACACTGACTTTTTTTTTTTTTTTTTTTTTTAAGTTCAGAGCTAAACCGGTATTAATGGGGTCTTTTCTCACAACACCTGTATTATGTGGTTCAGTGGGAAAGCACACTAAGTGGTATTGATCCCACACCCTTCTGGGTACAAACCCAGCTGCTTAACCTTTGCACCATCCTGCCACACCAGTAGAGTGTAAAAGAGGGAAGTACAATTGGTGCTTTTTTTTTAGATTAGCTTAGAGACCTTCCAGACCTATATGAGTCAGCTGCATGCTAACAACCAAATGCCAGCTCACTGTCAAAACCCATGGAAACGTTAACACTCAGCATGACTCATAAATCTACTGCTCCAGATCTGAGGTGAAAGGTCAAAGCAAAGAATTCATTGGGTCCAGTGGCAGATCTGATTCTAATCATTTGCGGACTCGTAACCCCCTACATATAGGCAATGAAATGAAGGTTGAGTGAAAAATAACAAGGCTATGAAGGCATTAGGAGAGACTGCATCAAGACACCATGCTGGACACTGAGAGAGTCTGAAATCAGTGTTTCTGACTGGGTGAAATCCACAGACACTCAAACAGGTTTAAAAAGGGAAACTGACTGTATACTTTCAGGGGCCGTGCTAAGCATTAATGCAGATGGAAGCAATAAAGTCACCAGTTTCCTGTTGATGTTGCTCTAAAATTTGACAATAAATACTTGGGATTTCTACCAAAATTGACTTCCGCAGTGTGGCTTGGTCTGGCTTGGTCTTCCCCAGATCCACAGCTAATGGCCCTGTCTGAATTTAATAACGCTGGAACCAGTTAAATGCTCAGAGTTGTGAAACTGCAGCTAGACGAAAGAT
Source organism: Megalops atlanticus (assembly GCA_019176425.1). NCBI lineage: Eukaryota > Metazoa > Chordata > Actinopteri > Elopiformes > Megalopidae > Megalops > Megalops atlanticus. The sequence continues at coordinate 20,851,019 of CM032894.1, forward strand.
GATTATGAAAAATTTTAGTTTCAGTTTTGAATCCTTACTGTGGAAAATCTTTTGGAAATCTGAGCATTCAGGTGTTTATCTGACCTACTGTGAGTTGTTGGATACAGAATTAGGCCTTGCATTGTAAATTTCCAACTTGTGTTTTTCTCATGTGAGTAAACTGCAGTACAATAAATGTTACCTGTACCTACAGGGCTACAACTGCTCTTCCAAATATGATAAATCTCACCCTAATTTTAATACTAGTTTTTCATATGGATGTGAACTTCAAAAACATTCCATGTGGGTTGGGAAATCTTCCTTTTAAAAACTGAAAAGATACATGTCAAAGACTTAAAGCAGGCATGTGTCCAGGCACTGGACAGTTCAAACATTTATTGGTGACCCATTATTATTCATATCAGTCCAATTTTGAATCACAGTTCACAGTCCTGAACAAGCAGAGTTAATTGTTTTTCAGTGTACAGCATGAACATGCCTCAGGAATTCCCTGTATATCAATGCAGCCACATTTTTCATCTGCATCAGTAAATAGAATAGAGGTTGTGTGGTCTCTTCTGTCAGTCTTTCTACCTGTTTCTGAACATAGAAGGCTTGGATGGATTTGGATGAAACTAAATGAAATAACTGCCTAGAAAGAAATGATTGGATATTGGGGCTTAGCCTCAGGGTGTTTGGGGTGGAGGTACAGCATGTTCCCAAAAGGGATCCTCTATTTGTTCCTGAAGTTTGCATCTTCAGGATGTATTTGGAAAAATATTGCGTGTTTGTGTGTGTGTCCATATGTGTGTGGCCTGGATGCAGGACTTTTAATATAAACCAGAGATGGGCATAATGTAACTAATTTGGAGCTGTGCCATGCCCAACTCAGCGATGGCGGTTCATTGTAATGGGACAGTTCTTTGCAGCATCCCCACATGAAACCAGGCAGTACCACACTGCGGTAAAGGAAGAGGAGGTGGCCGAAAACAAAAGACCCTCTGTGTTGCCCTGCTCAGCCCCGCTAGCAGTTGAAGCCAGCAATGGGCACAAAATTGTTTTGGTCCAGTCAATTCTGATATGCTTTTGTCATTTATACTAATGTGATAATGAGCAGCACATGTGAGGGGATGTTTTCAGTTCTGATATATTGGTTATAGCTAACTGCTGTAGTACGGTCTTGAGATAAAATTGAGGACTCTATAAAACTGGCTATTCACAGTCTTTCAGTAGAGCAGAGAAACTGCTTTTAGTTGGGGGGTTTCATTCAGGATTACACACATGAAATTGATTTTAGGTGGACTTGAAAAGCTCTGCACTCATTTGCACATTGAATAATGCCTCAGGCTGGAGTTTAATAAGTTCAAGATCAGTAGTGAATTGAAAGTTTGACCTGGTGGCCATACACTTTGCATAACACTATTATGCTATTCTATTCTATGCTATTTCTGTTCAACAAATACATGATTCCTAAGCATGCCACCAGGACAGAAGAACACTCCATGGAAAAACACAACTTTTGGGCCACCCAGTAAAAAGGAAACAGCATTCCATTCTCTTATATATCATAAATGTCATACTCTATGGGTCACACTATATATGATCTGAAGCATGTGCTTTAAAAAAAGTCAAATTTTGTGAGTATAGATGAAAATCAAATATACCTCACCATACTGTACCTCATATATGTCCAAAAATTAAAGCATAAGACAATTTGATATAGCATGGATCCTTCCAGTAGAATTTGGTCAATATATTTACAAAACACAAAATTGGTGGTAGGCTCATTTAAGGGTTAATTTGCCAACATAATCCCTTATTGGATAGTTTGGTTTAACCCTAAATTCCATTGTTCAGTAACAGCAATTGTAACTTGCAGAACTTCTGAACAACAGAACCTTTCACCACCGGCCATATCCACGCACTTATCTCAAATTGAACATGACAGTCACATGTAGCTTACTTTACGCACCACTCAATGAATTATAACTTGTGAAAAATTGCTCCGTGCCATTGAGAGCTTTATGGAGTGAAAAACCGTGCGAATGAGGGATTGAATGTTTGATTAACGTTGCTTTGAGACGTGCACCGAAAAGGAAAGTTCCATGCCGTTGCGCGCCCAAAATAAATCTGGTATGAAAAGCCAATTGAGAACCGCCGTTTGGTGTGACACCTCATATAAATACGCCCAAAAGATTTCAGGCATTTTGGCCCACGCGCAATGGAACCATTCAGTGCCTGACAGTACACACAGCAGATACGATTATCTTGAATTTTGACTTAATTAAATAAAATGTAATACACCTCCTATTGTGATAGGTCAAATAAACATAACACGTGTTCGTCGCCCCGCGTATCAAATGTCTCGCGAGCGCGTTTTACCTGCCCAAGGAAAATATATATCTTTTCCCACATAAAAAACCCCACAATATTAAATTTTATTACAGTCTGAAGAAGCTGCAGACTAAGCAGCTATACCGTTTGCTTCTCGCACAACTGGAATTTGAAGTCATGAGAAAAATAATTGCAGCCATATGTTGGATATCACAAGTAAATGCTGGAAACACATTAAAACAGCACCGAACATACCTGAATAAATGGTGGTCTAGTAGACACCCAAATTGAAACAGGTTAACATGTGATAAATTACAAATTGCCATCAACATGACTGCTGAAATTGGGGGACAAGTTAGCTTGAAGGAATGAGTTTGACTGGTAAATCCTGAGTAAACAAAGCCACTGGTTTAATAAATGCTTTTTAAGTGTGCTTATGGTATGTGAGTTTCTCTGCTACCAAAAGGACAAGGAGAGTATGCTGAAAGCTATGATTTATCTGAGCAATGCCTTTTATGCAGGGACCTTAAATGTTACTTTTGTGTGAGGAGACAGCACCACTCATTCCTAAGACATGTTGAGCACACCTGGCCTTTTCGCAGATGCTTTAAATTTGCTTCATTCTTGTGGCTCATTCGCCTCTTTCGAAGTGTGCTTGGATACAATACTTTAATGATGGACAAACCTTAATAAATCTGAAGACTGTAGCAGCATTCTGACTTTTTAATAAGGAATGAAGCAGTCATGCTTATGTGGGCGTTGATGCAATTTTCTGTATTTTACTTCTTGTCATGCATTGACTCCTTGCAGGTAGCATTGAGTTAATTGTGGGGTGTGGATCTTGTTACAATAGAATATGATACAGTATACTTATAAATAGCTGTCAATGGCTTTCAGTCATAGATGTTAGTCTCTGTAGCAATTCTTCTCAAATAATGTTAGGTTAATTGCAATGTGCTTCATCTTTAGAAAAAAATTAAGGGTTTAAGGGTTACTTTTTGCTACTCTCAAACCTTCTAAGGTTGCAAGAAACCTGGGCATCATGATTGATGACCAATTATCCTTCTCTGACCATGTTGCCTCAGTCTCTCAGTCGTGCCGCTTTGTACTTTACAATATCTGCAAAATCTGTCCCTACCCAACTCAATATGCTACCCAGCTTCTGGTACAGGCCTTGGTTATCTCCCGCCTCGACTATTGCAATGCCCTCCTAGCTGGCCTCCCAGCGTGTGCGGTGAAACCACTACAAATGGTTCAGAACGCAGCGGCGTGTCTGGTTTTCGATCAGCCCAAAAGGCTCTCATGCTCTCATGCTTGCCTACACAGTGACTTCTGGGTCTGCTCCGACATACCTGAGCTCAATCATACAGGCTTATGCTCCTTCTCGGCCGTTACGTTCCTCCCAGGAACGTCGGCTAGCATTGCCATCCCTACATACAAGGCTATCTCAGTCCAGACTATTCTCACATGTAGTTCCCCGCTGGTGGAACGAGCTACCTTACGCCATAAGAGCAGGGGCGTCCCTCTCTATCTTCAAGAACCTCTTGAAGACCTAGCTCTTCCGAGAGCACCTCCTCTCCTAAACACTTCTTACAACTCCAACACAATTCCATCTCCGCGCACTTTTTGCCTCACACTTTTTTTCCTGTAACTATTTGTTTGTTTTCACCTTGTTTACCTTTGTTTTCTACTTTCCTTGACTTACTTAGTTGAGTTTAGTTGTTTTAGGTCGCACTTAAAACTTACTCTAAGGTCTTCTACACTACTGTAGCTTGCTTGCTGTTCCTCACTTGTAAGTCACTTTGGATAAAAACGTCTGCCAAATGACCTAGATGTAATGTAATGTAATGTAAACATTTCATCTAAGGGTTAATTTTTCTTTGGTGATAATTGTGGAAGAATTTTTTTAAACGGGTCAAATGGACAAAGGGGACTGCTTTTAGCTTTGTGGAAGATTTTGTCTGCTTAAGCCTGCAATATGAATGTAAATATAAAGAAATAAATAAATACAAATGCAATACCCTGATGCATTCTTATTTAGCCTGTTGACCCTTTGGCTTAGCTAAACTGCAAAACAAAAGAAGCTGTCAAATCTTTACTGCAGGGCTAATGCCCATGTTTATGGTGGTGGAACATGAGAGAACACATACAGTACATACAAAATGGTTGCATGACAAAAGACTAGCTGCATCCATGGACCTGTTCATAAGAGCAGTGATTAAGTTTAACTGAATTGGCAATAATGATTCAGTAGCTGGTGCAGCTATTTATCCTGCTCTATTAAAATCACTTTTTGTAATCTGATCTGGAGAAGAGCTCCTTCCAAATGAGTAAAGGTACAATGTAAATGTAAATTTCCATATCATTACCGGCACTCTCCAAAAATGTTATTTCCATTGTCACTTTAACATTTCACAGAACTCTCACTTAATCATTTAACATGTGTGCGCAACTATAGTGATTCGGTATAGTGCAGTGTATCAATGACAAAGCTGATTTCTAACATGCTGCTTATGTCCACCCAAGCACTTTCCCTGAATTTTTGTCACTGCTCCTGCCCCCTAGCCGTTGTGTCTTGTGTTTTTCTGTCCATGTGCTTTTGTTTTTTCTTGTGTTCCAGCCCTGCCCCGCTCCCCGCCCGGTCTCCGCCCGCCTGATTGCCTCATCACCTTCACCTGCCTGCCTGCGCACCTGTTTCCCATTCCGTTGTCAGCCCTGCCCTATATCTTCCCTGCGTATCCCTGTCCTGTTGCTAGTTCGTCAAAGTTGCTTTGCCTGTTTCGTCCCCGCTGTTTGTTACCTGTGTTTGTTGCTGTTTTTCCTGTTTTTGACCTGCCTGTTTTTCTGATCTGTTTTCTGCCTGCCGCTTTGCCCTGTTTGCCTGTTTATCTGCCTGCCTGGTGTTTGACCCTGCCTGCTCCGTTTACCCGTTTCTGGATTTGACCCTCGGACTGCCTTTCTGGTTTTTGACCCTGCCTGCTCCGTTTACCCGTTTCTGGATTTGCCCCTCGGACTGCCTTTCTGGTTTTTGACCCTGCCTGGTTTTGTGATTACGATCTTGCTTGTGGACTTTAATAAATCTGCCTGAATACGACGTTTTTGAGGTCTGCGACTGAGTCCTTGCCGGAGCCCCTGACAGTTTTATTTGATCAGAGAATCACCTGTGTTTTCTTTGACTGTCTGGTCATGTCTACATAGGGAGAGGGTGCTGGCCGACCCTGACCATGACCCGACAGGTGTGGCCGTTCTGAAATACCTCTCAAAGTGGAAAGACCCATGTTAGCAATTACTGCAGCAATTACTGTGGCGTACAACGATAAACACTGGCAACTGCTTGCACTCCACAGAAAAAAAAACAGAAAACCCATAATATTTACTGCATTTCCATAGTTTCCTTCAGCTGAATAATGAAATATTAACCCCTCCTCTCCCCCTCACTCCCCTAGACTCCCTTTATTCAAGAGGTTCCATCGGTTACCTGATTGGGTGAGCGGTGGCTGGCTGCGGGGAGAAGCAGTCACGACTCAGCAAGTTTGTATCAGGCTCAGAGTTTCCAAGGTCAGAGTTCCTGCAGCTGGAATCGAGTCCAAATCGGTCTGCGCTCGTATGTGGCGGTCATGACCTCACGGTCAGACGGCGCATGAAGCCGCGCACTGGATTCGGGCCTGGCTGCAGGCCGCGGTGGAGGGAAGGAGCGGCTGTTTTGTGTCTCTGTCTGGGCTGCTGAAGGTGGGGGGACTGTGAGAGCCAGCAGAGGCCTGTCACCACCATTGGGAATGGCTGATAATCAGGGGCCAAACTTGCCTTCCAACTGCACATCTTTACACCTGAAATTACATATTTGCTTGGGTATGTTTACATTTTATATACATGTATATATACAGAAGCATACAAACATCATACAAAAGAATAAAACACATGGTGTATGTTGATGTTATGCAGTTATGATGCACACGTATGCATACCTGATCATGCAGAAATCATCAGCAAGATGAAGGTGAAGGAAGCCAGAGAAGCCAGCCTGCTGCTGCTACAGGCAGAGAACCCCCCCAGGCCTGGCCCCTCCGGCTCCTCTCAACACTGCCCTGAGCCAGCCCAACACTGGATCTCACTTCCGTGACCGAGTCCAAACCAGACCGCACCCCCTCCTTCCAGGTCCACTTATCCCCGACGCAGTCCTGGAGCCAGAGGGGCCGGGCCGGGCTCTCTGTGAGCGGATTAGGGAGGGGGAGCTGTGTGGGCCTTCTCCTGGTCCAGCTGCGGTCAAACCTCTGGAGCCATTGCTAATGTCCCTGGCCTCCATGCCTTTAGCAACAACCGAGCCGTAAGAAGTGACAGCGCAATGCATGACATCACCCGAGATTAATCTCGGCAGTAATTCATGATAGGTCTGAACTCAGCGTTTTTGTATTATTTTCCTGCATAGATAAGGGTGAGGGAGGTTGAAATATGTGGCGGTGTGGCCATCAGCAGGGGTTGTTTTGTTCTGTTCGTAATCGCAACAGCTCACAATGGATGTCTCTCACAAATTTCAGGTACTGTTTTGGTGGCACCTCTGCTTTCCGTTTCGGCCTAAAACAAGAGCAAAATCCATTTTAGTATGATACTCAGGTTAGGCCAAAACATTGACTTGTATTCCATTCATATTACGGGTAAATTACTCAGAATTGACAACTTCCCCATCTAACACATGAAAAGTGGTATCCCCTGGTATTTAATAAGCATTTGATTTTAATTCATGATTAAATGCAGGCCTTGCTTTTTCCCCTTACAAACACAGGTCAGAGAATTCCACGATTACCACATTAATGGAAAAAATTGCATATGCACGTCAAAAATGTGGATGAATTTTGATTTAATGCAGGGGATACTCTCAGTATTCTGGGGCAACAATCAGGGTTGGGCAATTCTTTTTATAGCTTTAAATATGTGTTTTTTATGACTAACCATATAAATCTGTACACTACCCTCTGTCTCAAAGTCTAAGAATGCTGGGCTGCTTCTTACATTAGACATGCATATGATAGTGATTGTGGTTTTGTGGCATTTCTCATTATTATGATCTGCAGGTGGAGGACTGCTTATCTGTACTTCAGTATCAGAAAACATCCTTCATTTTTAAATAAGGCAATTTTTGAAATCAGATACAAGAATCGTCCCTTGCCTTTTAAGAGGTGTGTGCTCTGCAGTGATTGTGGTAACACTGCAGTTTTTTTTACAGTATGTTCACTGATCCAGTTGTGTGCGTAAGCAAAAAAAGAAAAAAAAAAGAATGGCCAAGTTGTTAAGTTTTATGGGAAAAACTTGACATTTGTGGTTTTACATGCATGAAAAATTAAGTTTATGGTATATTATGGAATCATGAGCCAGCTGAGCAATAGCGCTCACCCATCTTTCCTCTGAAATGTAATATTGGTTAAGCAAACAGGATGAACTCTCATCCAAACCCCGTTACCACGGTAAATGCACCAACTTGTTGCCGAGACTAATTTAAACCTTATTCTCTAAATCTTTCCATATTCCTGCACAGGACAGGATTAAGATAGTTGACTGTTGTGATCTCACTTTAAATGTGAGGGCGGTCAGTATAAACACACAGTGCAAACATGATTATTATTGGCAGGATAATGGAACAAGGGAATCTAGACAACGCTCAAAAGGAATCCCATAGAAAGGCTTCCAGTCACCTGTTACAGCATAGCATGTCAGATGAGCATTTGCTGACTGTGGTGTTGAACACCCTGATTCAAAACAAAATTCCAGTTAATGTGCTGACTGACTTTGAGGGTTTAACTGTCCTAGTCATAATCATAGCCACATTCTGACTGTATGCATAGCATACATGCACACATAATTTTGGTCAGTGTCTAAACAGCTGTCAGAATCTAGTTACACACCAAGGATTCGGGGCACTATATTATGTATACCAAAAGCAGAAAAATGCTATTTAAAATTTTATTTACACTAATGTGACCCATGTAAAAGCCACGGGTAAGCTTAGCCATTTCTTTAAAGGTGCACAGCTGCGTAATTTATTTTCCACAAATCCTGTGTACCACACTTCAGTGGAAATGTTTTAACTTACAGCAGGTTCACCCGAATGTTTGACATTTTGAAGATTTATATCAATACAAGGTATTTTAAGCACAGTGGACCTTTGAATGTGTGCCAAACTGGTCAGATGTACTCATTATTCTGTATTAGTCCTACCTAAATTTCATTATATGTTTCAGACGTTTTAACTACGAAAATGTAGGCTTTGTTTCAGAGCAGCAGAGCTTCACAATCTCGGACACAAACCAGAGCTTGCCATAACAGGCAGGACAGGTTCAGAAGAAGGAACAGGCTGGTTAATTTCATGAACACTAGAGGGCAGCCATGTCTGCAAATGTGCACTGCAGTACTTTGGCTTAACTACTCAACAGAATACATTCTGATCACGTACACTACCATTAAATCACAGTGGCTATATGCAAAGTTTATCAAGCCATGCCAGACTGTCAGACTGGTTTTGTCAGGCTGGTTCCTCGCAGAGCCTGTGGTTGTAATTGATCACCGAGATTACCTCCATGTCAACATGTAAGCAATCATGTGATGCGTACTGTGATGTCACTTCCTGCCCAGTTCAAAGAGGCATTCTAGGAGCCTAGCTAGTGGAGAAGGAGGTGGGAGGGCACAAATGGGAACAGCGTTTTGCATTTGTCCTACACACACGTGACATTTTGAGTGGAAACATCCAATGAGAAAGCAGAACTCAACCTGCTTTTACCATGTGTCAGCCCTGCTGAATGCTGGGAGGCCGTGAATATACAGAACAGAGGCAGCTGGACCTGAGACACTGACCCATCCAAATCCATGTCAATCACCTCGGCTTCCCTTGGTTTTCCGAGTTCAAAAAATGTGAAGCACTGTGCTTTTAAAAAACCGCACAAACAATACAACAACACTCTCCGCTGAATTGAGCCAATCCTTCTGGCTGGTTAGTGAAACCAGAATAGTGCAATAGAAGTGCACTGCCCCCCAAAGAACCACAAATAAACAATATGTTTCTATCAAGCTATTAAGTTTTTTCCAGAGTCCCAATATTCACCAGGCTTGAAGGCCTTTTCGGTCCAACCGCAATGCATTTTATCCATAACTCTGAGCAATGAAGTTTCCAGAAGTATTTGTTTGTGATTCTTGCACATTTTTTGTTAATTTAGCATCCCCGGACCGCAATGTATTGACAAGGCAAAAACACTGAGGTCATGAGGGTCATGTCGTCCCGTTTATTGGCGATTCAAACTTTCTAAGCCTTTGCTCTTATGGACCTCAGTCCTACCAGAGAGGCTGCTGCATGTTTTGATTCAGAGAGCAAGAGAAAAAAGAACCAGCTCAGTTTCTGAGGGGTTCACAGTATAATCCTTCCACATATCCGAGAGGTTTTTTCCCCCATGATCGATGTCGCTGACCGGGCGGCCTTCAAGGAACGAGGCCTGCTTTGTTTTGACAGACAGGTTGACTGAGAAACTACGTCTCGTGCTCCCAGAAGACTTAGGGGATTTCCACGGTGTGGATGACCCCCGACCCCCGGCTCATAGATCACGCTCAATCCGTAATGCAAGCACCATGTCGATGGTAAAAAGAGATTAGCTGTTCGAAAACCGCCGTCCAGTTGCCTTCCCGTCGGACCTGACCGTGGAGTGGGGGCAGTGTTGGCGCTGTCCTTGGCTGTTCCTTTCGCCGATGTCATCATACATGTCAATGCAACTTGTGTTTAGGTGTTAAGGAACCAATATGAATTGTGCTTGATCCCTAGCAAGGTGTGGAGGCCAAACAAATCACATTTACAGACCCTAAGTGTTGAGGGATTCATTTAAACGTCTACATGAAACAACACAGCCACTGAACGGCTTGTATTCACCGCAAATCTTGTGCATTGACTGTTAATAAGGGACAGTGCTTCACATTTTCACCTATCACTCCAAGGTCAAAATGCATGACATTTTTTTTTAATTTCAGCTATTTCAGCAATAAGAGAATTTAAAGATCACCTAGGGCCATTCGCTAAAGTATCAGCAGATAATCTGAAAACTTCACACCCGTTTATTTGAGGTTTTCTATTGGACGAGTTGACAGTTTGAAACAGCACCCCAGGGAATTGTTTATTTAGACACACAAAGCAATTGCTAATCAATGTGCTTCAAGCACACGGGGTGAGCAACCACCCATTCATAAATCAAACTCTCTCCCTGGAAGTGATTTTCTTAGAGCCCAAAGTCAATGCTGTTTAATATCACATGAGTAAGGTATAAAAGCACACAGGTACAAGTGAAAATGTACATAGAGTGATTGTTAAAAATTATTTGTAAAATCTTCTCCACCCCCCCACAACTTACCTACAAATGAACTAAATTGATGGACTGGGTATAAGTATTTAGCCTTACTACATAAATACCCTTATTTGGGCCAAATTGGTCTACTAAGTCACAGAATCCCAGCACTGGCAATTGGCTGTATGCACCATGAGGGAAAAGTGACCCTAAATTCCAGCAGCCTAGTGTTATAAGCAGGCACAAGCACAAAGGATTACTGAACGTGTTCGTTTAAGTCGGAGCACATTATTCAAACAATTTTCATCAACCAGGCAGTCGCTACCCCAGTTCCCCTTTTGCTACAGTCTCACCAGTGGGAATTATCTGAGGAAGCACACCTTGTACCCAAAACACAATTTTCTCTGCAGATTACAGCATTAAGGTAATGCTTCAGTCACTTTCAGTAAGATCACACACAGATAATAGAGACTGGGAGAACTTTACCCTCACTTACAAATCCACATGAATCATGATCATTAAAAAAGACCTCTCCAGAAAAGGGATGCAACTTAGTACTTCCATTACTTCCATTTATACGCATCAAATCAATCTACATATAAATCAGTCTATATAAATATGTATATTTGATTGCTCTTTATTGATGCATGGTTTGGTAGGAATTGGAAGAGGGGAGATCAGCTACATTCTACAGTGTCTATTGTGTCTTGGTATCATGGCATGTTAGACTACAGCAATGCAAAATTTTGGCTATCTGTCAGGAATATTTGTCTCTCGATTACAATCTAGAGTCTACAAAGCTACAGCACGTGAACCCTAAAAAACAGCTTCGCAGCAGATGGCAATTAGGGCGTTTTGCTTTGTTTCGTTCAAATTAACGTTGCTGTTTATTTAGCGGGAGGGCTTTGATCCCTAAAGTTTCCTGTTGATAACAGCATGGGAAACTTTAAGCTGTTTTGTCTGAAGGCTCATGGTGCCATAAGGTTATGTTTGCCTTGATAAGAACCTGAGATCCTATGTTTAGCATAAATATAAAGAAATTATATATATATATATATATATATATATATATATATATATATATATATATATATATATATATATATATATATAAAATAAATATAAATATTTATTTTAAATTTTTTAAAAATAAATTATGTCAAAATCATGTAGGCCAATGTACTTACACTGAAAAAAGCATTTTGCACAATTTTCATTCTCTTTTACAATTTACTTGCTAATGTGTTAACTACTGTAGCTAGCCAAAAGCACACAACATGATATAGCGAAATGGGAAGAGTTGGCAATACTGAACTTGGCATTGAACACACAAATCTCCTTACAACTTCAGGAAGGGTGCAGTCAACAAAATGGACATTTAGGAAAGAAATGTTATTTTAAAGGTGCTGAAAATCCATTTTAAAAGTCAGGTAAAGCAGAAGCATTCTTGTGAACATTTACAAAACTTCCTGCAGCAGAGCAAAACTGAAATACATCAGCAGAGGTTATCTGACCTCACTATGGGGGACTGCTTTCAAACTGGCTGTAACCCGTGGCCATTTGTCACGTATCAGATGATTACAGATGGGCCGATGAAGCTAAAGTGGCATCAAGGTATCAAGATGACACCCCTTATGAAAGCCTTAGGCTGTCTGTTCTCACATGTATGACCGCTACAGTTCAAAATTTAAAATATTTCAGTGCGTGTGCAGGTATTGCCACATACATCATGAGCGCAGTGATACACAAGGTCAGCTGGGAGAACTTTAAACAAAACTATAAGCAACTTTACTGTTGTAATCTACTGTGTGAAAAATGCCAGTATGGTGGACCATTTGGTCATTTCCTTTGACACCACTCTACCTAGAGGGAAATGCACTTTTACCCAGAATGCCTGACCAGCGGTAATCCACTGTCCGTCCTCCTTTAAGTGAAACCAAAAAGTAGGTTGAGGGTGGGCTAGAGGAGGAAATTTAAGGGGTGTTGCAGGCACAACAAGCATACTGCGTTTCATTATTAGCTGGGTAGGTTTGGACATTTTGCTATTTGTACCTTCTTGTGGATGTCTTGTGTCTACTTCCACAATGATCTAAAGCCATGATGCTTACTGATGCCTAGCAACCCCCCAAGTTGCACCATTTCTCTGGGAATTTTTGATTATGTCAGCTTGCTAAAACTCTTTCTTTGCTATGTGTTCAAAATTGGCTGGGCTAAACTATGTGCTGATATAAAAATGCTGGAGGATCGTTATAATATTCAATACAATAAGGACGGCTTTTGTTGACCACATCAGCATAGATTTAGATTTACAAATTAAACTCTGTATAGTCTTTTTTAATATCCAAGATCAACAGCTGTAACAGGGGCTCCATTACAGTCTGGGGTCCGAGAAGAGTTCAGCTCCACCCACATTTTATGTCATCACAATTTAGGCACAAATAACCTCCATGGGAAGATTTATAGGGGAGCAAGTATCTACAGGATGCCAGATGTTCCGCTTAATGTAATGATTATTTTAGAACGAAGGTAATTAGCATTCCCTGGGGTAATCTGATCTAGCCACATATATTAAGCTTTTACTACATTACCCAAAACCAGCTGCAATGGCGAAAATCCTTGTCCTTAATCACAACCTGGGTTTCTTTCCTCCTTTCCCTTTTTCTGAACTGTTTTTCGAGAGAACCTGATTAGAACCCGATGATGCTTGGCTTCTTGGGCAGAAAGCGGAGACTATTGATACGCAAACAAAGGCAAGCTCCTCAGCCCTTATTAGCCTCAGCCTATGTGAACGGCAACAGAGAAAAATGCATCATGGGAAGGGGGGGGGGGGTGGTGGCAAAACTGTAAGTGAACTGATGACCTGATGGCTGCTGGTTCACATCCGGAATACGTTACTGCTGTTCTAACTCTGAGCGTGGTAGTCAATCTGAATTGCCTCAGTGAGGGCATCTGCTGACCAAATAAATGTAACAGGAAATAATACATAAAATTTAATTCCCTGCTCTCATAACATTTATCCATGAATGTGGTTTTCATCTCAGACTCAGGCTCTGCATGTAAAGGGGTTTAATGCGCTTACATCTAAGAGAATACAGTGACATTCAGGCACCTCTGGTACTATACTCCAGCTATGTAGGTGGTCCACTAAGGGACCAATAAGATGGATTCTTGCAAAGGCCGTTCTACACAAGCCTCTGAACACAGACATCACTCACCATGACTTTTAAGAAAGAGCACAATTATACGGGCATCATATGCATCATGTCTCAATGAAGACTTGTTTTTATGCTTTTATGAATTGGGGGAATCTTAACCACATTGTGGATTATCATTAGCCCTGAGTGACCAATTCAATAGTTACAATTGTTTACAGTTCAAAGGGTTAAAGGGTTTTATTTTCCTCTACCACAACACTCATCAGAGGATCCCCAGACAAACGGTATTCACGGTTTGATGCAAGTGAAGCTGGCAAACCCCAGCGCTTTTATTCTAGATAGTCAGAAGCACTACAATTCTGTATTATGATGACGACAACATTGAAGGAGTCTGTGCTCGAACCCAGGTTACAGCAATGATGAACACAAATGCAGTTCCAGCAGCTGTAGAGCTGCAAATTAGTAAATGGAAAATAAATGAATAAGTAATCATCCAAATATGAATCTGCAAAAAGGCATGTCACCTAGATTACATACCAATGGAAGTGCAGGATTTTCTTAGTTGATGCATTCAGTATATAGTTGGCCTAAAGCCTCCTTGTGCCCCATGGACACCCAAAAGCTAGATCATTTAGTGCTGAGTGTTGGCTTTGCATGCAGCATCAAACTGGCGTGAATCACAGGCTATATTAGGGCAATGTGGGGGGATTCATAAGGACCCTGCCCTTCTCCTTTGCAGTCGACATATCTAATCAAAGTGTATGAACAGCAGCTGTGTAAACAGTTTACCAGAAGTCATTCTCTCCTTCTCCCTCTGTCTCTCTCTCTTTCTCTTTCTCTTTCTCTTTCTCTTTCTCTTTCTCTTCTCTCTTGCTCAGCCAGGAACACAGACTGGCACTCAAATCAATGGGTTACAATATGCGTTACACAGGTTTTTATGTGTACTGAAGTCTGTACAGCACTGTGTGTCCAATACAGGTGAAAACTGGAAAAATTTAGATCTGTATATTAGAGGGGTTGATATGTAATAGATTTTAAATGTGTTACTTTTATGCTTATTATTAATGAGGTGGCACAGGCCTCTTGTAATGCTGATAAATACAGACCATCTCTCTACTGTTTCACTGAAATAATCTGAGTGTGGGAAATCTCAACATTGTTTTTTGGATTCAATGTCTGTTAGCTCCCCTGTCTGCTCTTCCAGCAGTTCACATGGCTTTTTCACAGAGAGTAAAACCTGCCCTTTGTATAGAGGGCTGACAGTTGTTCCCAGAACTCTAAAATCAATGTTATCTCTGCCCGGCCCACTCCACGGACATTTGGGATTAGGCTCCAGCTCCCTCCTTATTCTACATGTTTAGGAAAATGGGTAGCATAAATCACAACTCAATATTTCATATTTCATCATTGTTGGCTGCATTTTATCTCTAGTGCTTTACATAGGGTAATGGAATTCTTGTTTGTCAGTAGAAATATGTTACCTAAATGATGAAAGCAAAATCATAAGGGGGAAAAAAGGAGACTCCCGGTGACAAAAGATAACTTTAATACTAAAACCAAGTCCAGCATTTTGCTAGTTTTCTTTGAAGTTTATATCTGTGGTGAGGTTAAAAGTTTGAGAAAACTCTTTGTGGTGCATAGTTCTGACATTTTGTCCACATCAAACAGAAAGCGCAAGTCTCAGAGTTGTCTTTCATGGTTGAAAATGATCTTAATGTCTGATGTGGGAGAGAGTGATGGAGAGGTATCCCATGGTTCAGTAGGCCTACACCAGCTTGGAGTCATTTAACGCTTTAGAGACCTGTTATTGACTTATTTCTTTCAATTTCAATGTCTTTTTTTAACCAAACACCCACTCAAGTCTTCCTCCAATCCATTTTAAATAGTTCTATGTACAAACTATGCATAAAGGTGTCATAGTATTGCAGTAATCATACATTAATCATAGTGAGTTGTAGAGAGTCATAGACAAATCATAGGTGAGTCATAGCTATGCAGTGCCTCAAAGATCATGTTAATGACACACAGTTTAGCTTCCAAGGCATTTCATTCAGCACATCCTCATCGAGAGAAAAACCTGTGTGCCCTCAGGTATGCATGTATGCTGCCCCCAGGAAATTTATGTATTTGTGAGGAGAGCTTTTATCTCGGAATCTCTGCATTTTTATTCAGCTGTTACCTTTATAATTCACAAAAACATTTGTAACACCTAGAAATAGGCCTGTGACTTGATTCTACCAGCAGATTCTTTGTTAATCATGTGTTATTTGTCGAATGTTATGTTTTTTAAAAGTGCAATTCACAGTATTGGGGTGCATTGCTTTGAATACCCACATGGCTTTGAATTTATGACTGTTTGAATCTCATCTTAAACAGATTAAATGCTTCCTGTTTTGCCATTAGTTACATAAGCAGTAAATCTTTCTGGCTCCTCTGGAGATCAGCATGAATAACCTTTGCAGTGGCTTCGTTCCCTTTCAGTTGTGGCTTAAGTGAGCTATGAGCTCCTCTTGGTGGTTTGGGTAAATATCTTGTTCCAGCAATGGCCCTAGCTCCTTGATCTCACGGCACGTTTGGCTGCTGGGAAATTTTTGCCTCCGGTCGATTTGTGAGACTCAGTCATTTGTTATGGCCCCGCTGGCTGAAAAAAAGGATGAACTCGAAATAGAGCATAAATGTGTCAGATGATATGGAGGGAAACCCGCCCTGGACAGCCAAATAGCGTCTCCCTCAAAGGGAGTACATGTCTACATACACACTTCTCAGAAACACTGTATGTGTTTTTTCTTTATTAGTTCCAGAACCACTCTCCAGACAGAAGTGGGCCGTTGTGCAAGTATTCCCCCCTACACAGGGCACCAGTATGTCATAGGGCCATTACCCATAATCCATCTCCTTTAATACTGAAGTGCTGTTAAGCAGAGAGTGGGCATCATTCTGAGGTCTTTGGTTAAACTTATCAGGGGGATGAAACCCATAACCATCTGGGATCAGGTACACCCCCTTCCACTAAGTTACTGACCTGCTACAATAGCTGTTGTTTGTTACCCCAAAAATATTTGTTGCACAGTCTTAGTATATAGATCTACAGATCATAAAGGCCACTGTAAGGGATTTACAGAGAAATACCATATGATATAATGTTATTCACACAAAACCACATTTTTCACAGCCCCGATGAAGGCTTGATAGGGGACATGTTGCTATTCACCGCCTCAAAGCACGATTTTCACAGATGACATCAGTTATTCTGAGGTACAGCTATTTAACTTGTCAAGCCTGTCAAAGAAGATGGAGAGCTTCTGGAAGGAACCATTAAATTCTGAAGCTGCATGGAGGCAAAGGGGGCTATGTGCTTTTCGACTTGTGTGGCGCTGTTGTCTTTTCTCGGGAGCAGGGTCCGGCGGCCTGCAGGGGCCAATGAAGACCCTGTCGCGCAGAATGGTTTTTTTTCCATGGGTCAGGAGGAGTCCCGCTCCTGCGCAGAGATGGAGCGGGACCGGCTCACGCTGCGCCCAGCCTGTAGATAAACAGACTCGCAGCTTCCTGCGACGCCCAAAACCTCACCTCTTTCACGCACCGTGTATCCTGACCCCCACGCACCCTTCCCCGCAAAAAGAAGGTACTGTCTCCTGAATACATCCACGTGAGCATGTCTGCATTCAAATGGCTGCTGATAATGGGATAAACACAGGGCCGGGCTTTCGTACAAGAGCTGATGTCGAAACAATCTGTGGCTCCGAACCTCCGGGAGCCGGCCGTCTGGCTGTCTCCCGTTCGGCGTCGGGATGCACCTGCAGATTTACGGCCGAGTCAGCATGGACCATTCCAATTATTTTTATTACCCTGCACAACGTGTTACACTAAGACTCTAAGAATATATGTGTGTGTGTGTGTATAATGGACACATGAAAGAATAATGTTTTCATTTCCTTCTCCAAAAATTGGTTTCAAAAGATTTTTCTGCTATCACGACGACGTCATGAGATTATTCTGAAAATAACCTTCATAGCCGACTTGAAGCAGTGTCAAAAATATAATAATTTACTGTTCTTATTTTGTGGGATTGGCTACAATCGTATATATGATAAACTAGCCGTCAAAGAGCCTGCAGTCAAAAATCAAAGCACCTTGGCTGCCCGCATATACCCACGTACATTAGTTGCTTTTTCAACTTGACAAGGAAATATATAAAATGCAATTTTGAAAATCCATCCATCCATTTATGCATTAGTAGGGCAATTCAGGCTAAACTCCAGTGAGCTAAGTGAGCAATGTCACACACAGATTTTTGAACAGGGCAATCTACTGGCTTTATGTCCAACTCTAACCACTACAACACTGAATCCCTATAATAGGTTACCTGTAATAGGTTGTGACACACTCTCAATCAGTGTGGTGTGGACCAGGAGTAGATCTCTCTCCTAGTCAACTGTCAAAAGGCCAACTTGGTTGTTTTAATGCAGGGGTTAGAGTTCGCTAGAGTGCAGGCTAATCACTACCCCAGGGGACATTGTGTGTGGCCTGCCATATGACTTACTTTTCCGCTGGGAGACATATAGCTAGACACCTATGATGCCAACACACTTCAATACATCTGCATCTCTGACATTTGCTTTGGTTGTGTATCACTTCCCATTTGCCTTGCTTTGAATTAATACACAATGCATTATATTACATGTTCTTAAGTGACACAGTCACCGAGAGTGATTAGCAGAGCTTTCAGTTTTGATATTATACAGCTTATACATAAATAGCTTCAAAACAACTGGATATTTACAATTTGATTTCAGTATCTCACTCAAGGGTATTCGAGCAGGGACCTATCTGGGAATGGAACCAGCAACCTAAGGGTTATGAGCCCTGCTGCTTCCTGTTAAGGTAGCCATAATTTAGCCTCTCTCACCTCTGTCTAACATTGTTGCAGTGGTATGTCTTAGGAGTAGGCCTGCTGTTCTCAGACCAAATCGGTTTATGAATCATTATCATCTGTAGTATCCAAGCACACAGTTATGACAAAATTATACTTCAAAAGCTGCTGATGCTTTGGCAGTATTTATAACGTACATGGGAGAAGTTAAAAGTGGAATATTAAAGGTATCACTTTGGATATAACTATACTTCATAGTAGCTCGCAGAGTGACAGGGTGTTTTATTTTTGTTTGTTTCTTTGGCCCGGCATCTCATGAAACCTCTTGAAATTGGTCCTTGTTCACTAGAAAAAAAGGCTGAATTAATATATGCAAGGAATAATTATTAATACATAGAACTAATCATTATTTTTCTCTTTATAAGAAATTTCTATTCCAAAATGATAAATGACTAGCATGATTACCTCTGAAAAAAATGCATTGGGGTCCTCATTTTTAAAGACACTCACCCACGAATGTGCATGCATGCAAGCACACACACACACACACACACACACACACACACACACACACACACGTGCAAGTGGAACAAAGCTCCTGGATACGCCTGGAATGGACTTCCAGTGGCGATCACTTCATGGAAAAGTTTGTCCAATTAATTGGACGTGTCTCCGTCTTCCCTGTCTTTCCATTCTGACTCCACAGGATTCCAAAAATTAAATCTGATAGAGTATCATGCCACTAAGAGGGATGATAAAAGTAAAAAGAAACTACAGCAAGGGAGGGGGTCAGGGTTCAACTATGGAAAACATATACTCAACTCTTCAAAATAAGATCAAACAAAAAAAAACCCTTTTGAATCTAATTATCCTTATGTTCTCATCATCCTTTCAAGCCTGTAACTTCTTCCATTTATATAAACATTGTTTAAAAGGAGGGCTCTCAATGCCATTCCATTCTAGCAGGGAGCACTGACCCTCGGTGTCAAATTGAAATTAGATCATTCGCAGCCAAGGGGCAATTCTAGCCCACGAGGGCTTCCATACGGTTTCAATGGCCGTTCCTCACGCATGTCATCATGGCTCTGAAATTCTGGCACCCGGCGCTTGTTTGTTTTAACGTGATTTGATAATGCGGTGCGCGAGGCTTTATCCGAGTCACGCTAACGAGGTCCAGAGGCGCGGCCACGCCCCCCTTGATGCGCCAGACAGGCTAAAAGGTCAGGCATCTCGTTGCCGCTCTGAGCTCAGAGACCAGATGTGCTTAGTAATGCTGCGGCGTGGCATCGTATTTTGCCGAGCGAGTCACTCTTCCAGAACGTGCATGTAAGCCACAGACCTCTGCAGCTTTTGTGATGCGCCGGGTTACGGTAATTATGTGTGAATAAAAATCTCCCTGTGACTTTGTTAGGGAGCTAGCTCTGGGACGCTGGCAATAGTGTTGCTGTGTAGTGTAGCTCAATGGCCAGCGTGAATGTTCTTTGACTAAAGTAAACGTGTTCAATGTAATGCTTTCCTGTAGTGACGACAATGTTACCTCGTCTTGTGCTAATTTAGCAAGCCACCCACGGAGCTACAAACCGCTGTAAAATAATAACTGCATGTCACGAGCAGCTGGCTGAGTCAGAGCATGCATTCAACAGTATTTAAAGATTAATTTAGATGATATATATATATATATATATATATATATATATATATATATATATATATATATATATATATATATATATATATTCAAAGCAATGATGTGCATTGCTGTATAATCCAGTTGGGTCTAGTTTGGTCTGGACTATTATACACTTGTGATTAAGTGGATTTCTTTGGAATGCTTAAATCAAAATGATTTAGATCAAAATTTAACGGCTGGATCAGTTTAGGATTGTTTCTATTTGATCTGTACAGTGCATCCCCTTCAAAATGATAAGATTGTGCAAAGTATATTTATCCTTAATTTCTAAAATACAGTATTTAACTTCAGAAATTTGCATTGGGTGGAATATTGAACTGACACCCATCATTTTTCACTTACAAATATGTAATGTATTCCAAGACCAAAAACATGCACTAGCAGCAGAAGCAATCTCAAATGGATCTCAATTAATCTCCTCAGCAGAAACTCTTATCCAGGCCAAACTACTCCAGACATTACAAATTACTCTGGATGTTGCAAATTACTGTAGATATTCCACATTACCACAGTCCATACATACTGAATATACTTACTCAAGCAATATCAACTCCAGTCCTTTAGCCATAACACCCCAAAGCCACCTCATTCTCTTACAATTATGTAACACTGTAGTGTTGGTTAAAAAACTTTCACCCCCCGTTATCTAAATACAGCTATATACACTCAAAAGCCATTTTGTATATTCTTTACTGTAAATAAATGAAAAAAATGTGTATCAGTTCTCCTCTATATTGGGAAAGCACATTTTTGAAAATACCAGTCATGATGCTTGGTCTCAAGATATCAGATATCAGGTGTCTCGCTCTAAACAAGGTTTCCTCCGTCCTTCTTTTTCCTCTTTCTTTGTAAGTAGCTTTGATTGAGTGTACCTGCTACATGACAAAATATAACTGTACAATGTAGATGAGAGTTAAATTTAAAGAGTTTCTGGTGTTTTTTGGTTAAAGCACACCTTGTCTGTGTAGAAGCAGACCTTGAGGATATTAGCTAGAATGTAGTCTTGCGCTGAAGTCCATTTTCATCACGGTACAACTGGACTGACTCCAGTAAAACTGCTTCCTCATTTACAGCATCCATAAGGGGTTTAGCAGCAGTGGTCTGCCAATTCTTGATTCCAACTGTGAGGGAGATAACTGGTAATCTTAGAAATATTTCCATGTCCAGTCAAAGTTTTCTTTAGATCTTTCACATTTTTGATTGCCTAATCAGACACCGTTTTTAGCCCACATCTGTTTTTGCAAAGATGCACATTTAGTGAAGCACTTAAGGTTGAGAACAGTACCTTTGCTCAGGGCTACAACAGCAGCATTCCAGCTGGGAACTGGACCTGCAACCATATGATTACAAACCCAGTTCCGTGACCTCTTGGACCACACCGTCGAAGTGTAACACAAGTTCACTTTTGTTACGTGAGAAACAAACTGTTCCATCTCCATGGAAAAGCGCGATGATTTTGGGGTGACCTCTCAAAACTGTCGCAGGTTTCTTGGGTGTTGCCCAATTTCTCAAAGTGCAGTCATTTTTGTTAGACTACTGCTGTTAACACTGGAAAAAAAAAAAAAAACAATTCTGTCACAGTGTATTAGCTCCAGCTGCTTAGCACATTGAGCAGATGGCTCCACTTGCGTGATAGTAACAATGTTGCATTATGCATTATGAATTTTTGTGCCTCAGCATTCTTCTCTCATGAAAAATAGATTAATCATTGAACTCTAAATTTCATAACTGCCTAATGAATATTTAAGACAAATTGGTAATGCACTCACTTTGTTTTATGTCATTATCATAGGTGAGTTATGTTACACATATATGATGTATGAATATACACATATTGTGAGCATGTTTGAGAGACCTTTACTGTAATTCCAACATAAGAAATGGCAGGTCATTTTAGACTGTCACTTTTTAAAAATTTGGAATGACTTATGACGTTTCCCCCTTTTTCTTCCAATTGAATACCCAATTGCATCATACCACCCATAACTACAACCCACACCAACAATCAGGGAGAGTGCAGACAAACAAGGGCTCTCTTCTGAAACGTGATGTCAACAGGAGTTCTTTTCACACCACAATCCCCAAACCAAGCCCGCACAGACAGAGTCAGTGGAACACATCTCATGCTCAGATATTTATATAGGCAGACTGTGAGCATCAGATTGACCAGCGAGGTTACCTGGCATGTGATGGGACGGACAAACCCTGGCCAACCGGCCCACCCCTATCCACAGTGGCAGGAAGCCATTTTGTTCCACCGCTGCGGGCTCCACGGTGGGGATCGAGCCTAGACCATAGAGCGCAGCCTGCAATCAAAGTGAAGAACTGGACCAGCTTGAGCTGCTCGGGAGCCAAAGCACATTTACAAAGAGTTTTCTGAAGCTTTTGAAGTTCTGGAGTGAAGAACTGAAATGACATGATATACAGGACTTCATTTTGCCAAGCAGAGCCATCAACAAGAAAGACACAGTACCAGGTTGAAGGTAATTGTGTCAAACCTACAGCAGCAGACTCACAAAATATCAATCTTCAGGTTACAGCTCTGGTTGCCTAAACACACCAACAGAAATAAGTCATGTATACATATCTGTGATACATGAAATTGTAAATGTCATCCATTTTGAAGGAGCCAAGAGAACTGCTTCCCATTTGTGAAAACTCATCAAAGATTTATGACAAATGGCACCAAAGATCAAAATTTTTCACATCACTATTAAAAAAAAATACTCCAAGGGAGTAAAAAATCACAACCACTAGGTGGAGGAGGAGGAGGAGGAGAATAGGAAGTGCTAGCGGCATTAGCAGTATTAGCAGTAGCAGAGTCTTTTTATACAATCCTGATTGGCGGACATGTGCTGTTCTGTGTCGCTGGGGGGCGACAGACCGTGCCTCTTGCTGCTATGACACATCACTTGCTGATGACACACAACACTGCAGATGGGATCTTCCTTCATCATTATAGCTTTGCGTGGTGGCAGAGACGCATCTGAGACCTACGCCTCAGAAAGGCTTGGGAGGATATCGTCCTACGATTGATGGGGACACTATATCCATTTACGAAGACACATCATTTAACTTGGAGGGCCTCCAGATTCCTGGAATGGGAATTGGGAAGCAAAAACTACTTACATTTACGCTGAAGCGGAGAGTACAGAGAATTTAAGCACCTCATTTAAGAATCTATGACTCTTCCATATAAACATCAAGGGCGTGTCAGAAAAATGCAAAATGTGACCAGGGGAACATTTTGCAATGGCGTGTGCATTCTGGAAATAAACAGCCATCTCTTGAGCATTATTGCACTTGAAAGATTTATAATGGTCAAGATTTACAGTATTCATATTCTCATGTTTATCTGATCACTTTATCAGGAAATATGAATCATTTCCATATGGAAGGACATTTAGAACAGCAATAATTTGCTCTTGGCAAGGGACTGACATACAGTTTAAAGCCCATTTCGGGTTTCTCTCCCCGCTCATGAGAAGAGTACAGTAGGGTGCATGAATTAGCACCTGCGGATGATTATGCGGTTATCTAATCCGGCTCATAATTGGATGTTTTTGACATTTGTTTTTGCCATTCCGCATCGCTTTCAGGAGCGCGCCTCATCTGGAACCGGTTGGCTGGGACGGCGTAAGATCCGGAATGGCTCCCAAACGGATGCGAGGGACACTGCAGTTTCATCCCCCGCCCATTCCTTTCCAGCTTTATGTGGTGAAACTGACAGTGATCACCGCATTCCCGTGGTCATGCAATCACTGAATACCAGAAATGAAGAATTCTCAGCCAAAGGTTTTTTTTTTTTAAGCATTGTATTACCCCGTTTGTTCACTGCATGATTCTGGTATGCGGAGACCAGGCACGGGGGTGTCCCCCTAGCTCTGGGGCGCAGTGCTCAGCAGCATCAATATCATTTTCCCACAGGAGGCTACGCTTTCTCTCAGAGAGGCAACCCTGCGCTCTCCTTTGAAAATAAACAGGCGCAGGTCTTCACATCCAAAGCCAAAGGCCTTTGGCGGGATCCCTGTCAGAGGGTCTTGACAGTCTCCAGCATCGCCTCTCGCTCAGCTTGCATGCTGTCCATCTTCGCTCTGAGACTCCTCACCATGGTCTTCATCCCCTCTGCTGCGGAGGAGGAGGAGGAGGAGGAGGAGAACAGTCCTTCGACGTATGATGCCCCAGGAAGAACAATCCCCTCTTCAAAATAAAAGTTCTGCCAAAAACGATAAGCTCCCTTGTAAAAGAGGAGGGGGGCAATGCCTCCAACAGAAAAATGAGAGGTGCTCCATCAGAGAGCCATTCCAAAAGCCAAGCGCAGGGTTGCTAGAATGCAGATACTAAAACCCTCAATAAGTAATAAGCAGTCTGGGAAGTACCAGCTATAAAGGGGATCGGGACCATGCTCTGTGTTTAACAGCAAGAATTTAAGTCAATATTCTTCATAAAACAAAAAAGGTCTATGTGTTTGTAGGTATGATTGGTTAATAGTAATGAAGTTCAGTCAAAGTTTTTGGTGCTCTCTGGCCCTTCTTAGGGATTAGTCCACACAATGAACCATGATCTCAGTCTCTTTGGTTTGTTGATCCCATTGAGGGTCAAGGTAACAATGGAGTTACATCAACAGCTGTCATATAGCTCTCTTGCAGTAATTTTTGACAAATTAACAGGTTATTTGAAGAAATTAGCCTCGGGGTGGGGGGCCATCCATGGAGTTATATTCATCGTTTCAGCTCAATGTTAGTGGATGCTGCTTGGATGAGAACCTCAACCACCCCCCAATTCCAGATGACTCAGGGTGTTATTCCAACCTGCTTACTCTGTGGTTACCAACAACATCCGCGAAACGACTTGGAAACGCCCATCTCTGCAGACAACGGGCTTGGGGAAATGAGCGATGGGGTCCGGAACATATGGCGAGGTCACATGAATCCCTCCTTACCCCCTCCTCATGTGCCATTACTGCAGATCTAATGCGGAGTTGTGTAAATATTGAACATTACCCCGCCTATGGCCTGAAACACTGAATATAAATTTTACAACATTCCACCCCTGGATATAAAAATCCACATGTGGAGGTGCACCATCATGAACCTGTAGCTCTAAATATATCGGACTTTATTGTATTTAGTCCATGTTTTATTGCCGTTGGCAAACATGGTCCGAATAGGCGGGTTTTGAAAGATTAATTTAGAACCAAACTGACATTACTAGCACATATTAACTGTGCTGGAGGTTATGAGGTGCTTTTCTCATGCTATTTTAATCCCTGGATGGTGGATGAAACATCATAGGTAATTCCTATTTTACTTACAACGGCCCCTTGTGTCTGTAGTTACCCAACCACTGGACCATTCAAGTAGCATCTTGGACTCTGGGAGGTGCTGTGTGGAAGGGAACAGGGTCATAGCAGATGGGATTGAATAAATCACACTGCAGCTGGCATTGGAACATTTTCCCATCCTCAGTATCAAAGCACTTTCAGTATATGGTTACAAAACAGTGCAACTGAAAATTCAGACCCAGAATGTGACATACCACAGCATTCCAGCACCCTCACACACACTTACATTGTCAAGGACTTCGTGGCTGATGTGGAGGTGATTTATTGATTATATTTTTTCTACATTATGCTGAATAATGTAAAAAAAAATCAATACCAAAAACAACCTTGAGATATAGGGCTGACTCAGAGTATTAGCAATGCTTTTCACACTGCCCACATGATACTGGTTTAAAATTGTCCTCTGGATTGTATATTTAGGGAACATCTGTGGCTGCAGGGACAGGGACGGGGGCCGGGCTGCTGGGAGGTCCCCAGCAGGAGGTGAAGAACGCAGCCGCCCTGCGGCAACTAACAGGCTGGAAGGCGTTCTGTGTCCTGTTACCCATGAGCTTGTGATGGAGCAGCGGATTCCTATATGCTATCAAGTATGCTAAATTTATCTTCCTGCAAATGGAATGACCCTTTAATTAAGTGCAGGTCCACCTTAATAGCATATCTACTAGCTACGTGTGCAAGTGCGCGTGTGTGTTTTCTATGACAAGGGAACTTTGTTGCCCAGTGGGGGCTGCATGGACAGCAGAAATGGGGGGCAGAATGCTTAACTGGGATATTTGTAGGAGGGGCATCATACAATGAGGTCAGTAATAAATAGTTGAGTGTAATGTAGCAGTCAACCTTTAGTGTGAGTGGGTGTGTATGTGGGTGGTTGTGTGTGACTGTGTGTGTGGGGTGTAGGTACAAGCGTGCTGATTGTGATCAGAGAATTTAGGTGGGATGTCATGGTCCACAAGTCATAGTATCTTCGACCATCATTGAGTTACAGGATTTACAGATTTAGGTTATTCCCTAGCAATGCTGAATCATAAAAAGGCAAGGCACTGTGGTATGTAAGAACTGTTATTTTGCCCTGATGCACTTAAATATTAGTTGGAATTCAAGGAATCTATTTTGCTAAAGTCAGCATGACAGCATGTTTTCAAAACATTTCAAGGGGGTTTTGCTCAGATGATTACATTCCCCTCCCCTGCTTCAAGTTGCACAAATCATACCCAGATAAGAGTGCAGAAGAAAGAGCAGGACGGCAAAGACAAAGGAGGACTGTTTGATTTAGATCCCGTTGTTCGGGCTGAAGGAATCACACTTCCCTAATTCTGAGGGTCACCGGTGCGCTCTCCCCACAAATCACCACAGTGTTCCCCTCTTGCTCAAACACAAGGACTTGGCAGCGTAACTGTAAACACGCACTCTGAGAGAGCGGCAATGACAACCACATGTGCTGTCACGGGCAGAGCAATACCAAGAACACTTAAAGCAGCAAATATGAAACAATCCGTCTGTGTGCATCTTATGGGAAAAGAAAATAGTTCCTTGAATAAGTAGCAATCTGAAAGAGAAGGGAAACGGTATGTGAAGTATGAACCATTCGTCATGCTTCTGAATAATGGAGATTTACATTAAGGCACTCATTGACATTATCTACTCTATCAATCCTTTTTTAGCCTCACAGTGAGACAAACGACATCACTTCCTTTGTTACTGGCAGATTTTACTTAATTATTGCCATGCTGAAGAGAGCCTGGTGCCTTTCGAGAGAAAAAAAAAAACAATATGGGCTCACGAATGGCTCAGTTGGCAAGGTGTGCATCTTGATTGCAGGCTGAGAAAACTTACAGCCTGGGTTCAAAATTGACTTTGCCACTTGCCAGCAACAACAGGGAGCCCACATCAGTAGTCCAAAATGGCTGAAATCAATATCACAGATCACTAAAATTGATCAATTAACCCAATCCGATCATTAACCTGATCAATTCGCTTAACATGGCAGACAGTTGGATACCTTATTATTTTTGGTCTACATCGGAAAATGCTTTTCTGCCCTGTGCCAAAAAGGGGTTAATAACTGAAAAAAATAATCCAAGGTACTCAAATGGAACAGAACCTTCTAATGCAGTTACCAGCATTGTTCTGCTTGTACCAGTTAGTCAATGCAAAGGTTGAATTCACACACATGATTGGTGGTTTATAATGCAGTTATGTGGGCTTTCCCCCTGATGCTGGCCTTAATATTGGCCAGGATATAGGACTGAGAGTCATGGAAAAGCAGAATGGATTCTGTATGGATAGGGCCCATGTAGTGGATGATCTGCTGTGCTTTTAATGACAATCTATGGAGAAAAAATTCTCGATCTAAAGCTATTTGGCATCCAAGTCTATAATGTCATCCACCTAATTTTGATCTGGCATGGAATGGTAGAACCTTCCTGCATCCATTTGAAATCTGAATTGCAATTGGATATTTAAGATCACTTAAGACTTCTCTGCATTGTACAGTTGGCTCGGACAGGTTTTTTTATATTCCTGTGACAATACCTTTGGTCAAATGAAATGTGCTAGCAGGTTTGGAATAAATGGGTCCTTTTTTAAAACTAACATTGGAAGGAAACAGAGATAAATATGCCAAAAGTATACGTTACCGTTATTTTATTCCCCCACCCCCCCAATATGCAGCCAAGCACCTCACCCCTGCTGCCTCTATGACACAGTATATGGCTTTGGTGAAGCTCTTTTTTCCCCACTAATGGAAAGGATTTAAATATCAATTCCATGGGAGAAATGGATGACTGGCGATCCAAGACCACCCAGCCCAGCAACTTTTCCAAAGGACCTTCCTCCTTAACACATTTACCAACACTTATTAATGTTGGACTAAACACAATGCAATTTATAATGATGTATAAATGTGGTCAATGCTTCATTAAGCGTTTATAACTGTACCATATTAAAGTGTTGCCTTAACTTTTATTTGAAGGATTTCCCAAATGGAATTCTGTTGACTGGAGAGAATATCTCCTTTGATTGCCCACCAGGAACTGAGTGCACTCACAAAGACATGTTATAGTTGCCTCACATTTGGACATCCAATAGCAAACAGATGTGGCCAGATGCTCAGCCAATGCTGAAACAAAGGCTGGATGCAGCCTGATTGTGTGAAATGCAGTGGACTCATGACATGAGAATTTCTGTCTAACAGGTGTTGTCTGATCATGTCACTGTTATGCAGCTGTAAAGCGGAAACTTCACGCGATGGTGACACCGGGAGGGGGTCCCATGGCTCTGAGAGACTATTGGTGCAACATTCAGCTGGGGGAAAATAACCTTTACAGCCTTTGTCTCCAGACAGACAGCAGAGGGCCTTCGAACGATCTGTCTGATTTTGCAAAATACTCACAGGAAGAAGAAGCCGTTTACCTTATGCATGATGTCACTTGAAGGTAAATAGTGACTGTTGCCATGGTAATTTAGACTCCCCAATATGTTGCACACAGCAAACCTTCTTTTATGTCAGCAACTCCTAAGAAGCAGCTCCTAACTCACATATCGGTTGCATGTGAAGGCTATCAAGACCTCTTCCGCAAGTGGATTTTTACAAACCTCTGTGACCTAATCTTTCCTTCACATTCATGTGCGGCAATATTCAGAAACATGCTAATTTGTAAAAGTTTGACCATGAAGAATATTCCTTGAAGCAGATATTAATTACATGTGACAACATTTTGTTGCTTAACCTCTAGCTATACTTTGAATATCAAAGCTACATAATGTCAAAACATACCATGAGCAGTCAAACCAGATATCCCAGAATGCACCTGAAGATCTGGCCTGCAGGTGTATGTAAGAGACCTAAAGTAGCTGTCAGGAGTTTTTCCGGACAGTGGCAATTGATCGCGCTGCACTCTCTGGGAGAGTGAGGGGGCTCGGGCATGCAGCAGGGCTAAATTGAATGATTGGTTAATGACGGTGTTCGCTGCCTGGTGCGTGCTCCGCACCTGTTGCCTATCTGCTG
This sequence comes from Megalops atlanticus, assembly GCA_019176425.1. Classification (NCBI taxonomy): domain Eukaryota; kingdom Metazoa; phylum Chordata; class Actinopteri; order Elopiformes; family Megalopidae; genus Megalops; species Megalops atlanticus. Next base: position 20,880,709 of record CM032894.1, read on the forward strand.
TAAGGGATGCCGGGGCTTTATAGGCAGGTGAGTAGGAGCAGCAGCAGAGACGCTGATGGAGGTGATCACACGGAGTTTAAGTGTGGAGCTTAAGTTTCTGATTTTCTTTTTTTCTTTTGAACGTGCCGGCACGGCTGAGTTTAGGGTTTGTTACTTGGTTTGCTGTTTTTCTTTTTTTGTTTGGTTGAGCTCTGGGAGTCGCAACCCGGAGCATAATTTGAGTTGTTGCTTTGGTTAATTTTCTTTTTCTTTTTTTTTGCTTTGGTGTGCTGGTCCGAGTGGGCGTGTGTATGTGTGTTTTAGGCGGCTTCCGAAAGAGCGGCGACCAAAAAGGGCTCAAGCGGCGAGTCCCTGAGGGAGGGGGAAAAACACCATCTGGTTCCGGATGCAGCCGGGGTCGAAGAGAGCCCCCACCCTGTGGAAGCGCGTGCTGGGGAGGTGGATCCCCTAGCTAGAAGGGAGGTGACACCGCGAAACATCAGCTGAATGCGTGAGTCACCGGCACGGGGTGGAAAGGGAGCGCTGGCTGGCTGCTGAACTGTGTCTCCCTCAGTGTGATCCCATGGAGCCGGCGAAGTTATTACCGGGAAGAAGACGTGTGTCGCCGCCGGAGCCGCCAGCCCCCGCAGTTGGAGTTTATTTAATTATTATTATTATTTTTTTTTTTTGGGACGTAGGCGAGGCCCAGCATTGTGGTGCGGGCCGAGCTACGTCCCCCCCTTATACTTCCGTTTTCGTTTTGTTCGTCTTGTGTGGTGTGGTGTGCGTGTGCGTGCGAGGAGCCTCCCCCGCAGTGGCAGCACTCCCCCTGGTAGTGAAACAGAGTGGTCCTCTCTCTCCCTGTGCCCAGGTGGGCGGGGACGCCAGTTCACGGGGTGTTTTGCAGTGAGGCTTAAGGGTGAAGGGTGTGTGTGGTGTGTGGGGATTTCCTTTTTTGTTTTGTGTGGTTGGGTAGCGTACCTGCCTGTTTGTAACCAGGGAGGGGAGGACAGGAGTGGACAGAAGGGCAGGGGGAGGGGCTTAGCTGCGAGTAGGTTGACTGGCGTCTCTGATTTTATGAATTGTTTTGTGTTTTTTTTTTTTTTAAAAAAAAAGAAAATAAAATGTGCTATCCTACTCACCTTGTCCTGGCGTTCTTGTGGCGGGCGGATCCCTAGGAGGGCGAACCAACTGGGCATTGTGTCACTCCTGACATAGCCCCTACTTTTACTGCACTTGCTCCTTTTATTATTTGATATGTGTACTACTGTATGTGTCCAGGTTTAATTTAAGGGTTCTCCCCCTATCCAAGCTCCTACCATACCACCCAGAAAGGGAGACCTCCCCCAATCACTTCTTGCATTTATGAATCTGCCACAGAGTGATGACATGCTAGTGACTGCAAGGGAAAGTGACATATGAAGGCAGTATATTTAAGAGAAGAGTGGTCATAAGTGGTTTTACTTTTCTTAGTATGGTGTTTTTTTTTTTTTATGGAATGGTCAAACATGCAGTACAGGCACTAGAGAATTTGGGAAGGGCTTGTGGTCATATTTTAATGGACAAATCCCTCACATGGTAAGTTTCTGCAAAAAAACCAAAAAAAAATTGACGACATTGAGAACACCAGTAATAAAGTCCACAGGGAATTACTAAACTTCAGAGTTTGTTTGTCAGAATTTAACATTTCAAAAGGGAAAATGATAGGGGACCTACAAAAGGTTCTAGGTACAGAGACATGAGAGCCAAACTGATGACTGACCCCTATTATAACCACTGATTATAATGGGGGTCATAAGAGGTAGTCAGCCCTAAGTATTATCAGTAAAATTATGATCTTTTCTTACAGTGAGTAGAAACCTACACTGCTTAGAACATGGCCAACCCTTCTATTGAGTCCTTAGAGGGGATATGGTTGCACTGAGATTAATAGCTGTCCTGTGTTCTATAAATTTGAGCATACACATTCTAAAATTCTAGTTCCTGAGCATCCAAAATGTACTTTCTCATATAATTAATGCATCAAAATGGTGTACATTACAAATATATACATTGCGAAACAACATTATGATGATTTTATATAAATCCTATTTAGTTACAGTACCTGCTGTTATTGTTAAATGGATTTCATCTGTTCTCCACACTGCCTTCTCCACACTCCACACTGCCTTTGGTAAAACGCTTGCATTTCTTAATGGATCGTTAAAACTTTCCTTGAGACAGTGGCATCAGTTCTCCCATGACTAAAAATACATTTCACCTCCATCACCAGGGTAATAGATAGGGCCCTTTCACTTCCTCTGTGTCACTCCCCGTCTTGTGCTCTATGACAAGGCTTTACTTCCTCTCTCATCCTCTATAACAATGCTTCACTTCCACTGCTTCATTTCTTCTCCTGTAAGGTTTGACAGTGCTTCACTTCCTCTCTCATTCTTCACTTCCTGTGTCATATGGAAAAGCTTCCCTTCCTTTTCCCTCCTTTGAGAACTCTTCACTTCCCTTTCTTTCATTGACAGTGCCATTTTAGATCTCATTTTAGATGTGTTCTCCAGAAAAAAAACAGGTAAATATGAACAGATACGGGACATGCTGAGTTTAACTCACAGTTTTTCTGATCTGCGTGCACAATGTTTTCAAGGCCTCCAGCAAGAATCGTGCAATAGCTGTATATAATTAGTGATGAGTTACACTGTTTGGGTCTTGTCATTAGAAACAGCCTCTATGCAGGGTAAGAAAAAACATAGCAAGTCCATCCATCTCTCTTTTTTTCATGTGAACAGAAGTTTCCTCCAGCAGATGTTTGAGTCATTCCAGCCTCGTCAGGGTTCACACAGTGCACAAACTGTCAGGAACAGCTTAAAAACTGCATGCATTTTCCCCTCTTTTCAAAGCCCAGCAGAGGAATTAAAATGTGTGCGTAATCTGTAAGAGTCAAAAGTGTTTCTCAAAGTTCCTCCAGCACTGGGATTTGAAAGTAAATGCTATGATAAAGATGGCAAGCATCACTCCTTATTCCGTCAAGTCCTAAACTTTATGAAACAGAAAATATTACTGTTTTTGCTAAAGTGACTCCAGAAGTCACACTCCTCTGTAACCTTCCCCTGCTGAACAGATGAAGCCAAGTTGGGCTGGGCTTGGTTAGTACTTGGATGGGAGTCCTTCTGGGCAGACCAGTTTGCTGCTGGAAGTGTATTGTTAGACACAAAGAATGTCTCAATAAGTGCTTATTGTGCAAAACATCACAATGTTAGAGTCTTGCTTCCATTATTCTTCCAGGTTTAGTGACAATGCAGCAGTTTACATTGTTTAGGAGTGGAGTGAAAAAAAAAAAATGTTTTAATGTTTCTCAACAGGTCCTATATAATAACTAGGTAAATATTTCTGATCAGATCAGATCAGTTTGAAATCCAGTCATTAACTTTTTCTCAGATAAAAATATGTGCCAAATGAATATGGGATGTTAAGGTTCACCGATTCGCATCGGTGCACCGGCATAAAAGTTCACAATGTGATTGCCCCGATTAAAAAAGTGTGCACCGGATACAATTTGGGATGAACACGGCATGCATCGTTTCTAACACCTTCGCATCAGTAAAATCCGATTTATTTATATATAATTATTAGTAGAGGCCCTATGCCTTTATTATTTAGAAATATGACCAATAATTTGTGACCAATAATTTTATATTTAGATTGATTCCTCCTCTCTAACTGTTTTTCAAGCGAGCTCTCTCATCTCCACTGCTATCAGTGGCCAATTCTTGTCAATTCTCTTGGCCAAGTCTCCCGCGAGTTGGAGGCATGTCCATATTCTTTTGCATCGCATCGTATCGCGTTGAATCGCATTGTGTTGAATCAAATTGTGTCGAATTGCACTGCATCGCAATAGGGGTGAATCATATTGAATCGCATTAGTAGTCGCTTCATATGTATCTTTAATGCACCAGATCGTTGGCAATGCATCGAGATGTGTATTGCATCGGCCTCAGTGATGGAGATGCACATCCCTAGTAAACATAAATGCAAAGCTGTCTGTCACATTTTCTGTTCACTGAAATTTCATTCAGTCCAGTGTTACCAATGTTTCATGATTGTGTGTGAGAAATGTTGACTCGGTTAACTTGGTTATGGTAATATTAAATACCATCTGTGTTAATTTTCAGTGATTCTGCTGAAAATCACTGAAACATCAGCCAAAATAGGTCTCTGGAAATGTGTACCCTGTCATACTGGACGAAATGGATCTTGGGTTGCCAGACAAAATGTAAAGGGTACAAATTTATATAATTGCTCAAAGGATGCAACAGACATCAAGTGAAAGTTCCTTTGGTGGATTGGGTTTTCCTCAACCATGTGACTCCGCGTCATTTTAAGGGGAAGTGCTGAGGGAAAGTGCTTAGGGAAAGTGAGTGAAAAAGGGGATTGGGATGCACATCTGGCCACCCAATAATCCCTCCTATATCTGATTGGCTATGCATTCCATTCCTACTGGTACCATGACTCCTAACATTAATGAATAAATGCGGGATATTTCCCACTCTTAGGTAGCCTCCCCATCTATGAAGCTTGCTTTACTAAACAGTCATTCAGTATGGTTCTCAAAGGACAATGTATGCAGCAATTTGTCTTCTTTATAGATGTCCAGGTAACTCTAATGCTTTTGTTCAAAGACAAGTTGGGTTCTGAAAAAATAATAATAATTTGCAAATCTGCTTATTTTAACTGTGGAACCCAGTGGGAAAATAAAGAGTAGGCTACACAAGTCAGATCAGTGCTTACAAGTATAAATGCGGGTCTGGCTCAGTCGTAATCAATAATAGCTTTTGTTAAAAAAAAAAAAATCAGAAAACTTCAAAAGCACATTAAATACTGAATCAGGGAGTGCACTGTCTGACTTTTTCCAAACAAGGTTGTGTCGGACATTATTCTGCATGACTGCGATAATTCAATTATCAACTGAAAAGGCAAAGAATACATAGTATTAGATTACTAAAACCGCAAGACATATGATTCCTCCAAGCAATGGTCCTATATTAAGTCGTTCCAAAAGGCTATAACATCTCCCATTAAATAGAGTTCAGTTGAATAGGTCAGTGGTAGTCTGCCTCTTCTCTGCTTTCACTGTTGTCTTCTGACTATGGACTTCTTCTTTCAAAGTACGAATCAGTGGCAAATATTTCATGCAGGTTTTATAGAGCATTGGAAAGCTATGCACACAGCAAAGGGAAAATCCATCAGCGACGCGCAGAAAGCACGCAGCTTGAGTCAGCAGTTTGTGAGCCATTACCCATCACTGCTTTGAATAAGGGGTCTGTCACTCTAATGCACTTTATCCGATAATGACAAGACGCAGCGGCCACGTAATGCCGCCGCCACAAAGAGCACTTACAACTTTCAATTTCCTGTTTTTCGGGAACGCGCTGCGTTGGTGGCTGGCTCGGGGACGGCCGTGTGCCTCTCCGGGGCTCCGAAATCTCATCCTGGCGATCCAAAGGGCACGGGCCGGAACCGCAGACATCGGATGAGCCACTGCCAGGGGGCTTTGGGACTGAAAAACAAGTTCTGGATAGGAGCGCTTTGTGTCGGCCAACGATGTGTCCCGCGCTCATCTGTCTTAATGGTCTTAATGTACATTCTAGTGGGAGTGTTTAGCTTGGACTCTGTCCACCACATATGGTAGCCGTGCAATTTTCTCTCCCCCCTTCAAATCACTCCTTTGGAGGGCTACATTTAATATAGTGCTGGCCACGGACTCTCTCAGACGGAGTTATTAATCGGCTGAGCTTTCCTCTGCTACTGAAGAGTTTCTTGTTTGTATGACAGTGCGGACAGTGCAAATGCCCAACTCTGCCCAGTGGGGAAAGCATTCGGCTTAGCTGGTGTCCATTTTTACACCTGGGTGAGCAGCATGTGAAGTGTACAGTAGATCCCCACCTACTGTGGCTCAGAGTGATGGACGCTCAACTCCTTTCACCCATTGAACAGTGACCCTTTTGTAACACCAAGGAAATGAGTAGACGGTGTTCAATTGCACTTGATCTATATCATACTCTTGGATGATCCAGTAGTGCATGTGTTATTTTCTGGACTGCCAAAAGAAGCACTGTGTCTCCCAAAATGCTTGCATTTCGATGCCATTCCCCTACTGCAAAAGCGATCATGCGAGCCGGCACATTCTGAAAAGCATATCATAACTGCATTACAACTGTGTAAGTCCAGCTAGGAAAAAATGAAGAGCGGTAAGTCTGTCAGATGCGAACGCCGCTCTCCGTGGAAACATTTCGGATTTTCAATCATGCTGATTCTTCGCCCGGCTGGCCCCCTTTCGCATCCCTCTTGATTGAATCATGGGGAGGACCAAATCTGGCAGATTCTGGAGAAGCTCAGCACTCCCTGGACGAGCCCCAGGAAAATTTGGCCAGGGGTGCAGACGAGAGGGGGGCAGAGACAGATTACGCCCCCAGGACACCACAAGGCAGCCCGTGAGGATCTGTGTGTTGGCTTGAGCTCGGGGGTTCAACGGTGTCCCTGGCCCCTCAGGAGTGGGCAATCCGTCGGGAGATAAATACTCGTGCGCTTAAAAGCAAATGAGTTCACAGCTCATTTCAGTGTGCCAGTGTAACAGTGTAATGTGGGATAAAGGAGCCAGGTTCTCTGGGGCATAGCTAATGAGGTCGACTTCCATATCATCAAGACGTGAAACCATTTAAGTCGCCAGTTTTACTATGCGTTTGCCTGGCTGACATCCTCATCCAGGTCAATTTACATAGCTCACATTTCCATCTCCTGGATTCACACAGCTGGACTCAGATAATATTGAAGAGGTTCAGGTTAAATTCCTTCCTCAAAGGTATGGTAGAGGTTCCCCACCAGGAATTCAAACCTACAGGCTTTTGGTTAAAAGCCCAGTGCCCTCAACACTTCCACCTATTGAGACAGGCACGCAAACAATCAGTAACCATCATGGAATTCATTCCTACAACTTTTTTAGTATATTGAGGTCAAGTATCTTGCTGAAGAACAAAAGGCTGATGACTGTTTAAGTCCAAACTCCTTTTCTCTGATCTCATTCTCGCATAGGCATGTAAATTGTTAATTACTGTAAATGCTTCTATTTTTTACTAAGCAGGTGTCTCTTTGGAGGAGTATTGATTTCTCTATGCCTCTCAAAACCTCTAAAAATATACATTCTAACATGCGAAAACGAGCATAAAACACTGTGTTTTATGTGCTTAGTGTGAAGGATCAGTGCTGATGCAAAAGACTGAAAATCTTAAGCAAGAATAAGAGTCGCTGTATCCAGCCATAAGTGACACCCTGTATCATTCACACACTTTCTTTTCAAGCATCACTTTCCAAATTGTTTGAGGGGTTCGTGACTGGCGTCCTCAAACCCTTTGCACTGTGATGTGAAACAGATCACCTCCTAACCCGGGCTATTTGCATTAGAGCTCAAAGACATCCTCATGCCAATGCGCGGAGCTTCACTTTGAAAAGGAGCCACCGATAATCTTCTTCAGAACATGGATCGCAATCCAAGACAAATTCCCATCCGTCCCCCCACCATCTTCCCTGAAGCCACTTCAGTTTTATCCCGAAGTATTTCATTTTGTCACTTTGGCACCAGGATCACATCTGTAAAAGGAAAAAAAAGCATAAAAGCAAAATCATGTCGCTCTGTTGATAAACTGCCATTCCTGTGCGTTTCCTCACGCTTTTCATTTTCAGGGAAAAAAAAAGGGATCATCTTCCAAAAACACCGTGCCTCAATGTGCAACATGACGTGATGCAACACTTGCAAACTTGTTGCGGCCTATGCAAATTTGTTGAGGGATGATTTTGATATACAGATCATGTTTTTTTCTTCAATGATTCAATAACCCATTAACCCTTGGGGTTGAAAGCACTTAAAGGCCATTGGGTGGATTGGCAGAACAGGATACCGGCGTTTCAGGTGGAGAACCTGGCTGAAATTTGTAAAAGAGCCAAGTTTCATTTACCCAGCAGCCACCGTCACTCAGTCGGAGGCCCAGGATGTGAGACACTACCAAGCTAGTGTGTCTTGGCGTCGTTAACCAGAACTCAGAAGGCCTGACTCATCTAATGTCCGACCAGTTAGTCTCATAGTGGAAAAATAAAAATGGGATATTATATACATCAGTCAGAGCTTGTTGAAAGGAGATACAGTAAATCAACATAGTGAACACACGCAATGCTCTCTGTTTTAACGTTTTAATGTCCACATTTTCAATCTCATAACAGTCACTGGATATGTAGTATATTCATGCTTTTTTGTGTTTGTTTTACGTTTGTCTGTTGAATTTATGCCATTAATGGCACCCAGCCATATATATCTTCGAAACTGCCCCCTTCTGACACCTGAGGCTAGGACACTAAAAGGCAATAGACTTTTTTTTGTTTGCATGGATGTGAAAACCTGCCAGTTGTCACAGCTAGGCGTTCTTTGCTGGCTACGAGGGGAACGATGGGAGTTACTTTGGAACACAATCTGTTAAAGTTGAGGCAATGCAAACGGTTTTATTATATGCGTGATTTAGGTTCTATGGAAAAGTTTACCTTCTGCACATAGCAACTTGCAGAGCTTCCCCTCCAGAGTCCCCTGGTGCCATACATCAGGTCTGTAAGTTAGAGCCATCCACATGTCCACCCCTCCATCCGAGTCACATGAAAGCATTAAATAACTAGGGTTGAAAATATGAAATAAAATCCAACTACTGAATATTAATACCGACTACTCAAGCACTATATGCTCATTATGTCATTTAGGCTTTATGAAGGTGATATATTTCAATGCACTAAGTGTCAATTGAAACCAGTTGTTAAAACTACTAGCGCTTCAGTTTAAGATGATCAGGATTTTTAGTGTGATATTAGTCAGATTTTTAGGACTTGGTTATTGACTTCAACGTTTTTGTTCATTTTCTTTATTGCTGTCTGAAAAGTGCCGAGTCCTTGAATCCTAAGTGCAGATTTTATTTTTGATATACTGATATTTAATCCAATTTCATCTGTGTCTGTGCATTGCAGGATTTGGCTGGCTTCATGCCCAGTTCTAGAGATGGCTGTGGTGTATGTCAGGGAGACTGACTGCATATTAACCTGGTTCTGTACATGCATGGATCTCCCGAGGCAAGACCGTTTGGGCTCCTTTTGGTATTGTGTAAAACAGTCATGGTAATATGCAGTCAGCATTTATGCCCAGCATAAAACCCTGTTTTGTTTGCTTACTAATTACAATGCAAAGTCACGTCCAAGATAAAGCTCTGCACATAGTCCACATTTGGGCTCCAGAGCATGAATCTAAAAGTTCTCACCGGTTAAGTACAATGAAGGTACTCAAGAACATCTGAAAGCATTTAATGGAGGTTGTCCTTCTTTTTATACTGGCTTGATTCAATACAAAAAAAGTATAACATTAAAACAGCACAGGAAACAACAACCAGATGCACTCTTTATTGCATATTGAAGGAAATAGTTGACTGACTCAGTTTTAGTTGGTAGAAGACTTTAAATGTGTAGTGTAATAATGGTAATTCTACATACAACTGTCTTCCTACCATTTCACAGACCTGTTTATACTTTTCAAAAAAAAGTTATACATTACCATGTCTATAGGTAGACATACTACCTATGTACTCATTATCATTGAAAAGATTGTTGAGACTTAAAGTCCCATTCACCTCTTAAGGTGCCTAGCACCCCTAGTCTGTTGTGTTAATGGAGGGTTCTGTATCTCAGAATTATGTCATATTCCTCCAATAGCAGTAGTGATCAGAAACTAGTAGGCCCACACCACAAACAGCAGGTTCCAAAACTGGCCCATTTTCTACAACCCTGGGGACAAATTGTTTTTCATTCCAGCCAAGTTCTCAATTACATAGCTTTGATTGAGCTATTAACTAAAAGCAGTAAACTCCACTTATAAGAAACACTGATATAAGAATCAAGTTCATATGATAAATCAAACGGACTGTTACACAGTCATTCCTACACTAAGGATGTATAAAAACTTCATGTGTAAATTTTTAAACAGGAATAGCAGGAATTATACAATTTCTAGAGTTGAAAAAGGCTTCCTTCTTGAATTTTACCATAGTCTTAAGAACAATGTAAACTGAAAAAATGTAACTGAGAAATTGAATATTTCATTGCCTAAACTGTTCCAGTTATATTAAAAACTAAGCAGGCCTCACTTCAGGGAAAGGAATGAAAACACAAACACTAGAGCACAAATTATGAAGAATTAATGCAAATTAAATGATTATTTTATGCTGTAATTCTGTCAAGGACATTGGCACTAAGGTGTTGAAGTTTGCAAAATGCCAGCTATTTGAATGCCAGTTCTATTTCATTAAATTAGCAGAACATAGGTTGGCCATTTGTCATTGTAAGATAAGATAGAAGAGAAGAGAAGAGAAGAGAAGAGAAGAGAAGAGAAGAGAAGAGAAGAGAAGACCCTAGCCTGAAGCATAAACATCCATTTTATTCTGTATTTAAGACCCAGCTGCTATGAGAATCAAATTATACTGGACAGATGTGATTCTTACATGTGGAGACCACTGAACTGATGGCTCCATGAGCTCCACAACCTGAAGTCCATGACATTTCTCTATTCCATTAAGCTTTTCTTTTGTAACATATATTGCAGGAGTGCCTGTGTGTGCTACCACACTGAAACTGAAGTTGTGTATTCTTGAATGTTCTTTTTAATATCTATGCCTTGAACACAAGCAATGATATCTCAGTTCAGTTTATGTCCAATTTTACTGTCAGTGTCAAGTCCAAATGAATGACTGACAGAGGCACTTTTACTTGGATTCTTCTGCTTGAGCACTTCCAACAATCCATACCTGCAACAAAGAACAAAGAACTAATGCTTCATTTTAAACTGGTCTGAATCTGACACTTAAGATCAAGCATAATTAAGAGTTCAGGTGGCGCATATGGGTTTGAGAAACACTGATCTACACCCACTTCAAAATGTAGAGGCACTGCTTGATGAAGCAGGCAAAAGCCTCACACACTTAACAGGATTTAAAAGCTTTGGAGGTCACTCATTTAAAAAAAAACAGGATTAAAAAAGGCAGCGAAACAGGCTTTAGTTTAAGAGAAGCATTCAAAAAAAGGCAAAGACCTTTAAGACCACAACACCACAATTCACCACAGCACTCCAGCTTCGAGACCAAGAGGACAGGCTCTAATAAAGCACTATGGTCATGGTGACTGCATGACATTTGGCCAGCTGGAAAGTCTGACCGTAAACTCACTTGCCTATATATGTATACATTGAAATATACGAATACACAGGTTGAAATTTCTGTTGTTCTGTTAGCATATTACGCACAGTTTAAAGTAAAAAAATCACTATGTCCATCAAAAATTTCCCACAGCAGCCCCCTAAAACCTACTGTGGAACATCACAACGGCAGAGTTCAGTGTTCTGGAGAAGAACTCGAGCGCGTCGGAACGGTAGCAGGGCTCACTTCTCCGCTCGTCACACTCGGGGAAAGTCAACACATCGCATCTCGGCCCCGGGGGCTACTGCGGTTCCTGAAAAACATCTTCGGTTCCATCGAAAACAGAGCTCCCTCAGTCTCGCAGCTGCAGCCCCTCAGACGCTGCAATAACAGCGACGTCGCTAATCCCTCCTGTTGTGGCGACCGCCGCGCCGTGGGTCCCAGCGTTAAAGGGAGTCTGCGCCGGGTCTCGGGCCCGCGCTCTCGACGGATCAGCTAAAGCAGAAAGGAAAATAAACCCGCAGCTACACAGAAGCCGGATATTTGTTTAAGCACGCAGGAAAGCGTGTCTGCATGCGATGCCACAAGAGTGGGCCGACATGCGTGTGTGGGCCCTCTCAAAAACAAATGCCTTATACTTAAAGGGGAATGTGTGTGCATGTGTTCTGTGTGGATCTTGCAGAGCTCCCAAGATTCACTCTAATCCGGCGGGGGTTTTACTCCACAGCGAACTCCTAACAGCACAGGGATCGCCGCGCCTGTCGTTACCAGCCTCGGTCGTTTAAACTGTCCTAAAACGCATTCATGTGAGGTCATTTGGGGTCATCTCGTGTCGGGGGGGACACCTGGCAGATGGTCCCCGCAGCCACGGGATCAGAGCCGAGGGTACCAGGTGCAAGGCAAGTCCTGGCCTCGAGTGAGTGAGATCATTTATGGCCGGGCTGGTGCTGGGGTTAACCTCTGAGCTGAGAGGATCTGAGCGCCTCTGATTCTCATATACAGGTTTTTAATGCCCTAATCAAAACCAAACTCCGGTTCACATGATCTAAACTGTTCTCTGTACTTTAGCTGGCGGCACTGCAACTCTTACCTACACCTGTGCAGGGGTGAAGACCACTCTTCTCATAAAGGCAAACGCACAGCACACTACACGCTACAGTGCGCCTGGTAGGAGTGCATCCAACAATGGAATAGAATAGCCCTGTGAACGGAAAACCATCATGTCCTAAAGGCAGTGTGAAAAGCTGTGTATATCACCAGCACTTAGATTATGCTTGTATTAATTTAGAAGCATGGTGTTGGCCTTATGTCAAGGTTGTTTCTCTTATGGAAGGAGTGCCAAACTCCTGTGGATTTCCTAGGGAACTGTGTGTATGCTGTTTTTCCTCCTCCTTCTAACATCCCTCACTACATTGGATATATGTCAACTATCTATATACACTGGTTCATTCCTCAAAAGTAAGTACCATATCCATGACTGTAGCTGTGTCCTGTAAAAGATATGCAGCATTTACTAAAAAAAGAAACTTCGTAAATGATTGGTGCTCTGCAGCAAAAGAAAAAAGAGCCTTCCAAGAATTGAATGCAGCATCCAACATACAGTCTGCCTTGATCTGTCCCATGCATGTCTATCAAACTTCTTAAGGAAAATACATTAGAAATCCCCCATGATGAAAGATCATAAGCAAATATTTCTCTGTAATATTTGGAGGGCACTTTTTTCCTTCTACATACTGATAAAAATGACCAGTCAGTCATCCTCTGGGATGTGAGAGGGTACAGTGAGTCTTTCCATATGGTGTGCACGGCCCTCACTGGGTCAACAGAGTAGCATAAGAGTGGATGTCATATTTACAGTACAGTTGATTTGTACATGAACGATAGAAACTTTAGCAGGGACGACAGGGGTGAGGTTAGACATTCCAACCCAATTACGTTCGAAACTGAGATTGTTGTCTGTTTTACATTCACTTTTTGAAGTTTCTTTCCTGCCGTCTGGGTGGAGGAATGCCATTTTATGCTCTCAAATAATTCTAAACACTTTAAGGCGAATCCCTGTGTCAGAATTACAGAATTATTATACACACACATACATGCTGTGGTTCGTTGTCTGAGGAGCCGTTTTCCTCCAACGCAAGCTAATCCTCATCAATATTGTTACAGCCTTTCCCTGCTGTAATGGGCTTAAACAAGTGTAGGCCGCAAAATATGGGAAGAGGTCTTCTTTAAAACTCCCCTAAACTTCAAAGTGAGGCACAGCGGCTGGAGCCATAAATCAGTCTTGTAACATCTTGCTCGCATCGATGGCTTAAAGTATGGGGTCAAGAGTCGTTTGTTGTCCTTCAGCCCATTTTTTGTGCGGCTGCACCTCACGTGGCCTGACGTCCCACGTCATAAATACTTCCTGTAATGTCACGGGGGGTCATGGTGGCCTCCCCGTCCGAAAACCTTTCTTGCCATTTTGAAAGCATTCACACCGGTGTGGTCGCCGATTGCAATCTCGAAAAACCCCTTCCACGGTGGGACTTACTGGGGTTAATTCAATAACGTGGTCTTTCGGTTGGGAATATCCTCAAATTCCTGATGCATTACTGAGTGTGGGGAACGCAGGAGACGCCTGCACATGAGTTATGCCTTACATTAGGCCCATACGTTTCACTGATGTCTACACTCTGTCAGCTCACGATGAATCAACCTCTAAAGGCTCGATGCGCTGTATTTCATGAAAGATAAATACTGAAAATGAACAGCACAGAAGGATATGTGCCATCCTCCCCCTGAAAGGCCATTCCCTGCTCTTATTTTCAGAGTATAGGATCACATCTTTCTTTAAGCTGTGAGCACATTCAGCACAATCCATGCGCAAAAGTCACTGCTACGATGTGGTTTCATTTTGTTCACTCACATGATTTAGGAAGATTCGAAGTCTGCAGCCTCGTAAATGTGGTCGGTGTCTAGCGTCAGGCTCGGTCGTTCAAAACAGTGGTTACTTCCAACATTGCAATAAAATGTTTGAAATGGTTGAACATTTCCTGCCAAAATCGTCAGCCAAACAAAATCTAAAACAAAATCTAAAACTGTGAAAACAAAAAAAATCTATCTCCGCATGTCCATCGTCTACATTGTGGATCATGAGGACACTACTTCAATCAATCTCCTTAGCTCACTGTCTGGAGGTTTAACACATGCCAATTTTTTCTTGCCGTTTCAAAACAATTCTCCTTCGTGGGACATGCTGGTGAGCCACTTGTATACACGAGTAAAATATAGCTTGTCAAAATGTCAACGCACCGTATGAGATGGTATAAATAACCATTGTCAAGTCTAACCTGCCGTAACGCAACATAAATAACGCGTGTCAAATTGAGCCTTACGAGTGATGAACTACAGGTCGCGAGGGCGTAACTAATCTACAAACGGCCTGATGCTGGGGAGAAACCTGCTCTCCTCGATGGCTGGGAACCACGGCTTATGCGTCTGCGGTTCAGCGTACGTTTGAGAGAGATGGGAACCATATGCAAGCCTTCATTACAGGAGAGCAGGACAATCGTATTTAACGGCATCCGTTTTGTATGAAGACGTGCTGGTCTTTCCACGCTGAGCTTTGGCAGTCCCGTTTTAGCCTTCCTGTGACATCGTGATCTGTTTGACAATATTTATGGTTTCATCCTGCACAGATGATTTGTTTTGATTCGGCTTTGATGAGCAACACATTCAGGTTTCCTGTTTAGTGAGTTAGGGTGGGGGGAGCCGGAAATTCAGTGCAGGGACGTACCAGGATGCATAACACGAGATCTCTGCCTTAATAATAATCACCTGTCAACACTAAGAATTATTCCTAAACCATTTAGATTTGCACACATACATGTATCTACACATAAAGTTTGCTGCAGTGCGCTGTCCCCATTGCAGAGTCACAAAGGGCTGTGTTTTCTGGAGGGAAAAGCATGATGAAAATGCAGTCTGAAAATAGAAATTTAAGTAGAAATGCAGTCCAAATTGGAGGAAAACCCCAGGTAAATGCAGTGGAATGACACTAGAAAATATGACCAAAATACACAGAAGATATATGTCGAGTACGTTATTCAACCCTGCAATCGATTTTGAAAATAGGACACTCTTGAACAGAGCACCCATTTTAAACTGAAAAAAGGGCCTGTTATAGAAACATTAAAAACAATACTAAGCCACTTTGTTCATCACCTCTTTGAAGCTACTGCATATTATCCTTGTTTGTGATGCATAAATGTTTAAAGAACTGCTTCAGCATAGCTTCACAGATCTCAGACCCCAGGCTGTTTCTGTAAATGTGGGACAAAATGAAATGGAATATTCATGTTCAATGCAAACAAATGCCACAGTGTTATGCAAAATGAAAATTGATATTTTTACAGAAAACATTTCAATACTGCTACAAACAATGCTTAAAAGAACAGATGGCTGCCACCATAAAATGCTCTTTAGATTTTAGAAAGTTGTTATCAAAAAAAGACCAGACATATGTGTGCAGAGGAATGAAAGGAAAGTGTGATTTCTCCCGACTTGCACACACTGGTGAGTGAGCAGCTTTAGACTTTGAGCTGGTGCCAAATCTGGCCCAATTTAGTCTTCAGATCCGTTCTCGGCCAAACGCACAGAGTAGTTACGAATTAGGCAAGGACATGCAAACAGGTGTGCTCTCCTGGAAGCATTTCGACAGAGCCAGTTTACAAAAGCTTGGGAAAGCCCTTAGCAAGCAAATTAAAGTCCTTCCACATCCTTTCCCAGAATCCTCACCCATAAGGTTCTGCTTTATCAAACTAGCAGCAATAACAGGTGTCCACCAGTTTGGAAGCAGGATGTGATTAGACATTTAATGCCTCGTACGTCCCAAGCCAAGCTATGTTGCCATCATTAAATCAAAAGGCCTGGGTTCTATTGGCCTCAGCTGTATATGTGCCATTCTAATGTGTCCCAGTATGGCAGTCTGAATTTCACCTGAGCAAGTGTCAGTCACTGGTCAAGTGCTGCTGACCTTGGAGCATCTTGAGGTCTGAGCCTGCCTGGTGCTGCTTGTCCAGGCTCACACACTGCATTTTCATGGCAATGAATGAGAAAGACTGCTCAACAGACTCCCTTTTTTGCCCTCCAGTTTGTGACGGGTGGGCAGAGTAATCATGATGGTTGTGCCTCAGCTGAAAATGAGACCTTTGCGGGGAATGATAACAAGTTAAAGTACATGTGGATTCTGCGTGTAGCATTGAACATGAAAAAAATCATGATGAGAGTACAATTCATGCAATCTAACTGGTAGCAAGAACAACAGAAAAGAAAAAAAAACACTTTCTGGCTAGGGAATTTTCTAAAGCATAAGTCGATTAGGTATACTGGGCCTCTGGCTGTTCCTACATCAGACCTTGTGTCTAACATTGTCGTCACCCAGGTCAATTTTCTATGAGAACACCTCGGATCCACATCTGCTACATTATAGCTGACCCTCTGGCAGGTTCAGTGAGAACTTGAGCGGAGGTAGAATTTGTGTGTGGAGCTGGACTCGGCCATCAGGTGCCTGTGATGGCTTTCAAGTGAAAAGGAGAAAATCAGTGGTCCTGGTGTAATTGCTGTAATCCTAAGAGTCACAGATGATAGAGGGAAAACCCAGAAAACATGAGAAACAACTTATGCACATGTCTGTTAAGTTCCTTTATACCTGGAACATGTTAACATTGAGCAGCAAAGACATATGATGCATTTCACTGATTACTACTGTATCATTTTAGGTACCAAAAAATATTGTGGTAGCAAGTTTAATGACTTGGGTTTTGAATGTAGGGGTTATTTGTGGGATAAAACAATTTACAAGTTTGCCTGTGTGATGATAATGACAATGACAGTTACTCAATTGCTGATGTCAATCATTGGGTTTTGGCTCTGGGGGGATTTATATGGTGCCACTCAAACCTGCCCGTAGTAGTTATTGGTTGCAGATGGGCTGTAATTGGATGGTGTGGAGAATGGCCTGTAAATTCAAACAATTAGGGATACCACCCATTCTGGAGATGTGAATGGCCGTGTTTCCATTATATTAACTGTGTGTTAAGGGAAGCAAATTTGCGAACGATCAAATCTTCACCCCACGTCTCTGGCTGATTAGAATCTGGAAATTTATTGCCCCGTTAAATTTGAACTTTGTCCGCTTTCATTGAGGTAGTCAAACATTTTTTCCACTTTGCCTCAAGAGTTGACTCATGGATCTTGAATGGAAAAACTGCTATTGACAATTATACTGGATCCATTGTGAAAGCTTGGTATATAAACGTTCGAGAGGTAGGCCAATTCATTACTGCATCCAATAATAAATTATCCCTTCCTATAGGGTAAGGGCTGATTCACGATTCATCACCTGTGTGGTCCTTTTAAATGAGGAAATTCTGCAGGTACTCAGCCAAATTACATGGGCCTGTAATTGCTTCTTGGTTTTCAAACAACTGTACCCATAGTTCTTAGGTACAAACTGGAGAAATCTTTAGCGAGAAGGTGCAGTCCAGATCCAATTACCAGGATCAGGCGACTTCCCCCTTTCAGCGCCCGATCTACGCGTCTGGATAGCAGGGAGGAATGCTGTATCCTGCTGGGGCATTACACATAATCTTCTCCCGGTCAATGGGAGAGATTTGCATCTGCTGAATAGCCAAGATGTGTGTAATCCTAACCGCGGAACAAAGACCTCCGCCAATTAGGTGCAGCAGGCCTTTTGATGGGAGATGAATGGCAGACCGGCCAAAGAATGTTAGCCGCTGTTGAAATATTCCATTCCTCCCGGTTTTATTCTCAAAGACCACCGTATCGCATCTGCTCTCTAAATCCCATCGACGCTTGGCCAAGCGAATCGGAGAAATAAGGCGTGGTAAAAACACAGTTCAAGAGAGGACAGGTGCCCGTTGCGCGATATTGCAGAGACTGCTAGGTTTTTAGCTCCTACTTTCAGCATTTAGTTTAAATGCATTGAAGATGGCAGCTGAACGGCCCCTGCCAACAGGGCACCGAAAACCAGGCATGGAAAGGAAACTGCTCGCTATTGCAGGGTTCTGCACCCCCCCCTCTGCGCGTTAAATGCCATTGCTTGTTAAAAGCAAGGGAGTGTGTGATGAGTTTAGCAGGTGCCCGAGGAAGGATGTTCAAATCAAGAAGCGATTAAGATGTCATCAAGTCACGGATGAGGAACACGTAGGAGGCGAGTGAGGGAGGGAGCGAGCGAAACCCGTTATGGCATGTCATTGCTTCAGAAGTGAGATGGAGTGCATTACTGAAAATCTGAAGGTCGATTTGATGTCCCGTGGTTCGCTGAGGCGTAGGGTGTGCAGGTTGGCAGCGGCTGTTTACGTCTCTGGAAGGCCAAGCTGTTTTTTTCCCTGCTTGAAAACAGGAGCTACGTCCAAACCCACACTCGGCCTTGCCTGCAGCTGCTGCCTAACAACTGATTAAGGGGCCATTACGCAGTTTGGCTACTTCACCCCATCAAAAATTCGCTGAACCTTGAATATGGAGATGGGGGCAGGTTTCGAAGTGCTTCCGTAACCAGTAAAAGCACTGAGGGAGAGGACTGTCATTCAAATGCCACATTTCCTGCAATCTGAGCTTTTCACTTTACCCTCTGTAAAACTGGCCTTTGAGTTCTTCCAGCCAAGGTAGATATTTATGCCCCTGCCAGGAAGATGTACTGTGTGTAGCAATCTGTTGAACTGTGACAGTGAATTCTGCACAGTAGAGCTTCTTGTTTTACCAATCCTTAGTGTATCATTTTCTGGCAGTTTGTTCTCATTAGGAAGAGTGTGAGCTGTTACGGCCAAGATCTTTAAATCAATTCCCTAACGCTGAATCAGCTCCACAGTAATACGACTGCAGGACATTGATGTAGGGGCATATCAAATGAGCAGAGACTTGTCAACTTTGTGGCACGGTGTGAACACAGCTGTGTGGCCCGGGAAACACACATGCCAGTGAATGTGAATGCAGATAAATGGCTTTGATATCCATCCACATCCACTCCTCCATATCTACAAGCAATGAAACCATACATACCGGCAAGGCCACTCTGCTCTGCAACCTTGGGATTCCCGGTCCTTGGTGGGTGGTCGCACATCCAAACCTCCTACTCCACAGTGCTGTAGCAGTACCGCATCACTAAAGTAGTCTGCTGAGGTGTTCAGGTGTTTCAGTGGCGTGAAAAGTTGAGAGCAGGCTGTAAGAACCATGCTGGTGATGAAACAAACAAATATACATAATTACAAATAATTACAAATTTCAAACCGTGCTGGTATCTGACACAGGCACTGAGCAGGAAGACAGCTGGTGTTCTACTCATTAGCAGGTCAGTTTCCTCAGAAACATGTGCAAGACTGTGCTGTCAAGCTTCTGTGGAAAACCATGTGGAAAACCATGTCTGTATTGAGGTGGGGGGATTGATATGACATTGAGAATATTTTTTAAAGAATATATTTAAGCTACATTTAAGCTATATTTTAGCTCAAGTGAAAATTATTGCCATTTTAGTACATAGCAGTACATCTGCTTTGCATTAATAGATTTTAAATATATCTGCAATATATTTCTGGGCTTTACAACATATTAGTATATATTTATATATTACATTTAATTTTGTATGGGGTTGCAGGTAACCCTGATCCCATTGTATAAGTACTGACAGCTCAAATAGCAAGCCTTAAAAATTATGTGAGAAACACCGGATTGATGCCAGTGTTATTGTATATTACAATCGCTATGATCACATTTTGAGAAACATGGATTACAAGCTTGCAACCAGACATTGGCCCTGACCCAAAAGCACGTCTCTGCATCAATGCTGAGGGAAAATTTGGTAAAATTCTTGTGCAGTAAATGGCTGTCCCTTTCTAAAAGAGTATTTGTAAAACAGGACCTTGCACGAAGCGACTTGGCCCGTATTATTTAATTCATTTCAGTTTTACCACTAGGTCTCCTGATCTCAATCCAAAAGAGGGTTTGGCATGAGCTCAAGGGGATCACTCATCTGGAAGCACAGCTGACCACCAATGGTGAATTATGAGAGTACTATCAACCATATAAAGAGGATGATGGGCCTGTTGTGGCTTGGGAAGACCAGGGCGCTGAGGGTCATTTTAAAAAAATACAGTTGGAAACAATGAAATATGTGCTTTTATGATCACCCCCAAGAGCTCAGGGTTTCAGAGTAATAGTGACTGGATGCAAGTAAAAGTTATGATTTGACCACCACCTCCCCCACTTGACCACAGCTGGCACTGTTACATGTTTGACCTCAGTCCTCTAGATAATGCACAGAGAAACCCTCAGCCATGACAAACCTTTCTTCTCTCAGTACCAAATAAGACTGGTCACAGCATGCTTTACCCTCAGAGCCACTTTTTTAACAGAACAAGGCACCTCCCACTTGACACTGGTTTTACTTCCACCATCACGAAAGTTGGACTGAATTTCTTTTTTTCTCCTAAACATTTGACATGTCATTCCTTAAGGATGAGAGAAACTTCCTCCGGTCCAGAAGGACCATGACAGATCACACCCTTGCAATCCTCAGCCGACGGTCCTCCTGGTTCCAACCATACTAGGCCCTTTAAGACCTTGCAGCAGGAGACAAGCATCTTTTGGGGCATCAATGTCCACCCAAGACTTCCATCCTCTCAGTCTCCAGCATATCAGCATACCTCCAATTTAATTTTCTTTATAATCAACTGGTCTGTTTGACAAATACTCTTCTCAATACATGTCCTCTCATGTTCTCACTTTGAGTTGGGGTCAATACCTCATAAAAGCCTTGTACCTAACATTAAATATTGAGGCTGCTCATGTATGTATATATGTATGATCAGCAAGCATCATGCATATATAAATTAAATATTATGGGTGCCATTGATGAACAATGGTACAACAAATAATAAAACTCAATTGCACTCATAATGCTTTTACGACTAATGCATATTCTCATATTACTGACCATTTCATGAAGGTACATTCCAAAGAGACGCTTTTTATCATTTCTTTGACCCTCATTCCTTGAGCCCTGGACTGTTTGCTTGGTGATATGCCATGCAAGATATCAAGAGGGCTTGTAAAATTTACCCAAGAGCCACCAGCTGTTTACAAAGAAAAGCACTGTAGCCTTAAAAAGAGAGGACCCATAACACATTAAGGAGCATTCTAGATTCAAGACATCGAGGAAGGAACAAAAAAAAATCCGTTGTGAATGTATCAAACTCGCCTTCTTCTTGGAGGCATGTTACAATCATTTCCTACAGGCTGTCTCCTCTCTCTCGAGCCTGGTGCCTACTGGCCACAGTGAACAGCAACTTGACCGTTCCCTCTCATTAAGCAAGTAGCTTCAATTATGGGCACCATGAACTCAAGTCTGCAGTGAGGGAGACCACACAGCAACACGTGCCGTTTGGCTGAGCGTGTGGCCTGCAAGCAGCCGCTTGGTAAACGGCAGAACTCCGCGTATATCAAGGCCATAACCTTTGTGTGTAGTCTGGCGTTTTGGCTGAAGTGCAAGAAAGCTGATGTGAGGCCCACAAATTGCGTGAGGTGTCCTGAGACAAATTACTGGTGAAAAACTACAAGCTCAGGATAATTCATATGTGCCATGAAAGTAAAATATTCCAGTGCGGGGTGAGCAAGCACTAAGCCAGCACAGATGGCATTTCTATATTGGTTGACGCCATTTCTTTTCAAAAAAGAAAACTATAACATGGAGGTAATAGGATATAAAAAGCACATGCATCTGAAAAATGGTTCATCAGACAGATAAGACATTTTCAGCATAATATTCATTCTTATTCTCTAACTGGTAGTAATATTTTTTTAAGGCGGCGAGGTGGGGTCCTTGATCCCAATAGATTCCTAATCTGGGGCGCCAAGTATGCCATTTTTTTCCCATTCTGGCATAGCTCTCAGCCTGATAAATTGAAGTCATTATTTGGATATGTAGAAGTCAAATCAGCTGGAGATGCCAGACAAGAATTAGTTGCTAACTGACAAGATAATCAGGAGCTTCAATTCCTGATTCTTTAAGCATCTGCTAAATCTCAATTTACTCTCAATTACTAGAGCTGTCTCCTCAAACTCATGTGTCACAAGAGAAACTTAATTAAATGTACTTCTGCTACAGGATAGAGACAGTTTTGCAAGCATCAAGGGACTAATGCATTAAGTAGGTACTTCTGGAATCTCTCGACAGTATTACCTGGCTTTCTTTAGTTTCCACAAAATACCCCAACTGAAACAAATGGCAATAACACGTTGATTATTACAGATAAAAACCTGGCCTTAGTGATCTACCATTTTAAGAAGATGGCTAAAGAACACCTATCTGCATTAGCTGAGTACCCAGACTACTATATTTTAATTACCAGCTTTTCTAAATGTTTTTTCTTTATCTAGTTATCAGTCTTTCTTTATCTTATCAGCTACATGGTGAACCTCAGCCTCTAAATTTACATTCATCTAAAGAGGGTGGTGCCATCAGATGAGAGTGGGCGCGGCTTTCCCCAGTAGCTCAGTGATTGGCCAGATGATATCACCAAGCATTGGCAGCACCTGTGGAGACACACGATGATTACTCAGCATTCTTGCAAGAAGACATCTTGCAGACAGATCTGATTGAAAAAAGCTCAATATCCTGCTAGTGCTTTTAACATTAGACAAAAATGAGCAGTTTTTTGTAAACCAGGATTTTTCAGTAATTGTGTTTTCATGTTCAAAATACTAACTTCATAATCACATTGTAAACCCTCAAAATCTCTCCACTTCCAGGGCAAGTGTGTTTATGACACACCTTTTTTGTAAACCAGGATTTTTCAGTAATTGTGTTTTCATCTTCAAAATACTAACTTCATAAGCACATTGTAAACCCTGAAAATCTCTCCACTCCAGGACAGGTGTGTATATGACAAA
The DNA here is from genome assembly GCA_019176425.1 of Megalops atlanticus. Classification (NCBI taxonomy): domain Eukaryota; kingdom Metazoa; phylum Chordata; class Actinopteri; order Elopiformes; family Megalopidae; genus Megalops; species Megalops atlanticus. The sequence continues at coordinate 20,903,892 of CM032894.1, forward strand.
CCTTTTTTGTAAACCAGGATTTTTCAGTAATTGTGTTTTCATCTTCAAAATACTAACCCTGAAAATCTCTCCACTCCAGGACAGGTGTGTATATGATAGCCTATGTTCTTTAGTCTTCCTCAACTCGCACTGTTGATAATGACAAAGTAATTACCTTTCCACAGAGCAATTCTTTCATAGTATATTGCACCAAATAAAATTTAATGTTAGTAGTAAGAGCAGTTTTCTCATCCTCACAAATCATAGTTAAAGGGTTGTAAGAGACAGATATATGCTGCTTTAGAAAACTTGCAATAAAAAGATGATTCATTTGCAGTAGAATGGAAAGTTCATCTATAGTTCAATCCTTCATGGAAGGAAATGGTCACCCAGCTGTGATTCAAGTTTGCTGACATTTAATTTGCTTTGATTGACATGCAGTGAGAGGAGAGAATAATTATATTCTGTAAAAACTCAATAACGCATTTGGACATATAGGCCAGGCGCTAGGCAATTGAACAAACTAATCATATTAGTTTATAAAAGATTTTTATACACATATTTTCCCTACATTTTATTAATTTGTTCTTCACAGAAATGCTGGTGGTTCCATTTAACCTCAGTTCCAAATTGAACAAATACGTACAAATGAATGTGATGTATTCTATACAAAAGGGAAGGGAACATCATGGCCCACTGTATCACACACATCAGAGTTCTTTTTGTTGAATCACCAAAATATCGATGTGTACCATCATATTGATGCCACATTTCATCTTTAACGTGTGCTTTCAAACGGGTGAGGTGGAAGATAAGCCTTATTTCCACTTGATTATAGTACACATATCTGGGAAACTGAACAAATAAATAGATCATTGTTTTATGATTCCCCCGGAAATTTTATTTTATGTTTAAACAATAAAAACACTTTGAAAAGACTTCAACAGAAGGGTACATTTTGCAATTAAGTTCTGTCTGACACTGAGCTGTAGGAAAAAGGAAAATAAGAAGGCCTTCTGTACATGATATTTACAGAAAGACTCCCTTTCCTGTTTTATGTAACACAGTACAATAAAGCAAGGAAAATTTGGAAACCTATAGCACACATATTTGCCTATGAGACTAATGCAGTTAAGGTCATTAGAGGTAGGCGTTTATTTGTACATTACAATTAGTTTATCCTTTTAATTTTCTACTGAAGGGAAAAACACCACAGGTCATGAGTTTTGTGGGGCCTATGTATGGAAAAACCTCTTCTGTCATTGTTGAGCACACACACACACACACACACGCACACACAGAATCTGCACGTCTCCCATAATCCACGGTCATGAAATCGTTTCAATGTATGACATCAGATGTGTGAGAACTCTCTGAAAAGGCCCTTCCATAGTCACACTTAAAACATCTTCTTTGGGCTCTTCCCCAATCACAGCAAACACTGGTTGTCAAGGGCTGCCATCACCAAGCAGCGGCCTTTAAAGACGGCCACATATACTGTAAGTCTGTTTACAGGGCCGGGTCAGCCTCTTAAAAGACACTGGAAACATGATCAGGTATTAGTCTACATTTCCAGTGGCGTGATGTTTACAGACTTACAGACATTTATGTAGATTTCATTTAGAAGTCTGGGCTGAGAGTGGAGAACCCTGGGAAACGGATGGCTGAGGGACAGGGACACGCTCAAACGTCACAGGCTGCGGTTTCGCGGCCGTTTCTGCAGAATCGATTTCGTGCGGTCATCTGCAGAGCCAATACCTGATCATTCTGGGATTTTGGTAAAACCCTGGGAATGTCGACTATTTGGAGTTGCTTGAAGGCCCACGTGATTGGGAATATGAGCTGAATATTGAAGTAAGTGGAAAGGATTACGGCACCTTGAACAAAGCTTTAAAAAATCTCTGCAGTTGAGCTTGCACTGTTTGAAAATGCAATTACGTCAAAAAAGCCATAATGTGTCCCCCAACCCCTGAAAGAGAATACACAAAAGACAGACTACGACTGCATCCACATTCTGAAGGCCTGAATCCCACAAGATGTGACTTGATATATTTCTTCACCATTTTTTTAGATTTTCCTTGAAAACAATTTAATGAAGTTAGAAACATTTTCTTAGTTCATTTTTCCCAAATAATTTTATTAAGAGTTCATTACACAGGAGAGAAAATACTGTTGCTTTAACCAACAAAGATGAAATCACCATATAGGAGATTATTTGGATCTTCCTATAGGCCCTCAGGTTTAATGAACTAGAAAGATGATTTTTTCCCCACTGCGGTTTAATAATCCATCATAAGGATTTCATGAGCAAGGAATGGCGCTATCATTAATAAATATGGGCATACATGTAATATACACATAATATTTATACATTTTTAGCTTTTTGACTACAGCCACTTTAAAAATGCATATTTTGAGGGACAATTTACATGGAGTCAGTTTAGATAATGGGAGGTCCTTGATGTTAGTGTCTTTTTATCCCTGAGGTCAACCATTTTAATTTATTTAGTTGTCACTTTTTAAGACATAATCCCCATAGCATGCCTGTATAAGGGACAGATTGATGAAATATGATAAATTCTCTTCATACATGAGGTATAAGGTGATGAAGGTATGATGGTCGCTGGGTTGATATTAGCAATTTGTCGGCATTATGCTGGTTCTGAGGAATTACTTCCCACCGTTTTGAACGTGACCGTTGGCTCTTTCAAACAGTGTTCCCTGTGGCGGAGTGCGTCATATTCTGGACATAGGCGGTCAGCTGCTGACCCCTTGAACACGACACAGGCTAATTACTTCCATCTTCATGGCAGAAGACGAGAAATGCGCAGACCTGCAATCAGTGGCTCGGGAGTGTTCCCTGATAAACATCGAAACACTTGCTTAAAAAAAAAAGTGAATAATCACGTCCACCAAGACTGTGATAATTAATCAGACCGCTAAAATTAATCCGGGTTTGTACAACTGAGATAGCAAGGACCGCAACGTCCAGCCCGTTCCAAGTAAACAAAATCAGATGTGAGTCTTTTCTTGTGAGAAGTCCATATTCGTCCCAAACATTGATTACGCCTAAATATTCCCCTGAAAGCATGCGTGTGCATCATAGTTCAAGTAAACATTGAGCAAATGTTGATATAGTTCAAACTAAATGAAAAAGTATATAAAAAGGGGGAAATATATGGAAGCAATTTGGCTTAATTAGGCTTTTATTTATGGTCTAATAATTGGGCACATTTGAATTGTTAATGATGTTATTTCAGATATTTTTCATCCTTTCTGTTTCTTAGGGAAGATCAAAGAGTAAGTCGTTGAATAGATGTTAATGGTGCATGCATTTAGCTCCATAGCTCCAAGCTGCGGAGATCTCTCAGCTAACTGAAGACAGCCAATTTGGGCTCCATTGAGACATGATTAATACGATTTACGTGCACCTCTATGTGAGGGACACCCGTTTAACCCTCCAAAGAGATGTCTTTGTCTACTCGTTACCCAGGATTTTTATAACCTTCACCCCTTCCCTCGTCCCTTTAAAAGTCCCAATCTTTGCTTTTTTCATTGGACACATGTAGGGTACAACACTAGGAAAGGGTTAAAAAAATATTTTTCTTTCTCAGCATATTTTGTCCCAAGGAAAAAAACAGGCTCTGGTTTATTATATTTGTTCAGTGTGCCAGAGAACACGTAGATCCTTGTAAGTGATTTCTTTAGGTAAATGTTTATCTGAAAACTCTGGAGGTATTCATCACAAGTAGCACGGGTATGATTTTCAGCGGGCTCTAAATTCATCCGTGTTTACAGACACTTGAAGCAGTCTGAAAAGAGCTATGCCTTGGAAATTGAATGTTGAGTGTTTACCGGGGGTTGACTTGTGTGCACTGCAGCACTCAAGTGCTATGTACTTTAATCACACAAACACAGCATTGTTATATACTTACTCAGTTCTTGAACTGCTAAGTATAAACAACACTGGTTATTATGGCATTGTGGGCTGGGCTGGCACATTGATGCATGTGGGCTGTGCTTTTATGTACAGTATGTACTCTAGTTCATGGGTTAAGAGCATGTGCCAAATGAATGGCTTTAAAAAATAAAGCACTGAGTAATTTGTATTGACAACATCATGACGAACATGGTAGCTCATGAAAGAAAATAACAGCAAAACGTTGGGCTGCACAAGCAAAAATCTGTGAATAGGAGAAAGGTACTGAAATTGGTAAGTCAAATGATGCAATCAGAAGCGCATGTCATAAATGAAAGACAACAGCCACAGAATGAGGAACTGTTTCGCAGTTACATTGAGCTGATGATGGCTATTTCTGTTTCAGTGTTTATGGTTAGGACATATTCCCCTACATAAGGCTGGCCTTGTTCGGCGCAGTATATTAAAGCTGAGAACTGATCATTAAAAAAAAAGAAAACAAAGACAAAACAGAACCTCACACTCACTGGAGTCTGTGGGACAGAGCTGCCCCGGGCGGAGTCTGACGGCACCATTTGTCCCCCTGCATTTTAATGGGCCTGAGTGGCAGCGCCGCCGGGACCCGAGGAGAGGGGAAAACAAGGTGCATTGTGGGTGCATTATGGAGGTGGGAGTAAACGGTGGCATTGAAAAACAATTAGCATGAAGACCAGACCTTTGGAAACGGCACTGAGGCTGTGGAAAAGGGAGTCTGACAGAGTGAAAGGAGCGGGACTGGGGGAAAAAGACAGTGGGGCATGGGAAAAACCCAACTGGGGGATTACAGCACTGGCTAAAGTGACCAATGAAGGACAGGACAATTAGGTAACGAACCTCATCGCGATAATAGATTTGCTTTAAACAGCGGCCAAGGCTCCATGCATTCCTCAACCTAAAGGAAAAAGGCATTTGTTTGTATGTGATTAATTATTTTTTCCCCTCTCTAAATAAGCTACCCCCCCCCCCACCCCTCCTGTACCCCTTTAATGAGAAGGAGGCTCTGGGAACGGCTTTGCAGAATAGCCTGCTGGGAAAAGTGGGAAATGCCTTTACCGAAAAAACAAACAACTACAAACTCACAGGAGTGGTTTCACAGGGTCACCCGTCTTAGTCTAGAGCTATTTCATTTTAATTCATATGGATGAATTTTGGGGTGAGCTGGGCTTTTTTTCCAGAGAACAGTTCTTATACCTCAACATTTTAAGCATCCTATCTCAAATTTGCATGAGGAGACTAGAACACCATGCTTCTGTTAAGGTAGCCTATGTGAGCAGTGCTGTTGGAACTTGTCTCCCCAACAATTTGTGGGATCACCATATTTGAGTAGTTTCAAGTTAACCAATGCAGTAGGTTTACTGCTTGGTTTTTGGGATGAGTAGCAACCCGAGTTCTCAGTATGATCAAATGTCTCCTCGGTGACTGGATTATGATCCGGAGCACTGTAATAACGGATAGAGTGAACATTTCCCTCAGAGCAAGATAAATCACACCCTAACATGATCTCCACTGGGTCGAGACTGCTTTCAGATGGCTTGCAGGCTATCCTTCCACCTGTGTGCAAATTTCCTTTTAAGCTGCAGATTTATCGCCCCTTTTATTACAGGTGTGTTCTGAAACATGTTCGATCACAGTGCCAGCTGCTCCACTCTCTCCTAAATTTTCACAAATGCAGCTTCATGCTGGAAGAAGTTGTATGTAAAAGACATCCGTTGTGTATGATTACAGTTGTGCAAGCTGTCCACTGCAGCTCTTACAGAAAAAAAAAAACTTGCATTCAATCTCATAGTACGTGATTAAGCATACATTTCTGTGAATGAGGAGCAAGACCACATTAGCCACGTCACACTTCAAAAACTTGAGGGTTTTAGAGACAGTGGTGATTGTACTAAGTACTCTTCTTCATGCAAGATACTCATAAACATTATTACTGGTTTGAGGGTAACTGAAGCCTTTGATATGTAAGAGATACGAATTTAATAAGTTGTTCAACTGTATTTTCAAAGTATTTGAAAAGCATTGGCACAGCATTTAAAGTGTATTTGACAAACTTGGGTTTCTCCTCCTATAAATGCTTCAAATATGTTTTTTTTTTAGCTTGGTACTTGAAAGTATGCATGTATGCATGTAATTTAAAATACAGTTACTCAAATACAGATGAATTTGGCCCTGGTGCAGTTGATTGACTGATATAGCGAAGCTGGTAACAGAGTGTAGTAGGTAGTAGGTCTTCGGAACACATGGTGAAACGTCATGGGACCCCGTAGCTGCTGGTATGACTGCGTGGCCAACACCAGAACTAGTGTCACGCCCATTCCAAAAAGGAAAGCAGGACAGGTGACAAGGGACAAGGTGATGGTTCTACCTGAAACCGTTTTCAGTCTGATGGTGTATGAGATGCCTACTGCAAGCGTGCCCCCCACTTGAGGGAGGTTAACATTTTGACAGGAGCCTCTCACACCATAGCTGAGGTCAATCCTATTTTGGTTGGGTCGATTCAGAAAAGGAACTAATATTCAGTTCATTAAGTGAAAATGACTTCATAGAAGATGATGAGCAAAGTCAAGCAAAGCTGGATTTCAGTTCATTCCCTGAATAGACTAAATTGAAATGGAATTGACCCTCACTCTGACTCCCCAAAAAAGTTCATATGTGCTGGTAGTATTTCTTCCTCAGATCCCACAGCTGCACTGATTGCCTTACAGGCCTGGTTTTGACGATTGCTCTTGGGTTAGAGAAATGCTTTTACTCCAGCAGATTTGGGCCTATGCCTGGAATGGCCTAGTTAGGCTACTGACCACTGCCTGCCAGGAAGCACATGAGTGTCTTCTAGTAATAAGTGGATTATGCCTTGTTAGCAGATGTGCTGTAACAACTTCCAATAATTCATCTGCTGAAGTTCTTTCAGATGACTGGCACAAAATGCATTCCTTTATTGACAGAGAGAAGTTCTTGTTAAGTTTTTATTTATTGTTTCATTTAATTAGTGCCTTTCTTAATTAAAGGGCTCATGGGGTTTATACTTTGACACTTGAGACTAAAATTTTAACATAAAACAGGAAGTTGTACAGGAAGTTCTGACAGCCTGACATTTTAATATGTTGTAAAGACACATTACGCTGCAATAGCTAATATAAACAGGATTAGCCAGGAAGTGGTCACTAAATCAATCCAATAGCAAAAATACCACTTCAGCAGTAAATGTGTTGATCCATGAAAGAAAAGCTTCTCCCACAAATGCCTATCCCTAAATATTACTCATCTGGGAACGATCTTTCCTAATATATCTGTTTTAATAATCAAACTATAAGTAAGCATATTACAGTAATATATGACGTTTTAATATAAAACAGAGGACCAACTCAAAATGTTCAAATTCACTTGCCTGTTAATGATCAAGCAAGCACAAATGAAATAGATTTTATTGTCAAACTCTAAGAAACGCTTTGTTAACTGCCACCCGCTCTGTCATATAAAAGGCGGTATCGCAAAGTGCAAAAACGGAGGTCTAGGCGACACTTAAATCAGAGTTCTCCTGAATTAAAAAAAAAAAAAAATGCTGAAACAGCATTAGCTCGCGCAGGAATTGAAAGCAGATGTACCGTATTTGTCTTTGCAGTCTCTCATGAAGCCGACCAAAAGAACAGTGAATAAGGGTCCGGGAGGTTACCCAGAATGAATGGATAATGATATACTGCGCTTAAAAATGTGGCAACTTTGCAATGTCAGGTTGCAATTACCTGGACTTTCCCCAGGGACGCAGGGATCATTACGTAGAAACAACACATGACAATCTGACAACTCTACTGGCAAAAAAAGATGTTAAGTAATGCTGTTCTATGCCATCGCCCCGGGTGTTGAACACATATTTGAGCGCACATCCGAGGTTCAATGTCCCCGACGCGAAATTAAAAGCAGCTCTCTCTCTCTCCGCCGGCGCGTGAGAAACCGAACACATCAGATGAGGAAAACGTCCGTGTTTCTGCGCCCACCGCGCAAGCCGCGATCATGTTTATAGAGGAAATGACTCAAAAGCCTGGCAGTGCCGCATAAGTACGAATGTTTGTTTTTAATTTCCCTTCGCTTTAATTCTCGTAGGCTTTTATGTCTGTTGAAAGCCGTCGCTTGGCTTTAGGCACGCTCGGCACCGAGCGAAACGAACCAAACGGACCCCACAGCTTTAATAAATAGGCTGGGTCAGGACAGGGGTGTTTTTCAGCCTCGGGATCTTAAGTTAAGGATCTGAGTGTTTTTCAGCTGAGCCTTCTACTGGGAGCTGGACTCCTAATAAGCGAACTGTTGGCGGAGTCTGCAAGCGTTGCAACTACGGCGCTTCCATCGCTTTTAAAAACCGAGATAAGCACACAGTTTCATCATAGTTCGAATACCATAATATGCTTTTTTTCTCTCAGGAAAGCCTCAGCCTTGGATGGCAGACGAAGCCCTTGCAGTTATCCGGCTGAGCAGGCTGCCCATTCATTATGACAGCATGTGCTTGTTTCAGGTAATGCAGCGGACAGGCTATCATGCTGTTCCAGGTTAGCCAGTTTTGGCTCCAGTTTCTGCTAATCTGGTTCCTGCTCTACACTGGGAAAGGGGAAGCCGAGGTCGTAATTAAGGGCCATACTAAATGTGTGCTAGTTTGAATGCGTTTTTTTATGTGCTTTCTTTCACAAGATGCAAATGCACAATTACAGATATGCAGGGTGTTTTACAATGCTACCAACTAAGGGAAATATACCTTTAATCCTTTTTTTGTTGCAGTTGCAATACTAAAAAGTCTTGCAAGAAAGCCCCCATTTCTCTAGTTGGTTTTAATCACTGACAGATATCTTTAGGAAGTGATTGCTCTCCAAACACAATGAGGGACTTTCGCACCTGGGGCCACTGCAGTTCTTATCTTAAGTGTTCTAAATTTCCAGTCCTCACAGTTGTTTCAGATGAGATGATTTCAGCAGTGCACAGCTGCAGGCAGGACTATTCTGAATGCTCTGCAATTAGGCCTAGGAGGGGGAAGTCAAGTGCTGTCTAAAAGGAAGTACTCAGGAGTGTTTTTGAAAGCTAAGGCAATCCAGAAAGAGGGCAAGAACAAAAGAGAGAGAGAGAGAAAAAAATCCTTGTCTTGACGCGCGCATCATAAACCACCATCCCGCCAGAAGGCAAATGAAACATCTGCAGCAGCTCACTTGCATAAAATCAGCTGAATTAAATGCAGCTAACAACTGGGTGGCAAAGCATGCAAAGAGGTAAAAGCAACACACAATGAAACTTAGAGTTCACATGTAATTAATGACAGGCAATGGATTACAGAAAGGGTATTCTGCTATTAGTCAGTGAAAGTTCCATGCATAGCTTATACCGGCCTCCAAACAGACAGTTCTTTTATGCAAAGGGCTGACCACAGGTCAGTGGGAAAGTTGGAAGCAGAAACAACATCTTTTCTTCCATCAATGAATGATGTATGGATGACACTTATTAAGGGAGGCTCTGTTTATAAAAGAGGCCCCTTCCTGACTCATGCAGGGAGGAAGCAGAATCAGGCTCCTCCAGTTATAACAGTTATAACAGCAGCATTGTCCCTTTCCCTAAATAGACAATTAGTGGGTTTTGCCAGTGGGAGACCTATCTTGGTTTTGGTTTTATGAGGTTTTGTAAACTTTATTTGTTGGGTTTTTGGGGGCATGAAAAATAATTGCACAATCGGTCAACGGAGAATTTTCAACAAATTACGATGGTCCACTCAGCCAGTGCCGCATCTCAAATGTAAGTACAGAGTCGGCGCTGAGCAGCCACAGACTGGATAAACTGTTCCTGGAGACATGCTTTTGGGTTTGAAACGCGTAAGTCGTCACGGAAACCAATGGGATATGGCGAACGGTCTCAAATATTCAGTGAAGTAATGTGCCATTCAACAAAGAGCCAGCTTCATTTCACATGCTGTTTCATACTGAATATCATCAGAACTGTACTCACGGACTTTCGTCTGCGTTTAGCCTCTGATAAAATACCCTACCACAGAGGGGAGCTGCCCTTTACCTGGTGAAGACTAAAAATTGTCGAAGCCTTGTCCGTTTTTTGATCTGTACCAGAGATATCCAGTAAAAGGTTGGGGCCAACTTGAGCAAACGAGGGATACTACAGTATTTTTCTCATCAGGTATACACACACTCAGAAACTGGTGCCAATTAATTTAAATTTCTTTAATATTTTAATAGGAAGCATTTGTGTTCCCTTTTGGAGCATGGTATATTGTACAAGGTGTTTTTGTGAACATTTATCAGTTTGTAGACAGAGTATCCCCCAACCAATTGTCTGTGTTCACTGGAATTGACTCCTCACTATGTCAAGCTCACGCTCTTTATGAAGATAATAAGCAGTACTGTGGGGGTTGAACACTGTTTCTGCCTAATAGACCAGATGTAAACAATTGCTGAATGCAATAGAGGGTCCTGTTAATGTTTTGCTTGGCCCACAACACCATAGCACCACATAATTGAGGCTATCTGAAGTCTTTAAATGTTTGGTTCAATTTAGCACGGACTCTGTCTCAACCCTAGTCCTATTGAGGGAGTGTCCTTTGGGTATATACTGACTTACCACCCACATTATCAAATAGCCGTCTGGGTTAAAAAGTAGTTTTTGTATACATTCTATATTCCCTAGGAATTTCTAGCCTAATAGTCTTTTTCCCCTTATTACTGTGTATTTATTTTAAAAAACTGCTCATTTAAAATAAATATTTTTATTGATGTCAGCTTTTACATGTGTAAAGCATAGAGCATATTACAGCTTTATCAAAAGTGGAAAATACTGATGTTACATAAGTAACAATTGTAAAAAATAAGTACTTCATCTTACTTTCCCTGAAAGTAAGAACATTATTTTCAGCATATGAAAATATCCATAAAACTCACCTTGGGTCATTTTAAGTTAAACAGTACAAAAGTAGACACCGTATAACTTTTTTTTAAACAGACGGAACACTGACAGTCTCCTTCAGACTTTTTTCCTTTGAGTAAATCTTCACTCAGCTTTATAGTCTGTGTGTGGGAGGGGTCCATGGCTGGAACCCCCAGGCCTGTGGTAGGCTTCCCTTTTGCCGGCCTCCCCGAAACGCCGAACTCCTGACTGTCGCAGAGACGCTCATAAAAAAGTTCCATCCCTCCAAAAAAAAAAAAAAAAAAACCAGTGGAGCATTTCTCCTATTTGAGTAAATCAAGAAAACGTCCGTCAGGCAGCACTCCATCAATCTGGTTTGTAAAATCGATCAGCCAGCCCTCTGAGTGGGAATGAGCAGTATGAGGAGGCAAATGTGGAAATCCAGCATAGACATGGAAGGAGGGGATGAAGCTGGTAGCGAACTGGAGCTTTCAGTTTCGTACGGTTGCCTGTTACAGTTCAGGATAAACAGTTGAAACACAGATGCCACTTTTACAATAGAAACAGCTGAAAGAAATACACAGGGAGTGCAGTAAACATTGTAATTCATCCTTCCCAAGGATAATTGTAATAGTTCGTCTCTTACCATTTTGTAATGAGTGATTTGAAAGCAAAACTGTCATTTCAATAGGCATTCTTATCCGTCAAGTGAGACCTGGCCCTGTCAAAACGGTTCTACGGTTAATCAAATACTGGAGGATCGAACACATGAGTTTTATGCACGTCATTTACCATGAATAAAAGTGCAAGTCTGAATGGCACAAACTTTTCCAGGAGCTGACTTTCTCACAAATTTTGGAAGACATTTGTTGTTCTGCATTTCAGATTGTCCTTTGAACATCAAACGAATGCACATCTTTAAGGTTTATTAAAGGCTCCTTGCTTCTTATATATATAAAAAAAACAAACAAAACAACAACAAATATCTTTGTAAGTAAACCCCAGAAATTAATTGGTCCATATAAATAAAGTTACACATATTGCTCGGCTTCCCCCTCGGTGGGAGTGGCCGCGGCTCCATCCCCGCCCTGCATTTCGATGCCTATAGCAGCTGTGCTCTCGGGGAGCAGAGCCAGGTCCTTGAAGACGTCGGCGTAATGGCCGAAGCCGGGCCCCCAGTTCAGCAGGTTGTCCCAGTTGAAGCCCCCGGCCTGCTGGCCCAGTTTGTGGGGGAGGGTGTGGTGGTCGCCGTGGTGCGCCTGCGAGCTGCCCCGCCCCCCCTCGCCGCGGCGGCTGGGGTAGCGCCGCTGCCTCAGCCGCCCGCCGTACTCCTCGTCGTCGGCGTCCGACTCGTTGACCTGCGACAGCTTGGGCACCCGCGAGCTGTAGGCCACGGGCTTGTCGCGGTCGTACTCCATCTCGGAGCAGGTGAAGGAGTCGTGCGAGTCGCTCTCGGAGGAGGACTCCGGGGCGGGGATGCCGTCGGCCGGGTTGCGCACCCGGGAGAGGGGCCTCCGGCACTCGTCCTCCTCAGAGGAGGAGCGGGCGCGCTCGGCGCTGCGGACGCTGGGGTTCCTGGGGCGCGGCGTGTTGAGCCGCTCCACCTCCTCGATGGACAGCCCCACCGGCGGCCCCGTCTCCAGGGGGATCTGCTCGATGGGCTGCTTGAGGCGGCTGCCGGGCCTGGACCCGTGGCCCGCCATGGTCTGCGGGCTCTTGCTCCGCCGGCCCAGGCGGGTGGCGTAGTTGAAGACGCCCGGCTGGCACGCCTCGCCGTGCAGGTCCAGCGGGCTGCCCTCCCTGCGGGCCAGGTTCAGCTCCCGGGCGGGGCTGTTGCGGTAGAAGGTGGAGGGTTTGCTGAAGGGGGCGGGGCTGTGGCGGGACAGAGGGTTGGGGGTGGGGCAGGCGGAGTGGCTGAGGGGCGTGGCTCTCAGGCCTTGGCCGTAGGCGTGCTGGTAGGTGTAGCTGCTGGCGCCCAGGGGAAGGGGGGACTGCCGGGCGAACCCCAGCGGGCTGTGCCTCTGGATGGAGAACTTGGGGGTGTGGCTGCGGAACTGCCTGTAGTGCTGGATGATGTCGGCGTCGGACGGGGCGATGCTGCTGGCGTTGTCGATGTCGTAGTGCTCCATGTCGGCCTCGGGGCCCGGGCAGGGGCCGCAGGGAGCGCTGGGGGCCGTCTCGGCGTCGGCGGGGAGGTCCGTCTCGTCGTAGATCAGGTAGGGGTTCTCCCTCTCGATGATGTCCGGCTTGGGGTTCCCCTCGGGCTGCTTCCTCACCACCATGTCGTCGGCGTACGGCGGGATGTTGTCCGGGTCGTCGAAGGCCACGTTCTCGCTGCCCTTCTTCTTCTTCTTTTTCTTCTTCTTCTCCTCCTTGGGCTTCTTCTCCGCTTTGGGCGCGGCGGCCTGCCGGCCCCTGCAGTGGTTGCAGAGGATGAGACCCAGCACCACCAGCGCCAGGGCGGCCGCGCAGCTGCCCACGATGGCCGGCACCGCCCAGATGGGCAGGGTCAGGCCCGGGTCCGCGGGGGCGGGGCCGCAGACGTGGCCCCCGCCGGCGGCCGCCCTGCACAGCGTCCCCGGCGGGCAGCGCACGCCCAGGCACGCCACCACGCCCTCGCAGGTGGGCCCCGCGAACAGGTCCGGGCAGGTGCAGGAGAACCCCGAGGGCAGCCCCGGCTCGCAGCTGCCCCCGTTCTGGCAGGGGTTCGAGGCGCAGTCGCCCGGGGGGACGCACCGGTGAGCGTGCCACTGGTCGATGCACATGAGGCCGTCCCAGCAGGGGGCGCTGGCGCACACGTCGGGGCCCCGGCAGCCGATCTCCACAGACGGGTGGCTTCTGGAGACGGCGAAGGCGCTGTGCTCCCCGCTGAACGGCAGGCTCTCCCCGTTGTACTTCACATACGCAACGCAGCCCTCAAACCCTGGGAAGAGGAAGAGGAAGAGCTGCGCTGACAACAGGAAGTGCTCCTGAACGCCCGTCACAACAACCTGGGAGAACTCGAAACAATTGTTTCCGAGCGAAACGAGAGTGATCGCTTTTCAAAATGTGCAGTGGCGCTGGATTGTTTCCTTCATAACAGGAAAAACAGCTGCATTGACAGTGAAAGCTCTAATTAAAATAGCAGGAATGCTGTTTTGATAGTTGATTTAAATAACATCATCCAGAAACATTTAGATAAGGGTAAACAGAAAGAAGGGGTTATCACATGTTTGAACTCTTTGCCATATGGAACTCTGTCACAGGTGAAGTTCTATATATAGAGATCTCCCTTGTTTGTTGGATGGATAACAGTCAGGGCTGCTATCTCAAAGCCCAGTCACAGTATGGCTTACAGGAATCCTGCTTGGGTGCTGTATTAGAAACTGAAGGTCCAGACATTGACAGCTTCATTCAAAATCTTTACTTCACTTCCATATTGGCAGACACCTTTGTAAGTCCTATTGTTCGGTAAGGCTCTGACTAGCCAAAGAATAAAAAAACAAGTCTTTTAACATATTTTTCCATAACTTTGTATTGTATGTTGTCTCATTGTATCACCTTCCCACAGCACAATACAAATATTGGGTAAGGCTTTCTTTATTGAGCGTTTAGCATGCAACCCATAGCCCAACATTTAAATTCCCATTTACAGTACCTTGTTTTTGTCTCACGTGTCTGTGTAATATATGTACAGTGCACGTACTAATTAAAGAGAAGCACCTTATAAATAAATACCATATTATTACAGATATGTTTATATCCTGCTCTTGCTTCAGTCATGGGCTGAAAGGATGCAAGCTGAAAAATGATATGGGAACCCGATGAGACTTATACATCTTCCTGTTATAAGGAATGTATATTTACTCATCAAATGCAAAGCCCACAGAAAGCAATCAAAGCAAATAAACTCCATATGATCATAATGATACTAATAAAAGGCAGTGTTGTGTAAGTGATGTAAGCTATGGATTTTGTGAATGGCATGTAGTACATTTGAATAGACATCTTGGAGGGGGTGTGTACTGTGGTAATTGTTTGCCTATGTGAGTCTGAGAGTTACAGTACCTCTACAACAGATCAATACTGCATTGCAGTAGCTCCAACTCATCAAAGTGAATATGCATGATTTTTTATATTAATGTAGAGTTCAAATCATCATATGCAACCCGTCTGACACCTTATAATCAATCATTTTTTCATATTAGCCATGGAACAAATTAAAACACTTACGCACACTCAGTCAAGATACTATCTTAGCTGTCTACCCCAAGCTGAATTTTATTTTTTCCACATTAAATATACAAAATTACTGCTTATTAGTCTGATGACTGCCAGCGTATTTGATGATGGATGAGGTATGAGAAATGATTCCAGCAACCAACCAGTGGAGCCGCCATGATTTTGGATGTGAGTGGAGGAAGTGGCCCTAGCAATAGTTAGGTCTCTCACTCATTCAGTCACTGTTCATCCAATCATTCTTTCACTCACTCACCCCCTCCCCACTCACTCTGGATGAGCTGCTCCCTCAGCAAAAGTGGCAGTGACTGGAGCAGGTGGCCCGAGCAATAGTCCAGTCCCACACCCGCTGTTCATCCAGTCACTCTGTCACTCATCTATCCCCTTACTCTGTGGGGTAGCTGCTCCCTCAGCAGTGAGCAGTAGCAATGTTTTTCCACTAGGGGGTGACAATGGCAGCAAAGTCGAACAGCGCTAGCTGAGATGCGGTTAGCTGACCCACCTGTATCGGCTCTCTGGGCGGGCTGGCCTGGGATTCCTCCGAGAGAGATGGTCAGGACGTTGAGTCCCCCGAAGTCTTGCGTGCGATGCAGGATTTCCTTCTGGTAGGCCCCGTCGATTCGGACAGAGGTGACCGTCCCGTTCCTCTGGAGCAGGAGAGTGTGCCAGCGCCCATCTGAGACAGGGATTTCGGACAGGGTCCTCTCCACTTTGCCCCCGATGCCAGCGTCGGATACGTAGTGCACGTTCCCGTTCTTCAGCTAAGAGATCAGAGATGAATCAAGTCATGACCGCCAATGAAAATTAATGTTGCTTTCCTCATCCATTCTGATTAGTTGTCAACTGTTTGATATTCAGATAACTCTTTTGAGAGGTTTCTGATGGTTAAAAAGTAAAAAATCTTCATCCAGCCACTCAAAAGGATGTTAGTTTCCACAATCTATCAACTTTTCCATATAAAACAAATTGTGTTACCCTTCTGTCATGGTTTATGAGAGCTCCTTTTTTTGCAGTCACATCTTTATGGTGTCCAATAAAGCTGTAGCTCTTTTACGTTGCACATAGTTTCACTGCCATGTAATACCACACATTTAAATACAGAATCCAACATTAATTATAGTGCGTAGGATTTCCATTCAGTTGGAAAGCATTTAAATGACTTTAGATCTCACTGAGCACACTACTTTATAATTCTCTCGAAATGATAGAATATTATTCTCCCCAAATTATAGAATGCTAATGTGTATCTGACTTCTTTATACTTCCTGTCGCTGTTAATTTGGACAAAAATCAATCACAGCCCTACCAGAATGTCATTAGCCTCAGACACATGCATGCCTCACTTTAGGAAAATACAGTAGCATCATTTGCCTTTAAACTAGTACACTTTAACAAATGAAGTATTCTGAGTCTCTGAAAATCTAATCTTCTCTCTATCTGGAAAGAAGTCTATCTGGAAAACATATTTGCCCCTCGTTTATTGAGCAAGATGGCGGCTGTCATTCCTCACGACCTTACAGTAGAATTTGCTTCTGGAGGCTGGTCAAAACCTTTGGAAAACTCAGGCTAAGAGACCTTTGTGTCCTGCAGAGAGAGTCTTGGGAATGCTAAAGGAGATGGATGGAGTTTTCAGCCCCTGGAAATGGGCCCGGATGGACTGAGAGGGCGTGGAGTCAAGGTGAGGTGATAAGAACAAGAAGCTCAAAGCCGGCTTTTACTCCCACCTTCACCGTGGTGTAGTTGCTGCTCTCCTGAACGTGGAGGAGGGTCCCGCTCCTGTTCCGGGTCCTGAACTTGACCTCCATGCTTGTGGGGCTCGGCGGGTCGCGGGCGGCGCCCCTCAGGCTCTGACCCAGGAGGAAGTCACGCCTGCGGTTCTGGTTCGGGGAGTAGTCCAGGCGCCCCCTCCCGTTCAAGGACAGCGCTGTGTCAGCACTGATGTCTGAGGGAGGGGATGCCCACAGCACACACACACACACACACACACACAAACCCAAGCCAATGAGCAGAGACAATCAAATAAAACAGCACATATGAGAGCCTTTTAATTTGAAGCCTTTTTTTGGCTATGTCATATGTAGACCTTTCCCTGTGAATTCTAACAGCAGTATGCTATCTATGGTACTGTAGTACATTGTATACCTGTTCATGATTACAGTCAGTGGGAAAGAGCACCACTTATTCTTTCAAAATAAGAGCGCAAGTGCAATGCTTACATCTTTCACAGTACTTCCCGGTGAAGCCCTCCATGCACTGGCACTCCTGCCACGCCCAGTGATCCACGCAGGTGGCCCCGTGTCGGCAAGGACTGGCCGTGCAGACGCCCTCCAGCCTGGGACATCTGTGAAGCAGGGGGACACGTTAGGGAGTCAGAGCAGAGTTCAGGAAATACCCTGATTTCACGCGCTAAAGGGTCAGCTGTTCATGAATAAAAAAAGGCAATATCCTGATACCCCTCAGTGCCGTGTGCGCCCTGAGAGAGTCCTGCCATGAAGGATGCCCACAGAAAATCTGTCGCACCTTCTGGCCGACTGAAATGACAGACGATGAGCCCTATTAACAGGGGCAGCCAGACCATCAAAGTGAGGGTCAGAATGTGTCACATTTGATAGACAGGACCATGGAAACAGGATAGAACAAGAAGGCCGCATCCATGAAGTGACCCAAAGAACTGCAAAAAGGCTGAAGACCACTTATAATGCTACTGTTATTGCCAAGTGTAGCCGAAGAGGGCCAGGTGTAGGAAGAGGGAGTGTACTCCCAGGGGAAGCTGAAAGGGTTGCATCAGCGAATGGCGCGCCAGCAAACCTGTCGAGGACGCCATGGGATGCCAGGGCCTGGCCAGGCTCCAGGGGGCGCCCGTTCACGGCCAGCTCCATGATGCAGCCCACAAAGTCGTGGGTGGAGACCTGCCCCGGGCGGCGGAGGAGGGGCTCGATGGACCGCACGCCCCCGACGGAGAGCCTGTTGGGCTGGACATCCAGGATCCTGCAGGTCACAGAGAGACAAAGAGGGCGTTAGCTTAGATCTCCCATTCCCTTATCTTTCCATCATTCGCCATTTTTCATTCATCCTCACATCTCTGTAAATAAATAAGTACACAATTAATGATTGTTATATTAGTTAGCTGGATCATTTGCCTTATATAACCCATGGGTGATGCAATTTTTAGTTTTGAAAATACACCAAGTTTGTTTTGTTCAGTCTTGATTTGCACAAATACTCTCTCACCAGTCTGTGTGGACAGCCACGTTGCTGACAGCACAGTACCCCGGATCCTGGTCCTCACCACAAACATCCACAGTCAGGGAGGCAGCCTGGAACACACACACATACACGTGGGTTAGATCTCCACACTCAGGTTTCAACCTGTGAGTCAACAAAAACCTTGGCAGTACAGTACCTATTTTCCATGAGTCATGAATTGTTAATAAACACACATGTAGTAAACATGCTACATATCTCTTGGAAAGCTTACTGTTAGAGTACTTGGTCTCTTAGTGGAGCCGGTCTGAGTGAGCAGTCAAATGAGTTCACCTTCACTGTGTCCACCATCCAGCTGATGGCTCTTGCATAAACACACGGGCGTACACATGTACGCACAAACCCACGCACACCTGTGCGCACACACACACACGCATGCACTGTCGTGCACTCAGCACGTTATATATTTTAAACTGATCAGGGAAAAGGAAATGTCGGTGAAAAAACAAAGGAAATCTCAGAGGTGCAGCTCATGCGCGGCTTGTGGCCGCAGAGCCGAATGTGGCACACGGTTGAAACGGGAAGCAATCTGCAGGACACCTGGTCAAATCTAAAAAAAAACCCCGAAACAGCCGGTAATTCATCCAACAGAGCTCCTTCGGCGCAGCGCTCGGGGAGAGCAGACCCTTCCAAAAAACGCGCGCCTCCTCGACGCTCCGCTCGCTCACTCGGGACATAAAGATGTCAGGGGCGGGAACGCCGGCCCGGGCTGTACTCGGCGCGCCTGGAGACACGCACCCCTGCACTTTCTCTTCGCAGCTCATGCGTCAAGCCAGAGGCGGACGCGTGTTACAGGACACGTCGGAGCTGTCTGGAGTTTCCTCACAGGGCCGTCACGCTGCGATTATGACTGCGTGTGACCCGCGATGCACGATATAACTGTCATAACCCACAGATTAAAGAGACTGATGGCTTTCTCTGACTGACTATACTCAAAACTTCTTGCATTTGCCAGTATTGGTCATTGAGCATGAGCGTGTGTCATAGTTATATACAGTTAACGAGGCATGTCAACAAAGGTGAAGGTACAGTTTTAAAGCTGTTTATCCCAACTGCTTTTTTTCTGCATCACCAGAACCTATCCAAATGTGCTCACAAATGCCAGAGACGTGCGAGGTGTGTATTGTGGGGCAACCGCACTGGCCACTTCGAATAACCAAACTCATCGTGAAACGGGAGAATTCCAGCCCAACACAGGCCTGTGCCAAGTGGAGCCGGGCCCATGGTTAAGAAGAAGTGACCCCTGTTCATTAGAAAGGAGGAAATGCAAAAGGTACTAAAAACAATGCAATGCAACGTCCGTTACTTTGATCTCCTGTAATCCTGATCAGAGGTGCTTTAGCTCACCAGTGGCAAACTGTGCTTCAAATGCTCTCCAATGTCCAAAACTGCTTGTTTTCTGTGTATGGGCATTTTCCTTGCACTGACCTTTTTTTTCTTCCAGAGAAAATTGAAGTGTTCTGTGTTTCACATGGTTCTCAGTAACGGAAAAGTGTTGTAAAAAATGAAAAGTATATGGACGTCTGGATTTTGTGTAAACATAACTCAAGGGCTAACCATCTTAGAAACTACTATCCCAGACAGAAATACTATCCCAGACACAGACTCATTTTATGAGAGAAAAAAAAAGGAGAAGAAGAAAACAGTGGACAGTTCAACATTTGCATAAAAGTTACTGAACAGATAATGTAGAGGGAGTCAGCAGAGGTGAACTGCTATGTCCTGGATTGAAGGGAAACTATATTGATGGCTGTCACTATGGTGAAGCACGGGTCCACACGGTCACACACTCGTTCATAACCGACACAGCTGGACAGCGTGACTTCAAAATGGCAACCAAATGAATATGGAAAGCTGCTGTCAACGATGCAACACTGGGAGCGGATCCGTGCCCAGTTAACATTTGTGAGCTCAGTAAAACAGCTGGGATCGTTAATGAGGTGGCTTTTTACAACAGCGTGCCATTCACTGAGAGTGGCAGTAGCAGTCCTCTCAACAGTCCCAAACACACAATCATTACATCGTGTATTTGTTTGCATAGCAGAAGCATTTATCAAGAGCCACTTGCGTAGTTCACGTTTGTAAACATTATCCCGTGACCCAGCTGGATGTTAACTGAAGCAATACAGATGAAGCACCCAGCGAGGGCGCAATGCCATCCTCCACCTGGGACTCAAAACTCAAAAACCTACAGGTAACAAGTCCAAGTCGGTAGCCCTGCCTCACTGTTGCCTGCTCGCTCTCATACAAGGTGCTGTACTTCCATTTGTTTTAGGTACTACATGGGTACTGAAGTACTACATGTTGGCAAAATTCAAATAAATTATTTCTTTTGCTCCTTCTGTTCAATTTCTGTGAGATCCATCAGCCAACCTCTCTATTTCTTCAACGAATATTTTACATCTTGATAATTCTAAGTCAGCTGTAAAGGTTGCATGACTACTCAACGTACAGTAACCTTGTCCAATGAGAGAATATTGTATAAGTATGAAAGGAGGACCAGTTGTAACCCTTCTGAGGCAAAGAAGCAAAAGTGCCTGATAAAGTCTCCTGAACTGGGGCTGTTTTCACAGCAAAGGTGTGCGCTTCCTTTTCTACTCCCCTGAAACTCAGAGCTGTAAGTCAAGCACGCTTTCCTAAACGTTTGTTTAAGGTTTGTTTTCGGTTTTAGGTCTGACCCTGTGAAAACTGGCGTAGCACAGCAAGCGGAGAACAAAGGGACAGCTCTGGGCGGGACCCGCTGGAGAGAGTGGGCCGAAACCACGGTGGAAACCACAGTTTCCTGTCAAGCTTCTTGGCGAAGGAGGACACCTCACCCAAAAAAGTGTGTTTTTTTCTTCGTCTGGTAGCTTCGCTTTAGTGATAAAATAGGCTTAAAGAAGACACTGTTGAATGTCTCCGAAGTCTTAAAAAAAATAAAAAATGAGTCATCTACTTCTTAAACATCTTCACTCAATAAACATAGCTGGCGGTACGCTGAGCGAGCTTGTGGCCATTCTGACAATAAACATCTTTTCGCAAACACGGACATTGTTGTTTAGCTGAAGTAATCCGGTACACAAACAGAGGAGGGAAGAGAGCGTGGATCTTACATCTGCTTCGAAATGGGATACAGAAACTTCCCTCCTTCTAAAAAGCCGGTCGTCACCCCCTCCTCCAAACACGGCCATCAGACATGCAGCACTCTGTACTGCTAAAAGGAGTTGGCACATAATGCTCAGAAAAGGTGAATGCACAGTTTTAAAAAATTTTTTTGTACTTGGTTGAAAGCTTTAACAGTGTCATTTCTCCACCTACTCATAATACTTGCTGTACTTTTGGGTGGAATTACATTTCTCTCTCTTTCTGCTCATTGAACACTTTTCCTAATGCCACACTGCACTCCATTCTGTGTCGCAAATCCCACATTTTAATGATTTTACCGGTTCCCAGTTTTCACAAAATCCCTCTGTAGGAAATGACAGATTTCGAGTCCTGCAGAGGACTTGCATTATAAAACCTCTGGCAGGATGGTGATTTTTCTCCCTTTGTAAAGAAAGAGAGGATCTGTTTGTTGCAGAAAAAAGAAAAAATGTGTGAGACCCCATGGAGCATCTTCTCTGTCAATCACAGCAAGTGAAGTTCCCAAACATAATTACATACTGTGAGAGTAAAACTACCTGTATGAATGATTTAATTATATTGTGGAGTTCACACATTTCCTGTCAACAGAAGTATTTGTCTATATGCAAGACAATGCCTTGTGGACCTCCTTATGTGGAGATTATCATGCTAAAAGCAGTCAAGATGTGAAACACTCCTTGTACACACATGACAATTTCCTGTCTTCTCACATTTCAAGTAATTAAACATTATCCAGCATAGTCACAAACAGGACAGTCTACCTCAAAGAGGATTACAGCTTCAAATAACAAAGAAAGTGGAAAAAAAACCAAGACTCCTTACCATTCCCGCTCTCCTTGCGATGACAGTATGGAACTGGCCATCAGAAACCTTCTTCATGGTAATAAGTTTATAGGTCCCGCTGCCCAAGTTAAAGGAAAAGCAGACTTGGCCCTTGAAGATCTCCAGAGCCAGGAACTCCGCCTTGTCTCCGGTCTGGTTGTCGTGGTTGTACAGGAGGAGTGCATCACTTTTCACGGTGGCAAACTTGATGTAAATGTAGTTGTTGTTCGGGTCCAGGCTGGGGAACTCCATGTAGGACAATTCCTCTAAGCCGTAGCTGTTAAGCTCGCAGTGTTTCCCAAAAACCCCTGAGAAATAAGTTAGGGTGAATGGGAAATGAATGACAATGGCGAGTCCAAGAGGGCATTCATTTGGTTTTGTTCCTTTGACTTAGTCATATACGACCAGCATGTAGAGGAAACTTCTACTTAAACTTTTCTTCCCTTGCCCTCCACTAATCTTCTTTTCGGACCTTAAATCTCTGCTCAACCTACCAAATTATAATGAATATCAGAAAACATCATATACTACAGAAAACGAAAAGACAACGCATGAACAAATACACAGCATTTGGATGGAAAATAGATCACATAGTCACATATTTCCGACTGGAATCTTTAAAGTAACATATTTACAGCATAGTAGCTAAATATTAAATTAGAAAAAAACTATCACAGAATGGTCGTTATTACATTAGTATCCCCCTTCTACTGTTAGCCAGCAAACCCATCTGTTATTCTGACCCACTGAGGCCTGGCGGATATGCACCAGTGCCCTGGCTCTGAACGCGCTTTAAAGCGATCTCGGCTGGCACTGATTCCACAAAGGCCAGCTGACAGTTTAAGCTCCAGCAGATTAGGGCAATTATCACTCACCAAACGGACAGAGACAGTAATATCCGTCTGCGCCGCTCTGGCAAGACCCGCCGTTGAAGCACGGGTTGCGCTCGCAGTAATTGATGGCGGACTCACACGTTTTGCCTGGGGTGTGCAGAACAGCAGAGATGAAAACAGATGAAGCGAGATTAACAGAAGAAACCAGGCACTGCACACCACTGAGGTGCCACTGGGATGCTGAGTTCAGCGGCCGGCTGGGGCTTTTCTGCCCTTCCAGCCAACATAACAAGGTAAACCTTGCAAACTGACATCATTTCTGAGAAACCTCTAAAATAAATATCCTCCTCATGGAAGAAATGCCAAGGAGAGATATATGGACCACATAATGGGTGGAGCTTCCAAGAGCTGTCAATCACTGGCTTTTTCGAACAAATCAGAAGACTTTTCTCTCCAAAGGGAAACACTATGATTGGTTCAAATCTGCGAGTTACTGGTAACACAAGATAGCTCCTCCCATTCTGGGGTTCATTCATACTTATAACTGATCCCAAGATGACAGTGGGGCACAATGATGTAAAACTGCAAGGCTAACAAGATGATGGACGTAAAAAGTGTGCTCTGACTTTACAGAGGTACACTTCTTCACCACCAATTGGCTAAAACAGGAACTGATGACTTTATTAAGAGAGAAAATGAATATTTCAGACGGTATACATCAGAAGGCCACTGGTTCACGAGAGGTCTCCAACCATAGTGTAGAGAGTTTGTGGTCTTCTATAACAGTCATAATGCTTAATGACAGTAATGACTTAACGATCCTCTACAGAGTCAAAATGTTTACAGCAGTATGTATCAATGTCATAATCTAGCCAAGAAAGCTAGATTCTTTAACATTCTTAAATTAACCTAATTCTGTCTACACAGCCTCTGCAAATCATACCACTCATTATTCTCATTCTTATAATAATTTATCCATTTTTGTATTTTTTATTTTAAAATTTCTACAGCCTACAGCACATTCAGATAATTATTGTAGGCTTATATTTAAAGGTGATTTATAACACAATTTTGACAGAAACTACCCAGGAGAGAACTAATTCACTTTCCTTGATCAATTTGCAAATGGTTAGAGACGTTTGGCAAATTAATAGAAAGACCATGACAGCAAGTCATAACCCTGGCCATTTATCAAACCATTAGAAGGCCCAGCTCTGGGGGCCGGAGGAGGTGTGTTATTGATTTACTGCGAACAGAAGTCTTAATGTGTAAATGTATTGGGAGATGAACAGCCACGAGGTGAAACACGAGATGGCTGAACTGTGAATACTCTCTCTCAGTATGCTCTCATTTGGCCACCTTTTTCATCTTCCCTTTTATTAAAATAAACAAGTTGATGCGCTTCACAGCCCCCATCAGTAATCCCAAAAGAGAGTGGCTTTCAGCATTCAAACAGACACGACAAGGCTAAAACACTGTTTTGTTTGGGAAAAAAAATGTGCGTGATATGTCTGTTATTTCTGACAGGACAGCTGTGTTTAGAGGCAGTTGTAACTCTAAGAATGTTACCTGTAAATCCAGGCTTGCAGAGGCAGGTGAAGCCGCCTGGGTAGTTCTGACAGAGCGCCCCCTTCTGGCAGGGGTTGGACAGGCACTCATTGATGTCACGCTCGCAGGCCCTCCCAGTGAAGCCCTCAGGACAGGCGCAGGAAAACCCCCCAACCAGGTTGTGGCAGGTCCCGCTGTTGTGGCACGGGGAAGGCAGGCACTCGTCGATATCAGTTTCGCACAACCCCCCGGTGTACCCCGGCATGCAGCTGCAAGCGTAAGGCGGCAGGGGCTGGTTGGACACCAGGATGACCGGGACGCTCTCCTGAGAGCTCATTTCCGGTCCCACGGCCAGGCGCTGTTTGCAGCGGCCCCCGTTTAGGCAGGGGTTGCGGGCGCAGGGGTTGTGGCCTACCGCCTCTATCCGCACCCCGCTCTGCCGGTGAAGGACCTCTCTGATGCTCTCGAAGAAGGTGGCCACGCCCACAGGGTTCACGTACTGGCCGTGACCCCGCTTCACGGCCGCCATCAGGAAGGTCCGGTTGCCCTGCTCGAAGGCGCTGTAGATCTGCACGCCGGTGCCCAGGCCGGCCAGCTGCGAGTTAGCCACGCGCAGGAAACTGGCGTAGTGCTGGGTGAGGAAGCCCTGCGTTTCCTGGGCGTGGAGGCGGATCAGGACGCTGTTGTCCACAGTGGCGTTGCCGAATCCCGTGAAGGAGACGCGCACCTTGCTGTCGACCGTGCTGTGAACGCCGTCGCTGCTGCGGACCGTGAGGTCGAAAACGCCGTCCGTGGAGCGGGAGCTGGCGGTGAGGTCACAGGTCCCAGGGGCAATTGTGAAGAGGCTGGGGGCATCTGAGGTGAGGGAGCAGCTGAAGTCGTCCTGCGCATCGGGGTCCTGCGGCCGCACGCTCCCTAAGGAGCCTCCGGGGAACAGGTTCCCAAAGTAGTGGACGAAGATCTCCACCGTCCTGGGCTGCGAGGGGTTGTCGTTCCGGTCCTTGACCTTGACATGAACGATCCCTGTGGAAGACATCTGTGGGATGCCCGAGTCCCTTATTGCCACAGAGAGGTAGAAGTCGCTGGTCTGCTCCCGGTCAATCTCCCGGCTGGTGGTGAGCTCTCCCGTGGGGGTCAGGGTGAAATAGCTAGCGCCAGAGCTGGTACTGAGCAGGCTGTATGTGAATGGACCCTGGTTAGGTGGCAAGTCAGAGTCGGTGGAGCTCAGGGTCATGACCTTGGTTCCTGCGGGCTGGTTCTCCATCACCTCCCCACTGGTGGTCAGGAGGGTGGGCCCGTTGTCGTTGATGTCCTCCAGGGTCACCATCAGGACAGGCGCTTCCTGTTGCAGGGGGCGACCCTGAATCCACCGCTAGAAGTGTGAGATTGTACACCGGTGTGGACTCCCTGTCGAGCTCGCCCACCACCGAAACCTGGCCAGTCTGGGGATTTATTGTGAAGGAGTTTTTCTCATCATCTGCGGCTATGGAATAGGAGAACCGGCTCCAGCTGGGGATGGAGTCTGAATCCTCAGCTCTGACGAAAGTGACCAGGCTGCCTGCAGAGATGCCCTCGCTGACCTGCACCTCGTACAGCTCGGAAGTGAAGACAGGGGGGTCGTTGGCGTCCAGGATGGTGATGTTCACAAACACCTCATCAATGTCCGGCCCCCTTATGCTGCCTGCGTTCTTCGCCAGCACCCTCAGAGAGACCCTCTCCTCTTTTTCACGATCGAGGCGACCCGAAACAACAATCTGCCCCGTCCTCCTGTCAATGCTGAAGCCCTTCTTCCGGCTCGCACCGAAAATCAAATAGTGGACCTCTCCGTCCGGCCCAAGGTCACGGTCACTTGCAAATACCTCCCCCACCACCGAGCCCCTGGGAGTGGCCTCAGAGACCTCAAAGTAGTACTGCTTAGAGACGAAGCGGGGAACATACTCGTTGGTCCCCTCCAACTGGACATTGACATTGGCGAAGCTACAGTGCTCCTCATCTGGGACATTGAAGGCTCTGATGGTTAAATGGTAGGCCTGCTTCGTTTCGTAGTCCAGGAAACCCTGGGTTGTGATGATGCCGGTGTTCGGATCGATGACAAACAGGTCGCTGTCTGAGGACTGGATCGCATAAGCCATGACCGCGTTTGGGCCGGAGTCCTTGTCGGTTGCAGTCACCTGCACAACGGTCGTGCCGCTGGGGACATTCTCCTGAATAGTTGGGAAGTACTCAGCTGGGTCAAAGACTGGTGAGTTGTCATTCACATCGGTCACATGGATTGTGACCATGACATAACCGGTCTTTGCGATCCAGCCCCCGTCGGTGGCAGTGACCCTGAGCTCGTGGTTTTTTTTCTCCTCATAGTCCAAAGCCTGCACTAAGCTTAAGGCGCCCGTCTTGCTGTTCACTTTAAAAAGGCCTGCCTCGTTGCCTGAGGTGATGTTGTATGTGATGAGCCCGTTCATTTCTCTGTCCTTGTCCCGGGCTAAAAGTGTCCTGATGGTAGCGCCGATGTTTAGGTTCTCTGGAACAGTGGCAGTAATGTGGCTCTGAGAGAACTCTGGGGTGTGGTGGTTCTCCTCCGTAACGGCAATGCGCACTGTGGCTCTGGAGGAGAGCGGGGGGTTGCCTTTGTCCTTCGCCATCACCTCAGCCAGGAAAACTTTATTTACATCAGCTGAGAGGGAGGAGGCCACAGTGACCCAACCATTCTGTCTGTCCAGGCGGAACTTGCTAGAGCTGTTTCCTCCAGTTATGAGGTATTCCACCTCAGAGTTCAAACCAGAGTCCTTTGTATCACTGGCCATCACTCTGATAAGCTTAGTTCCCACTTTAACGCTCTTAGTGACTGGAGTGAAATAGCTTGTTGATTCAAAAACAGGTGGATTGTCATTTCTATCTACAATGTTTACAGCGACGGTGGTCTCGCTCATAAGGGGCTTTTTCCCCCTGTCAGATGCTGTGACGACAAAGCTGTGGCGGTTGACATTAGCATTGCTGGAATTCTGGTATTTCACCCGCTGCTTGGTGATGATTTCCCCGGAGCTTGAGTTGACACTGAAGAATTCAGACTGGGACCTGATGAAATAAAATATCTGCCCGTTGAGGCCTTTATCAGGGTCTGTGGCGATCACGCGCAGCACAACTGACCCCACCTCTGTCAGCTCAGGGTAGTCGACATAGTAGGACGATTGGCTGAACTGGGGAGCGTTGTCGTTGACGTCCGTGACAAATATTGCAACATCTGTGCTGACTGTCCGGCCCCAGTTGTTGGCAGTGACTTTGACAATGTAGCGGTCAGTGTCCTCCCGGTCCAGGGGCCTGCTGATGCTAATGTCACCTGTGTTGCCATTAACGGTGAAGGGAAGACTGGTGTCGATGATGGTGTAGAGGCTCATAGCGTTGGTGCTGGTGTCCTCATCCGATGAGGTGACGCGTGTGACAGTGTAGCCGACCGGGGCGTTTTCAGGCACCGTGGCGCTGAAAATCTGGGAAAACCTGGGGAAGTTGTCATTCACGTCATTAACTGTGACGAGCACTTTGACGTCTGTGCTTTTTGGGGGAGAGCCTCGGTCAGTGGCTCTGATCTTCAGTGTATAGTGGCCGATGGATTCCCTGTCGAGGTTCTGGACGGTCCGAAGCTCTCCGGTCGACTTGTCGATGCTGAAGCTGTTGCCCACATTTCCACCAATGATAGCATACTCCAGCTGTCCGTTCAGGCCACTGTCACGGTCGGTAGCCGACACCACCAGCAATTTCTGAGGGGGCAGGTTCTCAGCCAGCTCGGTCAGGAATGGGTCCCGTTCGAAAACAGGAGCATTGTCATTGACGTCTAGCACGGTCACTTCCACTTTCCCATAAGAGGAGTAGGGGGGAAAGCCCTGGTCCCTAGCCTCAACCCAGAGGACGTACTTGGGTATGTTTTCGAAATCCAAGGCTTTCTTGATGGAGAGCTCTCCAGTCTGCTGGTCCATGTAAAAGGCGTTGTCCAGGTTACCGCTGGCGATGTAGTAGGACAGCATCGCCCCCCTGGCAGAGGAACCAGTGACAGTGGTGAGGACGGTATTCACGGCTTGGCTTTCAGGGAACGTGAAGGTGGTCTGTCCCAGTCTGATGACGGGGAAGTTTCCGCCCTGCACGAATCGGACGGTGACGGTCGTGGAGTCCGCCTTGTGGTTCGCCCCTCCGTCTTTCACGCGCACGGTGAGGGTGACGTCAGAGCTACCCAGCAGCTTCTCGCTGGCCGTGATGGCGCCCCTCGCGGGATCGATCTTGAACTTCTCAGAGTTCCTGCCAGACAGGGAGAAGTGGAGCTGGGCGTTGGGTCCCACATCTTCATCTGTCACTGTTACAGCGAAGACCAAGGAACCTGGATACACACAGAAGCAAAACAGACTTACTAAAACAGATCAATAAACTACTTTTTAATGACCTTGGACTGTCTAGTTAACTTGTAGTAGGGCTTGAATAGTGTTATGCTCACACTCACTGGTCTGGGAGTGTTGTTAGCCTGATCTTACAGTGTTGCTCATTGAACTTGCATGGATAGACTTATGTTCTGCTGTGCCGGAAGTCACTCTGAATAACAGCATATGCTAAATAAATGTAATGTAATGTCTTTCAGTGAATTTCACTATACGTTTCTTCAGTGTATCTTTGACAATTTACACCTCCTGTTTGCATGGTTTTCTGTACTATTGGTTTCTTATTCCTGTTTAAAGGACTTTGTAGACTTTTAAAACAAAAGCACCTGTAACAAAGCAAAACAAAAGTATGAAACTTGAAAATATTTTTTTCAGCCATCTGTTCAGCTGTTTACATTTCTAGATGCTTCAGCTGCATTGTCATCAGTGTGGCCTTGTGTTTGGATCCCACTCTGTAATCCAACCCCTTTCCAGCTACATTTCAGATTCATTTTTTTTCTTTTTAAATAATTCAGCATTTACAGACAACTCCCTCCAAAACCATTGCTTCACTGTCATTACAAAAAGTCCCAAACAAACATAGTGCATGCTAACACAAAACAGTGACGTCTAAGTGCTGCACAGAATCATAACTCTTACAGTACTGTAGGTATGCATTAGAGATATGTTGCATGTATGGATTCATCTAAAACCTCTCTAAAATGAGATGCTGTTAAACCACATTATACTGCATGTAGGTGACATAACCCAGTAGTTCACCGTGGGCCTTCCTATTAAACAGCTATTTCCGGTGTATTTTAACAGGGCCTCACATGAATTACATTTCAGAGGCTTATAATAGGGTGGCATTGGCTGGGAAAACAAATGGCCATTAATGTCAGTGAAAGGGGGATGTGTGACTGACCTGTGGAGGTGGAGGCTGGGACGTGGGTGACGTAGGGGTGGTGGTGGAAGCGAGGCGGGTTGTCGTTGACGTCAGCCACCACCACAGAGACCGTGGCAGAGCTGGATGCGGCCACGGGCTGGCCCCCGTCCCGCGCAGTCACCACCAGCTGATAGCTGGCCCTGGCCTCCCTGTCCAGCAGGGAGCTGGTGATGATTTGTCCCGTGGCCGGGTTGATGGAGAACTGTCCCTCGCCTCCTGTCAGGCTGTAACTAAAGGACAAACCAGAGCATTCAAACCAAAAGGAAAACCCAGGGAAAGTGCTTGGAATGCTGATAGGTTGTTGCTTGGTGCGTGGATGGCATATCTGACTACATACAGTCCTGTAAGTTCCTTTTGAGAGATAGAGACTATTTTGCAAAAATGGTATGTCTTTAGTGTGAAATGACATACCATGACCATACAGATATACCTCATACCACACATACCAAATACTACAACCATGTTATATCATCAATTTCAGGTGAATGTACTGATACGATTTCAAAGAAAATCCATGAGGGGATTTGAGAACAGCAGACAAGAGGAAATATAAATGAATTTAGCCACCAAAGTAGGAAAATTCCAACTTTGTGATTGGTACTCAGGTCCTCCAAAGCACTGCAGTGCCAAAAGAATCCTATAGAGGGCACTGTTGGAATCCTATTGAGGAGAAGTGGTGGCTTTGGGAGCAAAAAAGTGCTCTGAAGATCACAAACTCAATGTTATCTTTAGTATGTCTTTAGGTCCTCAAAATAAATCACAACATTTGCCAGATTTCTTAAAATGCCCATAAAAACATCCATATTTAAGGTTTATTTTCATTCATTGCTCAGTTTTCATCCTTGTGGTTAGTTCTCTCTCAGCATATGCAGGCATTCATAGTGTCCTCCACTGTAGTTTGTATTTGGAAGCATCCCAAAATTCTTTGGGGCATGAAAGCTATACTTTGGTTTCCAAAGGGTATTGAGTTTCCAGCCATATCACAATTTTCCAGCGTAATTCAGAAATAAACCTCTTTTGACATACTCGTGCATATGCACACATTGACTTTCTGTTTTCTTTTCTCAGGACACAGAAAGCCAAAAGTGCTGTATTTTTATGTCCTGAGACGCAAAAGCAAAATGTGAAATAAACACATGCCACGAAATCA
The DNA here is from genome assembly GCA_019176425.1 of Megalops atlanticus. Classification (NCBI taxonomy): domain Eukaryota; kingdom Metazoa; phylum Chordata; class Actinopteri; order Elopiformes; family Megalopidae; genus Megalops; species Megalops atlanticus. The sequence continues at coordinate 20,935,006 of CM032894.1, forward strand.
TGTGCATAAATTACTTCCGCACAAAAGTGGAGAGATTACAGGGAAAGTGCCCGCTTAATGGCCGGACAGAACCGAGGCTAATAACTAATTGATCCTGGCTCTGTGTTTTATTACAGGCCACTCAGACTCTGATGGGGACTACCCGTTCTGTCACGGTCAATTAATGTCCTCATTACTACACTGGCTAAACTGGAGGCTGTTGCTCTGAGGCTCAGGACAGACCCAGCCCAGTGGGGGGGGTTAGAAAGAAAGAGAAAAAGGGGCGTGTTTGGCCTTGTGGGCGGAGCGGGTGCGGGGTACCTGATGGCAGCGTTGGGACCCGTGTCGGCGTCTGAGGCGTTGACCAGCAGCACGTCGGTCCCTGTCGGGGCGTCCTCAGAGACGGTGGTGAGGAAGGTGGTGGAGGCGAAGAGCGGGACGTTGTCGTTGGCGTCCTCCACGTGGACGACTACCGTGCCGGTGCCTCGGAGGGGAGGGGACCCTGTGGAGAGGGGGAGAGAGAGAGAGAGTGAGAAAGAGAGGAGTGGAGGTAGGTGACAGATGAACAGATGGAGAGAAAGGGAGAAGAGTAAGAGAGAGAAGGAATGAGGGAGACAGGAGGAGGGAGAGCTAGAGAAAAACGGTGAGAGGGAGAGAAGAAGGGATAGAGTGTGGGAGGAAGTCATGAAGAGAGAAAGGAGAGGGAGAGATGAGAGACAGAGGGAGGGAGGAAGACAGAAAGAAGTGAGTCAGTGTAAGGGGGCATGAAATACAGAGAGGACAGAGAATGGGTGGTGGTAGAGTGAGGGAGAGAAAGTGAGAGGGATGGGTAGGCAGGGACATATGACAGGCAGAAGAAGAAGTACAGATTTAAGGAGAAAAGGAAACAGACCAGAGTCATACTGATGGAGGGGTACCAGGCTCTGTGTATCTTATTATCAAAAGAATTGGTAAAGGAACAGAACTGAATTCATCCCCTGAGAAGTGTTTGCGTGGAGAGGCAGATAAAATACAGCCTGTGGCATCTAAATGCTTAGGTATGTCTCTGAACATGTCTCGTGGCAAGTTTCTTAAAGGGAAACAATGGTCTTGCATTGTTGGTAGTTGCATGCTACCATTCAAGAGCAAATAAGCCAATAGTCTTTTTACTCACAATTCAGAGAACAAGGAAAGAAAAAAATTAAAACCTCACACAATTGCCAGGGATGATTTTGAATCAACAGAAGATGAAAAAGAATACCTCTGTAATTGCCTGAAAAGTTTAAATATCAGCTCTTCCGGGCCACTATAGAATTAATTTGTCCCTGCCATTATTGGAAAATTGATATTAAATCCATGCTGTGGAAAGCACTACCATAAGAAAAAAAAATTGGCAAATCCTTTTTGAAAGCAAGTTGAGCGTGATCCTTATAAAAAATGAAAGATGGACCCTGGGGTACCATTGGATTAGTCCTTTTGCTCGGAAAAGGCCTGGCATCTTAAGCCTAGCTTAATCAACAGCATGTGTTTCGTAGCTCACACATACTAAGCTCTTGTTTGTTCATTTATCTGGGTGAAAACAAGACTCGCTCTCAAAGGAGGAACCTCCATTTAACAAATGGGCCCCCTGAGTGTTTGTGTGTTTCAGGAATTTGGTGAAGAATCCCCAACCCAAAGAATCCGGGGTGAACCTTCGGCTTGTTGCTCACGCTTACAGTGCGAATGGCCGAGTTGCGGATGGGAAACGCAAACATTTACTTTCCTGTGTTTGTGAATCTGACCAGACGAGCACCGAAATATGTAAAGGCAATGTAATTACGGCGGAGTGAATAAACAACAACAAAAAAATGGCATATAAAATGCATTCCAGAGAAGATGAACGCGCAGACACGTACGCACGCAGGAATGGTTTTCAAGTTGCACTGTAATGTCCCAGAAACCACAGTCCTCCAAGCTCTTCTCCTCTTGGTTCTTCCTCCCTCTGGCTGACAGATCACACTGCCTTCATACTATCTCTTCTCTTTTCTCCTCCATAAATTGGTCCTGTTCTTATGGGGGTTTATGAAACTAAGTTCATATGGGTCAGGAATAACACATATGTTATTCCTGACCCATATGTATACACACACATATACAGCTATATCATACACATGAGCACACACATAGAAACACATACACTGAGCGTTGTCCTGCAGGAGGACAAAACCCAGGGAAAGTGTTGTCAGTTGGCCATTGAAACTCACTGTCAAGCCCTACTCAGCATGTGTTCCATACATCCAACTAATCACTCTTGCCAACGGTAACGCACAGAGATGTGTTGAATTTTTTCCAGAGAGTGTAAAATTTCTTTCAATCTCCAATTAGGTTGAAATGAAATGAAATTTGTATTACATAAGCGTAAGATAAATGGCTAATGTTTTGTATAAGGCAAAGACCTGTGAGCCCTCTAAAACTGAATATAAATGTTCTTTGCTGTGGATATTTTTGTAAGGATATAGACCCCAGAATATGACTGAGCAAAGCCATACCATACGAACATGTGTGCGCCTGCTTGTAACTCGCCGTGACGGCCTTGGTAAGTCACACTGGACAAGAGCCAAATAAATACAGGATAACCTCACAGTGCAGCACTGACTGTACTCTGCATGAATGAGGACAGCAACCTGATCAAAACCACTGCAATACCCAGCAAACAGCGTGAGAAATGAACGGTGGCTACAGCACAATGTGACAATCTGAAATTTAAGCATTACTAAGTGTTAATCTAAGGGATCTACCGATGGCTACACCTTTCGTGCCGACAATCCACTTAATTTCACATAATTTTCAGTGCCTGAGAGGGAAGAATGAGCAACAGGAGCCAGTGCTTCCATTAGATGGGAGTTCTAAGATGCAGTGTAACAGCACCATGCCTAAAAGCATAGGGCCGAGCACAGGTAAAACATTTGGTCTTTTGTGAAGCCTTAGGGTCAGACGAGGGGAAACAACAATCTTTTCAAGCACAACAGAAACATTTATTCATCCTGCCCTAATGGCACTCATTAAAGTACACTCATTACTCAAAAGGCAGGCATGGCTGAACAGCTTATAGCGAGCCCTTGCTTACAAGAATTCACAAGGTGTGAGCTAAGTCCCACTGTTAGGGAACTGTAGTGTGACCACTTCCACTTCGCCTTGGCCTTTTTGAAACAGGCTGTCCTGGGGATTGGATCAGAGGGCTTTTATTTGGACGATTTTGGCTTCCCCCTAGCCTCTGCACCGCTCCGAGAGGGAGAAGGAGGCAGGGAGGGGCTGGCCATGTGAGATCAAACCCAGTTTATCCATGCATGAAAGGGGGCAAGCCGTGCCGGGGACAGCCACAGACCGGGGGACCTGAGCGGCTATGCCCTCTGGTCAACCTCTCCTCCTCAGTGTGCTGAGAGAGACTGGCTCCATGTTGCAGCTCCCAAATCCATTGGAACTCTGCACCTCTCCCTGTGGACCTGAACCCGCTCTGAACCGGCACTGCTGACAGGACGGGTCCAACCCCAAGCCTATCCCGCACGCTCCACCACCACAACCGCCCGCCCCTGCCACACTGCCCCCCTCCCTTTTAGGAGTCCCACACCAGTGTTGAGAGCTCTGAAAAAAAAACCCACAGGGGTTAATTGATACCAGGAGCACCTCAGGAAAACAGTTGGGTTGTTTTTTCCCTGCTGAGGTCAAAGCCACCGTTGGTTTGCATCAATTTTCATAACACTGTGTGGTCTAGGACAGAATCTGGAAGGTTTCCTGCGCTTTTACCAAAAATACACTTGAAAAAATGACTAAATAAATAAATTTAATTGAGGATCACAATTTTCAGGTCATTAGTTATGGAGACGTAATGCCCCATATCAGTCAAAGGGAGGACAGTCCCATGAATAATGTGAGAAGCCACTTTCTTATTTGTTTGATGGTGTAGCAGGTGGGACAGATGCTGGCCACACAGAAGGAGGTGCTCTGCAGAGAGCAGCTTGGAGAGACAAGCTGGCAGCTCTTTCTCGGCGGCGGGGCTTTCCAGCGACCGCCGTGCATCGTGCTGAGAGATACCCTTTCTGCAGGCAGGCGGCCTTCCCAGAATGCTGTTTTCCTGGCCCACCAGCACTTCTGCGAATTCTGCGCTATTTCTGAGTTAGTACGAAACCACCCGGCCTTTTTCTCGGCATCTCTTCGATACTCCCTGGAGGGAGAGGGACTCAAGAAGCTTCTACCCTGCGGTGCGAGCACTAAGAGACAGCAACAGTAGACAAGGACCTGCAGCGGGCGGTTTTTAGACGAAAAAAATTCCATTCGGATGACAGAGGGGTGTCACACACCCGGGGCTGTGGCTTGTGGCAGCTGTCACAGTCATGTGACAGTGAGTCTCAGTTACAGTGGGTAAAGCCCTCCGCTTGAAAGCATCTCTGAGCTCACTGCTTGAGGAGGACCATTCAGTTGCATTCACAGTGTGGCAAACCAAGCAGCTGCACCAAGCCCACAAATAAAACTGCATGCACACAGCAAAGTGGATTTCTTTATTTGTGCATTTAGATCAGTTGCTCACCTTATTATCCCTAACTCTCATTAACTAGGATGATGATCATATGTATTATTATTACTAAAATTACTATTCATGTACTTTTTGACAGACATTCTTCCACAGGGACTTACAGAGCTAATGTAGCAATAATTTACTTTTAAATAATACTGCAGAAGGTCAATCAATGCCACAGAATTAAACAGTTCATCTGTCCAATTAGTTTCCAATAAATGCCAAGTGATATCTGATTTGACTACACTCACCAGAAAAAAATGTATCAAAGCATCACCTCTGGGTGGAAGCCAAAAAATACATTATTGCATTATGATACTGGTTTTGCAATTACAAAGTGTTTTTTTTCTTCCAACAAATGCCAGGGCAAACATCAAAAATATGTCTCTGAAATGAACGAGGAAATGACCTGATGCCCAAAAAATGTGCTCGTCCAATCAGCGCGCGGTCTGTGGCACTGAGTCCTCGTTCCCAGCCTCAAATCCTTCCGTCCGCAGAAGTATGGAGTGCGCTGTCTCCGAGCCAGAATGACCTGCTGACGAGGACATTGGGGCTCAAGGTTTTCATTTTTTCTCCCCTCCAAAGGAAGATCGAGGATTGATGTCATTTAGATAATGGTGTGGATGTCACGACCGGCCGTCGCGGGGGCAGGATTAAAAGACTGCACGCCACCGTCTCTCACGGCAGGCCGAAACCTTAGACTTTAGATAAACACCTTCGATGGTGGGGCCCGTTCTCCACGTTCAAACTAAAACAGACTAAAACAGCCACAATAGCTTCTTGGGTGAGAGTGTTTCTCCCCATTTACTTTCAGCATAGTCTAGGCCACCTGTCACCGCATCACAGACAGTCATGTGCTACTTCATCATTTTACACATAAGCACAACCGTGGGATACAGCAGACCTATGAATGAAGTGCGATGCATGATTCACCCTGAAGGATTTTCCATCTGCATAGCAGCATTAAAGAGCACATGACTTCAGTGCCCATGGTGTCAGCTTCTGCAGTCATGCAGTAGTGTATCTGACCTTCGCGATTCATGCCACAATGCAGGCAGTTCTGGCTCTAATCCCACTGTAATCCTTGACTGTAAGGCAGTGCCTAACACTGTGTGGTGCATGGTAGCATGTTGAGGGTAACCTTTTTACTATACCGAACACCATTCAGGAAAGTGGATATGTTAGGGCAGAAGAGATGGGCAAAATTAATTATTTAGAATATATTCTTTAAAAGCTGTGGATGTTGTATTTATTTATTTGGTTTAATTCTACTTTTACAGGTTTCTCCATGTCTACTGTATGTACTATATATATGGTAGTAAGCATGAGCACCAGATCAAGTGGCTGTGTTCATGTACTGATTACAAAATTGTCTCATAGCAAGAATATGGATTAACTGGTTGACTTAAGGCATGGCTAAGACTTTCGTGCCTCAGAGCTTAAGTCTAACATGTTTATTAGGGGTTTATGGAAGTCCACGACTCTGTAGTCTTTGACAGCAGCACAAAAGAAACCATTACACACCATTACTCCAGAGAAAAAAGGATAGGCAGCAGTTCTGAAGAAGTGGACATTTTTCTCCATCCTGACATCTGTTGCTTTGCGACAAAGCCCCTTCCAATGTGCCTTGTGAAATATGGCTGAATAGAAAGCGTTGACATGGGCTGTCACACGAAAGGCCTCTGAACCCTGGGTTTGCCAGACATAATGAGGTAAACAAGGCCTTTCTCACAGGGTGCGAGCCAATATTCCCTAATGGATCCTCTGATATGTGGTTCAACTCTGGACCACAATATAATATATATATTTTCTTTAACTCTGTTGGCTATGACTAGCTCAACAAGTTGATATTATGTGTCACCTCAAATAAAATAGGGCCTTTCTAAAGTGCATTTGTTTACTTTATGGAGGGGTTCACATTTCATGTGTTGTTTGCTTGTCCTACGCATATGGCAGAAGGAGTGCTCAAAGATTACAGCCTCTATTTCATTGAACTGTGGCCTGCTTTGTCCCTAACTTACAGTATTGCAGAGAAGGGGGCATTGTTTTACGGTATTTCTCACACATGACTGTGAGTTCATTGCTGCTGAAATCAACGAAAAAGAACAAAACCGAAAACCAAACCTACTTGACTGTATCACTGAAACTTAAGGGCGAATTGCTATGCAGTTTGATTGAATTGAGGCCTACACCTCAGGGAGATCCCCGCCTCCCTTTCATTTGGAATTCTTTCTGGTAACTTGGTCAGTTTGCACATTTAACATCTTTTGCATTCTAGTGAATTATTCACATTAATTACTTTTTCACTGATCAACAGCTCTAGACTCTTTAACCTCATACAAAAACCTTTTCCATTACATCAGTTTCTGCTACTCTTACAATCCAATTTCAGCTGATTCCAGAGGAAACTCAAAACACATGTCTATAATATTGCTCCCCCCCTATTATTAACCAAAGTGCAAATTAATTAAAAGAAATCCAGATCAAGTTCTTCATGCGGTGGAGGATGTGACTGTTACCACTGGAGAAGAAATACAGTGCGATGTGTCAGATATCTGCAGAGCTCCAGAGGCATGGTCTTTCATATCATGTAAAGGTAATCAATGTTGTGAGGTGAAGGAAACCGCATTAGGATTTAAAACACAGACCCCTTGGACTCCACACAACACCGATCAACTTGACTCCGCGCCTCTCCCTTAAAAATCTCAGTAGATACTTTAAAACTGTTTACGCAAATGACGTGGTCCAGCAGTTGTATCACTTGCCAGAAGCTGAGAATAATACATAGGCTGTAGGCAAGCAGCCTGCAAGACCACATTGTTACTGAGCGATTTTAAAGACGTGGTATAGAACGTTACAGGTCTGTAAAAGTTCATTTGAGGAACCTAATATTTCATTTGGCTGAGTGTGGATTGTTGCTAGACTAACTGGCTGAAGCTTCTATAAACTCCCCCTATTAAAGGTTTATCGCGACAAATGTGGGCAGCAATTTGGCAAGCACTGTCCATCCTTAAATTTACCACTGTTGAGAAATATTTTATTAGGCTTAGCTTTTACTTTGGAATGTTTTTTGCAATTTTAAGTTTTATGCAAGTGTCGACACAGAAAAAAAGATAAGCAATAATTTAACAATAAATCTATGAAGATACTTAATAGATACTTAAGATACAACCATATATCAAAACTAAGAATTATGAACATGCCAAAGAATTTAGGAGTATATAGCAAGTTTATAGACTGATTGCTTTGTGGCATTGTCATAGAAATTTTGAACGTAATCACTAATCACTAAAATGTTATCTGTTAGAATAGAGAAACAAAAGCCCAGACAGTATCTCCCATTCAGAGATTACGATTTCCTTCTGCGGGTATGATTTGCTGAGAAAGACATTTTGTCCATTTTAACGGATGTGAACAAACACAACTTGCTGAGGGCACGATGAGTAATCTTCCAATAGCTGAACATTTATGAAAGGGTGGGGGGGTTAGCGGTGTGAGACAACACAACAGCAAATGTGTCTGCTTGTTTACATTGGAAAGAAAATGGGATATCTATCTTACAAAGTTTATACAGATTGGAGTCAGAAACACATGCATCAGATGCATGTTAATTTTAACAAAACAGTCATAACCACATAAACAAACAAGGTAAATCAATATATCTGCATTTCTAGAATAATAATCTAAATCTTCTCCTAAATATCAATATCCTCCTTAGAGTTTTCTTCAAATGTTTTTTTTTTTTTTCTTGACAAAAACATATTTTTCACTCTCTTTAGTTTGAAAAGGTAATTTTGCTCAGGGTCCTATACAATATAAATGCAGTTCACCATGTCTGTAAATATCATGTTTACATTTTGATATCTTTACATTTTGATTCTTCCACGATATCATATGTTTTTTTCACCTGAATGGTCGATTCATGAACGCTGTGACCACTGCACTCTTGCTGAACTGAGTAACTAACAGCTAAGGAAAAAAGTGCTTTGCGGTTTGACTGTATCGAGGCCTTTTTCGACATACAGTGACCTACTTCAGTAACGACAGACAGCGCACATATGGAAACACAATTAAATAAAAGAAGAAGAGGCAGATGAAGAAAACCCCCGGGGGATATTCTGAGGTTATGACATTGGCAGAGCAAAGAAACTTGCCTGAGGTTTGAGTTCTACCCCTCGTCCACAGGATCCAAGTGCAACATTCTGTTAGCCAAGAGCTAGGTTAGGCAGCAAAGCTGCCCAACACAAAATATCTTTTTAAAAAATATAACTGGATCATTCTCAAAACCAACATATCTCATCTTCCATAAAATTAAAAAAAAAAATCTCTGACAAGTGTTATACAAATTTCAGCATCGACAGATAGTTTCACTTTTTTGATTTGCGTGAACGTACGGTTCACATGTGTGAAAAATGAAGAAGTGGCACAAACAGAGACACCTAAAAACGCTGCACTTCTGTTTGTCCATGCGACCAATAAATAACACATCAATGATAACGGGGCATGGCAATAGTTTCTCCAGAAGCTGTTTGGGGGGACGTTTTTTAATAAAATATACAGCCATTGACTGCGCGCCTGGACACGATCCACCAGAGCAAACCTTCGGCACTGTGTGGGACCAGACGGCAAACATCTTCGAGTTTTCTGCCCGGATTGAAGATTACATCGATTTTAACACTGTCAAGGGGCACACACTGCTGGGGAGAAATGGCCGTGCCAATATGGAACATATTGTCGAAACATCTGCTGACTGGCACGTAGGCCTCTGTAGCCTGTACCATGTAGCCAGCCCCCCTCTCTGTGCCTTTCCCCACAACCCCCCAACCCCCCTGGGTTGACGATGCATGCTTGAGATTAAAAACACCCCTGTACAAACAAGCCATCAGGTGACTATGATGAAGGGGACTTGTGTTATTCAGAGATGAGTTACAGCCTCATCTTTCCTTTTGCACTGGGCTGTATCACCACACAACATGTGACTTAAGTCAGCCCTGGTATTAGTGGCTTTTATAGAAATTTTATGCACCCTGGAGGAAAGCAAACTTTAGAAGAGATACAGGGAAAATATCTACGATGGTGCCAACAGTCCAAAGCTGTAACAATATGCAGCTCGCTTGAATTAGCTTTGTACTGCAGGGAAAACCATGGAATGTTCATCTTAGAGTGAGAGGGGGTAACCCACTAATGATGGTAGGATGTCGGTATAATCCATGAAATGCAATGTTTTCTTTCTCGTGTGTTATGCTGGGTTTTTAAAGAAAGATTCAAGTACTGGCTATGGAATGAGTTCACAACGGGTGGGTTCCAAACTCGGTTCCAAAGTAGAACCGAATACAAAATGAATGGACCAGGTACCTGTGAAAAAAATTAAATTTCGGTTCTGCTTATCAGTTCCTAAATGCGATAACCCTTATTGCAAACAAAGGCTACATATCTGCAAGGACGTACGTAGCTATCTGCCAGGACCTGTCTACGTGACTACGTCACGCATCAATGCAACAGCATATCCATTTGTTTAGCCCTTTCGTGCTTATGGTCACACCGGTGTGATTAGCCATTTAACGTGTATGCTAAAACCGGTGCGATTAGAACACTAGATTGGAAAAATTCTAGCTAATTTTAGCTTTGAGGAAACAGTGACTGAAAACTATGAGAAGCTTAATAATGCTGATGAAAACATAACGAACCATGTAACGTAACACGCGCTACATAGCATAAAAATAAGTTACGTGCGAAAGGGTTAAATACAAGCTAGCATGCATGACTAACGTCACAACAGTGTGAAAGATCGACCGTGGTAAATGGTCAAAAGTGTGGCTTCACTTTAGAAAAGAAAACGACGACAAGGCAAAGTTCAATGCATGTGGGAAGCTAATAAGCTGCAAGTCAGGTTGCACATCAAATCTGACCAAACATTTAAGGCAGCATGGTGTCGATCTGAAAGACTGAACAGTGTTTGATGTCTTGCGATAAGCAAGAATAAGCAGAAGCGAAAATGGAATCGATAAGGAGAATCGGAATAAGAATCGATAAAATTCTAACAATACCCAACCCTAATTCCACAGATAATATGTATAATGTAAGTCCCTGATGTTATAACGCACTATAAGAATCTGGAAGAAACTGTTATAACTAGGAGAGACCTGACATACTGATAGTTTGAGAGTTACCTGTATTTCTGAGAAGAAACCGATGGGTTAATTGTTAAACATGCAGGTGAGTTTGGATCAGGTAGTAGATGTGGATGCCATGCAGTGGTTTAGTTTGAATCCCCATTGCTCTTTAGCTTCAGGGATAGAAAATAAACCTAATAAAACCATTGCTAAATCAGCCAACTGAGCAACAGGAAGTCAGTAATGCCAGTAAATAAAGGAGCCCATGACATGTTTTTGTCATTCTTTACAAAAGTTGGTCTCATGTTGTTGGTTATACATAACGCTTAATAAAGCACCATAATGTTATATAATGTGTAACAGGCGTTGTCTATACTATAACTACCTTATAACAATACGTTTTCATTAGAGGTGCTGGATGATGTAATATTACTATATGGAAATAATATAATAATATAATATAATATTATATAATATAATATTATATTATATAATAATAATATAATATTACTAGTATTATAATACTCACCATTACATGCTCAAAACATTATGACAGTTGTTATATGATAGTCATAATGTTTTTGTATGCTTATTACAAGGGTCATGGCCATTATTTAGAGCTGATGAGGGCATTATGACAGCTCATAAGACTCACTTTAATTAAAGCGTTATCCACAATTCCTTGCAAAAGGGCATCTGCTAAGCAAATAAATCCGGAGTTGAGGACACACTGGCAGCGAAAGGCTAGCCAGGGGGGATCCCGGCCGTATTCTGTAACAATCTCCAACAGTCTACAGGAAGCAAAACCCAGATGTTACCCCTGTACTGGAGACAGCTAAGGCTGCTCTGTTAGGGCTGGCCTCAGATTCCCCCAGCCAGCAACTTTCCATCATGAAGGTCTGATTTTTGAGTTCCCTTCATCAGGTCCTCTAGTAAAACACCTTCAAGCGTGCACGGTCCAGGGGAAGGATTTCTAAATAATGACACAGGCATGCCAGATTCTCTTCTCCCCAGCCAGGATCTATTACATTTAAATAACTACCAGGCCCAGAAGCCTCTTTTGTGTCAACCTGTTTGATGACACATTTTGCTCAGTGCTGCAGATGTGAACTCCTACTAACACCTCAAGTAATGCATTTTCCTTCGCTGAGACTTTAAAAAGGCCTTAAGAGAGTAGTTGCTGCTCAGCAATACAGTGGAATTATCCAAACAATTGGTGTAGAAAATCAATCATAAATATGTGCATATTCACAATCTTAATCCTTTCATATGGATGGGGAATTTGTGATATTTCATATATCCAAGCCAAAAAAGACATTGTGAAAAGAACACCAGCTAATTAATTTTGTAATTTAAGGCCATTATTTGAGGAACATGGAAAGTATGGCGCCTGCAAACAGCAGGTCAAGTCGTATAAACTATGCTACTTGCACTAGTTCCAATTATTGTTCTCTGATCTGAGAGGGGATTATTTCCAAGACGAAACAGGTTGCAGACATGGAAGAAGAACTGGCAGAGCCAGGGCCTGAATGGGCCTGAATGTTTTAAGGTCTGAGTGTTAAAATGGCATTTGAATATAAGGGAGTAATTCACACTGGACAGTGATGAAATCTTTTTGTACTGTATGTACTGCACTATTTTACCTATTTTCCAACTCCACGACAAAGGGACATTCCATCCTTGCGTGACAATGACACAATGCTTGCTCTGGTTCAAAGTGCTCTGTGCAGTGAACCGAATTTTAATTCATTTAGCGTCTCATTTGCATTTCTTTGTCTCATTAATTTAACTAGCATCGCGAATCAACACTCGTGAAAGATGACATCAAGCGCTTTCTTTGTCCTATGAAAGAGATAACACAAAGACAACTAGATGGCTCTCATTTTAAGTTTTCTTTTTCTAAACTGCAAGACAAAACATTTGTAACTTTAGAACGAATGGATTGTAATTGCCCACGAATGAGCAAAGACAGGCCTTTGCAGACAACTGCCTGCTTATTAAGCCCTCTGGATCAAGTTTCTCTAACTCCTTTATGAGAAACAACCACTTTTGCTCTGCCCTAACCAAAACAAGTGCTTCTGCAGTAGATCAGGTCTACTGTTTACGGCAACCCTCGAACAAGAAACCCCTCCCCGCTTTGTTCCATAATGCCAAATCATTTTCAAAAGTATGCTGCAGATGAAACCACGCAATTCTCACTCCAGTAAGGATCCCGACTGCTGTTGATTTTAGAATTATGAGCAGCTGTTTCAATAAATTACCCTAATTGGGACAACATATGCATGCATGGATGTGGTACAAGCAGATTCAGCCGCATTCCTTCAAAGAACAATTTAGTTTTATAGACATGCATCCACCCCTCTCAGGAAATATTTGACCATGAGAGGGTGATGCACGCCAGGCACATTCCAGATCTATTTAAAGTAATATTTAAGGTCTGAATTTGCCGTGGGGGAAACAGGGGCAAAACCAGAAGGGACAAGGGTTCAAATCCCAGATAGGGCACTGCTGTTGTATCCTTGAGGTGTTAAACTCAGATCCCTTCAGCAAACCTCCAGCCATAGAAATGGAAAACAGGTATAAATGTGAGCACCCAGGAAAAGGTATTTGCTAAGCAAATAAACACTAAAAATGCATGGAAAACACAAGCCAAATCACAATGTTCAATGCAATCAATGAAATGTTCATATATGCCTTGAGATTAAGTGAGGAAAACATTATAATTAAGCAAGTTTTTTTCAATGAAACTTATCAAGATCCATGTTTTATGCTTGCTATATACTCTGATGTGGTCAGTTGTGTATTGTATGTACTTTTGTTCCTGCAACCTTATAATAAGTCACACTGAATAAGAGCATCAGCAAAATGAAAATTATTTTATTATTTTAAAACTGTACTGTACCTGTATATGAATGAATTTCATATGATTACAGTACCTGTATATGTGTGCATTATATATAACAGCAGTACATGTATATGCATGTTGCATCAAAGTACCTTGCTATAAAGATCCTACCTCAGTTTGTTGATGTAAAGTTGTGGTTCTATCTCAGTTTGTTACTGTAAAGTTAAAGCCACTGGCCCCAACTGAATCTGTCATTATGATGTTAAAGTCTTTTCAAATGTTAAAGTAGTGCAGCCCTAATGGAATTGGTCATCACAACATTTAAATGTCCATGCTCCTACCCGAGTCCGTCGCCGTGACAATCAGGGTGTATGATTCCTGAATCTCCCGGTCAAGGCTTTGGACGAGGCTCAGCTGACCGGCGGGCGACAGGCTGAATGCCCCGTCCTCGTTCCCCCCGCTAAGGGCGTAGGTCAGCTGACCGTTCTCTCCCTGGTCGCCGTCCCGGGCCTCCACCTGCAGGCACGTTTCCAAGAGAGTGAGTGAAGAAGCGACCGGACAAGGAAGGGGATCTAAATCATACAGCAGGAAACAGGCCAATCTCATGAGTGATGTCTGGACTGCGCTGTCCTCGGCTGGACTCTGCGTATAAATCTCTATACCCCTGAGCACTGAAGTGGCATTCTAGAAACTCTGATGCACAGCATTGTCTTGATACTGGCGCACTGAATATGAATATCTATGGCCTCTGGCCCTCTTCCCAAACCAACAGCTGCTGGTTATTTTCATAAGGTATAGGTAAAGGGAGTCCATTTATTTTACCTTTGTCACGAGAGACATGTAGCTTCATAACTTATGAGGGGTTTTGTTAAGTCTGGATTTTTCATTTAAAAGCAGTGTTCCTTTATCCAATTTCTTTTTTTTGATGACAAACTGCAAAGGTCTAACAGAGCAAACATCCATGCACAGTACAACCCTAATATATTGTTCCTTCATAATCTTCCAATTTTTTGCATTGTTCACACAATTAAAGCCCATTTTTCTGTCTAGTCTGGCACTGAGGTACCATTTACTGTTAAGAGAGTGTTTTGATTTTTTGAGTCATTGAGGAAGCTACTGTAGTTATTATTGAAGAAGCCATTGCAAATTGGAATTGTAACTCACTCTATCTTTGATTATCATAAGGTAGTATAAGTACTGTTCCATTAGAAATACAATTGTATTTGACTGCTTTGTTTGCTGTCTGATCAAGGAAAGAAAGTACTGACCTGTAATATGTTCTTTGGGAGGTCTTTCAAGTTCTCCTGGATGTTCACAGTGTAGGGGGACAGCTCAAAGGACGGTGGACAGTCGTTAACGTCCAGCAACGCAATGTTGACCGTGGCTCTGTCGGTCTTAGGAATGCTACCGCGGTCCGTTGCCTGGACCACCAGGGAGTATGAGGGCGTCGCCTCACGGTCCACTTGCCTGGCGACCGAGATCACCCCAGTGACAGCGTCAATGCGGAAATCGGAGTCCACGTTCCCGCCACCAAGGGAGAAGCGGATCTGGCCGTTCGTCCCCTCGTCGGCGTCGCTGGCGAACACCTGCAGAACGTCTGCGCCCGCCAGGGTGTCCTCGGAGATCTCGATGTCGTAGACGTCCCGGGAGAAGCTCGGCGTGTTGTCGTTGATGTCCAGGACGACCACGGTGATGTCCGTCGCCGAGGAAAGCGGCGGGGCGCCTTTGTCGGTCGCCACCACGGTGAGTGTGTAGTTCGACATCTCCTCCCGGTCCAGCTCCCCGACAAGCCGCACCTCCCCATTGACGGTGCCAATGCTGAACTTGTTCCCGAAGGGGCGGAGCAGCGAGTACTCCACATAGCTGTTGGGCCCACTGTCGGAGTCGACGGCCTGGGCCGTGAAGACCACCGTCCCCACAGGCGTGTCCTCCTGGACGTAGGCCGTCTTGGGCGAGGTGAACCTGGGGGGGCAGTCGTTGACGTCCAGCAGGATGACGGACACCTGGGCGGTGCTGGTGAACCTGGCTGTCAGAGGGAGCGCCATGTCGTGAACTCTGACCTCGAGGTTGTAGAAGGACTGGGCCTCCCGGTCCAGGGCCCTCCTGGTTTTCAGGATGCCGTTGTTGTCGATGTGGAACTGTTTCAGCGGGTCTCCTGAGGCAATGCTATAGAGCATCTCAGCATTCACTCCTGTCAGGGAAGTGCCAAGAATACGCATTGTCAGCCTAGGCTACTGTTAGGAAGTTTGATGAATTAAGTATCTACCATCAGAGTTTTTGTTGTTTTATGCATATGATTGCCCTTTTTAATTTCTTTCTCTTTCTCCCTTTCTCCGTCCTCTGTCCTGTTAATATATTTCTGACATAAAAAAGATTCCATATCATTTGAAAATCAGACTTTTTGAAAAAGGTAGACAGGGTAGCTAAGGTCACATCTAATACATGGAAATACCATGGGTGTAACTGCTGGTCTTTTCTTAATAAATGATTACCATCTAATAGACAACAAGACTGCATCAAGTCATTAACCTAGACTGGCATCATTATCTCAATTTTAGCTCAATTTATCTTATTATGTCTGCCTAATTATCTTAAATGACTGTTTCACAAAGGTAAGAGTGTTCTTCACTCGATTCATTCAAACAGATTGTAGGAAAGCAACAGCCTATGGCTACGGTATTTGCATTGATAGCAGTGTTTAGCATTCTGTATGCCATCTAATCTTTCAGCCAGATAATGGACCCTGATAACAACAATTAGCATTGTCAAACTGTGCAATCCATCTTAATCCTGTGCACCTCCTTTGAAAGAAGCTTAAACCGAGCGCTTGTGTCCCAGGGGAATTAGTGTGGAACAAACCGGCACCTTCCCACACTGTCACAGTGTTTCCAGGAGGGAAAATAATTTCTCTTATCAAATGCAGTGTGCGATTCCATCTGCAGCGATAGTGGCGGTTACAATAGGGGCCGCTGCCCCGTCCGCAGTGGTCAAGGATCAGGAAGCGGGAACAATGTTGTTTTGTACAAACGATTCTCTGACAGAACAACAGCACGCAGACAGCAGGGCAAAGCTGACATTGAAGGTGAAGCTCTGGTTCATTCCGGAAGCATTTAACATTGCTACACAGTTGCTACACAGTTGCAATAATGCCACATTCTTCTGAAAAAGCATGAAGGGGTTCATTAAGGTTTCCGGTCATTCTAAATGCAGAGTGGTTTGAGTTCTTTTGTAAAATGAAGTGAGTGATTCTTGCTTATGAAAACTGATTGAGCTTAATTTACAATAGAAGAGTTAAGAGAAGACATGATTCAAGCCAAAATTCAACAAAATTTTATAAGTAATCCCACCACAGCCCCTAAAAAAGTAAAATGTTCACTTAAATTTGTTCTTCAAAGCTGAAGCCAAACTGCAAAGCGTGAGGATGAAATTCCAATCCAATTCCATGAGTCATCATTAGCACAGGCTACGTTTAATCCAGGCAAACCACTGCTAGCCATTTATTATGGAAACATCTGGCCTTTATACCACTTAAATATTGAAAAGAAAATGGCAAAAATCCTTTCATATAGGTTTTCTTTAATTTTTTGGCAATCCATGTTATCACCATGCTTCCTGTAACACTCATAAATACTAACTCGCAAAGGTATTTATTCAAAAATACAAAAAAAGAAAAAAAGATTAAATCTAAGCAATATGTGTACAGTGTAGTTATGATTTTTGAGGCTCACAGATGTAACAGCCTTTCCAGTCATGTGGTTTAGTTAGTTGAAGCGATGCAGATGTTTTTGCGATGTTTGTATGCATGGCTTTAGTTTGTGATTAATAAAATGTGCACGCTACTTCAAATCTCAGCATTAGTCTTTCAAATCAATGTAAATTAAAAACACGCACGCCAAATTATGGGTTATGAAGCCCACTTTGGCGGATAGCTCTAAAACAAAGAAACTGGCCAGCGAACTGCATCGTCTGCACGGTATAGTGACAAATGCTTTTTTTTTTTCTGAACGCATTTTGGTTTTTAAGCATGAGAGAAAATGAAAAGCCCAGCCAGAGACCTCGAACCCATCTGCTTTCCGTGATGTTCCCCTCAGCAAGGGGAAGGCATGCCTTACATCACTGCCATTTCCCAGAATGCATTTGTCAAACTCGCTGGGTTGATTTACGAGGCCCGTTCTCCGGGAGGCCTTACCGTCGTCGGCGTCGCTAGCCCGCACGGCGAGGACGCTGGAGCCCGCCGGGAGGTCCTCCGCAACCGATGCGCTGTAGGCGCTGGCATTGAAGGCGGGCGCGTTGTCGTTGACGTCCAGGATGTTGAAGTAGACCCTCACGGCGCTGGAGCGGCCGCCGCCGTCGGAGGCGCGCGCCGTGAGGACGTAGTAGCGCTGCGCCTCGTGGTCCAGCGGGCGCGTGACATTGAACACGCCCGTCACGGGGTTGAGGAGGAACGCGCCGTCCCCGTCGTCCTCCTCCAGGGAGTACGTGACCTCGCCGTTGAGACCTGAGTCAGCATCACTGGCCAGGATCGCTGCCACAATGGAACCTTGGGTGGGAGGCAACAACGTGACTAAGATTGTTTTACCCATAACACATTTCTTCTGAACACCAAAAATGTAATACAGTCCTGTTCTAAATATTCAGTCCCTTACGAATAAAAAATATGAGAAAATATAATAAAAAGACTCAAATCCTGGAACACAAGATAAACAACCGCAGTCATTACTGTGTAAACCACAATAAACTGGATTTAAGCACCACTAAGACTAATACCAAAAGAAAACATTTTCCATTGACAGACAAAAAACACTCAAGGATCAATCCAGAATAATTTACAGTCCCTAAAATACTTCTCCCAAAAAATACCAAAAAAAAAAAAACATTTTCCACTGACAGACAAAACGCACTCAAAGATCAATCCAGAATAATTTACAGTCTCTAAAATACTTCTCCCAAGAAAATACCAAAAAAAATTTTCCACTGACAGACAAAAAACACTGAAGGATCAATCCAGAACAATTCACACTCGCTAAAATAACTCAGCTGACAGACTTCGGCACATTGTCATAATTAGAAGCAAGCAAAAAGAGAGCAGTGTGCCAGCCCATCGAGTCAGGTTTGCGTCTTTTATTCACTTTAGTGTGTTGCCTGTCTTTCTGGAAGCTTCCGAAATTAAGGTGGCTCTGTACCTGGTGCCATGTCCTCTGGGATATCGAAGGAGTAGACCCCCCTGGAGAACTTTGGTGTGTGGTCGTTGACGTCACTGACCGTGATGTTCACCGTCATGTCAGAGGACTGCTTGCCATCGTCCGCTCGCACTAGCAGCGAGTATTTGGACCGGCGCTCCCGGTCCAGCCGCTTGGTGGCGATCAGGTCCCCCGATTCGGGGTCGATGTGGAAGCTGTCCTCTGCTCCGCTGATTATTGTGTACGTCACAAGTGCGTTCGGACCCTGAGAGAAGGAACCAAAAGTGTGATTTGCAAAGCAGTCTCTAGAAGATTCCAGCTCAAACAAAAGTGAATTGTGGGGTAAAATACTAGCACTGGTGGAATACTAGTATTCCATTACAGTTTACTTTTTAACAGTGAAGCTTTTTACGACTACTAGTAGCAGTTTAATACTAGTTATTGCTTTTTTGGATGTCTTTTTTAATTATAATGAAAAAGAAGGATTTCTGCTGTCTGTTTTTGGAGGGCTCTGTCATCGTTCCAGTCCATCCGACTCAGCTGTCCTTTGTCAGACCAGTGTCTGGAGAACCCATCAGCCACCTGGATTGTGACTGAGGCAGCGGATCCTGAAGGTCAAGGCGTCTTGTACCCTTGACCAGTTCATTCTTTGATGGGGTTCAAAGGGAGATGGGGAGGGGGTGCGGGTTGCCTGCTGTTAGTCAGAGCATCACCTTGATCCTCAGCCTTGTTCTTGCCTGTGACCGGAAAAAGCAGCCCTAACCATCCCTGGCAGCCCCTCGGTGACCAAATAACAAACCTGCTGAGTGACCAGCTCCTGCAGTAGCATCGTTTTACCACTAGAGGGCAAAAAATGGTGACAAAGCAGTTCATGTCCAATATCAACAGTTCCTGTTCAGTATTTGTTTTTACACCTGTGTCCCTGCACTGTAAAGAAAGGGACCAGTTAAACGTGAAAGACCTAACACTGGCTATGAAAGAGTGATTTGGAGAGTGCTGAACAATCGTGACAGAGACTACAGCTCTGACTGAGTAACCACTGCACGAAAAGCACAGCAACCGCTAAATCACCCTATACAACCAAACACTCAGCAAATGCTAATGTTTTCCTAAAATGAATTCATACTTTCAACGCGTACAAAAAAAAAGGCTGGCAACGAGATCAATGGGAGGCGAAGTAAGTTGTAATAAATTGGATCGCCACGGTTTGTTAATCGACGTTTTTTTTTCAACTGGCAAATTCTGCCAGCAGCTCGGGGATCTTGGCTCAGTTGGTGCGTGTCACACATGTGGAGGTTCCCAGCGCTCGGATGTGGTGGCATGTTGGCTTTTCCCTTCGAAATCTGCGCACAAAAATAGCTCCCCAATATGCAATTAAAGCGCCTACTTACGGGCTTTTACACCAGCAATTCCAATACATGCTCTAATTTTTTGTAGCCTGTACATAAACAGCACAATCCCATGGAATTTAGTTTCATTCATTAAAATTCTGTTGGACGGATGAGAAAGTGGATCTATCGGTCATCATATTACTGGGCCAAAAGGGATCTAGCCATGTTATCTCTCCACGTTCTCAGACTACAGAGCTTCAATCATTACCTTTTATTACATATCAATAAAAGTGCATGAAAAACTCCATTCTGATCCTCTCTTCCCCGCCATAATTCATCATATGTATTGAATGTCTATAAGAGAAAATATATATACATAAAATGTCCCAGGTGTGGATTGAGTTTACAGGTCTGTCTCCATGCCCTCCACAATAACCCTTTCATTTCAGGCTC
This sequence comes from Megalops atlanticus, assembly GCA_019176425.1. NCBI lineage: Eukaryota > Metazoa > Chordata > Actinopteri > Elopiformes > Megalopidae > Megalops > Megalops atlanticus. The sequence goes on from CM032894.1 coordinate 20,955,438, forward strand.
TCCCCGTGATCAAAGCTTTGACTTCACAAAGTGTTGAGAGAACGTAATCAAATACCCCAAAGGTGATGTAGGTTCAGAGCAAATCAAAGCCACACGCTAACCTTTCACAGTGCGGCTTCTGATACAAGCGGATCAAACCGAAAACAAAGGAGCATTGCATTTGCGCTACACTGGGTTGGAAGTCCTCATCCACATGCCCTAGCGCGTTCAGAACAATGTGTTAAGCAACCCCGGCATTTGCTTGTGATGAAATTTCAGCAAGTGGCGAGGCAATGAAATCTGTTGTTTCCCAGTGACCGTAAAGCATTTGTAGACATAATCTCACATGGCTCCTCCATTAAGGGCTCCTCTACAGCGGCATAAAATGCTTCCCTTTCAGGATCCTGGCCTCTGATTGGCCCAGCTGACACCAGCTGGTCCCACTCAGAGGTGTGAGCGATACTACATTCCCCCAGCTGGAGATTTTATGTCCACATCCTGCCTCAGTTGAGGTAGATGGAGTCTTTCTGTAATCAGCGGAGAAGCTGATGATGTAATGTGAACTACAAAGGGCCACACTGGGACTATCTGCACAACGTGAGAAATTGATGGTAGGTTTTCTTTCCCTTTCAGCTACTTGACAGTTTAGACTCGAGACATCTTGGGTAAGGATTCGATATGATGGTTTGAGGCACTCAGTGCCCAATTGACAAAAGCAATACTACATTAGTGTGGGGATTTAAATATGTAACTTAGAGCAAAAGTGAAGGGTGAAACAGACTAATCTTCTACTTTGATCCTTCATTCAGCTTTGTTGCATTTATAACTATCACAGTGTGAAACTGTAAAATGACTAAAGAATAATTAAATGACTTTAAACCACATGATATTCCTTACTCATATTGGTTTAATATAATGTAATGTTTCCCTTAATTGTGAAGTGGAATCCTTTAAATGAAAGCAGTGTAGTCAACATTGTGGATATTTTCCATGAACAGGCCCATTTGTATTCTGCTTTACATTTGGCGCAATCCACAAACAACCTTCAAGCTGAAAACTTACTTTTAGAGTTACCAAAACTCCCTCCTATCATCTTTTGTAAAGTATCCACACACACACACACGCACACACACACACACACACACACACACACACACACACACACACACACACACACACACACACACACACACACACACACACACACACACACACACACACACACACACACACACACACACACACACACACACACACACACACACACACACACACACACACACACACAAAATGGCAGTTTTCCAGTCAGTCACAGACAGGAAAGGCTTTCTCAATGGCAGCGATAGGAATCAGTGTTTCCCCCAACGCTATTCAGCCAGGGGAAAAAAACAGCAACCGCCTCACTCAGAGCCCAGACCAAAGCTTGCTGGCAGCTGCCATATTGTGTGGCCATGCTAGAATTGCACAGCTCAAACGGCTTCCATCGGGGATCCGTGGGTTGGTCCATGTGTCATGAACGGATTTCCACATTAGCTGGGTAGACATCACCAAGGGAAGCAAGGGAACCATGCTGAGCAATCCCGCACATATGCAAAAGTCAGACGAGGACACTGGCGTGCGGTGCGGAGGACAACATTAAATATAATGGAATGCTATTTTTAAAAATAAATAAATACAAGGTCATCTCTTTGGAAAACTCTTACCTTCAGAGTTCATCGAATCTGAGGCTTTTTGTCTTAAATCCTTTTGACACTGTTTGCAAATGTGGTGCGCCCGCATACAGAGGCATGCAACTCCTCTTCCTGTTTATACGAGATCAGCAGCACCACTACACAGCAGCTTATGCATTTCATTAAGATTTACATGGTATCCATTTATACAGCTGCACATTTGCTGAGGCAAACTGGGTTAACCGCCTTGCCCAAGGGTACAGCAGCCCACATGGGAACTGAACCAGGAACCTTTGGGTTGCCAGTGCTGCTCCTTACCACTACACCACACTGCCAACCATATTGTTTGGTCGGCTCTGAAATTGTAAATCATTCAATCCCCTTTCATCCTGTCATGTTCATCTGACTAAACAGTTGATATAATCTGATATAATACTTTGAATGGTCATTTATTATATCGTTGTGGACATACATACATACATATATATGTGGATGTCTATGTGTGCAAAGTACTAAGTACTCAGTACAAAAATCAGTTTTTTTATTTAATGTTAAATAATCATTCAACATAAAAAGCTATCGATTTTATAAATAAAAATAGTCCAGCCAAGGACAGTATTTTCACCCAAAAAAGAGGGGCGATTTAAACTGCAGCTCCATTCCCCATACATGCCCCCCAACGCTCACTTCCTTAACAATACCACATTTCTGCAGGAAACACAGAGGATGATGGGAAAGCCTTACCTCGTCAGCGTCTGTGGCTGTTAGCTGCATTACCCTGAAGCCGTCTCCGACGTTCTCCTCGATGGTCACGTCGAGCACATCGCTGGGGAAGACAGGCGGGTTGTCATTGATGTCCTGCAGCGTGATTTCCACCTGGAAGGAAGGGGAAGCCCAAGGGGAACTTGTAAAAAACAGATCTGGAATGAAAACTACCGCCCTGTTTAAGGTGTCTTGCGAATTCCCCCTTATGTTTCTGCCGGACAGGCAAAAGATGGCGGGCCGGTGCTGACCCCTCATGGTTTATTTGTAGTGACAGTGGTGGCAGGAGTGGGCTACGCACAGTCCGCATTTTTAACGTGGTGTATTTTTTGTTCCCTGCTAAAAAGTCAGTTATTCATCCACATCTGAAACAGAGCGAAGACATAAATCGGGCTCCTCAGACTGCCCGACAGTAAAGCACATCAGTGGACCCTTCCGGTTTTCGAGCTGGTAACTTATTGCCTCCTCCAGCAGCGCTCCATCAAAAGGCCCCCTTCTAAACTGCCTAAAGTTTTAAGCAGGATCAGTCAGATGCTTAGCCCCGTCAGGCTCAACAACCAGGCGGTGTAAAATTCCAGTCTGATTAATGCGTCCGTGGCTGACTTGTGAATGCATTTCCAACAATGCAATGGCATTTTGACAAATTGCCTTTAACAGCCAGCAAATAATACTGGATTCAAGCTGAGACATTTCTATTTGCTGTTTTTAATTTACTGATCCGATGATCACAAAAGAGCAGCATTTTTCAGACATGAGCCCCAGCTATCTTTACTCATGTAGGCCATGGATGTGGCCTTTCCTGCTCATTTTCCATTGTCTTCTCCCCTGGTTGAGCGTTTCGTTCTGCGGCTCACCAGTACCCCTTTGAAAGGATACAGGAAGGAAACGGCCGCCCGGGATCCACAATGACAACAACGTCAACTACGTCTCCTTACTGCTTCACGAGGACAGAGCAGGCTCCACAGCCAATCAGGAGAGAGAATGGGGCCTGTTTATCCCAATCCCACTGAGGACTTGACAATTGTGATTGAAGAACCGTGTCAGCCGGCACTATTGATGGAGATAGGGTGTAGAAGGTCTTGGAGTTTGAACACAGTGTGAATGAATTTTATAATCTGTATTTTAATTGAACTTCCAAAGGAAGATTAAGGAGGATAATTTTTACACAATCCCTACACAATTGACAAACCCATCCCATCTTCAAGTATAAAATACCCACTCACTACTTCCTTTTTGTGTCAGCTGTTAACAACCCTCATCCAACCCATCTCCTCCTTATTTCTATTCCCATGTATGGTGTCCAATGGGGGCCATCAACAACTTTGACCCATGGCAAGGCAAGGCCCTCTCAGACTCTAAGCCAAAGAACAGTACCCCTTTACTCTCATTGATGGCAATGCCTCTTATTGTATTAAAATTCATACCTACTGAAATGTATTTATTTCAATTTACAGAGCGTGATATATTCACCTGACATTGATAATAAAAAGGAGTAATATATAATAAGATATTATTTACAATGTAATAAAGGCATATATACATATATATATATATATATATATGTATATACACACACATATATATTACATAAACATGAATGAGAAATGTGAGAAATGAGCAGACAAGATGAACAAAATGACCCTTCATGGTGTAATATGAAAACAGTGCAGGTAAAATAGGTCTAAATTACAGTACTTACAGTATATTCCACAAAAAAATAACAACGTTCTTTGCTTTTGAATGTGACACAAATTTTCCAAGTATAATACTAAAAAGAAGCATTTTCCGACAAAAAAAGAATCAACAACATTCCACGGTAGGCCTAAATGAACTTGGTGCCCATAGAGTGGTTTAAAAGACCAGATTTCTTTCCAGCCTGTAGTTCAAATAGGATGTGGTGATCTTTGGTGTGCATAATTATGGAAAAAGATGCAAAGCGTTTGTGTCTCTCTGTTCCCAGCTTCCAAGCAAGCAGTACAGGGGTACTACTACAGCCAATTAAAAAGGAGAATTTTACCCACCCGTGTCCTCTTGTGTGAAACAGCATTTTGCACAAGGAATTAAAAAAGCATGCAAGTCTTAATGAATAAATTATGAGACATAACTATTTCATGCATTTTAGTTTAAACTACCACATATCCATATGACTGTTTCAGTTCCAACAGATTGATGCTGATCACGCAAAGGTAAGTCAGACACAAAGACAGGAAGTGGGCTGCTGTCCTTTAAAGACAGGCAGTCAGCCCAACATGGATGAAACGCTTTGGTTGACACAAGAAAAGGGTGATGTTGCACGTATTAAAATTAAAACGGTTAAATCCTGTTATTCAGATGTTCAGCCACGACATCATCACTAATTGATTATTCAGATCAGAATTCAAATGTTTGCCAGTTCAAAGAAAATGCAGGAAATTCCAGAATTTTGCTCTTTCTCATGGATATTCATGAATGAGACAGCCACCATTTTATATCCATAAAATGAATATTTATTTGCAGTGAGTCATTGCTTATACAGACACAATTCAGAGCTTGAGGGGGAAAAAAAAGTAGCATTCAATTTGTTGAATATTCCATCTTGGAAGCCATGGAACTTTAAAATACCAGATTAATCCAAATGCACATCCCAACTACTGTTTGAGAGTACAGCTCCTTGCTGACTCCCGGTTCCATTACTCATATACCCTGTAACAGCTTAACAAATGGGCTGTAGCTGTCATAAATTATCGTGGCTAAAGTTTAGGATGGTGACGGTAATATCTGGAAAGTTGTCTGAGCAACAGAAAATACATGCAAGGCAGCTCTGGGGTACGATTATGATATCTGCATGACATCACAGAAATGAAATTCGTGTGCCTTAAAATCAAACAGATTTATTATACGCAGCAAGGAAGCAATTAAGACCAAAACCTCTGTGCCAACAGAATATAGACTATCATATGGCGATGTGAAGCAACATGATTTTTTTTCCCCTCTGTAATATCACCATCTGCGTGGCCTTGGAGCTCATTGGTGTTCAAGTTACTTTTCCTTGTGTAGGCAAGTTTACAATAGAAATGACACTTTCGACCGTGCTTAAAACAGAGCAGTCTTGAGTTTTGTAGCTTGTCTGTTCTTCAGCAGTAACCGCAGCTGTAGACTGGAGCAGGCATGGTGCAGCTCACCCATTGAGCTCCACACAGGATGTCAGCATCTGTCGTTAGTTTTACAACGCAGGAAGTGTGTCCTTATAATTGAACTCGTAAAGTGGAGTCAAATTCTACACACCATTCCTCTCAGAGCCTCTCTTCCTGTTGTAGAATTCACAGGGAAAAGGGGGAAACATTCAATCTAACTGTAAAACGACTTGTTCATAACTTGGCACATAAAACCAAACCGGACCAGTTGCGCTAGGATGACAGCCTACCCATGAAGTTCAGCTCCCAATTCAAAACCCACATTCAGTGTTCTGTAGTAAATTAAACCTTCATTCTGATAATCAATGGTGACATTTTTCCAATGCCCAAAAAAGAAATGAAGGATTAACTACTGTAATGCTACACAGTGGTTTGCGTTTAAAGATGAGCAATACATAACCTGATTAATCACACACTATAGAAAATCTGTGTTATTGCATAATGATCTCATAAAGTTAGGCAAGGAGGATGACTATCCAAGCTTCTGATGTCTTCTGGCCACTAGATATCAGTACCGTCAACAGTTATGAGTGCATTTCTCTTTCATTCAGGAATCAATTATCATACCCATTTAAAGAAGGCCATGAACTTCAGTTTTGTCCCATGCTGGATTCTCTTTTATGACATCATTCCCAAATGGATTACAGCACTAGATGTCTTCACCACACCAGCTAAATGAACACAGCTATTTGAATGTCAAATCAGATTCTTTGACAAAACTGCCCTAAGCCATGATGCAAATTGAAAAGGCACATTATTATGTTAAAATGGCTAAACCTTGAGTTGGCTGTGTGCTGTGACGTCTTAACAGCTAAGCGTATGGTACTGTAACTGCAGATCGATTTCAACCCTCTGATTTATTTAAAAACGAGTTTAGGAAAATAAATCATTTCCAGAGAGGCTTATGAATTAGAGATTGTGTAAAATATTCTTTAAAAAAAAAAAAAGGTGCAAGAATTTTTTAAGCAGCACTGAGCAGGCTTGGGATTAATGTCGGGCCTGGAACACATCGCCTATTCCACGTATAACACTTCATCACAACGGAAAGCCAAAAGCTATTACTGTGAAGAAAATGACTCAGACCTTGGCTATGAATAAAATAAATTGTGAGAGGAATTTTTTGATTGCCAGAAAACAAACTCGGCCCTAAAACCATGAGAACATGTGCTGATTCTATTAAGGCCGGCGATACTCCTGTCGGAACGTGCTCTCCGCCGAATGTGATATTTATTTGCAGCGAATGACTCTTCGTCTGTGGCAAACCCTAGTCGAGAAGTGGGCTGCTCCCTTTGGAACCCAGAGACAACACAGAGTATTCTTTACAGAAGCTCTCGAAAATGTTTGAAATGTTTCAAACTTTGTTGCATGGGGGGCGGGGTTGCCTTCCAAAAGACAGGCTCCAGAAAAGCTCTCCAGCTGGGATAAAGGCAGATGGACACTGTGTTTCCGTGCAAGACTAGGCTCAAGATGAACTGCTCACACAAACATCCATGGTGGGGGTTCCTTTCGCCTTCATACTTTGGCCAATAGGCCTGTCTGCCACAACTGCTAAAAAAGGGGGCAGGAATTACGCCCCTGTATTCTAGGCGCCCTCGCTTGTGGACGCGGTCAATATCTGAGGTTGGAAGAGACCGCAAACAAGGGCATTCGGTTGAGATTTTTTTGTTAGAAGCTTTAGGCCAGACAATGACATCAAAGGAGTCAGAAGCAGAGGCTGCAGAGCTGGTCGTTTTCCAGTGAGCCAGTCCTCAACCACAAATAACAATGCGGCCTGATCATTCATGCAGCTTCACTCGCAAACCATGGGACGCTGCATGGAAAATAAACACATTCAATTAAGCATAAAACATGGACTACGCCATTTGACAATGGCTGTTCTTATTAACAGTCACTGATTACCCTTAAACAATGAAAAAAATGTGTCAGAGTCCACATGGAGAAGAAGGTATACTTGATAATACATATCTCTGACAAACTAAAGACAGAGCTACCCCTGATATAACTGCATTTGTTACCTACTCATTTCCTGTGGCTTGAGACCAAATAAGACAATCTTTAAAAATATCCTCACTGTGCTTCACCTCGCTCTTCACTCATTTAAATGTTTAAATATAATGTCACGCCTTTTCACCAAAAGATTTATAATGATGTGAGCTTAAGCACTCATGAGTTTAACAGGTCAAACACACAGTTCTGAGAATCATCTCAGATCCCCTTTTAAGCTGAAAGGGAACACACACAACTCATGAAGGCCTTCTTCCAGGTACAAGCGATCCAGTCCCCCCCCCATTTTACGCGTATGCAATCAGGACCGGCTCGATGTGTCAAACAAAAGCTGTGGCGGCAATTAATCTTCCAACCACAGCACGTCTCTGCATGGTCAGGGGTGTGTGCTGCAGAGACAGGAAGCTGTCCATGCCTGGATGAGAAAGTGGCCACGGAGTGGACGAATCTGGAGGCCGGCCAGACCCAAATCCCCGCTTCAGAAGAGGGAAACAAGGTTGAGGTTCCCTCTCCGAGTTTCCTTCAGACTGCCCACTGACCATTGCGAAACCCCCTCGCCTTGCGCGACCAAGAAGGCAGAGTAGACTAACTAATAGAATGTGGCCTGCTTTGATTGTTATTGTTTCAGAGTTAATGTAGAGGGTGCATTTTTTTGCACCCTAAACTCTAAAGCTATGATTAATTATAAAATACACATCTTATTATATTAATCATTCATAATTGCCAAACTTTACCATGAAAAACTGCTTCAACTCTGTCTGTGACTCTAATCAAGCAAAACCAGTATGATGTTTAAACAAAATAAAACAACACAAAGTGCTAGGGTCAAATGCCACAGGTGTCGTCATGTTTTACATGCCCTGGTTAAAGGACTTTTATCTTTTTGTTTCATCATCAGGATTTAAGAGTGAACGATCATGCTAAACACTCCCACACATAGTTGCAACTTCAAGCAAAAATCTGCAAAATCTGCAGGCTATGAGTCATGTCTCTTTTCATGCCAGTAATGTTGGGGTCCAGCACTCAGGAAAGGAGATGGCTAACAGTAAAGAGCATCAGGGGCATCTGTTTAAGCTGCTGTCAACCCATGACTGATGATCCCCATTTTTAGGGGCAGAGGTGGGAGAGTCACTGATGATACCCCTTGGCCATAGTGGACCATGTTGTGTTCCACATCAGAAGTCTTATCTTCTGATAGATGTGGGATAACAACCACTATAACTGCTTTATGTATGTAGGCCAGCCATGAACAGGACAGCTTCATTACAAAAGCAAAACTGAGAAGAGGGTGTAAGCCAATAGCTATCCAAATATACAGCCTGACTCCACTTTGAGAGAAGGCAGATCCTTCTCGTATTTAAGTAATATACATTCTATCTATAATATACTGTACATCAACTTAAATTTAACTAACACAAATATACACAATATGCTAACAATATATGCTATGCATTTTCAGAATGTTTAGTAGTATTATTATTATAATTATTATTATAATTATTATTCATCACTGTTCTATACCCACCTGTTAGAATTCCTTTTCACAATGTACTATGGGACATTTGGGAATATCACCTTACTTTCACACATGATCACAGCAGTTAAACTTAACTGAAGTGACAACTTCCAATTACCCAACACTCTTTAGGCAGAATTAATTACTCTCTGTGGATTTGGGTTATAAAGCAGCTGGCAAGAGTTATCGCCGATACTAGGCACATACCAACTCCCAGTACAGCCATTTACCTCAGGACACAAACACATGCATCTACACACAAGCCTTAGGTTCTGCTAGTTTGACTTTACATTGTTTATTTGCCTAGCATTCACCCTTATCCAGAGTTTATGTCCCATTTATACAGCTGGATGCTGGAATGGGGCAGTGCGGATTAAGCATTTTGCTCAAAGGTACAATGGAATTGCCTCCAAACCGGTAATTGGACATCCAGCCTTTAGGTTGGAAGCCCAGCTTCCAAACCGCTACAGCACACTGCCACCACAGGCTGACACCACCAACATACAGAGACAGAGTCAATCAGTTTTTAAAGCCTATCCATAATTTACCAGACTAGATTGTGTGAAAAAAGGTGCGGTCTCTAGTGGTAGCTGCGATTCATAAAAAGCCTTTCCAAACCTCCCCTGAGCCTTTAGCGAAGTCATTAATCACAAGAGCATCATTCCTGGACTCCAATGAGGGGAATCACAGCAAACGCGTTATCTGGTAATGCTTTCGCAGTACAAAATGCAACCACAAAATGGTAAAAGAGATGGTGTGTTAGAGATGCAATGAAGCAGAAGAGCGGCTCTTTGTGTTATAAAGAAGGCCCTGGCATTATGTCATTACAGCTCAAAGCCTTTCAGAGCCTAATCTGTTCTGCCTAATCTGGGGAGCCGAGAGGGGGCACACGCCCTGCCGAGGACTTGGAATACATTAACAGTATCCGAGGAGGAGGGGGCCAGAAAGAGAAAGGTGCCCCCTTTTCATCCCAAATCCCCTTCGCCTCACCCGACTATCCAGGTTTGACCCCGTAATCAGATGTAGGGTTATGCGGTGCCTTTTTGTGAATGTTAGATTGTTAGCCTTGCCCTTCGTGGCCATGGTGCTGTGGTGGGGATGCGGCCCCATGGAGGTGTGATCAGAGGTGAGCGATAGTCTGAGAGTGTGTGTGTGTGTGTGTTTGTGTGTGTGTGTGTGAGAGAGAGAGAGAGAGAGAGAGAGACAGTGTACGTGTGTGTGCTCTGTGTGAGTGTGGTTGTGTGTGTGTGTGCGCGTGCGCGCATGTAGGGGGGTTCCTGTCTGTGAGAGTATGAGGGACTGAATTCCAGTGGATGAATCAGAGGGAGGGAAACATGATTAAACCTTTAATAAGCACCCTGTCTCCGTGAGAACGAAATTTAAATTTATTTAAATAAATCAACAGCAACAGAGGCACCCTGCCGCCTCCGTTTATATGAAAACCCCAAAAACAGTACCAATGGAGGGGGAGATAGAAACAGCGGTTGGCTGCTAATCAGGGGGGGTTTGTGTGGGGACCGCTCCAAGCCCCCTGACTGTTTAACGGGCTGGGAGGGAGGTCGAATGCGGCTTACTCCGTCTCATGCTGGCTCCACTCAGAAACCCTGCCGTCCCTTCCAGTCTGCTGAGAACACAAACAAGCAAATCACCATCCAAAATCACACCTCTTTTCGTCCACATAATAGTCAATAAAGATTGGGCCCCATGAATACTTTGGTAGTTCACACAGTTACATTTTTTTTTCTGTTAGCATTCTACACTTTTGTGCCTTTGCCAGTAATTTTGAGAATCTGGGATTACAAAAATCCTGATTATGGCAGTGACTTTGTTTCTCACTGGTGTGGGACAGAGCAAGGAGGTAATTACTGTTGCATTTAAACAGCGCCGACTGTGACATTGTTAACCCTGCGTTAACTGCGTGACCAGGAATACGTTTTTTGGGGTGTGAGAGGAGACTCTGAATGCAAATGTTTCATGAATGGAAAATCTCCCAGACACCCCATGAAAAGACAGAGACAAAGTCTGTTTTTTTTCTTCCCAGGGACATCAGGGCAGAAATGGAACAGATTTGGGTTGACGGGCGGGGGGGGATCTGGTTCCAGTCGCAAAATTCTAATCACTCATGCCTAAAAAAGACCTAATTATGTTTTTCTTTTACTCTTTTTTTCCTGCAGAAATGTGGCTAATAGTCATTTCACGCCTCATACGCCAGTGCCATTCATTAAAGGAAAGACCTGGAAGGAAACATTCAGCCAGACAAGATAATCCAAAGACATTTCGAAAATAGATTAAGAAATGTTGATGTATTCCACATAAGGTGGTGCGAAAGATTTCTGCCAAATAACTTGAAGGAAGGGGACGGTATCCACTCCGGCTGCAGTCCGTGCCAACAGACTTTACATGCAGCCTTGCCCAGTGCAGAAAATCCCTTTAAAAATCCTTGCTCAAGACGCTTTTGTTTGATTCACGTGTTCTGTCGATGTTATCGTATTGTGGAGAACAGTTTGGCTGTTTAACCATCCGTCAGAGTGAAACAAAGCGATGCTTCTTAATATGCTGACAGTAGCATAAAAGTCTCAAGTCTCACCCTCTGCTGCTCTCTTAGAAAAAACAACGGCAATCTTTTGACTGGAGCCAATAAAAGGCCATTCCTCTTTGCCCTTCACATCACAGCTAAATTGAGAAATACAAATGAAAACATAAGTTATTTTGATATTTGCTCATTATATTTTCTTCTTTTAACACTCAACATCAAAGTGGGTGCTGTTGCTGTCTGCACTGAAAATGATGCTCCAGGTTTGACGGCTCATATTTCACGGGATTAGCAGTTTACATTGCAAAGGACAGATTCCTCAAGTAGTACTTTTTAAAAATACATTACATATATATATATATATATATATATATATATATATATATATATATATATATATATATATATATATATATATATATATATGGAGAAAAAAAGGAAGCAATTGAAAAAAAAAATTCAATATCTGCTCACAACACCCAGCTTTGCAGAGCCATATCATCCTATGCGTGCAAGCTCTAGGGGATATTATTATTGCGATGTATTCCTTTTTGTGTTTTTGTGAAAGCCATTGAATGAATCCCATTTCAATGGGTGTCATGATGAACTGCTGACAGTTGACAGCTTCACACAGATAGTTTTCAAGCAGCACACACAAAAGCATTCATGTTCCACCAACTAAATGAGCTCTGCGCATCTCTGGCTTAACAGCACCTACAGCTGTGCGGCCTTCCCATCGGCCTTTTGAGTGGGGCAGAAAGAGGCGCGGAGCAAAGCCCTATGGTAATTCTGCCTCGCCGCCGCCTGGCTTTGTCGGGACACACGCTTGAGCGCAGATGAATGGCTCAGAAAGACAATCCGTCTCAATTCGCATGCAGGACTGTCACGGCGACAGACTCTCCGCCCGCGGGCACCCCTCGCCGGGACTCGGTGACAGCGGAGAGCCAGACATACCGGGAGCGTCGTAAAACGTGCCACTTTTGCTCTTTTTCCGGAAGAGCAAAGAGAAGAGACTTCTGCAGAGGTGTCAGGTCACCATTCGTCCGTACCCACCCAACCCCCGGAATCTTCATACTCTTTCAGTCTGTGACATCTCCTCTGTTGGGCCCTCGGTTCAATGAACTGTGCAGTCTATTCTGTTCCTCTCAATTCTGCCCTGGCACCCACTCAGTGGCCCTTTGGTCCCTCTCCTCGCTTCGATGGTGGCCGCCAAAGAGGGAGTTTGGGAGGAGGGGGGGTACTGGCTCAGTTGTTGAGGCTCGTAGCTTTACGACACCCCTCCCCCGATGTCTTCTCTGGCCGTCAGGACAAATTTAGGGGAGGTTAGTCCCCAGGGATCTCTGGAAATGCTCAGACACGCTGGTTCAACAGAACTATTTAACCTTAATGAATGCCTTAACGCCTCTGAAGAGGGTCAACGTGTTCATCCAGCGACCCTCCTCTAAACGATCACACATAGTTTAGCGACCCTGCAAACAAAAGGCTGTGACTTCAAAGGCGGCGACTCGGGCAGATATCACAATCTGAAAAGAGCTGTTTAGTCTGCTGCTATATCACTTCACTTCAGCGGTCATAAGCAATCCAAACAAACCATTTGCCAATGGACAGAGATGCCGTTGATTCAAATGCGATTCCAAAATGCACAAACAGCAAAACAACTTCTGTACAATCAATGTTTTCATTAAACCAAACATCTTAAATGACAAATACAAAGAAGAAACTCCCAGTTGTGTTTATGCTGGCTCATTGTAAACCAAATTTGTTTAGTGTTTAGTCTCTACACTGCTTTAAGGAAAAGATAAAGCAAACATGTCTCTTTGTAGTAACAAAAAAAGGAAATAGGAAATAGTAGTTGGACGAGGCTCAGTATATGGTGGGTAATCTCTACCATCATTACAAAGGGCTATTGATGGCTAAAATGGGCTTTCTGCAAACCCAAAGGATGGGGGTGTCAGTAAAAAAGCACATCAATGCCAAGTGCCACTCTGAGTGGAGTCAAAGGCTGCAGTTAACCCAGAGTCTGGCTGCTGTCAATCACCAGAGGGGAAGGAGATATACGAAGGAGCATGAAGAGGTTGTGAGGCTTTGCTTGTCACATACACAGTGATCTTCTCAGTGTAGTAGCTACTAGGTAGTGTCTTTCCCAACCCTGAATGCACAGTTGACTGCCTTTGAGATGGAAGATGCCTGGCCAGTGATGTGATTGGCTTCAGCCCAGTACTGAGAAAGTGAGTCTTCTTGAACCCTTAAACGGGTAGAGCCATCAAATTTTACCAGTGACTCTTATTCGAAGTCGGAGACTAACAGTACATTGTAGCTCCACCCACTGTAGGGTTTATGAAGCCCTGCCCACCAATTACCAGTGCAAAGTTCCAATCCTGTGTTTTTTTTTTGTAAAGGCTGCAGCAGGCAATCAATGTGCCATTTATTGTCATTTGCAAAGATGTTCACATTCGGCCACACTCACCCCATCTGTTCCTCCACAACTTTGACAGCTTCCTTCAGTCTGACGCCTCGTTTTAAGGTTAGCAGGCCAAAACCGTTACAGTCAGTACTCTCACTGCTATGTTCATGATATATGCACGCCACACTGCATCGGACATTTCCTTTATGAAAAATCACTGAAGCTTATCTTTCCCCTCTAAGATTCTGTGGAGCAGCCATTAAATGGTGTGTTGTTAAATAATGAGTAGGTAATTGAGGGGAAGGAGTTCACTAATTCAGATTAGTGTCCACCAGAAAGTGAATCTGCCTCCTCCCTGAGGATGTCCTCATTTCCTCTGGCTTGTGAAGAAAGTTCATCTGTAAAAAAAAAAACGCTGTGATGAAACGGACCGCAGTGATGTGTGCTCTAGTCGTGGGACTGAAAGCTTCAAGCTGCGCTGTTTGCTTTTGTGTTCCTTTTTTTTTTCTTCTGGCACAATGGAAATGAATATATTCAAAAGTCTGCGAAAGGAAAATGTGTTGACACAAGCATATAAAAGTACAACAGAATGGAATGCCAGCATGGAGGTGCTCACTAAGCTTATGACTGTGCAGAAAACAAACAAACAAATGAGATGTTGGGGATTAATAGCAACTTCGTGTTGTTGCTTTGTGTTATCAAGCCGTTTCACTAATTACTCTGATTTGACTTCAGTGTAGCACCACTGATCAGTGACCCCCACCTCATAAGCAGCAGCTTTCATTGGTCACATTGTGCTTTAACAGCTCTCTTTTCCCTGGCTGTGAACATCTGGACAGGTTTAAGCATGTGCAATGGACACAACTAACCAAATGAAAGTCAAACAGACAGTAAGTCAGAGAAATCTGCTCTGAGCTTGAACCTAATGGGTAATAAAGCCCAGAGAGCATAGTATAGATTCTCAGTAAAAAAAATAGGTCCTGCAGGTTTAACATCTCCCCCCCAACATGTCATACTAGAATGTTCAGTGTCCAGCGGTTAGCAGCTATGCGCTAATTTACGGAGCGGGCGGTACAGGCGAGCAGCACAGGTGGACGAGGGATAAAGTTTCTCGCGTTTTCCTGACAGGACGCCACACCGGGAGGCATACGTTTATTTGCCCTTCTCGCTTCTGAAGGGAGGGAGAGAAAAAAAGTGGAGATGAATGTTGCAGGGCAGAGGTGTTTGGAAGTGGAAATGCTTATTTGCGAAGGACGGACGAATCCGGTTTCTGCCGGCTGTCGCGGGCCGCCCTGCGCCAAATCACCGCCTGCTGTCGGCACCGATCGTTTTCACCAGGACAGATGCGCATACTTCGCGCAAGAGCTCTCCCAGCTGATACATTAGCGCCCGTGGAGTCCATTGAGATCCGTTTCTTTATCTTTCTGTCTTTCGTCTTTTCGAGACAGAATCCTCACTGGGTTGAACCTGAAACGTTCTGCAATGAATTTTGTCTTACTGTTAGAAGTGGGGACATTTGTATCATAATAAAAAAGTTAAAAAAGAGTGTTCCAGACAATGCTCTTGAGGTGTTCCTTCCACAAGCATCCTGTATGCAAATTCTTCACATGGACATAATTATCTTGGCCTTACTGCAATGGCAATAAAATCTGACATTAA